>JAOXYA010000032.1:15663508-15675749 GCA_028565675.1 Sorex palustris
TTCTTGAACAGTAGTACAGTCCTGCTGGTTTTCCATTGGGACGGAACCTTGCATTCAGACAGGTAGCGTGTGAAGAGTCAAGCCAGTGTATTGATATGGACGATGGCAGGTACTTCAGGTGTTTGGGTCTGACCTTGTCTGGGCTGGGTGCTGTTTTGCTTCTTTACCAATGAAATGGCATGTTGGATTTCAGAAGGGAGAATGCTGGGAACCACATATCCATCCTGCGGAATTTGGTATATGGGCAGGTGGGCATGGCTATCGAAGAGATCCAAGTAGAAGTCATTGATAATCTTCTCCATTGCCCTTCTGGAAGATGTGATAGATCCATCAGGATGTTGAGGGCAGTCATCTTGGTTCTGTAGTTGACGAAGGACAGGCGGGTGTTGAGAATGCTTTTCCTGGCTTCTGCGCATCTGCCAGCACTGCTCCTCTTCTCTCTTTGAGGTCTTCCTTGATCGATTCTCTACACTCCTTTGTGAGCTCAGACATTCGCATGCAGTTGCCTGAGGTTTGCGCCAAGCCACGTTGGTGAAAGGGTTCAAGATTTTTCGAAGACAGGTGTCTTTTTGTGGCTATCTTTCTCTCAGCATTCCTCGCACAATCATGGAGGTGCTGAACTACTTGATCATATTCTTCATTAATGTTGTCAACGATGGCATCTTCCCACATTGCCGCAATAGTGCAAAGAGCTCCCAGTTGGTGGTCATTCTGGGAGTTCTCTTGTTAAACTTTGCAGCCCTTTCTCCCCGCTCTATAAAGTAGAATTTTGCATGAAGGAGACAGTGATCTGATCCCATTTGGAATTATGGGACAACAGCAACATCGGTCAGGCAAAACTGTCAATTGAATATGATGGGGTCAATTTTGTTATGTAACAGTCCACCGGGAGACTTTCATGTCCAAGGTTTAGATTTGGCCTTCTGGAACTGTGAGTTACCATAGATGGTCTTAGTCGACGTGATGAAGTCAGACAGTCTCTCACCCTGTTTGTTCCATTCTAGTCCATGGGTCCCGATGCGGAGTTTTTCAGCTTATCTTCTTGGTCCTATCTTGGCATTAAAATCACCCACAATGATTTTGTGCTCTTCTTTGTAGAACTTCTCCAGCTCCATGTAGAATTTCTCCATTTCTCCTTCATCATAATTGGATGTTAGTGTGTAGACAACGAAGATAAGAACTGCCACCAGTGAGCCACATCTATTCAAGTGTAATCGTCCAATTTGGGTTGTTAGGCATTTGAATGAATCAATGCTCATGGCCAAGTTAGTGTTGAGAAGGACACCGACACCACCGATGCCCCTTTTTTCGCATGTTCCGAGGAACAGCTCTTCTCCAGTGTCAAAAAAGACGTGATGTGGTTGATGCCTTCTCATCTTGATCAGACCAATGATGTTGTACTTGATCTTTCACACTTGTACCATCAGGTCCTTCATGGATGCATCCAATGCCAGCATATGTGCATTGAAAGTACAGACAGTCATTTTAGTCCTTCTTTGTTTTGGCAGCCTAGTTCAGTCTTGAGATTTTATTAAACTCTCCTCTTTGGCAGGGTGATACCATTTCACCAAAACTCTTCAGTGCCACCGTCAAGAATGGCATACAATGACTGGAATGGGAAGAAATGGGAGTGAAGATAGATGGTTGGCAATTACACTACCTCCGCTTTGCTGATGACATCGTTATAATAACACCAAACATTAGTCAAGCAGCACAAATGCTGGCCGACTTTGACTGTGAGTGTGTAAAGGTCAGACTACAACTGAATCTTACCAAGTCAATGTTTATAAGAAACGGTCTCATTCCTGATGTTCCATTCACTCTCAATGGAACGAACATCTCCAAATGCAACAGTTATGTGTACCTAGGTCCAGAAGTCAACACAATGAATGACCTGGCACCTGAGTTGCGTAGGAGGAAGAGAGCCACTTGGAACACCTTCAAGAGCGTCGAAGAAATAGCTAAGAGGACGAAGAACCTCTGGCTCCAGGGACATCTCTTCGATTCCACTGGTCTTTCTGTATTAACATATGCATCAGAGACCTGGGCCCTATGAAAACAGGATGAGAATGCTATTCTGGTCTCCCAAAGAGGAATCGAAAGAGCTGTGCGTGGAGTATCACACTTCACTCAAACAAGAGAAAAAATCCAAAGTTCCAACCTCCGTTGATGGTCAAGAATCAGGGACACTGTCTCATTTGCCAAGGCATCTAAAATCAGATGGGCTGGACATGTAATGAGATTTGGAGACAACCGCTGGACTAGAGCCATTACTGACTGGATTCCATGGGACATCAAAAGATCGCATTTATGCCCACCTACAAGATGGTCATACTTCTTCGTCAAGACCCTGAATGATCGGTTTGAGGCTTTTTGTGTTCCTGGAGTGACCATTGGGCTACACTAGCAGACACCATTGGGCTACACTAGCATGCGACAGGGACGGATGGAGACATTAATGGCTGTTGCTTGAGCAAATCGATGAGTAAAGGGATGTCAAGTGATCAAGTTTTATTTAATTTTTTTTCTGTTCAATACTTACCTGGCAGGGGAATACCATGATCACAAAGGTGGTTTGCCCAGGGCAAGACGTACCCACTGCACTCCAGATGTGCTGACCTCTGCAATCTACTCAAATGTGGGAAACTAAACAAACAAACTGTCCTTTCGTTGTTCATCAATTTGCTTGAGCGGGCCCAGTAACGTCTCCATCATGAGACTTGTTGTTACTGTGTTTGGCATATTGAATACGTCATGGGTAGCTTGCCAGCCTTTGCCGTGTGGGCAAGATACTCTTGGTAGCTTGCCGGGCTCTCCAGGAGGGGTGGAGGAATCAAACCCGGCTCAGTCGGGCTGGTTGCGTGCAAGGCAAACGCCCTACCGCTGTGCTATCGCTCCAACCATATTGCAGTAAGAGCCTGCATTTGCACTCTCCTCCATTAAAACATTTTCCCTTTATTTAAACACTGTGGTCTATAAAGCTACTTATAACAGTTATCATAGGTATTCAATACTCCAACACCAATCCCACCATCAGTGTGACCTTCCATCCACCATTATCCCCATTTTCCCAATCATTCCCCAAGCCTACCCTCTCAGCAAGCCAAAATAATTTATTTTATATTGCTGTGACTACTACATGGCTAGTAGAATTATCAAAAAGTCCTTCTGTAAAAGAAAATTTGTGAAAATTGCTGTCTCTCACCATGGGGCCATTCATTAAGTCCTTGTGTGGGTGTTTACTAAGCTGTTCACTGCTATGTGGACTTTCTGTATTTTTGTTGATTGAGCATAATTGGCATCTGTGCTACTTTCCCATCTAATTTGGTGTGCTCCTACTGGGATGTCAGTATTGTAGAATGTGGAGGTGTCCCACAAATGTGGCCACACTTTCCAGGGGTCCAAGTTATGTAACTTGGCTTTGAATCTACATGGTGACAGTTATGGGATGTGGGTGTGGCTGCCGGGGCTTCTAGTGCAGGCGGGTGGGGGAACCTGCCCACCCCCACACCATGAAAACCCGAGAGTTCTCAGCCTGAGAACTGGTGTACCTGGAAGTTCTGGCAATTTGGCCTCTGCAGAGCTCAGTCATGAAACAGTGGTGCTGGGTCCTTGGTAGGCAGCAGCAGTGGTGCGTGGGTGCAGCTGCCGGGGCTTTATCAGCCTTTTAGCCTGCCCGTTCCCAGGGGTGTCCTCGAGTTTCCAGCTGGAAGACCGGTGTACCTGTAAATCTTTGCGGCTTTGGCTTGCATCTCATCCGAGATTTAATCAGGAGTCTATAAAGCTGGGATGACAGATGACCCCACAGGGCAGTGAGTGTGGGATATGGGTCTCCAGTTTCTTTAGCTGCTGTCGAGGCTCTGACAGGGTGGGCTGGCAGGCGGGAGGACTGCCCTGGAGCCCAGGACTCCTTCTGTCCTTGGAGGTGACCATGCCTCTAAGTCAGAAGCAGAGGTGGGAGGGCCGAGCTGGGAGACTCGCTGAAGGAACCAGCAGACAGCAAAGAAGGGGCGTCCTGTTCCCTGGGCTCCCGCCCAAAGCCACACGTGGTGTCTGCAGGGGTAGGTAGGACTGGTAGTCATGAACCCCTGGGGACATCTCTCTCATAGCCTGTTGGAAAGCAAATCCCGTAGGGCAAACATTAGGTCCAGCCTAAGCTCCAGCCTGAGGTCAGGCAGTTCGATGCTCTGCCCCGTCCCTCTGGGCACCACTGTCCCTGCATGCTATTCTGGCAGCTGAGAAGCCATGGCACCCCATGTCAGTCCAGCTCAAAGACCACTATGCCCCTAAGGCCTCCCCACCCCCCACCCAGGATCTGGCTGTGGTGCCATGCTCCTTATGTTCTAATGATCTGGGCAGGAACCTGCCACAAGGTGAGCCCAAGCCGGGCTCAGGTTGGTTCCTCCTGCTTCTCGGTGAAGCCACATGCAGTTGGAGAAAGTTTGCTCCTTACCCCTGTGTGCCCACTGTCCATGTCAACTATGGAACAAGGACCACAACTGCTGCTTCCCCACTAACCTCCCCGCGCTGCCATCTACCACCCAGCAGAGAGCAGGTCTGACGGGGCAGGAGCACCTTCTCCCTCTGGTCTGTGATGGAACCTGCCACACGGGGTGTGTGCCTGGGTACGTGCAAGGCCCCTCTCGGGCTGTGAGACGAGGGCACTGCTCCAGCACCCCAGCCCAGGCCTGCTACCCTTTCCACGCTTCCTTCTGGTCATGGGATTCTAGGGGCCGCAAGATGTCCAGCACGGAAACTGATGGGAGATGCAGGCCATAGCTCCAAGGCCTACCATCTGGTGCTGAGGTCCAGTGTGCAGAGACAGGGCCAACCTGCAAAGTGCCCCCCAATCTGTTATTCTCTGTTAACCTGCAGCTTCAGTACAGGGTGGTTCTCACACCGTTCCCCAAGGCTCATGACGGGCCGAGGCAGGGTGGTGAGAGAAAGGGTCTTAGTACTGAGCCCGGTAGCTGCTGCGCTGGTGTCTCCCCTCCACCCTCCCCTCCCTGGGCAGCCTGGGAGCCAGTCATCCCTTTTCCCTCCATGGCCAAGTGCTGGTCACGGGAACAAATGGTGGCACGTAGCAGAGGGACTTGAGCCCAGTCACCCACTGGCGCCCTCTCGGGTGGATCTTGGTGCTTGAAGGGTGTGGAGGTGGCTCCTGAGTCCCTGAAGAAGCCCCTCTTCTTCCCAAGCTCCCTGGACCCCAACCCTCCACTGGCCACCCGCCCACCCCTGGCATGTCGGCTTTCTCACTCCTCCCCTTCCACCAGCCAGCAAGGTGGCAGACAGTCAGCCCTGGGGCGACTGTCCAGGGAGGGCCTCTCCCGTCAGCCTGTCAGCCTCAAGTGGTCACTCCTGTCCTCGAGGTCCCCTGCTTCATTGGCTCGGCAGACAGTCTCAAGAGCCTACCATGTGGCAGGAAACGAGTAGGCCAAGGGAAGAAGATGTGCCCCTCCAGGCTGCAGAGCGTCCCCCTAGTCTGGAGGGCCACCCCCATGCAGAGTTCAGTGTCCTGAGTCTCCATGGAGCAGGAGCAGGAAGGGCCTGGATGGAAGAAAGGAGCCGTCTGGGTGCAGGGCATGCTGGGAGCCGGGCATGGGAAGGGAGGCTGCAGCTCATGAGCCAGGCAGGAGGATCCCCAGCCTCAGACTGTGCCCGCCTCCTTCTCTGGGGGTGAGGGTGGGGGTCAGCGGGTTGTGGCTCCTGTGTAAGAACCAAGCCTTCCTGAAGATGCACTCTCAGGGTTGGAGATAGAACAACGGGTAGGGCGCTTGTCTTGCACGCAGCTGACTGGTAAAACTCAGGCATCCCATATGGTCCCCGACAACCAAAATTGTCAGGAGTTATTCCTGAGTGCAGAACCAGGAATAAGCCCTGAGCACAGCCTGGTGTGGCCCAAAACAAACAAACAATGAAATCTTGCCGTTCGCTGCAATGTGGATGGAACTGGAGGGCCTCGTGTTAAAGAAAGTAAGTCAGAGGGAGAACAAATACCAGATGATCACATTCGTCTGTGGGCGACAGAGAAACAGAACAAGGGAATAGTCAGTATCCAATGATGACAAACACTTGGTCCTGGATTATAAGTTCCCAAGGTAGGGGGCAAGACAGGGGAATGAAGAGCTGAACTTGAGGTGACATAGGGGCGGAGGGTCTTAGGTACTTTGGGGATGGCGGGAGGCAGTAACTCTGAACCCCAGTGCCACAAATGTTCAAATTATTATAACTATTACCAAAATATCATACAAATTAATTATTTTTAATTATAAGTTTTAATGGGAAAAGAAAGGAACTAAGCATTCCTAGTGCACATCAGGGTTTCACAGATGTCTTGGAATGAGTGAGGAACAGAGTCAGAAGTTATGGCCGAGGGCGCAGCTGTGGGCACCCACATCCTGAATGTTTCCAAGCCCCATTAGGAGGAGAAGGAGGAGAAGGAACAGATTTCTGCTGAGCAGAGTGCGAACCTTCCGCTCTTGTGTATCTCAGAAAATGTCCAGAGAAGGTGACTGCCAGGCTGGGGTGGGGTCATGAGCCCTGGACCAGTGGCATCCCATAGGCCAGAAAGGCCTGTGCTTCCCCAGGTCCCCACCCTCAGCTCGGGGGTTGCTCAGGGTTAGCAGCTTCTGGCCCCCTCACAGCCTCCAGCTGGCGCCTAGGGCCATCCCCGCAGGCTGTGGAGCCTCTGAGCCCTGCCCCTTTGGCTCTGCCTTCCCTAGTTTGTCCCAGCAATGACCACATAGGAGGTCGGCCAGGAGCAGGCCGGAACCTCGGCAACCCAGCATTCAAAGGACATTTGGCTGCGGCCAGGAGGCTGTCCAGCGTGACAGGCTTTCTGTGGCAGAGTCCTGGATTCCAGGGAGCTGAGACCAAGGCAGGCCAGGAATTCCTTGCCTTGACTTTGGCTTCTAATTCCTCCCAGAAATGAGGCATGTCAGTCTTCAAATTCTCAGGTTTTTATGAGGCGATTATGGTGATTACTAGAAATCTCCCGTGTGCTGTTTTCAAAGGGGCAATTAAGTGGAGGAACCAGGCACCATTTTCATTTCTCATTAAGTGATTAGGGTTTGTTTGGCAAATCCCGGCCTCTGGGCTAGAGGCTGGCTCCGCTGAGCAGAGCTTCCTGCACTGGGGGCGCCCTGGACGTCCCTTCGCGCCTGGCCGCTCCTGGCCTGCTGGAAAAGTGCTCGTATGGACGAGGAAAGAGACGCACCAAACGGGAACTCCTCCGCCAATACTGCAGCACTACAAGGCAGAAGAGCTGGGCTCTGCTTCCCAGCGGCCCATCATGCCTCCTACCAGAATCAGGGGGTTTCACTCACCTCTTCCCATGCGACAGCTTTGCTTCCAGAAAGTACCATGGAGGCCCCTTCTCCAGCTGTGGGTCCCTTCTTCACGTGATTCTCTTTTCTCCTAGCAGAACCACCAGCAACCTGGTAGGTTTAAAATATAAGAAAATATAAGGTGGGTATAAAATATAAGAAAAATATGAGAAATAGTAAATCAATTAGAAAAGCTAAATATTGAGGGGCCAGAGAGGTTGCGTAATGGTTAATGCCTTTGCCTATGTCCATGCAGCTGGCCACATTTCAGTGGTCTCCAGAACATCACCAGGGTCAGTTCTGAAAAAAATTGCTAAGAATAGCCCCAGAGAACTGTGATTATGACCCCAAAAATCCAAATAAGAAGTTAAAAATTCAACAAAAAGGGCTGGAAAAATGGCTACTTGCATGCTGGAGGCCGGGGTTAGCTCCCCAGCACTTCATGGTGTCAACAGGGTGAATGGACTGTGCCAGAACCTTCTCCAAGACTGGGGAGTTTGGGGTGATATTGTGGGCGCAGAACTCAGACTCCGACCTGCGTGTGCTGGGGACATGTGCCAAGCTTGCTGTCTTGTGCCCTCAGCAGTTGCAAACACACACCTGGTTGGCTCCAACTCCTCCTGTTCATGGTGACAGCCTGGGCCTGCGGGCAGCCAGGCCAGGGTTAGATTCAGCCTCTGGGATCAGCAGTCACGGACACACTCGGGGATAGAACTGTGTGTCTGTCTTGCTAGGACTGTGAGGCTGTTCAGCTGGCTCCTGGGCATGTCCCTGATGCCTTGCCAGGCTTCTCCAGAAAGTTCACCGCACTCTCTGCTGCCCATTGTCCTTGCTGTGTTGTTGTTGGCTTGCAAACACGCCTTCACCACACAGCTCATTCATGGAAGGACAGAAATCTGGTCTTTGCAGAACCTGTCACAGCGCCTGATATGGAGAAGGAGCTCCAAGAATGTTTATGGAAAAGGACTTTTCTAGAAGCCCGAGCTAATCAATGTGGAGGGCTGTCGGTCACTGAAAGGGTCTGACTTCATGACATCTTGGGTCTGTCTGCCTTCACCATGTGTTGAAGCTGAGATCTTTCTTAGAGGGAAAAAAAAAACAGAAAGCTGGGAAGCAGGTGAGTAATCTCTCCAGCAGCAGCTGAGCTGAGTGGTTCATTCATTCAGTCATGTTCACATCCATTGCTAGCTCTAGACTGGAAGAAGTTGGAAAGGACCACGAGAAATAAGTGGGATTTCAAGAGCTGCTCCTGGGGAGGTTTCAGTAGAGGCCACTTTATGACGGAGACCTGACAGCTGTTCTCCAAAGAGCGATCACAGCGGCGAGCCAGGGGGCTCTGAAACGCCTTTAGCTAGGAAGGAGGACGTTAGTTTAGCGGTTTGGGACAGGAGAGGATAAGGAGCACAGCGGGTCTACAGCGGGTGGGAGCTGGGAACAAGAAGAGTCCCAGCTCTGCGCAGCCATCCAGACCTGGAAGGTGCAGGCTTGTGGTTTCTGAAGGACCTGCTGGCCAGCTAGGGCGAGGTGGAGGTGGTATGGATCCTGGGCGCCCCTTAGTGGTCATATTAAGTAACTACATCTGATACCAGCCCGCTGGTCCCTCAGCCCCAGCCGATTTGCTTCCCTACCAGGAGGCTGCATTTTGAGGAGGACCTGAGAGTCTAGACGATTTGTGTGAATGCATCCCTGTGTTAAATATTATTTGTGTAACTGCATCTGGGGTTTGATTTATGTATTGCCCAATCGTGGTGGGGTATGCATGTTCCTGAGATGTGTATTTGTGTCTAAGGACATGTGCATTGTTGCTAGTAATTAGGTATGTGTGGACATGCAAGCACAGGCTGCTAGTATGAAGCATGCATTTGTGTGCACCAGGGACACAATATCCATCTCTGTGTGTCATCGTGATTGCTTGTGTCTAGGTGCATGTATGTTAGTGAAACTTTCAGGGCCCTGCCTTGCTTTTCTGTTACACATTGAAACAGTTAAGCTCCATAATCTTATTGTTTGTTTAAAGTTTGCTCTTGGATGCAAGCCTGCTTCAGAATAACTAGCAGATGCGAAAAACATCCATTATGTATTTTTGCAATTAGCCGAAAACCCATAAACTTTTCTTAAATAACAGACACAGCTCTGTGGGCTGCTTGTTCCTGGGAGCCACCTTCGCTTCCCAGCGTGCTCGAGCCGGCGCTGGGCCCAGACCAAACCCCAGCCAAGCCAGGGGGGTTAGAAAACCATCCCTAGTGAGACGGAAAAAAAACCATTATGCGTTGAGAATAGAACACAAGAGACAGAACAGACTGAGACAGAGAAAAGAGGGGGGGGTGGTGGGGAAGCAAAGGATCAGCCAGCTCCAGGAAGCAACTGTCAACTAGGCTCAGCCAGGCCAGTAAGGGACCTTCAGTCTGGCTTGTCCAAAGAACTGAGTACTGATAGGACGTAAATGGAGATACATGACAACCTTTGGGTACCCATATTGTAAACCGTAATGCCCAAAAGAAGAGCGGAAGAGACAGAGACAGAGAGAGAAAGAAAGAGAGAGAAGGAGGGAGAGGAGGGGGAGAAAGGGAAAGGTGAGGAGGGAGAGGAGATGGAAGAGGGACAGGAAAAGGAGGGGGAGGAGGAAGAGGAGAGGGAGGAAGAGGAGGGGGAGGAGGGGGAGGAAGAGGAGAGGGAGGAAGAGGACAAGAACAACAACAACCTGGGGGCATTTTGGGAAATATACACTGATGGAAAAATACACTGCATTGGGGCATTGACTTAAACCCAATCAAGAACAACTTTGCAACTGTGTATCTCAAGGTCATTCAATGAAAAAATATGCAAAGTTGTTCATTTTTAGTTGGGGGGGAGGCTTGCCCATTTGGCTACCTTATCTCTGCGTGATCGCGCTCCCATTGCTCGCACACACCCTCCAATAAGGTGTGTTTGACCCACCCCTTCCTTGTCCCACTGCCCTCCATTTGCTAGCACGATTTTTCCCTCTCGGGAATACGCTGTTCCTCTCCTCTAGCCCAAACTTCAGCTCATCTGACACTGGTGAACTTGGTTCCCACAAAACTGTAGTGAGCACCTAAGCCAGGCACTGAGAGGACACCAGGGAGGCAGAGACTTCAGTCTAGATACCTGTTGGAGACGTAGAGAGCAGGACTGAAAGCGCTTGAGTCACCTACTAGGGTCAGTTCCCAGTCTGCAAACTAAGCGCCCACCCTATATGCATGCGCTGAACACATGTAAGACTTTCTTCTTTAAATAGAACTTGTTTGTGTACAAGGTAATGTGTACAAAGCACAACCATTATCCTTTTTTCAAATGCAAGAGTGGTCAAAATGGGTACATCATTCTTATTATTGGGTGGGATGCTGAAGTTTAATGGCTAACTTTGAGGAGTCAGAATTATCCCATTAAACAGCCCCACTGAAAAGCCTCTGGTGTGGAATAGCTGTCAGGAAGAACATGTGTGCCATTGTCAGTAGGCATCACGGTCGAGCAGACTGGGTCTGAGACTTCAGTCTAGATACTTGGAGAAAGACTCAGAATGAAATTCTGTTTGAAGTTAAGGGCGCTGCTTCCAGGCGCTGATGGAAAAATCAGAAACTAGAAGGGATCGGAGGAGGGGCTGGAGAGAGCGTTTGTACAGAGAAGCAGATCAAATGAGTTCATAAGCAGGTTGGCTCCTACAGGAGCTTGCTCGTGTGACCCAAAAGCTCTCCCACCAAACATCACTTCTTAATTCTAAATCTTCAAGAGCCCAGAACCTGGTCCCTCTCCTTTTTATGGGTATTTTGCTAAAGAAAGTGGGTTTCAAGAGCTGTCTTACTTAACTTATGGTTTGAGGAATTTTGTGGCTATATCCAAGCTTAACTTGGATTTTTGATTTTTGAAAGTAGCTATTTAATTTGTAGTCATTGTTTAATCAGCTGACACACAGATACCAGTGAGGTGCATACAGGAGGCATTATTACAATCTAATCACATTCAGACAAGGATCTGATGTGTCAGCTGACCTAACTGGTTACTCTAACAAGCCAAGTTTTAGAGATGCTGACTCCTTTGACTGAGACCAGAGGTAGCACTGTAGCCACTGTCCTCCCATTGTTCATCGATTTGCTGGAGCGGGCATCAGTCACGTCTCCATCATGAGACTTGTTACTGTTTTTTGCATATCGAATATGCCACAGGTAGCTTGCCAGGCTCTGCCATGCAGGTGGTATATCTTAAATTTAATTTTTTTGGCTTTTTGGGTCACACCCAGCAATGTTCAGGGGTTACTCCTGGCTCCGCACTCAGGAATCACTCCTGGCAGTGCTCAGGGGACCATATGGGATGCTGGAGATCAAACTGGGCCAGCCACATGCAAGGTAAATGTCCTACACACTGTACTATCACTCCAGCCCTACTAAAAATGTTTTATTATAACACTGCGATTTACCAAGTTGTGCATAATATAGTTGCTCCAGGCATTAAATATTTCAACACTGATCCCACCATCAGCGCCCTTTCCGCCTCCATTCCCTCACCACTGCCAGGGGTGAACCCTGGACTCAGAGCCATGAGTAAACTGAGCATTTCCAGGTGTATAAAAAATTAAAATTAAATAAAGCCACCCCCTACGTCCCCCCTCGCCATCTTTCCCTCAGGTAACCTTAGTTTTGTAGTCAGTGGCTACTGACTTATTTTTATTTTGTTGGATCATTAGTTTTAAATGATTAAACTGTACACGAGTGAAATAATTTAGTACTTTTTCTTTTTGGCTTATTTTGATTCTGATAATCCATTTGAGGTCCTTTCATTTTGCTACAGAATGGAAAATTTCATCTTTGTTCATAGTTAAATAGTATTTTAGCCGGCTGCGATAGCACAGCGGTAGGGCGTTTGCCTTGCACGCAGCCAACATGGCCGACCCGAGTTCGATT
>JAOXYA010000032.1:15720868-15735033 GCA_028565675.1 Sorex palustris
CCGTGGTGGTGGAAAATGGGCACGGGTGGAGGGGTGGGTATTTGATCGTTGTATAATTGAAACCCAAGCACAAAAATTTGTAAGTCTACAACTGTACTCACGTGTTTCACTAATAAAAATTAAAAAAAATTTACTATCAGTTTGAGATAGATGTCAGTTGTTTATAGATGGTGCATGATATCATAATTGAGAAGTCAGGTGATGGTATATTTTTGTGTGTTCAAACCCTGCTTTTTAACTCAAGTATCCCACTTGTAAAATGGAAATTATGACCATTGGTTTACTGTGGTGCTAAAATAAGTTACCACAAATTTGTTGAGTTTAAAACAATATAATATGGGTCAGGAAAAATAGCACAAAAGACTGGAGCATGTGCCTTGCATGTTTAGGACCCCAAGTACAGTCCCCAGTATCATGTACCACTCTCCCCAACACTTTAGAGGGCTTACTTCTGATTCTGTGTTCTGAAATCACTGCTGGTGATGCTGAGTGGACCATATATGGTGCCTGTGATGGAATCTGGGTACTGCAGGACAAGCACCTTGACCACTGTACTATCTCTCCCACCCCCAATTCCTGTTTTTAGTATCTACTCATTAAGCTGGTAAAGGATCCAAACCTCGCCAATTCAGTTTCTGTTTAATACTCTTTTTTCTGGGGTTATATCTAATTCTGAGCAAGTTCTGGTGATTCAGGATGACGTGATTGTTATCTGTCCATACTGCCATTTGCTCTTCATTTGCAGCAGGGCTTTGGCAGTATGTTTATTCTGTGACCTCCTCACCCTCTTCAGGTCACCAGTTCTATTTGTCATGTTAATCCTGCACAGAGGTACTTGGGCTCTTAGTCTGTTTTCTCCATGTCGTTCTCTGAAGGGAGAACTTTGCTTGACTATAACATACCTTTCTGCTTAAACACATCTTTTAGACATTTGGACTAGTTCTTTGCAGGACTGTGGAATGGCAGTACCACTGTGTTCTTTTCAGCTGACAGGGTTTAGAGTAGAGGTCTTTCTGTGGACATCTTCCGACCTACCTGAGGGTTCTTTTATTCTTCCATCTATAGAGACAGGCTAGGACTCCCTTAGGGATGCCACAAATGTCTCAGCTCTCTTAGCTTCTGGCCCTTCATTGTTCTTCTGTAACCCTTCCTTTTGATGCATTTACTTTAAATTCTAGTCTTAAACTATTTTCAGCTTTTGAAACTTGACTATGTTCTCCTGGGCCATGTCACCTGTAACAGTGACTGTGATAATTAAATGTCAATGGGAGGTGATGTCCAAGATAATTTTTCCATCACAGATAACAAAGTCATAGAAAAATGTAATTCTTTACTTGATTTTCCTTTTAAATATACTGTTTAACACAGTGAGTATATTTTCTTGCCAGATTGTAAATTTTCTGATGGCTGGTCCTGTGTCTTATTTATTTTTAATAAATTCCCCAAGGTGTTTTTTCAGAAGATGCTCAGTGACGTTCTTCCTTTTTTTTTTTTTTTTTTTGTGGGGTTGGGGGAGAGCGGGAGGGTTGGTGGCAGAGAGGAGGACTGTGGCTCCAGACAGGATCCAAGTCCAAGGAGGAGTTTGTACAATCTCCTCTCTGGGTTTTTTTGGAGACTACTTTACCTTTCTGTGTTAACCTCTGAAAGCACTATCAGACTTAAGAAGGCACAGACAGGAGAGAGTGGCTCAGTGACAGTCTTGATTTATTTTGACATTCAGAATAACTTTTAAATGTACCACAATTAGGCAGTAAGGGTAGTTTCATTAAGTATGGATATGAAAGAAGGTATTTTATTCAGTGTGAGTTTGACTGGACCAGCTTCTTTGGACAGCTCTTCGGCTTAAAAAATAAAATAAGTTGTGGTTGTTGGATACCAGGATGAATGATCTAGATATTTTGGTAGCGTATTAAAGCACTTTATTCCATTTAAAAGAAGAAAGCATGAACTAAATTATTAAAGGCTTTTTGTCTCCCTACTACTCTTTAGGTCTTCCCAAAAGTTGTCTCCAGGGAAAATGCCAATAAGTGATCATGACTCTGGTGTTGAAGATGAAGATTTTTCTCCAAGACCAATTCCTAGTCCTCATCCAGTGAGTCAGAAGGTATCGCTGATCTTAGAGAGAGCTATATGTAGTGCCAGTGATTGAACGTATAAGACAAATGCCCTACCAGATGTACTATCACTCGCTCTAGCCCCACAAATAAATACTTTCTAAAACTAAACATGAGAAATATCTGCTCCAGGCAAAGTGAAGCGTGTCTTCTAAAAAGCGTTTTGCCTCTTCCATTTGTTTCATACTTACAGGTTTCTAAAATCCAGCCTTTAGTTCCTGAACTTTCACTTGTGCTGGATGGTGATTTCATAGAACAGCACCCTCCGCCTAAGCCATTGAAGGTGTGGCCCACTGAAAATCCTCCATCATTGGTTCACCACACTGAAAACTTCGAGCCATCACCACCCTGTCTGTACAACGAGAAACAGAGCCCTCAAGCCGAAGCTGGAGCACCTTCCTTGAGAGGGCTACTGAGTCCATTGAACCAAAGCACTACTGTCTCCACCTACAGCAAAGTGCAAGAGCTGTCTGCCTGTAAGAAAGCGAAGCCCCGAGGCCCGAGTGGTGTGCGGCCGTCTGCTGACACAGCTGGAAAGCTTCAGACAGTTTCTGCTGGAAGTATACACAAAGAAGAGTTTCCTACCAGACCTTCCACTGTAAATTCCAGCCCATCTTCTCTCGCCCCACAATCTCTCCCGCACAATTTTGTTTTTTCAACTCATAATTCTGGAAGACCGGCGGAACTGCAGGTACCTACTCCCCCGCCACTGTCTTACTATCCCACAAATGTTTGCAGTTGTTTTCAGCATCATGGCCACATTCAATATTCCCCAATAAATTCTTGGCAAGGAATGAACACCGTGGGATCTGTTCAAGACCTTCATTCTGAAGTTCTTCAGAAGCACTCATTATTTCATTCAAGTGGATGTCCAGCTCTGTACTGTAATGCATGCTGTTCTAGTAGTCCTATGGCCTTCCGACCTCAGGGACTCGTGGGTGCTTCTCCCCACAGCAGTGTAGAACCATCTCCCATGGCAAGATTGCCTTCGCATGTGGATTCATGTAACCCTCGACCTTGTGCAGTGTGCGTGCAGACACCCAAGACTGGGTCCGACGATGGCATGATGGGACTGTCTCCTGATGCTTACAGGTTCCTGACAGAACAAGACAGACAGCTGAGGCTACTTCAGGCACAGGTTTGCTTTGAGTTGTCTTCATTCTGTTAAAGTCTTGCTGTTACAATTTCTTAGAAAATATCTTTAGTAATTTTAATTTATGAAGTAGAATTGCAAAATGTCAGAACTGGAAGGAGTGTTAAAAACTGAATTCTAGGGCCGGAAAGATGGACATTGGATAGGGTGCTTTTCTTGCACTTGACCGTCCTGGGTTTGATCCGCAGCATCCCATATGGTCCCCTCTCAGCACCAACAGTACAGTAGTTCCTAAATACAGAGCCAGGAGTAGCTCCTGAGCCCTGTTGGGTGTGACCCAGATTGGCTCCCCTCCCTCCAGAAAGAACGAAACTGAATTTTATTCCTTGTTTTACACAAAAGTAAAATAAGAATTTGAGAGGCAAAATAATTTATCCAGTGACACATTGCTAGTTTGGATAAAACCAGACTAGTAAAGTGTAAAACCAAGCCTTCTCTGTCTTGTTGCACATTCTGACTTACAACAAAACTGCATTCTTCTTTCATTTGCTAGCCTCTAATAAATTCTGTGTAAGTTACTCAATCTTTATATACAAGTAAATACATAGCACAGTGGATTCTGCTACAAGTTAAATTTGTCAGCTCCATAGTAGGTATAACTACTCTTTTGAGCCAGTGTATCTTTTCTTACATATTTTTCCACCATCCTATTTTATTATGAAAGTATATGCATAATTAGTTTAAGTTTTTAAACATGTGTGTAAGTTTTTGAACATGTTAGTAGAATTTATTAGAGTTCTTACATGTTTACATTCTGCAAAGATTATGACATTTTTCAAATTCTACTTAAAAATGCTTTAGATAGGACAACTGAGAAAAATGCTTGCTTTGGGGGGATTTTTCCTTTGTTTTGTTTTATTTTGTTTTATTTTATTTTATTTTATTTTATTTTTTTTATTTTGGCCACACCAAGCTGTGCTCGGTTTACTCCTGGCTCTATGCTCAGGAATCACTCCTGGTAGTGCTTGGCGGACTGTACATGGTGCCGGTGATTGAACCGATTTGACCACGTACAAGGCAAGCATCCTGTTCCCTGTACTAGCTCCTTGGCTCCTGGTATTTGGTTTTTGGTTTTAATATAGGAAATATCCCCATTGTTCTTATTGTTCTTGGATACCCAGAAGCCACTTTTGGTCATACTTGTCCCAGTGGTGCAAGCCTGATGGATTTACTCAGATATGACAATGCTGGGGGCCATCAGGGACTCACCCAGCAGATATTGGGTGGAGTTGAACTGTCATGCTGGGATTAAACTTGGAGCTTCAAGTTTTTGAACACTTCAAGTAAATGTTCAACAAATGAAAACATTTTAAAAAGTCTTTTTTTATATATACTATAGGAGTACTGCTATTTAATCAGCCATTGATTAAGCTGATTGAATTGGGCATGAACTCCACTAAAAAAAGTTTTAAATTCTCACTTTAGGTTTGGGTGATATTAAAGCTCACAGTACTTAAATAGCTTTTCCAATAGACATTACAGTAGAATTTTAACTAATCCTCAAGTCATCAAAGCCTACAATCAAACCACTATAAGTGCACTATATGCGCTGTTTTGTATTATTAGCACAGGTTATATACCCATTTTATTTTATTGATAATACTTTCCTTATCATGTTATTTCCTTAAAATTAATGAGATGAATTGAATACAGTCCTATATAGGAAAACAAAAAATAGCCGTGCTTGGGCTAGGGCAATAGCACAGCGGGTAGGGTGTTTGCCTTGCACACGGCCAACCCAGATTCGATTCCCAGCATCCCATATGCACCCCTGAGCACCGTCAGGGGTAATTCCTGAGTGCAGAGCCAAGTATAACCCCCATGCATCGCTGTGTGTGACCCAAAAAGCAAAAAAAAAAAAAAAAAAAGCAGTGCTTAAAAAAAGGAAGTTTCCTCCACTCCTCATGTCTACCCAAAAGGAATTATAGAATACTTTTACACAAAGACTCTAACATAGTCATGTCAGTGTTATTATTATAATAACCAAAAGTGAAAGCAGTCTAGATTCTCATCATCTGTTGAATGGATAACTAGCATGACAGATCTATATAATGGATTGTCAGTCAACCATCAAAAGTAATAAAGTATATTTGTGTGTTACTGTTTTCTTTGAACATTTGCACAACAAAGTTGTTTAAGGACCAAAATTTTAGAATTCTCACTGTCTTTAAATCACACGTGAGTGTACTGATAGATGTTACAGCTTAGCATGGTTGAACTTTGAAAACATTGTGTTTCTTTAACTTTGTGCCAGATTAAAGAAGCAAGAAACAAGATCATATAATGCATGGTTCCCATTATAGAAAACATATAGAATAGGCAGATCTATAGAAAGTGATTAGATGTTTCCAAGAGCTAGGGAGAGGCACAGTGGAGAGTAACTCCTAATGGGAACAGGATTTTTTGCAGGGGTTAATGAAAATCTTCCAGAATTTGATAGTTGTGATGATTGCAAATTTTGTGAATTTATTATTAAAAGCCAATCAATTGTATACCATAAAGTAGAGGTGGGAAACCTTTCTTTTTTTCTGCAAGGGCCATTGGGATGTTTGTGCCCTTATGCATGGGCTGTAACATACAAGCAGATGGGTCTTAGGTAGCCAGTGAGAAATATATGTGTTGTCCCATCATGCATCAAGGTGAGACCACCTAATTTCATGGGCCTATATGCCCCAGGCCGGACATTCCACCCTCTTCTATGAAGGGATGAATTTCTTTGTATGTGAATTCTCACTTTTTAAAATTTTTTCGGTTTTTAGGCTACACCTGGCTAAGAATGCTCTGAGCTCAGGAATCATTGCTAATGATACTTGGGAAACTGTATGTGGTGCCAGGGCTCAAACCAGGGTCATCTGTGTACAAGGCAAGAACCTTGTACACACTCACTGACTACTCCTGGCTCTGTGCTTGGGAGTCACTCCTGGTGGTTGCTCAGGGCCCATAGATAGTTCGAACTAGGTTTGGCTGCATGTAGAACCAGCCACCTTGACTCCTGAACTATCTCTCTGGTCTCACAATTTTGTTTTTAAAACTTCCAAATTTTCTCATCTATAAACATGTTTAGGGGCTGGAGCAATAGCACAGCGGGTAGGGCATTTGCCTTGCACGCGGCCGACCTGGGTTCGATTCCCAGGATCCCATATGGTCCCCTGAGAACCGCCAGGAGTGATTCCTGAGTGCATGAGCCAGGAATAACCCCTGTGCGTTGCCAGGTATGACCCAAAAAGCAAAAAATCAATCAATAAATAATAAAACATTTAAAAAAAAAACATGTTTAGTAGTATACTCTTCATGGTTTTGTAAAAATCATCCATAAAAGCCTACTGTCCTATTGTATAACAAAAAGCACTCAGAACGTTTTGGCTATATAGTTCAGCACAGTGAAACATGAGCATTTCTGATTAACCTTGATTAAAAAGTGTTGTGTTGAAATAAAGTGTTTGGCATTTGGCATGTGGAGTCAAAGCATTCCTTCTTACTTCAAAGAATACCTCCTTCTCACTTGTAAATGAAATACAAATAAAATGTTTACCTCAAGTATTAGTGTTCAGGTTTCACTACGTGAGTGTAAATTCAGAATATTAATCTAAACCACCTGTATGTTTTTATTTTTAAATTCGCACTTAGTCCGAAGTGCCTCTCAATAACGATAAATGATTTTTTACACTGAATAAGTCTGCTTGAAATACAAGAAAATATAATTAAAAGTCAGTTCATTGTAACTGGGTATTATAATCCATTGTTAAACTCTGCTGCCAGTTTTGTTGATTACTTTATTGTCAGCTTAAAATATGTTTTTAATTGATACAGATTCAGCGTTTATTGGAAGCACAGTCTCTGCAGCCCTGTTCCCCTAAGACAACCACTGTTGAAGACACAATGCAGTCTGCTGGGCAGATGGAGTTGGTTTCCATGGAAGCACAGTCTCCTGGTTTGCACATGAGAAAAAGTGTAAGCATTGCTGTGAGCACAGGTAATTTCATTCTTTTTACGTATAAGAAATTTTTTATTACTGCTTTTCATATCTTTTTAAAAGTTTACATTGAAATTGGTGTATGGTCTCAGTAGAAACAAGACCAAGGTGATGGGAATATAATTTGTTTACAATTTTACTCTTTATAAACTAAAACTTTGTTCATACCTGAAAATTAATATGAGACCATATTATATAAAATGCTGTTTGCTTTGGCAATTTCCCAGCCTGAACCCAATTTTAATTTAAAAAAAAATCTCGTCTGAGGGATTGGGAAGGTTTCATTTAGGCACTATTCTGGGCCTTAAAGGGTATGTGGGATTTTAGTGGGTAGAATTGAAACAGACTGGATGAAGGATATAATATGGGCTTAATACCCAAAAGGGGGGAAGGGGGGACTCTATTTTTTAATATGTCCCTTAGAAAGGAATGTTTATTTCATTTGATAAACAATATTCAAGGCCTTACAAAAGATCAGTTAATAGTGTAGATGGCATAGTCAAATGATTCCCCTCTCCCACACTGATGCTTTTGAGTGTCTTCTCAGATATCTTTGGGTTCCCCGGACCTGGTGTGATGTCTAATCCTTAGGGTAGCGGTAATAAGAAAGAAGAGGAGTCTTTTTAGGGAGTTATTGGTAGATCTGATAGTTGATTGGATATGACAGCCGAGAAAGGGGGAGAGTTGAAAAGCAACTCCAATGTGATGCAGTGTGATGTCCTGGGCAGAAAAGGACAGTGGGGAAAATGGAGAAATTCCAATGATCTAGACTTTTAATAATAACATACCAGTTTGCTGTGACTCTTTTCTTGATTTCAGAACTTCATCAGGGTAATGTAAGATGATAATGCAATCAAGGTAAACTGAGTACAAAGTACTAGGAACTGAAATTATTCCAGAGTGAAATGTATTACAGATGAAATTAAAAAGGACTCTAGGACTAATCCTAGGTGAGAAAGGGACTGGTCAGTAGTAATAAACAGGAGTCAAGTTAGAGAAGCAGAGGAAGATGGGATGAGTTCATTCTGGATCTGCTGGGTTTGAGAAAATAGTTTCAACTGCTTTTCAGTAGCTTTCAAGGCACACATAACTTCCAGATTGCACTCAGAAGTTTTTTATATGAAATGCATTGTTTGGGGATCTAGCTGGAACGTCCCCTTTTCCTCTGTGCCCTACTTTTTTTTTTGGTGCCCTACCTTTCTGACTTTTCATCTTTCACTTACCTCTTCATTGGCATTTCAGAGATGATTGTGTTAATATAGTTCGTCTAACCCAAAAAATGATTTGTCAGGTAATTATTTCTATAGTTGGATATTTGTTTCATTGTGTTAAATTATTTAACTTCCAGGGGCTAGCTTGTTCTGGAATGCGGCAGGGGATAATCAAGAGCCTGAATCTCAGCTAAAGCAAGATGATACCAAGATTTCTAGTGAGGACATGAATTTTTCTGTTGATATTAATAATGAAGCCACAAGTCCTCCTGGTAGTGCTTCTTCTTTAAAGGCAGTTGATATTCCCACTTTTGAAGAGAGTAACATTGCTGTGGAAGAAGAAGTTAATCAGCCAGTTTCTGTATCCAAGTAAGGCTTTGTTACTATTCTTCCTACTTCATTTTCCTTTTTTTAGGGATATGTGTGTGTGTGTGTGTGTGTGTGTGTTTGCTTGTGTGTGTGTTCTCACTTAGAAACTATATGTATTTTTCCTAAATAGTATTTTGATTAGGTTCTTTTCTACTATAATTTCTAAGCATTTTACAATTCTGAATTTTCTAGAGACTTCTGACATTCTTTCCCAGATGTTAATCATTGGATGTATGACCATTGTTGAATCAGAACACCTGAAGAAAATTTTAAAAATACATATACTGATACTTTATCATGTAAATTCTTTTTGCAGGGAGGCAGGCCACACTCGGCAGTAATCAGGGCCTTCTCTTGGCTCAATGCTCAGGGATTGCTCCTGTCAGTGCTCAGGGAACCATATGGGGTGCCAGAGATTGGTTGGTCATGTGCAAGGCAAGCACCCTACTGCAGCGATATGGCTTGGCCTAGAAATTCTGATTATTCTAGTTCTAGCTGGAGATGGAGGCTCTACAGATTGGGTTTCTGCTTTTAGACTTGAGAGGTTTGGTGTTTTCATTAAAGTATAATTACTCATATCAGTTGAAAATAGCCTATCTGATTGGTGGTGGGAAATGTACACTGGTGAAGGGGTAGGTGTCCAAACACTGTATGACTGAAACCCAATCATGAGTAGGTGTGTGACTGTGTGTATCTCACAGTGCTTCAGTAAAAAGATGATTCAGTAAAAAAGAAAGAAAAAAAGTCAAAAAAGAAAGAAAATTCTGCTGTTTGGGGAACTGGTAGCTGAAGAAAACATCCACTCTACAGCCTGTGCCAGACACTGAATCTCCTTTAAACTTTTCCACCTAGGGAAATAGATAAGTTGTTTCTCCTGTTCTATAGTTAAAGAAACCAAGGCCCAGGTGAATAAGACATTTGCTTTAGATACAATATGTAGATAACTATTGTAAATGAAAACGTGACATTTGGGAAAAGGAAATTTTCTTTGTCTCACAGGGATCTAGTAGAGAGGGTGCAGAGATAGCACAGGCATTAAGGGTGTTTTCCTTGCAGGCAGATGATGCTAGTTTAAACTCTGGTTCCACATATGGTCCCCCCAGGCACCACCAGGACTGAGCACTGAGCACTGAGCCAGGAGTAAGCCCTGAACACTGGCAGGTGTGACACAAAAAGAAGAGTTGAGAGAACACAGCCTTCTAGGGTTTTACCAACAGTGGCTTAGGGAGGCACTTTGTTGCTGGAGCTCAAACCCAGGGTTCCTGCATGCAGAGTATATGCTGGAGCCCCTTGAACTGTCTCCCCAGCCCTCTCCTTATGGATTCAGAAAAATAACATTGTAGTTAGAGAAAGCACACTTTTCTTTATTTGGGGGTGATGTGGGCATTCCTAAGAAGGAAACCTGGGGGTCACTCCAGGAGTAAAGCCCTGAGCACAGCCAACTGTTAAAGCATTTTTAATAAAAATTTAAAAGTGTACCAGAAAAAATCTTTCAAAAAAGAATACAGGCATAGCTGTGAGTGTGTATTAATGTGTGTGTAGCACTGTCCTCCCGTTGTTCATCGATTTGCTTGAGCAGGCACCAGTAACGTCTCCATTGTGAGACTTGTTACTGCTTGGCATATTGAATAGGCCATGGGGAGTTTGCTAAGCTCTGCCGTGTAGGCCGGATACTCTTGCCGGGCTCTCCGAGAGGGGCGGAGGAATCAAACCCAGGTCGGTCGTATGCAAGGCAAATGCCCTACCCGTTAGAACTATGGCTCCAGTCCAACTGTTATGTGGAAGTTACCCAAAACAGTCAATTTGTTAAAATAACAGCAAAATTTTACAAGCCTAATTTGTGGGCTGGAGAAATTCAGGAGGTGAGATACCTTGCATATATATGACCAAAGCTGATCCTGGGTCCTTCCCTGATGCTGCCTAGCCCTTTGGCCGTTGCCTGGATTAGTCCTGTGCCCTGACCCAGGAATAATCCCTGAGAACAGCCCAACCTCCCCTCCCAAAGTGACTAGTAGTGTTTTAATTCAGCAACAGTAAAGAAAAAAAACCAAGTCGTAATTGTAATTTTGAAATGAAATGTTTTTGAGATCTGACAATTTGAAAATATCTGGATTTTGTTTTGCTGGTGATAACTATGTTTATAATAAAGATATTAGCTTTCAGTGAACTAAATAAACTGAAGGATTATTTTCCCATTCAAGGGCATGGAAACACTGAATTCTGTCCATCGGCCCAAACTGATCTTGGGTTGGAGAAACAGTATAACAGGTAGGGCACTTGCCTTATAGTCAACCAGTTTTGATCTCCAGCGTTCTATATGGTTCTCTGGGGACAACCAGGAGTAACCCCAGAGTATTGCTGTGCTGGGTGTGGTCTGAGCTTGGGAGACCATATGGGGTGCTGTGGATTGATCTGGTTGACTGCATATAAGGCAAGTGCCTGTTCATTGCACTACTATTCTGGGCCCTTTCAACTTATTATAAGGGAAAAATACAGTTAGGAGAATTAATACATATAAATGCTTTGTATTTTTGATAACCATATGCAAATATACATAAAACACAACTCCTGTTTTTTATTATAAAAACAAAAAATAATTTTGAAGCCACAGCAAGTTGATCTGTGGTAATTTCATACTTTCCAAAGAACTTTCTTATCCTTAAATGAAAAAAACCTAAGGCTGGGGAGAGAGAACTCAAAGGGGTTGACTATTAAGGTCCCTTCTATGGGGGAATAAATTCCATTAGGAGCTAGGAGCTTTACCATTTGCAATGATTTAAGAGAAATAATGGCTTTCCTAACACTATATCATGAATCCCCTTCCACTCAAATTTGGCTTAGTTTTTAACCTGGGTAATGGTAGGAATAATTGGGATTTGAGGGGACTGGAGAGAGAGTACAGCCATTAGGGCACTTGCACTTGCCAACCTGGGCTTGATCCCTGCCTGGCGTCCTAGAATAAATCTTAACTAAGCATTGCTGGGTGTGGTCCAGACGAACTCCCCTGCCCCAGAATTAAATACATAAAAGAACAGGTCCCAGTGCTCACCAGCGCCAGGGACGTTCATCACCACTCTCACTTGCACAGCCTCACTTTGGCTTGTGAGCACACTGGAAACGTTGATAAAAACCGGGGACTGCATATGCTGCAGGGAGGTGAGGTTGACCACCCGCACGGTGTAGACAGCCAGGCTCGGTATGAGAGACAGGTACCTGCGGCCAGAGACTACTAGGACAGGATTGTTGGGGAAGACCTGGGAGAAGAGACGAAGCAGCACTTAGGGGCTGGAGCCATAGTACAGTGGGGAGGGCTAACTTTGCACACAGCTGGCCTGGGTTTGAGTCCCAGCCCCTATATGGTCCCTCAAGCCCCACCAGGACTGATTCCTGAGTGCAAGCCAAGAGTAACCCCTGGGCACTGCTGGGTGTGGTCCAATACTAGCTTTGCTACCCTGAAAAAAAGGGCACTTGTTTGAAAGGAGAATCATTCCCCCCTTTTTTTTTTCATTTTTGGGCCACACCCAGCAGTGTTCAGGGATCACTCCTGGAGGACTCAGGACCGTACAGGATGTTGGAGATCAATCCCAGGCTGGACACCTGCCAGGCAAGTGCCCAACCTGCTGTACTATCTTTCTGGCCCCTAAAGTGGAATTCTAAAGATTGAAGATAGGGGCTGGAGCGAATAGCACAGTGGATAGGGCGTTTGCCTTGCACGCAGCCAACATGGCCGATCCAGGTTCAATTCCCAGTATCCCATATGGTCCCCAGAGCACCGCCAGGAGTAATTCCTGAGTGCATGAGCCAGGAGTAACCCCTGAGCATCGCCAGGTGTGACCCAAAAGCAGAAAAAAAAAAAGAATTGGGAGAATCCTAAGAAACACATCTTACGGACATAAAGGCTCTTTCCTGTCATTTAAGGTCAGAAAGAGGTTTGGAGAGTGTTCAAAGGACTGAGTACATGCTTTTGCATTCAGGAGACCCACGCTTGATCCCCTGAGGACCACTGAAGGTTACCTCCTGTCATAGGCTAGGAATATCGCCGAGCACTGCCAGGTGTCCCCCAAACACACCAAAAAAGAAAAGAAAAGGGGCTAAAGTGATAATTTATCTTAAAGCAAAATATTAGGGGATGCCAGAGAGATATAAAGTAGATAGGGCCTTTGCCTTGCATTGCATGGAGCTGACCTGGGTTTGGTTCCTAGCATTGAGTATGGTCCCTCCAAGAATGATTCCTGAGTGAAAATCCAGGGGTAAACCATGAGGACCACTGATTGATATCCCAAACTATTAATGAGAAATATTGATACTGCTTTATTTATTTCAAAACAGAAATGTCTTATGACACTTTTGTTTGCTTTGGGGCCATACCCAGCAGTGCTCAAGCGTTACTCCTTGCTATTTGCACTCAGGAATCATTTCTGGTAGGTTTGGAGGACCATATTGGATGTCAGGGTTGGAACCTAGGTTCACTGCGTGTGAGGCAAGTATCCTAGCTACTGTATTATCTCTCCAGTCTCCTCTCATGACATTTTTTATGTGCTCCATATTTAAATTAATTTTGTTTGTTTTAGCAATATGGGATTCACTCTAGGCTCTCACACAGGTATACCTCTGTAATCACACCTGGTGGTGCTTCAAGAACCCTAGATGGTGCTGGGGGATCAAACTGTGGTTGATCAAGATATGTGCCTTAACCCCTCCTACTCTCTCTTTGGTCCCTAAATTGATCCTATACAGCAGAATTCCAACTGTGAATGGTGGAGATACGGTCTTTGCTGAACAGTCCTGATTTAAACAAACAAGCTAGAGCCAGGGTATGGCTCAGCAGTGGAACATTTGCCTTGCATGTGTGAGGCCCTGCTCACACCAATGAACAATTAGGGGTAAAAAAAAAAACAAACACTGCCTTCTGTTCATCGATTTGCTCTAGCGGGCCCAGTAATGACTCCATTTTGAGACTTGTTGTTACTGTGTTTGGCATATTGAATATGTTGTTACTGTTACAACAATATGAATATTGTTACAACAACACGAATATGTTGTTACTGTGTTTGGCATATTGACTATGTCACGGGTAACTTGCCAGGCTTTGCCCTGTGGGGGAGATACTCTTGGTAGCTTGCTGGGCTCTCCGAGAGGGGCAGAGAAATCCAACCCAGCTTGGACTGGCTGACTCCGCTCAAGGCAAACACCCTACTGCTATGCTATCGCTCCAGCCTTAGATGCATAAAAAATAATAAGAGTGGTTAATATTTTTTTTAAAAGTAAGAGACCCATCATTGTTACTGGTTTTTGGCATATTGAATACACCACGGGGAGTTTGCCAGACTCTGCCATGTGGGCAG
>JAOXYA010000032.1:15747860-15765417 GCA_028565675.1 Sorex palustris
AGCTCCAGGTGACTTTGCTGCCATGTGGACCAGCCTCATACATTGGCCTTAAACTTTGAATATTTCTTTTTTTTTTCTTTTTGGGTCACACCCAGCGATGCACAGGGGTTACTCCTGGTTCTGCACTCAGGAATTACTCCTGGCTGGGGGACCATATGGGATGCTGGGAATCGAACCCGGGTTGGCTGAGTGCAAGGCAAACATCCTATCCTCTGTGCAATCACTCCAGCCCCAAACTTGGAATATTTCTGGCCTGCCCCTTATGGAGGACGGCAGACATAATATCCCCTCCTCACCTAAGGCCCCTGCAGATCAGCCACAGTTGCCAAAGAGCAGGGCCTCTGCTGACCAGCTCCTGGCTGAGGGGCTACCCTCTGCAGATGCCAAGGCCTGGAAGAGCAAGTTGTTTCCTCTGAGGTGAGGGTCCAGGTAGGACAGACCCTCCAGGTGTGCTGTCTGTTTTTTTTCTTGACTCTGCTCGGACTGGGGCCTGGGCCTGTTGGAGTTTGGGAAGACAAACTCCAGCGTGGACAGAGACACCGTGGGCAGAAGATGAGAGATTGGGCAGAGGGAAGACATGGACACTCAGGCCGTATGCACACCAGTGAGGCCAGTGGCACAGGAAGTGATGCAGGGCCCAGCTGACCAAGGGCCTTCTCTATTCTGCTCTCAGGCACCTTGACTTTGAGAGGAGCCTGAGATGGAAGTGACACCTGCCCTCATCCTCCTTTCCTCCGTACTCTCATCCTTTCTCTGTCCTTCCCCTCATCCTTCTTCCCTCCTCCCCTCCTTCCTCCCTCATGCCCCATCCTTCCTTCCTCTTCCTTTCCCTTCATCCTCCCTCCGCCTCTCATCCATCCCTCCTCCTCTCCTCATTCATCTTCCCTATGTCCTCATACTTCCTTCCCCCCTCCATCCTTCCTCCCTTTCCCCTTCATCTTCCCTCCTCCCTCACCCTTTCCCCTTCTCTTACCTCCTCCCCCTGCCCCTCGTGTATCCCCTCTTATTTCCCTCCCCCTCTCTCCCTTCCTCTTGGATCTCCCTTTCCCTGCCCCTTCCTCCTTCCTTCTCTTTCCCTCACATCTTTCTCTCCCTCTGGTCCTTGCTCCTGCAGCCTCTCCTCTCGTTCCCACACCCCACGTTGGATGGGGCATGCAGAGCTTGGCAGGCTATAGAGGACGCATCCGCACTCAGAGTGACAGGCAGCCAAGGCGCCTGGGCCTGGACCTGGGAGCCTGTCCTGCTCCCCACCCCTGTGGAGGCCCTTTCCCTCTGGTTTCAGTTCTCTCTCCAGTCCTCCAGGTGCCCGCGTGACCCGTGGGTCAGCACACACTCTGAAGGCCCTCCCCGTGCCTCCCATGCATGCGCCTAGCCAGGCTGGCCACAACCACTGTCCAGCTCAAGGCCTTTGCACAGCCAGTCCACCTCCGCCCTATCTCTGCTGGCCGGTCCCTTCTCCAGCTTCGAGTTCTCACCTTCCAGGTGCTGCCTGGCCTGAGAGGCCCCCCCCCCCCCCAGGTGCCTGACCCCTTCTCATCCCTCACGCTGCCCCCTGTTTGCTATTTGCTTGGTACATGCTCATCTGTTTTCAGTCCCAAGAAGATGCCAGCTCCCGAGGGAGGGACTTGAATCTGTTCCCGTTTGTTTGGTTTTCAGTTCCCAGCCCAGGGTGTTCAGATGGTGAGGAACAGGTAAAAGTTCGCACTGTTGAATTGAGGCAGTTGTCAGTTGAAGTTCTGGGCCAGTGTAGGGAGTCAGACTGCTGGGCAGGCTTAGGCACCAAGTTATTGGTATCATTGCCATTTTACAGACCTTGAAATGGAGACACAGAGTGTCTTAAGTAACATCCCCGTAGTCACTGTCTCTTGACAAATTCTGGGCCAGGGACTGGGAACCCAAAGCCTCCAGGATCATCCTCCTCACGACTGCCGCAGGGCCTCTCGGTACAGATGAGTGAATGAACGATCTGTGGTCCCTGCCCTCCTTGTCTCATAACCCAGACACTGGAGAGTGAGGCGTGTGCTGCGGGCTCTGCGGGGTGCGGCAGGGCGCGTCGGGCTCTCCCAGAGCGCGCACACTTCTGCTCCTTCAGAAGGAAGGAGCCTGCTGGGAGAAATGGGAGTTTTCTTGGGGATAGGGCAGGAGGCAGGAGCTGCCCAGTCTGCTCCGCGGTGGTCCTCCTCCTCCGGGGAGGCCTCCGGTCCATGCTCCCGACCCTTGTCCCCCAGGTCCCCACACCAAAGTCGTGCGGCGCATCTTCACCAACAGCCGGGAGCGCTGGCGGCAGCAGAACGTGAACGGGGCCTTCGCGGAGCTGCGCAAGCTCATCCCCACTCATCCCCCCGACAAGAAGCTCAGCAAGAACGAGATCCTCCGCCTGGCCATGAAGTACATCAACTTCCTGGCCAAGCTGCTCAGCGACCAGGAGGAGGAGGAGGGCAGCCAGCGCGCCAAGCCTGGCAAGGACCCTGGCGTGGGGGCTGGCGGAGGGGGCGGCGCCGGGGGCGGCGCGCCCCCCGACGACCTCCTGCAGGACGTGCTCTCCCCCAACTCCAGCTGCGGCAGCTCCCTGGACGGGGCGGCCAGCCCGGACAGCTACACAGAGGAGCCGGCGCCCAAGCACACTGCCCGCGGCCTCCACCCCGCCTTGCTGCCCGCCGCGGACGGAGCCGGGCCCCGGTGATGGGCCCCGGCTGGCCAGGCGGGTGTCCCCAGGCCTGTGGGCCCCGGGGCTTCGGGGCAGGGGGGCAGAGGACTCGGACCGCCCTGAGGCAGGGCAGTGAACTTGAGCTTTCCTCGGTGGTTAAACTTCCCGAAGCCCTCCGCCCCCTGCAGCTGGCCGCCCCATCTCTAGCCTTGGCAGGAGACTGGAAGGACGGAGCAAAGTGGTACTTCCATGACGACGACGACGGCACGGTCTTGCCCTCCCTCCCGCCCCCCAGAGTTCCCGAGCAAGAGGCTCGAGGTGCACTGCTTGGGGCCTGGAGCTTGGGCGCCCCATCTTTTCAGAGACTCGCGTCTCCCCTGGGTTCTCAGCAGCCTGCGCCTTGCCCCCCGCCTCCTCCCGCTCGCAGGGGGCTTCTGTGGCCACTCTGTCCACATCTCTAGGTACCCAAGAGCTGCCCACTTGCTGAGCCCCGTCTTCACCAAGGCCCGTGCTGGTCCATCCAGCTTGCAGCTGCTGCCAAGCCCCCTCAGGCCTCTGGGTGCCTTCCTCTGGGGGGAGGGAGTGGGGGGCTGGTGCTTGGCCAGCTGGGCCAGAGGGCCCGAGAACCCAGGAGCCTTGCCTCTTGCCCTGGGGATCAAAGCTCTGCCTTTTGCCTTCTTACTAATCCGTAGGGCCGTCCGGGTCCCCCTCTGTGGCTGTGAACGTTCCCTGTTGGGGTCTGTGGGGTTGCAGAGAGAGGGATCTGGAGTATGATGGACGGGCCTGTTTTAGGCTCTGGGGGCTCAGAGCTGGTGCCCGTGTACCCAGCTACACGACCCAGTCTTGCTCCTCCTGGGGACCCAGAGCCCACGTGCACCCATGGGTGCTGAGAGCAGAGGCGTGGCCCCATTGGGACAGTCTCCCTCATGCTCAAACCCTCGGTCCCCCCCTCTGTTGGTGATAGCCAGTGGCTGACGTCTGTGCTCTCACCCGTCCCAAGCACCAGCTGTGCTCCGAATTTCTGGCTTGGGGGACTTTTCCTTGACTTCAGTTGTTGTTGGGGTCTTTAGGCCTTGGTCCAGCCCCACTTCGAGGGTGTGGACTCCAGGCCTCAGACCCAGGATCCCAGACCCACACCCATTTACTAGCGGTAGCTTCAGTTCAGCACCGGGGGAGGGGGTGTGGGCGAGCGCCTTCATGCAATCTGTGTGCTCCCCCCGCCCCCCAAACGTTGTACAGGAAAGTTTTGTAAATCAGCGCCTCTCTTTTATCTTTGAAAGAAATCCTATGGCAAGTCTGTTTGTAAAGTGAAGAGTCCTTTTGTAGTGTGGCCCACTCCCCCCTTGTTGGCCTCCTGTATCCGGTGGAACATGGTCTTTGCAAGACCAGACCTGCCTGTGGCCTACATTCCTGGCCCAGGGATCAGCTGCGCCTGAGGCTGGTACCCTGCTGGCCTCCCAACCTGCTGCACGGGACTGTGCTATGGAGGGGACTCATGCTGAGCCTGCTGCCCATGCACTGTAGGTGGGCACTGACTCTGGCCATCATGACCCTGCAAGACCCTTTGAGGTCTGGGTTTTTGCTAGTGGTCAGGCCTTAAGTACAGTCACGTGCAGACTGGGGTGGTCCCTGAACCCTTCCCTGAACCCTGCCTTCCGTTAAGTTACAAGGACCAGTTCCTAGGCCCGGATGAAGCCTGGTTAGCCTGATAGCTTTCTCTGTCCCCTTCAGCCTCCCGGAATCATGTCTCGGCCAGCTTTAGAACTGCTGTCTTCTGTGCTCTGAAGCAACTGTCAGCAGTTCCCTTGATTTAAAGATGAGCAGCACGGGCCCGGTCCAATAGCATCCACCTCCCATCAGTGGCTTTGAGTCAGGAGGGACCAGTGGCTGTGGTGGGCCTGTGGACTGGGGTTTGGAGGCAGGGGGCTTCTCTCTCCCAAAGCCAGTTTCTTGCAAAGACTCGGATGTGGCCAATCTCACAGGCCTGAGCCCTGGGCAGAATGGGATCGTAGAAGCAGGAACCTGGAGACATAGGGGCTCAGTTACCACCTCAGTAGCCACACTGTTTTGTTGGGGTCCCACTGTGAGTCTGGGAAGCAGGCTATCTGGAGGCCTAGCCAGGCTTCTTCCCCAGGCACCTGGGTTTCCGGACTACTGTAGGGAATTGTCTGCTCTCCAGATGGACCTCATTTCTGTCTCATGACAGTGAGGAACAGGAATGAGAATGGGAAGGAGAGAGAGGACCTAGGCAGACTAGGCAAAATGGAAGAGGGCTCCTCCAAATGGGCCCAGGGAGCCCAGAGCAAGGTCTCAGGCATATGTGAGAACCAGAGAAACCCAAATTTTTTAGTATATCATTCCCACCCTAATTACTTCTCTTTTCTCTGCCTCTGCTCCCATCCAGGAAGAAATAGAAACATTCTTGGAATAGTGCAGATGTTAGAAACAATAAATGTGCAAAAGGGAAGAAGTGAGGAGGAGAGCATAGAAGCTGGCACGGCCTGGAGGGAGCCGTGGCTCCTGAACAATTCACTTTTTAAAAAAAATTTTATTTGTAGTGGCAAATGACCCGATGGTACAGCCTTTATCCTTTCCTGAAAATAAAACCAAGGGCACAGCAGCCCTCCGGGCCGATACCTGTTTCAGCCTTGGCGGGTGGGTCTCTTCGTACTTGTGATTGCAATGGTACGTGGCCCGCGGCCCAGCCTCGCCCCCACCCCTGTGCAGAGCGGCGAGGCGGCGGGCAGGCACGTTCTCCCCGTCTGTGTTGTACTGTACGTTGAACTGTGCTTGCCTCTGCGTTTCTCTGCACGAGGGGAGCAGCCGCTCCCGGTACAGCACCTGTGAGCAGCCCGAGGCCGGCGCTGTGGGCGTGTGACTCTAGCATCCAAACCCATGTGGTGATGATGTGTGTATGTACATAAGGATATATGGGGAAGATTTCTAAATAAAAGTTTTACAAAGGGGCCTGAACTCTGCTTACTTGATGCGCTGAGAACTGGCACCTCCGGAGGGGATACAAGAGCCCATCTTCATAGAGGGGGGGCCTTGAGGACCCCCACTGCCTTCTGAGGGTGCCCAGACGACTAAAGCCCAGGAAACCATGGCCTCTACTTCAGGCCTCCTGATTGGGTCTCCCAGAAAGCTATTCTCTCGTCACTCTGCACCCGCACTGTCCTCTCGAGGCTGCCCCCTGGAATCTCACTATGTGTCCCGGGTGGTGGGTGAGAGGAAGACGGGGCTCCCTGATGGAGGCTGCAGTGCTCACCTGGCTCTGGAGCACTGGCGAGTGCAGGTCTTGCAGGGGAGTCAGCGATGGAGGTCCTGAGGCTGGCCTCTGGGTGAGGGGAGGCCTCTGCCTGGGAGTCACGTGACCCTCAGGGCCTCACTGGTTCTGCTGGCGTCGCCAGTGGTGACCAGTCCTCCTTCCTTGTGTTCATGAACAAATTCTTACTGAGCACCAAACACTAGCACCAAACACTCCCAGGGGGTCAGGGGCTGTCCTAGGAGGAAATAGACACCTTTTCCTGCAGCGCAGACATTCCAGCAGCTGACCTTGGACACAGATATACAACTAAGGAGAGCCCTGAGGAGAAAGGATGAGTCAAGAAGGGGGTGCAGGGACACAGAATCTCCAGCTCCTTCGAGTTTCGATGGTGTTGGAGGAAGGCCCCAGGCTCCAGGGATTCACCTGTACTCCAGGCCCCCAGAGAGCGGGGGGGGGGGGGCGCGTCCCAGAGAGGGAGGAGGACCGCAAGGGTGAGAGGGCCAGCAGGGAAGGGGCCCGTGGCCAGCAACTCTCAGAAGAGAGCAAAGTTCTCGTCAACGGGTGAAAGCATCAGTCAGGGGAATCTGGACAGGCCGGAGGGGGGCAGGAAGCCCTTTCCCAGGAGGGCACGTGTCCACTGTGGCCTCTATGGTGAAGCTATTGAATGCCCAGGCCTGTCGGAGGGTCACTCTTTTCTTTTTTAATTTAAAAATTATTTTTTATTGAATGACAGTGATATGCACAGTTATAAAGTTGTTCATGATTGGATTTCAGTCATATAATGTTCTAACACCCATCCCTCCACCAGTGTGCATTTCCCACCACCAATGGTCCTGGTTTCCCTCCTGTCTCCCAACCCCCTGCCTGTCGCTATGGCAGCTCTCTCTCTCTCTCTCTCTTTCCCTCTCTCCATTTCTCTCTCTCTCCCTGTCTCTCTTTCCCCCTCTCTCTCCTTTTGGTCGTTTTGGTTTGCAAGACAGATAATGAAAGGTTATCGTTATCTTTATCTACTTTCAACACTCAGTTCTGCTCATTCCCATGGGGAAGATGAGACCCAGAGAAGAAAGGGGCCTTCCCAGGGTGGCCGTGGCAGACAGGTCGCCTCACCCAGCACAGGCCTCGCCTCCCCTCTGGTCCCTGTCAGCAGTACAGGAGGCCCATTGGCCCCCTGCATCCTTCCTTCTGCCCGCCTTGTCCTCAGCACTGGAAGCCCGTCTGGACTGTGCGAAATCAGCCACTCACTGCCAGGGGGTCCCCTGCTGGCTCCCTTCAGCACTCACTTCCCACACCTAGAGAGTCTAATGTTGGCTCATGTACCTACTATTCAAGGACTTCGCCTGTGCTCCAGGCGAGACCCAGCCTGTCTGCAGCACCTCTGGGAGCCATGGGAGGTGCCAGCAGCATTTGCTGAATGAGGGACTCCCCACTGGAATCTTCTAGCTGGGTTTGGCCTGTATGGACTGAAGGTGGGCAGCTGGGAGGGAAGCAGGGTTATTCCCACAGAAGGTCCCTGCCTAGAGCAGTTGCTTTCCTCAAACCAGGGCCTGCACTGCTGGTGTTGGAGGGCCTGAGGGCGTAGGTGCAGGGTTCAGTGATGGGTAAGAGTGGGGGAGACTCACCAGGGAGTTTCTCTGCCTTCCTTTGCTCACCACCCCCCACCTGGTTCCCAGCACTCAGTGGGTCCCCTCTGGCCCCCTCACCCCCATGAGGCAAAGAAGTGCCTCCGCCCAGTCTGTGGGGGACCGGCCACGTGAGGAGAGGAACAGTCAGGGTCTCTCTCCATGATCCAGCCCCTGGCAACTGTCTTCACTGCACAGAGGAGGAAATGGAGAGCCGAGGGGCCCCATCATGGTTACCCAGGATGCAAACAGAGTGAGTGCTGTCTGGTGCAGTCAGAGCGGGCAGCTCCTCACAGGAAGAGAAACAGTTGCTGGACTGTGGGCTTCCTGGGCCACTCCAGGGACAGTCCAGCTCCTACGACCACCCCCTGCCTCACAGAGCTGGTCTGCAGCAGCAGCAGCAGCAGCAGCAGCAGCAGCAGCAGCAGCAGCAGCAGCTAGGGAGCAGTGAGGTCAGCTGTGGGGTATCAGCTCAGGAGAGTGGGTGGGAGGCTCCAGGATAGGGACAGCTGACTCGGGACCGCCGGGAGCACCTGCCTTCCCTGAGCTGGAGTCTGGATCTGCCTCTGTGGTTCCAGCAGTGTGATTCTGAGTAGGTCACTTACCCTCTCCGGGCTTCCGTTTCTTCCTCTGTTAAATGGAGAGATTGCAAACCATCAAGCAGGACTGTCATGAGTTTGCAGAAACAGTATCTTTGAACCACCCGTGTTTTATAAAAAGCAGCCATTTAAACTTTTTATTGGCCACTTGGTAAACCTCTGAGGCTTTCCATAAGATGCCTGATTAATAGAAACATTGACCATCAAGGGATAAAATGCATATTGAAAACCACCAACAGGGGGCCCGGAGGGACAGTACAGCAGGTACAGCGTTTGTATTGCATGCAGCTGACTGCATTCTATCTCTGGTATCCAATACGGTCCTTTGAGGACTGCCAGGAATAATTCATGCATGAAGAATAGGTGACCCAAAAAACAGGTTATAACCCAAAAAGCCAAACCAAACCAAACAAAACAAAAAAGCAAAAACAAAAAAACCCATCAATACTATTTTGTTGGTTTTTCAACCACATTTGGTGATGCTTAGGGATCACTGCTGGCAGTGCTCAGGGGACCATATGGGATGCTGAAGATTGACCCTGAACCTGGGTCAGCTATATGTAAGGCAAGTGCTCTACCTTCTGTGCGGTCGCTCGAGCTCCCCATCAACACTATTAATTCCTGTAGGGTGGGATCATTAATAACTGTTCCTTAGATCAACTGGCTTTTTAAAAATAAACGGAGGGGCTGACTTGGAGCAATAGTACAGCAGATAGGCATCTACACAGCCTCTACACGGCCATTCCAGATTCCACCCCCAGTACAGTGCAAGGAGTAAGCAGTGAGCACCGCTGGGTGTGGCCCCAAAACCAATAAATAAATTGATGGGCTTGTAAAAAAATCGAGGGGACAATGGGGAGATTGTACAGGGTTAGGGTGCACGTCTGGCATTCAAAGGATCCTGGTCTGACTTCCAACATCTGAGCATCTCTGGGTGTGGCCCTCATATAGCACCCTCAGGACCCCACATCGAATTGCCCCCACCTCATCCCCTGAGCCCCAGGGAAGATTGGTGTACAGCTCTGAATAAATTTAAATTGCACTGAGTCACATCCTTTCAAATGTGCCACACACCATGCCACCCCACCCGCACCCTTGCTCTGACCCTTCCCTTTCCTCCCTGGTCTCTCCCCTCTTCTGAGAACCAGCAACTCTCAGTCCCCTTGGGAAGAGCAGAAGAGAGAACAGAAAGAAAGGCAGGTGGGGGCCAGAGAAAGTTCTCTGCTTGTGGCGACCCAGGTTCCCCCCTTGGCATCACTTTGGTCCCCCTGAGCCATCCAGGAGAAATCCCTGAGCACAGAGCCAGGAATAAACCCTGCCAGGTATGGTCCCCCTCAAAAACACACACAAAAACAAAATGAAAGGGAGAAAGAAGAGAAAGGATCAAAAAGGAAGGAAGGCAGGAAGGAGGCAGGCAGGCAGGTAGATGAGAAGAGCTTCAGTCCCAGCAACAGGGATTCTGCCTTCCGCTACACAAGGCTGGGAGTCAACTGGAATCTTGCCTGTCTCTTTCCACAGGGTGTATAAAGGTGGGGTGGGAGTGGGGTGTGAGGAAATAGATGCTGAACACTCTAGCTTGGCAAGTGAGCACTTCGAGAGGCCCAGGGGCTATGGCCTCTGGACATAGAGGATCAGAAACGATGATTGCCCAATTGAAGGTGCCTGTGGAGGCTGGGAAGGCTTCCTGGAGGAGAGATGCCATTTATTTCTTGCAGGGGCTTCTGTGGGGAGATGATCTGTTTCTCAGGGTCAGATGCAAGTGCTCAGGGATACCTCTCCTCCTGCCCTGGCTGAGAGTGAGACAGGGCGGGGCTGTGAGAGCTGCCCCGGGCTCATGGGCTCATGGCCACCTTCCCTTGGCTCCTCCTTTCTCTCCCCAGAGCTTGGTTGGAGCCCCGCTTCCCTCTGCAGCGCCTGCCTGCTCTGTCCACACAATAACAGGATGTGATCCGTTCAAGAGAGGAAGTGGGAGGCCGGGCAGTGCTGATAGCGCATTTCTCCCTGCAAGGGCTCTGGGGCGAGCTTCCGCCCCTACTTAGACCAGCGCTTCCACCCCCACCCCAGGGTGGCGGTGCCTCCCCAGGCCTTGCCTGAGTCTCTCTCTGGGCTCCGCAGGTTTGGGACGGGAGATGGCAGTGTCCCTGTGGGTGCACCTCCTGGGCTCAGTGCTGGCAGCTGGGAGACAATAGAGAAACTGAGATGGTGTTAGGAGGTGGTGTTGGGGGTGGGGGGGCGGTGTGCTTGCTGAAAGGACTGGGACTCCGGGGCCCTTTCTGGAGCTGCTGGAGCCTGGTCTGGCAGGCTGGTCCCCATCAGGTGTCCTTCCCAAGACACAGGGGCTCCTGGCACAGAGCAGGGACAGGACTTCCAGAGGGGGAAACTGAGGCCCCATAAGGCTAGTGATCTTGTCTGTACTTGGCAGAAGCTAAACCAGAACCCGGGGCAGATCACTGAATTTTAAATTTGAATGTATATTAACTGAAGGGTTGTCCACTCTTAGAGGGCCGAAGCTCTGGTCTGTCCTGGGGGCGGGGGTGCCACCCAGTCCTCCGGGACGCGCAGGTTTGTGGGGGAGTCCAGGGGGCCACTAAGTCACCCCATCAGCAGCTACTTTTCCAGTCAAGGTCTGTGTGTTCTCAGCAGGGCCATCTCCGACTCCCATAGGGGCCCAGTGAAGGGACAGGCACTCCCGGGGCAGGAGGAAGGCAATGTGGAGGGACAGAGGTTCACCCAAGGACTGGGGTCCTGTCCCAGAGTGCTTGGGGACCAGAGGAGGTGAACCCCTGAATTCGGCCCAGAGACACACCCAGTCCTCAGCTCTTAGGATGGAGGGAGCTGCCAGAGAGAGCACCCCGCACTCCGCACCCCCCCACCCGGCCTATGGTGGGAGGGAAGATCAGCAGGGATATTTTTGGGTATACTGTGTGTGATTTGGGGGAGACACACTATCTATCTCCATCTCCTTTATGCACACGGTGATCTGAAGCACATCCTCTTCCCCTTCTCTTCCTCCTCCCCTGTTCCACCTCCTGCCCCACCAGCCCTGCCCTCTTGCCACCCCCTTGCTCAGCCCCTGCACGCAGCCCCTGCCTTTGGGGGACCCCGTGGAGTGCTGGGATCAGGGTTGAAAGTCCTTTCCCACCCTTGCATGTGGACAACTCAGCCAGCTGAGACCTGAGTCTGCGTGTGTGTAGGGGGGGGCGGGGGGGACGTGGGGGTGCACGGCCCTTCCCAGCGCTCTCTGCAGCCTGGGACCTGGAGTGCTCCTGGGTCCCAGGGTCTGAGGGGGTCTCCTGGGCCGGCTGCCCTCTGGTCGTTCCCACCCGTTTGGCCCCCAGGCCTTCTTTCAGCGCTCCTCCCCTCTCTCTGGGGGAACCCCCTGGGAACCGAGCTGCTCAATGAACTATCAGACTTCCCATCACTCTCACGCCCCTGCATGCTACCCCTGAATAGGTGGGATCCAGGCGGACAGGGGCGCTCCCAGCCCCGAGCCCCCAGGCAATCTCTCCCAGGACCACCTGGGTCCCTGCCTCCCCTGGCTCTGAGGGGCTGTGTGCCGAGGCACCTTCTCAGCAGGTCTGAACCTGGGGGAGACTCAGCAGCCTGCAGCGGCTGAGCTGGGACCGTGCAGACCGGATCAGAGGCAGAAGCTGTGCTTGATCTCTAAGGTCATCTATCTCTGACCGGGGGTCCCCAGGTAGGGACCCAGTGCTTCTCATCTCACTGTGGCTTTTTGCACCTGCAGGCTCCGTGAGGCCAGAGGGGGCTTATGGTGCTGGGGGTGGGGGAGGGGAGTGGATGGTGGTCACCTCGCTTGTTTGTTCTGAGGGAGGTGGGTACGGCTAGCCGGCTAGCCGTGGGGCCCCTTCAGGATTCGCATCTGCTCAGTTGGGGCCGGGCCAAAGCTGGGCTGGTGGGTCCAGGGGCCGGGCAGTGGCAGGCCAGCAGAGGCGAGCTGGCTGGCTGCTGTGTGATGCTAATGAGGGCGTGGGGGCTGCTTTTGTCCTGCCTGTGCCCTTACTGAGGGTGCTTACAGAGAGACAAGGGGCCCTCCTCGAGCCTAGTGCTTGTGATTAGTCTGCTGTCACTTTGATGGCTTCCAGGGCTCTGGGGTTTGGACAAAGATTCTGGGAGAAAGGGATGGGGCAGCCAGCACAGAGCCTCAACCCATGGCCATCCTGAGTTTTCCAGGGAGTGTCCTCAACGGTCACTGGGTTAAGATGAAAGTGGCAAGTGCTTGCCTGTTCTCTCAGTTTCTCTCTGCTCTGGCTGGGCTCCCCCCGCCTCCGTCTCTCCTGAGATGCCCTGGCCACACCACTCTGACTCTGCTCTTCGTTCTTCTGCTCCCCAGTGAGAGCTCCGGGGACTTTGCTGTGCCTGCTCTCCCCGACGCCCTGCGCTCTCCTGCACCTGAGCCCCCAGAGGTCTTCTCTGGTGCTGCTGCTCAGGGCCCCATGCACGAGCCTGGCCTCGCCTGTGTCCAGGAGCCGAAGGTGTCACTTGTAGGTATGAAGGAGGTGCTCCACAAGTATTTTCTGAATTATTTCATCAGGGTAAAACTGCCCAACCAGATCATTACTTCCATCTCATTCTGGACCCGATTTGTTGCCTAATAGTTATGAAACAAGATGATAGGACAGATGATAGGCCAGAGGGTTAGTACAGAGGGTCAGGTGGGCATTTGCCTCCTGGGTTCAACCCACAGCATCCCTATATAGTCCCCAGAGCCTGCCAGGAATGATTCCCTGAGCACAGAGTCAGGAGAAAGCCCTGTGCTCTGCCAGTGTCATCCCAAAATAAAACAAAACGAAAAGATGATATAATAAATGCCATGAACCATTCCCAACCTTCCATCTCTCCCCACATTGACCCCTGTCTTCAAAATGGATTATGGAACAAATCCCCAACATCATGTTATTTCTGCTTTAAATTCAGTGTCACATCATTTTAATAGTTGATTGAATTAAAATATCTCCAACAGGGCAGGGGAAATAGCTCAGTGGTCGGGGGTTAATGTCTGGGAACCTGAGTTTGAATCCTAACACATGCCCACCCTCCACCCCATAGCAGTGCCAGATGTAGGCCTGTCTGTCCCCAGTAACACTGGGCCCCAGCATCACTGTGTTACCTGGCCTAGTACTGAGCCATTCAGTTGCCTGAGTATCACCATAACAGGCCCCTGGACCCCCAGAACATAGTTTGGAAGCCTGCACTCTGTCAGGTACACTACTCATCTCTCAAGATTGAACCCAAATGTCACCTCCTTCCGCAAGTCTTCCTTGAGCTCTGCTCCCCTCAGGGATTTTAATTATTTTTTAATGTATTAATTTAAAAAAATTAAGGGGCTGGAGCAATAGCACAGTGGGTAGGGCATTTGCCTTGCACACACGGCCGACCCGGGTTCAATTCCTCTGCTCCTCTTGGAGAGCCAGCAAGCTACCAAGAATATCTCGCCCGCACGGCAAAGCCTGGCAAGCTATCCGTGACATATTCAATGTACCAAAAACAGTAACAAGTCTCACAATTTGTTATGAGATGTTACTGGTGCCCGCTTGAGCAAATTGGAAGACACAACGGAAGGACAGACAGTGCTACAGTGCTTAATTTTAGAGAAAGGCTTTTTAAAAAAAATTTTTATTTTATTTTTTAAAAATTTTTATTAGTAAAAAAATATATAAAATTTTGGGGCTGGAGCAATAGCATAGCGGGTAGGGGGTTTGCCTTGTATGCGGCCAACCCAGGTTTGATTCCCAGCATCCCATATGGTCCCCTGAGCACTGCCAGGGGTGATTCCTGAGTGCAGAGTCAGGAGTAACCCCTGTACATTGCCGGGTATGACCCAAAAAGAAAAAAAAGGTATGCTGCATAAACCTCGCCTTCTTTATGATTTTTGATCAACAAATTTTCCCTTCTCTTATTTCACCCACTTTTGTCTCTCCGTTTGGTGTGCATCTCCAAGTGACTACATGTCCAAGGGGCACCCTGGCAAGAATGCTCTAAGTAAGGATACAATATCAAAGCTGGATCACATTTCAAGGACAAATCACTCAAAATCACTTTCACAGAATAGAGAAGTAAAAATAGATATTTCTGACTAGAATCATTGACACTACAAAATGTTATGTAACAATGAGTGTCCACTCTGCAAGCTGCACTGAAATTAAAGCCATCTCATTAGTGTAATGGCTCCTGCACATAAATACTCTCCAGAAATATACACTGGGGAGAAAAATAATTGTCTTTATGAAACATAAGGAATACAGTCAGAGTCAACCTTCACCACCTATTGCAAGTATTCCTTTCTTATGTCCAGTGAGTAATGGTTATAGAAATGCTGTAAATTGGGTAAAGGAAAGTACAATTTGGGGGACAAAAATAAGCTTTCATACAAGTGCTGAATCAGAGATTTCCCAAAGCCAGACAAATGCTAAGTAAAAGGAAATAATAAATGAGGAGGAGATGTTTGAGGACAGACTGGCCCTGACTGGGGCTTCCTTCTGCTGCACAAACGTGTTGATTATGTGAACTCAGCAAGGCTGACGGGGAAATGGTGGAAATATTTCCTTAGACAATAACTCGATTGAAAGGTCACTTCCTGCCACTTTCCCTGTCCCCGAGGGGAAATCCCATACTGGCTCCTCGAACACAGTGATGGCTATGTTGAAAGGCAGGCTTCTGAACAAATGCCTGCCTACCCGAGTCATCAGACTCTACTTTAGAGGTTACAGATGAATAAAAGATTAAGGATTCATGGTTAATGTCCACTCAAATGTAATGTAATCTGAACAAGTTTTCAATTCACAATCATAGCAAAGTAGCTTTTAGGGTTTTTCAATACTTTGTTGACTCTAGGATTTTTCATATCATCTGAGAAACAGAAATTCTTCACTCCCAAATGAGCAACATTTTGAACTCAACTCTGACCCTAACATGATAAAAATCTGTGCCTCTGAAAAGAAACATAAAGTGTTTTGTTGTTTTGTTCTGTCTCTTCCCCTGAAAGGCAGCCAAGGGCAGAATCCTCTTGCCTGTGTGCACAATGAACACGACATAGAAAGAACATGGTATTTTAGACAGAGCTTTCAGAAAAATCCATATAAGGGCAAAAAGAAACATTTGATGCTGAATTCTTTCCTAATTTAAGACATTTTGAGTCCAGTTTTTATTTAAAAAAAAAGAATAAGAATTCCAGGGCAAATGCTCCTGGGATTTCTTCTGTGAGCTGAGTATAGTGATGAGCAGACATTGTTCAAGTTCCAAATAACCCAAATGCCCTCTTTATGTGCCTAGCCAGAGCAAGTCTGCACCAGAAACTCATCCCTTCCCCTGCCTGCATGCTTGCACTCGGAATCTTGAGAGAATTCTTGGTCCAGCGTTTTAAGGATGTTGGCATGTTGTTTTAAAGTTACTCTTAATTTTCTTTGTGGGAACATTGTGTAACAGAATTCAAAGCTGATCAAAGCAGATAATCAGTATCAGTATCACCTGGGGTTTCACTGAAATGCAGATCCTTAAGCAATGCCTGGAATTGTGCAATGTGCATTGTCTATCAGGAGACTTGGTTATCTACACTGCCAGTGACATCCTGTCATTCGGATTCTCTAGGTAAAGAATTATGGACTTCGAACTCTAAAGTCCACTGTCAAACATTCATTCGAACTTTTTAGTCAATCACCTAATCTTTGGCTTTTTTCCCACCTGTAACATGGAAAAGTATATGAAGATGTATTCATGCACATTTAAAAATTTATCTACAAGTGACCTGCAACTCTCTAGGTTAAGCTAAATGCTAATTGTCCTGTGGTAAAGATAAATTTGTTTCCTAAATTTAATCAAAGTCGGCTCTAAAATGAAGTATAAATCAATGTGATTTTTCTTATAGGATGATAACATCCTGGAGATTCAAGTATTTTGTATTTTCCTGATTAGTAAAGTCATATAATTGAGTTTCAGTAAATAACTGTCTATCATACTAGATTGTCCAGGAGGGAGCTGGATGCATTTGCATGTACAATGATACTCAGAAAGTTAATAACCTATAAGGACTCCATGTCAGCACAAAACTTACCTTGGATTAATTTGCAGTTAACTGGATTCTTCCACAGAACTTGAAGGTAAATGATTTGAGTTGAAAAAAATGAAATTATTATTTGCTATTTCACTATGCATGTAAGATCAACATGTAAAGCCTGCCTGACAATTTAATTTTCCAGAAGAAAAATGCTGATAATTATTGGAAGCCTTTTAAATGTTACTGAGGACCAAGATGGTCTAGAGTAACAGTACTAGATTTTCTTTTGATTAAAAGAAAACTTTTATTGTTAAATTTCAATGCTTTTTATGGCAGTGAGTTGAATGCCATACTACATCTTCCATTTTACAAGTGAATAAACAACCAGTAACTTGCTCTGACTGTCCAGTAAGTTTGTAAGTTTTTCTCCACCAAAGGCAATGACTGGTTGTAGAGTCTTGGGCCTACCTGGGCATCTGTGCCCAAACAATGTGTCCTCACTGGGCTGACACTCACCATGGTAACTTACTTTTACTCTGGCTCTTGAATGACCAATTTCTTTGACTGACATATAAATATGATCAACATATTTATGTCTTTAAATATGGAGGTCTGGGAGAATTCTCTGGGCCCCATACTGAGCTGATATCATCAGGAGATCCCAGATAGGTTAGGTACTATCTCCCCCCCTCCTCCAGATGGAATCCCATTGACCATGAGCTTCTACAAGCATGGCTCCAGTATACAGGTACCAGGACTTTTCTTCCAAAACATGCACCTGCATAAGGGGCTGCGTGACATTTCCTGATATGCAAAGTGGTCAATGGAAAGTAAATGATCTAGCATTTTCCCCTGAAAGACAGGCTTGAATGATGGTGGGAAAATCTAAGAAAAACATAATGCCCAATGAAAATGTATATGGACTGTGCATTTAACTACAGTGCTACGCCGCCCTGGGAGGAGAAGGGTGTATGTCCCTCCACCTGTCCCCCCTTGTGGCAGTGGCATGGTGGCCTCCACCTTTTAGAGCCTAATGAACAGCCAGGTATAAGACTGCATTGACAAGGCACGTGGGGCCTCATGGGATGGGGAGTGAAATCAGCCCTGCTCCCCACCATGACAATGCCCAGGGTTGCCACCCACAAACACCTCCTCCTGAACGACCACGAACACAGAGGCACACAAACCAATCCCAGAACCCAGGGGCTTTTGGTAGTAATCCCTCTAGGCTTATTACTAAAATATCAGAATTCCAAATTCACATGGCCACTATTCCGGCCACATGACATCATATGCTTTTTCTAATCAGCAATAGAAAACAAATTATGTAATGATGTCTTTTTGGCAGGTCTGAATGTTGGGGAAAATTCCAAATAATAATGTTGGGTCTTTTGTTGTAATATTGAATGTGAT
>JAOXYA010000032.1:15790492-15802271 GCA_028565675.1 Sorex palustris
GGGACCATATGGGATGCTGGGAATCAAACCCGGGTTGGCCGCATGCAAGGCAAACGCCCTACCCGCTGTGCTATCACTCCAGCCCCTAGTTAAAATTAAAAATTAAATAAATAAATTTAGAAAAAAAAGAAAAGGCCTTTGCTGTTTCTTATAATCTTTTTCAGCCTGTACTTTATGTCATCTGATACTAGTTTTAAAAATAAAAAGCTTCAACTGGACCTTTTTGAGGTAGTTGCTTGCTTGAAGAATTGTCTTTCAACCATTGACTTTGACTGTGTTTCTTGCTGGCAGCAGTGTTGGGTTCCATTTTCTAATCCATCCTGCCACTCTGTTCTCTTAATTCGTGAATTTAACCCATTGACACTAAGAGAGATTATTGTTGTAGCGTTTTGTACCATTGTTCTGCAGGAGTTTAGTGTGTTTATGCGGCTTGTCTTGTCTTAAAGTAGCCATTTATTTCTTCTTGAAAGGATGGTTTTGAGTCTCTGAGTTCCTGAGTTGTTTATCGGTGAAGTTGTATGTTGTTCCTCCAGATATAAATGAGAGTCTGGTTGGGTAAAGTATTCATGATGAGGTATTTGTTTGAGTTGGCTCACTGTATCCCACCACTGTCTTTGGGCCCTGATGGTTTAATATGACAAGTCTGCTGTAAATCTTAAGGATGCTCCTCTGCATATGATCTGCATCTTTGATCTTGATGCTTTCAGTATTCTATCTCTGTCCATGGGTTTTTGTCATTCTGATTAGGATGTGTCTTGGAGTATTTTTATTTGTATTTCTTCTATCTGGTACCATTTAGGCTTCCTGTGTCTGGGTGCATTAACTCTTCAGCTCTGGGAATTTCTCAGCAACGATGGATTTGATTGTTCTTCCATCAGAGTTGCCTTCCTGCCCCTCTGGGACCCTGATGAATCTTATGTTGTTCCTCCTCAATTTATTCCAAAGTTCTCTAGTCATCTGTTGGTTTCTTTTTTTTTTTTTTGAGGCCTTTTCCCTTCTGCTATTGTCTTGAGATTTTCTGAACTTCATCTTGGAGCTCATTGATTCTGTCCTCAGCAGTTGTTACTCTGCTTCTGAGGTTCTCCAGTGAGTTTTTCATTTCACCTAGAAAGTTTTCAGATGTTATTTGTTTTGTATTTTACTCATTTTCTGCTCTCATAACCTTTTATGTTTTATTGGTAGTTTGCTTCATTGTTTCTTCGAACTCCTATGCATCCTCAACAATTAACCTCTAAATATCTTATCGAAGAGGTTATATAACTCATGATTACTAGTTGAGTCTTCCAGGAAAGCTCTTCATTCACCAATCCTGGTGGGTTTCTGTGTTGCTTTACCATTGTGACCTTTGCAGTTTGGAGTTGTTTATTGTGTGTTGCTGTGAGGTTGTGTAGACACTACAGGATGTCTTTGTATGTTTATAGAGAGTTATGGAGAGACGAAGTAATGGTTGGCTGTGGAGCGCAGCCAACCGGGCTGGGCGGAGCCAACCTGAAATGTCTAAAGAGTCATTTTTATCCACTCTTCCATATCCACTTTGAGGGTGGGGGTCAATTCTGACTTGGGAGGAGGGCAAAATGGCACTTCTGAGTAAAATGCAGGGATTCTGATGCCTTAGCTTCCTCAGTTTCCATTGACCAGGGATCTATACCACAGATTTTTCAACCATTCATCTGTATCTGGGCATTTGAGTTATTTCCATATCCTGGCTATTGTATAAACATACACAGCAAGAAAGTAATAAAGGGCCAAAGGCAAACACAAAGGAAGAAGTGATCTATGAAAAGGTTTTGGGACAATTGGGAGAGAAAGGGGGGATACACTGGTGATGGATGGTATTAGAATTATGAGCATGTTTATTAATAAAACATCCTTAATAGCATGGTAAATTACAAGTTTCAATCAGTTAAAAAAATCAACTTACTAGGGTGATGTACTATCCTCTCCTACCTGTACTATGATGGATCTTTGTGGACTACCCATGGTTCTGTGCAAAGTAACTCTAGTCCTTCTAATCACACCCTTCTCTCCCTGAACACATCCCTGTCTGGCTCAGGGTATGGTTTGCTACTGTTGAATGGGCAGCCCTGGTTCCAGCACCGGCGCATGCTGACCCCAGCCTTCCACTATGACATCCTCAAGCCCTACGTGGGGCTCACAGCTGATTCTGTGCGAGTGATGCTGGTAAGTCTGTCTTTCTCTCACCTGTACACATTTACCTACACCACAATCAGAGTCCACTCTTGTCCAAGTGCCCCTAGACCTCCTTCAGACATGTCCATATGCAACAACAAGTCCACATGGGGTGATTGTTCCTAAAAATCAATGAGTTGGGAAATGACCCATGCACCAAATGAGACACATTTGGCCCTCCACATACAAAAGAAAGTCACCGTGAAGCAATTGGCCCTTCTCTACCACCTTCTAATCTTTGATTTAATAGATGGGGTGATTGCCTATCTCTGGACAACTGGACCTGTAGTGAACTGACCTAGGTACTGTCACAGTCAATGACAGGATGTTCATCCCAGTACATTGTGCCTGAATCTCTGGCTGGGCCCAGGGTTTCTGCCTGGCATGGAGACCCCCATGGAGGCCTTTGAAGGTTCAAAATGCATCTCAGAACCACCATATGTTAGTGACTCTTCCCAGAAGACTCTGGTCTCTCACCCACCAGGTCAGCTAAGAACAGATGAACAAAGGAACTAAATCTACAAAGGCTGTTCCTTTGGCTTTCTCTCTACCAGACACTTGGATAGTACACCTCACTTGTATCTTCTTTCATCAAGCTTAGTTCATGGGTCAGTGACCCTGAGAAACAAAATTTATTGCTATCCAAAAGATGTGGATTACCTTCATCATTTGTGATTTTTCATATCAAAATTTAATATAATTATTGTCATTTTGGTCCCATATTTATAATAGTGTTAATGCTAATTGTTATAATCAAAACAGTTACCTTGACTCACCAACTTCAAAGTTATGAAGGCTGTCTATCAATGTCCTTAGTTATACCCAGTTCATTTCACTATTTCTCCCCACCAATCACTGCTACTCCCTTATTGGCATCTCATTTTATAATCTTGGGCCAACGTTTTGGTATCATTTGATACAAACCATACCATTGTCTAGTTTATCTATACCACAGATAACTTACTATTAATATTGCAAATAAACTAAACTATAGAAAAACATGAATAGTAATCAGAGAGCTAGTTCAGAGGATCGGGTGATTTCTTGCACGCAGCCATCCTGGGTACAATCCCTGCCATTTCAGATGGTTCCCCAACCTCTTCCAGGAGTAACTCCTGAGTGCAAAGTTAGGAGTAACCCCTGAGCACTTCTGGGTGTGGCCAAAACTATGAATAATTATTCAATAAGGTATTTTAGTAAATGGTTGCCACATTACCAAAATGGATGCTTCATGCATATAATTTACCCAAACACTCTTCCATAGAAAGGGGGAAGGTTTATTAGAATATTTTGTGACAGGTAGAACATAGTTTGTCTGTTGAAGGGACACAGGTACCTATGTCTGTCACTGACCCATGGTGTCTGTGTCCATGTCCCCAGGTGTGTTTGTGGTTCTCCTGGCAGATGGACAGAAAAATAGGTCGACAGGCTAATGGTCAGTGACATTTATTAAGATCAACAGTGCTAATATAGGGAAAAAGAAACTGCTACATTCAGGCTGAGGGCACAGGGAAACTATGGGAAACTATTGGATAAGTGATTAACAGACAGAGGAAAGAAAGGTACTAAGGAGAAGTTAAGCATAAGCACCAGGAATTGGGAGTGTCCTTGGTGAATTGGGCCTCAGGAGCAATACAGTGGGTGGTAACAATGATTGCAAGGTGATAAGCAAATACATTAACATAAGCTCTCTGCAAGGAAGGGTGTACTGCCCAAACTCAAGCCTGAGCTGCTCATAACTTTGAGGGGCAAATGATTCAGCAAATTTTGTTAACTGATCTATAGCTATCAGAAATTATGGGAAGACACGGCCCCTTTTGCTGTTGTCCTTTCATCTCTTCAGCGATGTCTCTGAAGCACTCTTGCCTCTAGAGAACCCCTGGAGGATTGTTCAACAAGGTGGCACTGACAAGGCGATTTGAGAAAAGTGCCATCAGGGATTCCAACATATGTCCTTCTGGGAGACAGATGTGTCCATGTCCCTCCCCCCAGGACAAATGGGCAGAGCTCAGCAGGAACGGTGCCCCTGTGGACATCTTTGGACACATTTCCTTGATGACGCTGGACACCATCATGAAGTGTGCCTTCAGCCACCCCAGCAGCATGCAGACTGACAGGTCAGGAGCTTCCCTGCTATGTTCTGATCTGTCTAGAAAGGCCAGCAGGATGGTTTGCAAATGAACTAGCACAAACAGTGAGGCTCTCAGGAGTCCTGACCAGGGACAAGCCCTGGCAGCTCCACTCACCCTCCAGCTCAACCACAGCTTAACTCCGGTCTCTGATCATGATACCTGGTCTCTCAAGTCTTGTCTAAAGGACAAGGGGTGTAGACAGAAACAACTGCCTCTCCGGTTTTGTGGAAACCTCCACCACATCCTCATTCCAATGCCGGAATCCCCCTTTCCCATCTGCTTTGCCCTATCTTCCTACAGGAAGTCCCAGTCCTACATCCGGGCCATCGAAGACCTAAAAAACCTCTTCTTTTCCCGGGTGAGGAATTTCTTCCACCAGAATAACTTCATCTACAGCCTGACCCCCTCTGGCCGCAGTTGTACCAAGGCCTGCCAACTTGCCCATGAGCACACAGGTGAGACCCTACTGAAGCTCTCCCTACTGTCATCAGCCGCATCCAAGGAACTCATGGTGATGTCCCAGTCACAGCTGGAACCTTACACTCCACTCAGACCTAGAGGACATGAGGTTGCCAGGCGCTGGGCAACATGCCATTACGATATCTTCCCATGGGGAATGTTGAACATGACTTATAGCCCTCACCTGCTGTGCACCCACACTCCTGCACTTCTCCTTATTCACTGCATACACTCTGAGGGAGGTATTTAGGCTTCTATGGACACTGACTTGGGGCCTGCAGAACAATCAAATGTGCCTGCAACTGCTGCCTTGACAGACCATGTGATCCGGCAGAGGAAGTTGCACCTGCAGGATGAGAATGAGCTGGAAAAGATCAGAAAGAAGAGGCATCTGGATTTCCTGGACATCCTGCTTTTTGCCAGGGCAAGTGGAAGGGGGGATGAGTATGGAAGGGTGAGTGCGGAGGGGTGAATACTGAGGGAGTGAGTGAGGAGGGTGAGTGTGAAGGAAGAGTGTGGAGGGTGAGTGAAAGGGGGTGAGTCGAAGAGGGTGTGTGTGTGCGTGAAGGGTGAGTGTGGGGGAGGGTGAATAAAGGAGAATGAGTTTGGAGGAGGGTAAGAGTGGAGGGATGAGTGGGGGGTGGTGACTGGAGAAGGATGAGTGTGGAGAAGGTCGTGACTGTGCCCACACACCCACAAAGAGGCCAACGCACTCTCTCTCTCCATGTCCACAGTCAGAGGATGGGAGAGGCCTGTCTGACAAGGACCTGCGGGCAGAAGTGGACACATTCATGTTCGAGGGTCATGACACCACGGCCAGCGGCATCTCCTGGATCCTCTATGCATTGGCCACACACCCTGAACACCAGCAGCAGTGCCGGGAGGAACTCCAGAGCCTGCTGGGGGATGGCGCCTCGATCACCTGGTGAGTGCCAGCTGTAGGCAAGCCCAGTACCTCTGAAGTGGAGCCCGGGGCAGCTCCACTCACGCTCAGGATGTTCCTTTTAGGGACCACATGGACAAGATGCCCTACACCACCATGTGCATCAAGGAGGCGCTGCGGCTCTACCCACCTGTGCCTGGTGTGACCAGAGAGCTCAGCTCACCTGTCACCTTCCCTGATGGGCGCTCTCTACCCAAAGGTAGGCCTGCTCCTGGCACACTTCCTGAGTAGCTGGATAGTGAAAGGAGAGTAGATCACAGGGCCAAAGATAGTCCTGAGCTCTCACTGCTTCCCCTCAAGAATCAATATTCTGTAGTTAAAATAAGATCTATGAAACACTGCCACAACTCCTTTGCCTGAAAAGCTGAGTCAATTCATTGTGGACAAGATTTCAGCTCTAGAATGTTCATTTTCTGACCTGGAAGGACTGGGTGGTTAGAAAAAGACAAGGGGAATTGCGGTTCTCACCAAGGAATGCAAGCAATCAGGGAGCAGGAACTCACTGCTGTATAAGAAAGTAGCCAATGAACAGACCTGAGACCACTAATGATGGGAGGCACCACCCTGTCCCCTCCACCAATGCCCCCCTCCCCCTCCACATACACACTTACATCCAGGATCTGAACCACCTCTGCTGAACCAGCTGTGTGTGTAACAGCAAGTCGCTTAGATTCTCCTGAGCTCAGCTGAAAATAGATCTGTTTTCTTGGAGGCTGTTTTTATGTGGAGAAACTGAGTTAATGCTCATTCCCTCAAGTTTCAACGAGCAATTACAAACAGGAATGTTGTAGGAGTTTATAAAAAGTAAAACTTTTGACTTCCCCATCCTGGTCCTGGTCAACTTCTGAGATGTGCACTCAGGCCTTTCCAGGATCCAGCAGTATGTCCCACCCTCAAAACCCCATACATAGCATCCTCCAGACAAAGATGTGACAAGGTGACAGGTGGCACACCAGGTTTTGTGAGTGCCACATGGACTACAGGCTGGGGTGCTGGTGCCTGAAGTGTTGTGCTCAGTCTTCTCTCTCAACACTATCCCCAGGAATTTCAGTGGGCCTGTCCATTTATGGTCTTCACCACAATCCAAATGTGTGGCCCAACCCAGAGGTATGATGTGGGGCAGTGGGTTGTCCTGGTTCACCTCACCCTCACCTCATCTCTCCTCTACTGAGTACTGACCCACCTGTTCTGTCCCTGTTCTCTGCAGGTGTTTGATCCTTCCCGGTTTGCACCAGGTGCTGCTCGGCACAGCCATGCATTCCTGCCCTTCTCAGGGGGCTCCAGGTGAGCTGGCAGGGAGTTGGCAGGGAGTTGGCAGGGAGAGGTGTTACTGAGTGCATCCCACATGCAGGTGACCTCTTACACCCACATGAGGTGTCTGCAGAGGCACCTTTGCCTATCATGGTGGGAAGGAGGATTGCCCAGTGCTGTTGTAAAGAAGGTGACCGTTCAGGGCGTCCCTAAATCCACTCTTGTAAAAAATATCTACGTCCGCGCTGAGGGATGGCAAGATGATGATGTTTGTTCTTGGCGGGCTCTCCAGGCAGCACCCGCTCGCCGCCCGCGTTTGGTGCTCTCGAGCCGCTGTGTATGGACTGGTTCCGGATGGCTCCTCCTTTGTTCTCTGCTTCTGTGTGTGCCGCTGTGCTCTCTTCTGTCTTTCTATTTCTGACTCTGTCTCTGTAATCTCTCCTCTGGTTTCTTCCGATCTCTCTCTCTCTCTCTCTCTCTCTCTCTCTCTCTCTCTCTCTCTTCTGTTTCTTCTCTGGAACCTTTCTACTTCTCTCTCTGGATTGCTTCTGCTTCTCTCCCTGGAACCCTTTGCTCTGGATTCTGACTCTGCACCTTCTTCTTTGGTTCTCTGCTTCTTCTTCCCTAGATCCTGACCCTGATTTCTGGAGCCCGACCTCTTCTGGTCTTGCAGTCTTAGTTTAGAGAGCAATCACATAGAGTGGTGATACAAAGGTGGGTTGAATATTAACAAATCAACAAAGAGAGGTAAAGCCACTCCTCCAGGAGATTAACTCAAGGATAAAATAGCATCTAAAGAGATTACTCCGGATTACTAGGAGATCCACTTAAGGGCAGGATCCCATCCAGGGTGTGTCACTTTCTTCTTTCCTCAGCTAGCAATCTACTTAATTAGTTATAGTAAATTTACTTCTAATATTTCTGGCAATGTAATTCTGTATGAGCACAGTAAAAAATATATCAAACTTAGAGTTTGGTTCTTCCTGAGGACATCTTACTATATATTCCAGATCACAGTCCTCAGGCCAGGTTAGTCTTCCTAATCCCTGCAGGGTCCTAGTCTTGTCATTACTTTTGGATCATGACAGCATTTGTCTATGATCATGCTCTCAACTTATACTTGAGTATTGTGGTGCTTTGGCCTGGTCCATTTTGATGCGAGGGTAGTTCACAGCTTGCACTGTCCATTGGATTTTTAGATTGAAGGGTCCATTCATTCCCTCGTCCAAACCCTGTTTGGAGGGTTCTAGGAGCTAAGGGCAACTGAGTTGAGAGAGCAGATGCTCAGGAGTAAGTATTATTGGAGTCAATCAACTACTTAGTTACAAAGCATAATATGAACTGTCTTTCTGAGCCCATACAAAAAATACATTGATTTAAGGTAAACTAAGTTTCCTGTGGCAGGGCTGAAAGGACAAACCCAATGTTACCCTACACACTCTGCTGGTCTTTAATAAGAACCAAGGCACACCTGCATCAGAAGAACCAGGGCCCGTGTCATCCTGTGCTTTGTTGCTTTACAAAATAGAATGTTTTAGAATTAACCTCCAATTACTTTTCTCTATCATGATGATTCACTTTGCCCAGAGCCTCAGGTGGCCTGTACCCACCCTCAGAGGGCAGTGATGTTGGAGCTGTTGGGATTCCCAGTATGCCCTTGTGCTGACATTGGGAGGCTTACTGGAAATTCTCAGGAGCATTGGGAGAGACTCACACCGATGGTGTCATCTCAGTTCACAGCACCCCAACAAGATCTGCTTGCCTATCAGTGTTTGTGTAATCATTAACATTTTCCATTTGGCAAAACCTTTATCTGAGGAAGTCTGAAGCCACAGTCATCTTCAATCTAAAAATCCAATGTGACTGAAAGTATATTACTAGGGACAATGGACTGGTATGAGGAAAGGGAATGTGCTATTTGCAGTAACGCATACCAGCATTGCTCTTGGCCAGACACATACCAGCTCAACACTCCATGAAACCCTCTACTGATGCCCAGTGAGCTGGTAAAATAATGACAAAGAGGAACTTTCAAGTAGTTACTACAACACAATCTTTTGTTTTTATTTTTATTTTGGTTTTGGAGCCACTATCTATCATTGCTAGGGTCTATTTCAGACTCTACTTGTGAAACACTCTGGCATATCCTAATAGACTGTGTGGTTCTGAGCATCAAGCCAAGCTCTTCTGCCTTCAGCTGTTGGAGCTCTCTCTTCACCCCAAACATGTAACTGATCCGATATGACTGTTTTTCAATTGGAGAGTTTGTGTATACAGACAAGGCTTTGAACAAACTGTTCTTCCAGAGTTGGTGCTAGGCATTGGTTACTCCCAGGATTAAATTTCCTCATGGAATTATTGATATCAGGAAAGTGCAGAAGAAGACTAGGAGTCCTATTTCTAGTCCAGATCTTAATTTTATTTATTATGAGACTTTTTTAGTTTTGTTGACTTGATTCAAATTGTAAAGTATGTCTTAAGTCTTTCCCTATATGCCCAGCCCTGGGCTATGAAAGGGTATTCAGCTTGAAACACTGTTCCTGCCTACAAAATTTCATAATCAGGAACCAGCACCAGCTTGTTCATTCTTCTCTCCTCACTCACTCTTTGATGAGCAGAGTGTTGGCTTCTCCTGTCCCTCCCACTTTCTAAGCTCTGGACACTAATGTATGTTTGAGATCTGGGGAGGAAGAACTGGGGAGGTAGAGGGGTAAAACAGGCTGTCACTGGACTGAGCTTTGAGGTTGTATCAGAAGTGGAAGGAAGAATGCTGGCCATGTCAACATGAGCTGAGTGATTAAATGGACCTGAAAAGTGAAGAGGTGAGTGAGGCAACAGCAAAGGAGTGAAGGATGCCAACTGAGATGCTAGGATGTTTTCGTCTATGCTCAGAGAGCCTCGCAGGGTCTGAGATAGCTGTGCTTCACTGTAAAGTTAAGGGAAGCAGGGGACAGAGAGATCCCAATAAGGACAGGAAGGAAAGCAAGGGCGCTTCTGCAGGACTGGAAGACACTGAAGCTGGTTAAGTCAGGGTACAGGGAGGTGGCTGTATGGGCCATTCATTGGAGCTGATGGTGCAGCAGGTTGAACGTTAGCGTCCTAGGGATCCTCCACATGCTTCCTGATGGGAGCCGGAGCAGGTCTCAGAGTTAAAGTCCAGGCCTATGTGGGGTGAGGAGGGACCGGGAAGGAACCTCATGAAGGAAACCTTGGGTCTAGGTACATGGCAGCTCTAACGGATGCTTCCCAGCCCAGAGCTGAATCTGAGACCATTTCTCATATGACTGTCTCTCCACAGGAACTGCATCGGGAAGCAGTTTGCCATGAATGAGATGAAGGTGGCTGTGGCGCTGACCTTGCTCCGCTTCGAGCTGGCTCCTGACCCCTCCAGGGTCCCTATTCCCAGTGCTAAAACTGTGCTGACTTCAGAGAATGGAATTCATCTCTACCTCAAGAAACTCCCTTAACAATGTGGGGTCACTGATGGGTGTGAGGGGCTTCTGCCTGCTACTCCATCTACTGTCACCTGACCCTTTTTCCCTTTACTGATTTCTTCTCTTTGGTGTGAGAAAAGGGAGTATGCTATTTGCAGAAACACATACCAGCATTACTCTTAGTCATACGCTTATGGGGTGTGGGATCTGTGGGGGATGGGGTTGCGCCTATGATTTCTGATCAGAAAACTCAGGGATTACTTCTGGTGACACTCAGCATACCAGGCCTTAAGATTGGATCTCGGGTCTTAGGATGAGTACTGTGCAGACCATAGGGGGCATTCTGGAAGTACTCATGAGCCTCAAGCTATACTCTGCAGCTCAAGGGCCTTCCAGGCTATGTCCATTAATGGTTGTGGAACTGCCTTGAAGCAGGGATTGACGGGTTCAGGCTTAGCCCCTTGACTATCTCCCTACATGTCTCCCCCTTCCTTCTTTCCACCTGCCTCCTGCTTGATCTCTTATCTTTGCCAGTTCTGTTATCTCCCTTAATTGTCTCTAATTCATGGACTCCCCATCTATTTGTCCTTCTGCCTCTCCCTACACACTGCACATCTGAGCACTACGTAAGTCTTGATTGCCTGCCTGATCTCAGCCTGCTGAGCTTGGCTGTATTTCTTCCTTTAACTTCCATATGTATCTGATTGGTGTTCTCCTGTGGGTCTAATAAAGTACATGAAACTTTGAGTTTCGCATCAATACAAAATGATAACCTTACCATTTATCATTTAGCATGGGTAATCAGATAATCTGACATTGAGTTGTGCAAGATACTGCAGAACTTCTAAGCAAGAATGTCATTGATTGTTTTTTCCAGATGAGGAATGTACTCTTAAGTTCTTTTAGTAAGTTACACCCAGTGTACATTCATCACCTGCTAGAAAAGATTATTTCACTTTAAAAAAATTCTTATCTTTAACATTTCAATTTACAAATTTGTTCATAACAGTTGTTTTGGACATTCAGTGTTCCAACACCAATCCCACCACCAGTGTGACCTTCTCTCCACCAGCATCTCCAATCTCCCACAAACTCCCCAAACCTGACCAAACAAAAAGCCACAAATTTACTCCACATTGCTTGTTACAATAAATGATACATGAAATTTGGTTGGTGCTAGTTGAGCCTTCTGTGTTATTGTTAAGGCTCATTGAGCTTGGACATCCTCTACAACGCTTTCCCATAAAATTTGATGTGCTCCTGCCAGACTGTCAGTCCCATAAAATTAGGAGGCATAGTTCAGCTTTCTAGCAGGTGATGAATGTACACTGAGTGGCATATAAACTTTTCTCCCAATACTATGAAACTTA
>JAOXYA010000032.1:15802371-15819121 GCA_028565675.1 Sorex palustris
CAAGGAGGTAGGAAGGAGCAGGGAGGTGAGCGGGAGGACTGGGGGTGGCTTCAGAAGGTGGTGGTGGTCAGCAGATCATTGGAAAGTCTTGCTGCATGACCTCTCTGGGTCTCAGGGGAAGCCAGCTCCCCTCTCGGGTCATCCACCCCAGCCCAGGGAACTCTCTGCTCTTAGAAACTAGGGCTGGTGGCTCAGGTTTATCAGACTCTCCCCCTGGGGTATAGCAGCAGTCCTGCACTTACAGGGCAATAGCTGTGCCTCCCTGGGTCTCCCCCACCTGCTGGGCAGCCTCAGCTCTTTCCACAAAACAGGGCTTCTAGATACTTCCCTAACCAGTCACTCAATCCATCCTCTCTACCAGCCAGAAACCACAGTCATTGCTGTGTGGTGGGGTGCCCAGTTGAAGGAGGTGTTGGGTGACAGGAACAGAGGTTTACCAGCTTGGGGAGGAATGATGTCAGGACCAGGGAACCCACCAGTCCTGTTTGACTGCAGTGAGGACTGAGGTTTTCTGTGCCCAAATTCTGACCAGTGGCTGGCACATGTGAGGAAGAGGCCAGGATGGCCCTGGGTGAGGAACTGACATTTGCACAGTTGGCAAATAACTTCCAGTGTTTGCTTCCAGTGTTTATTCACTGAACCCCAGCTTTGTAGTGAACTGTGCACACCACACTCTCTCCTAAATTCTGGCATCTCATTCCAGGGGTTTGCTTGCTTGTGGTTTTGCCTCTTTCCTGCTTTGTTTCTTTCTATCCCACCCAGGAGTGAAACCAGCTGGTGTCTGTCTTTCTCCGTCTGACTACACTCATCAAGACCCTTGATTTTTTTCCTGTGGTTTTTGTTATGTATGTGTTGCTGGGGATCAAACCCACATGTCATATATGCAAAGAGCACACCACCTACCTCTGAGCCACATCCCTAGCTCAGCTCTATTCCAGACACTCTCTGTGCTTTTGAGCAACTGACTGCAAGTGAGAAGGTGCCATAAAGCCTCCTCAGATTTACTGAATTTGCTAAAATGCTCACAGCATTCAGGAATCGCATGTCATTGAAAAGAACCACTGCTGTGTGGATGAAAGGAAAGAAATTCATCTTTTGGGGACCAGTGAGATAGCTAAGGAATTAAAACACTGGCCAACCCCAATGGGGTTTTTACTGGTGAACCCCATTTCAATTTCTAGCACCCCAAAGTCCTCTGTGCACTACTGGAAATAACCTCTAAGTGCTGCAGAGTTCTGTTGAGCTGCTCCACACCAACTTCTCACAGTTGGCCCAGCTTATGGGCTGCTCTGATTTGAAGAAAAATTCTCATTAAGGTTATCACTTAAGGATGGAGAGAGTACAGGGGTTAAGGTGATTGCCTAATATGTGGTTGACCCTTATTTAATCCTTTGCACCACATATGGTTCTGCAAGCACCACCAGGAGTGATCCCTGAGCACCACCAAGTATAGCCCCCGAACAAAGAAAAGGTAATCACTTAAACTAGCATGTATCTATAGAAGTGTGAGGCTGAAAGACAGACATTATGGAATACGAGGAACTAGTGATAAGCCAGCAAAAAAATTTAAAGTGAAAAACATTTGTCGTGAAACAACATTATGGTTCCTATATTCTGATTGCACAAGAAAACACGTGTTTGAGATAAGGGCCAATCTCTAAGTCATGAGTGTGAGGAAACTGATGAAGAGCAAAGCTCTGTGTTTGGCCTGTTCTGGCCTGATCTGTACAGCTGCTGTCCCTTGCACTGGTCACTAGAACAGTCACTCTGTGGCCAAAGAAAACGATCCTTTTTATTCTACTTTCATGGCAAACTTATAAGCTCTGAAAATTCATCTTCTCTGTACACCCAAGGATAAGATCCCCAAATGCAAATTCAAAGGATTTTAAAGGATTCAAATTAATAGTCTGCTGGAGAGAAACTGACACCCAGGTCCTAAACACAAGAACTTCTCCAGAGTTTATGTCATAAAAGGTGGTCTGCAGAAGGGCTCTTGTTCCCTGAAATGATTTTGTAGCATCCTCCCATTTTTGTTCCTGCCAGTTAATGAGAAGGATGGTAAAAGTTTCTTTGGAGCCAGTAGGGCCTGGACTGAGTCCATGTACCAAGAGACAAGTCTTGGGAAGGCTTGTTTTGAATATTCCCTGTATACCCCACACACTACTCTGTTATCAAGTATTGAGATTTGTGTTTGATTATTTGCCAACATATAGTAACTAGGGTGGTAGAATAAAACCAATATTCAAATTTGAATTTTTAATAATCCACTTTATCTCTAAGTAAACATAGAATATATTGATTCAAGTGATCACACAAGTTGTTCATGCAAACATTGTAGTCATGGCTTGCAAAAATTCATGTACCAAGAAACCAGTTGCTAGGGTAAATATTTCTACCCAGTTTCATCTCCAACAAGAATATATATATATGTCAAACCTTCATCAACCCCCAAGTGTGGGTTAGAGGTCATAAAGAAGCAATTGTAATATTTAGTTCTGCTGATTGATTCAAAACTTTCTCATTTGTGGTCATTTCACTCTTCATCTTCTCTTCAGCTATGAGGAGCTAGACATTGTCTTTGGTTTGTCTTACTTTGATCATAGTTCCAAAATAATGAAGAGCTGCCTCAGCTACTTAAAAGAATAGAGAAGTTTCCGTGTGCCTGTCCTCGCTGGTTATGGGGCACAAAGGTCACTATTGTGGTCTATGACCCTGACTACATGAAGGTGATTCTGGGACGATCAGGTAAGAGCAAATCCCCCTTTTACAAGCACAGTAGCTCCTCCCACATTGGTTCTGGGTATGTAGAGACGGTATAGGGGTTAAGGTACATTCTTTGAATGTTGACTGATTCTAGTCAACACACCTGCTCCCTACATTACATGATTCTCAACCACCAACAGGAGTAGCCCTAAGCATTGCCAAGTGTGTCCAGTAAAATCATGTGAGTGCATGACCCTGGAATTCCAGAAGAGAGTAGAGGTTCAGTCAACAAACAGTACCTGAAATTTCTACAGACCATCCTCCAAGCCTGCCTAAACCAGCAATATTTACTTAAATGAAATATAGCTTAAGTAGCAGTGTTAGTATTTTCTTTTCTTTTTTGCTTAACCAAATTGACATCATTTGTTATATAAAATCAGACACTTTGATTTGAAAGTTAGAAAATAATTAATCTTGGTGACAGAGCCACTACAAATTATAGAAAGTCCATAGCCTTCTGCCTTTTGTTTGGTGTTGAGGAAAGTATATGCTTTTTTCTGAGTCACCTCTAGTCCAGAGTATTCTGATGCTAAAACTGAGTCTGAATCCCAGACACTGTAGATAACAGGACAGGAACATCAGGGTAAGAGGTAGTGGGATAACTTAAGATAGATGGTCAGCAACAGTCACTGGGAATGCACAAACTCTCGTGTAAATCCTGTTCCACTCACAACTCTGCTTTGCTTGTCCTATGGCTCTCTTAGAATGCCCTTCCTTACCTTTCAGACCCAAAGTCTCCAGTTCCCTATAGATTTGTGGCTCCCTGGATTGGTAAGTACATACGACTTTCAGGAATACAGTCCTTTCAGAATTCTAGTCGGGTGCTAGAATTCTCTCTGGCTCAAGTGAACAAGTGGCATACACCTTGACAGACATGTATCTCTGAATCAAACCTCCTCTCCAACTTCGAAACCCTCACCCCTCTAAAGCAATGAAGACTTCTTTAGGTTTAGTTTCTTCCACATCTCAATCCTCTCAAATTCTCTTCACCCAACTTCAAGTTCTTATATCACCTGACCCACAACACCATTTGAACCTTTATCACTCAGATACTTCATCACATCTTAGTGCCAGACATGAGAAAATTCATGATCGTGAAAAGTATTCTACCTGTGCCATGATGATGTTTCTCTTGAAACATCCATGGCTCTGCCCAAAGCATCCAAGTCCTTCTAAGCACATCTCCTCTCTCCCTGCGCATACCCTTGTCTGGGCCAGGTTATGGTTTACTCCTGTTGAATGGACAGCCCTGGTTCCAGCACCGACGCATGCTGACCCCAGCTTTCCATTATGACATCCTCAAGCCCTACGTGGGGCTCACAGCTGATTCTGTGCAAGTGATGCTGGTAAGTCTGTCTTCTTCTCACCCACACGCCTTTAGCCACACCACAGGTCAGAGTCGACTCTTACCCAAATGGCCCTCGACCTCCCACAGGCATGTCCATAAAGACCAACAAGCCCACAAGCAGTGGTTGTTCTCCAAAAATAGATAAGTTGGGAGATGACCCAGGCACCAATTGGAGACACACTTGGCTCCACACCTGCAAAAGTAACCATGAAGAAGGGGACCCTTTTCAGGCCCCTCTGCATTTTTAGATCAGTGAAGTGGATGACTGTCCATCCCATGACAGCTGACCCTGTTGTAATGAACTGTTGGTGACAGGATGTACCTCCAATGTTCTGTCATGCCTCGACTTCTGACTGGGCCCAGGGCTTTTGCAAGGTATGGAGTCCCCCATGGAAGGCCATAAATGTCCATGTGCATCTCAGAGCCGCCTTGTGCTAGTGACTCTTCCCAGAGAACTGAGCCTCCCACCCAGTGGGTCAGCTAACAACAGATGAACAAAGGAATTGAATCTACAGAGACTCATCTCTCAGCTTTTTCTCCACCAGATGCCTGAGTTCACTTCGCTTGTCCCTTCTTCCATCAAGCTTAGCTCATGGATCAGTGAAGAATTCCCCTTTTGACTCGGAGAAGCAAAATCTACTGGTCTCCAAAAGATAGGGATTACTTTCATCATTTGGTTTTTTTAACTAAGAATATTAATATAATTATCATTTTGGCCACATGCTTATAATAGTGTTAATGCTTGTGGTTATTGTTATGATCAACTCAGTTACCTTGCCTCACCAATTCCAAAGTGCTGAAGATTGTCTATCAATGCCCTTAAACTATGTCTGGTTCATTTCACTCTTTTTCCCCACCAATCACTGCCCCCCTTACTTGGAGTTCTCATTTTATAATTCAGGGCCAAGGTTTTGCCATCTTTTGCCACAAATCACCCCATTGTCTAGTTTCTCTATACCACAGAAAACTGGTTCTTAGTATTCAAAAGAAAATCAACTCTAAGAAAACATGAACAACAATTCTAAGATATTTTGGTAAATGGTTATCATATTATCAAAACACGTGCTTCGTGCACATAATTTACCAAAACCCATTCTGCTTTAGAAAGGGCAGAAGAATATTTAGTGACAGGAAGGACAAAGCCTGTCAGTTGAGGAGACACAGATGTCCATGCCCCTTCCCCCAGGATAAATGGGTGGAGTTCAGCAAGAACAGTGCCCCCTTGGACATCTTTGGACACATCTCCTTAATGACACTGGACACCATCATGAAGTGCGCCTTCAGCCACCCCAGCAACATTCAGACCGACAGGTCAGTGGCTGCCCCTGCCCAGCTCTGGGAACTATCTGTGAGCAGGGAAGTCTACTTATGAACCAACATAAACAGTGAAGCTCTCAGTGGTCCTGACAAAGGACAAGCCCTGGCAACCCCTCTCACCCACCAGATCAGCCACAGCTTGATTCCTCTGGTTCCTGATTCCTGGCCTCTCAAGTCTTGTCTAAAAGACAAGGGGGATATAGATGAAAATAACAATGTTTCCCTGTTTTGTGGACCCCCCCCAGGCTCCCCACCAATGCCAGGGCACTCCTTTCCCATATGCTCTGCCCCATCTTCCTGCAGGAGGTCCCTCTCCTACACCCAGGCTATAGAAGACCTAAAGAGCCTCTTCTTTTCCCGGGTGAGGAATTTCTTCCACCAGAATGACTTCATCTACAGCCTGACCCCCGCTGGCCGGAGCTATGCCGAGGCCTGCCAGCTCGCCCATGAGCACACAGGTGAAAACCCGTGTCTGAAGATCTCCCCACTGTCATCAGCCACATCCCAGGGACCCAGGGACTTGTCCCCAGCACAGTTGGAACCTGGCTGGCCACTCAGGATGTGAGGGTTTGAGGTGCTGGGCTATGAAAGCATTTCAAATATCTCTTCATCAGGATGCTGAATGAAACCCCCACCCCAGGCAGGGCTCAACAGCATCCCTGGGCTGAGTCCTGAGGCGTGGCCTGAGCAGTATCATGGAGCTGGAGCTCTCACCTGCTGTGCACACATGCTCCTGCACTCCTGATTCACTGAAACCAGACTCTGGGGATGGGAAGTACCTGGGGCTACTGTGGTCACTGACCACCTCAGTTCTGCCTGGAACCTCTGTCCTGACAGACCGTGTGATCCAGCAGAGGAAGATGCACCTGCAGGATGAGGGCGAGCTGGAAAAGATCAGGAAAAAGAGGCACCTGGATTTCCTCGACATCCTGCTCTTTGCCAAGGTAGGTGGAAGTTGTAAGTGTGGAGGGGTGAGTGCGGCATGTAGTGTGGAGGGGGTGAGTATGGTGGGTGAGTGGAGGAGGGTGAGTATGAAGGGGTAAGTCAGGGTGGTAAATGTGGTGGGTAAGTGGAGGAAGGTGAATGTGAAGAGGGTGCATGAAGGAGAATGAGTGTGGAGGGATGGATGCGAAGGGTGAGTATAGAGTGGGTGAATGTGGAGGAGGGTGAGTGGAGAAGGGCAAGTGAAAGAGTGTGAGGGTAGAGTGGAGGAGGGTGAGTGTAGGGAAGTGAGTATAGAAGAGGGTGGGTGTGGAAAAGGTCATGACTTTGCCCACACACCCAGAGAGAAAGGGGTCAACCCACTCTCTCCTCATGTCTGCAGCTGGAGGATGGGAGCAGCCTGTCTGACAAGGACCTGCGGGCAGAAGTGGACACATTCATGTTCGAGGGTCATGACACCACAGCTAGCGGCATCTCCTGGATCCTCTATGCATTGGCCACACACCCCGAGCACCAGCAGCAGTGCCGGGAGGAGCTCCAGAGCCTGCTGGGGGATGGCGCCTCCATCACCTGGTGAGTGCCAGCTGTGGGCAAGCCTTGGGAGTGGAGCCCAGGGCAGCTCTGTTCACTCTGGGGATGCTCCTTTCAGGGACCACATGGACAAGATGCCCTACACCACCATGTGCATCAAGGAGGCACTGCGTCTCTACCCACCCGTGCCCAGTGTGAGCAGACAGCTCAGCTCACCTGTCACCTTCCCTGATGGGCGCTCCCTACCCAAAGGTAAGCCTGCTCCTGGTGCACTCCCTGAGAAGCAGCATAGTGGAAGGAGAGCGGGTCATGGGGTCAGAAAAGTCCTGAGCTCTCGGGGCTGCTTTCCCTCAAGAATCAATACTTTGTAGTTAGAATGAGGTCTATAAAACACTGCCACAACACTTTTATCAGAAAAGCTCGATCAACTGGTTTTGGCCTCTAAGTGTGGCCTGGGGAATTCAATTCTAAAAAGTTCATTTTTCTAATCTGAAAGGACTGGGTAGTCAGAGAAAATGAGGAAAGATGAAATTCTCTCCTCAGGGTTTACAAGCAATGAGGGAGCAGGAACTCACTACTTGGGTAAGATGAACAGACCTAAGATCCTTGTACTGATGGGAGACACTCCCCGTCCCCTCTACCAATGCCCCCACCCCTCTACATACACACACACACACACACACACACACACACACACACACACACTCACATGCCTGGGTCTGAACCCACCTCTGCTGAACCAGCTGTGTGTTTAACAGCAAGTCGTTTAGATTATTCTGAGTTCAGCAGCCTCAGCTGAAAAAGATATTTCTTGGAGGCTGTTTTTATGAGGAAAAAATGAGTCAATGCTTATTCCCTTAAGGTTCAAGGAGCCATTACAAACAGGAATGTTGTAGGAGTCTTTAAAAAGTAAAACTTTTTACTTCCACATCTATGTCCTGGTCAACTCCTGGGATGTGCACACAGGCCTTGCCAGGATTCAGCAGTAAGCTCCTCCCTTAATACCCCCTTATACAGCATCCTCTAGAGATTTTACAAGGTTTTGTGCATACCCACGCGCACTACAGGATGGGGTGCTGGTGCCTGAATTGGTGTGCTCAGTCTTCTCCCTTTTTCCTATCCCCAGGATTCTCAGTGGCCCTATCCATTTATGGTCTTCACCACAACCCACATGTGTGGTCCAACCCAGAGGTATGACATGGGGTAGTGGGTTGCCCTGGGTCTTCTTACCTCACTCCATCTCTCTGCTAACGAAGCCCGACCCCACCTGGACTGAAGATTTCGTGGCCTACCTGTTCTGTCCCTGTTCTTTGCAGGTGTTTGACCCTTCCCGGTTTGCACCAGGTGCTGCTCGGCACAGCCATGCTTTCCTGCCCTTCTCAGGGGGCTCCAGGTGAGCTCCTTGGAATTGGCAGGGAGGGGTTGTTACTGGGTGCACTCACTTGAAAGTGACTTCCTGCACCCACATGTGGTGTCTGCAGAAGGAACTTTGTGTGTCATGGAGGGAAGGCTATATCAGAGAAGGTGACCCTTCAGGGCATCCCTAAGTTCACCCTACTGATCTTTAACAAGAACCAAGAACAGGCACAGCAGCAAAAGCAGAACCAAGGCCTGTGTCCTCCTGTGCTTTGTCACTTTATAAAATAGATTGTTTCAGAAATAACCTCCAATAATTACTTTTCTCCATCACGATGATTCACTGTGCCCAGAGCCTCAGGTGGCCTGTACCCACCCCCAGAGGGCAGTGATGTTGGGGTGTTGAGATTCCCAGTATGCCCTTGTGCTGACATTGGGAGCCTTACTGGAAACTCTCAGGAGCATTGGGAAAAATCACACTGATGGTGTCATCTCAGTTCACAGCTCCCCAAAAGATCTGCCTGCCTATCAGTCTGTGTGTGTAATTACGAACATTTTTCATTTGGCAAAATCTTTATCTGAAGAAGTCTGGAGCCACAGTCATCTCCAATCTAATAATCCAATGTGACCAAGAGTAGATTACTAGGGACTATGGACTGTTATGAGGAAAGGACATGTGGGATTCACAGTAACACATACCAGCATTACTCTTGGCTAGACTCATACCTGTCCAACACTCCATGAAATCCTCCACAGTTGCCCCAATGAGCTGGTTAAAGAATGACACCCAGGAACTTACAACTACAATGTAGTCTTTTTTTTTCTTTTTGGGTCATACCCGCGATGCACAGGAGTTATTCCTGGTTTATGCACTCAGGAATTACACCTGGTGGTGCTCAGGGACCATATGGGATGCTGGGAATCGAACCTAGGTCAGCTGTGTGCAAGGCAAGCAAGCACCCTACCCGCTGTGCTATTCCTCCAGCCCCTACAATGTAGTCTTTTGTTTTTATTTTATTTTGGTTTTGGAGCCAGTATCCATTATTGCTTAGGGTCTTCTCCAGACTCTACTGGTGAGGCATTCCTGGCAAACACCATTGGACTATGTGGTACTGAGGATCAAGCCAGGCTCTCCTACATTCAGCCCTTGGAGCTATCTCTCCAGCTCAAACATGTGACTTTGGATTTGTATCTGACAGTTTTTCAACTGGAGAGTCCTTGTCTACAAACAAGGCTTCCAATAAACTGTTCTTCCAGAGTTGGCTCTAGGCATTGGTTTATCCCAGGCAAATACTCACCAAATTGTTGCTAGCAGGAAAGTGCAGGGGACAGCTTGGGGCTCTATGCCTGAGTCAGATCTTAATTTTATTTTATTTTGAAGTTTGCTTTCAATTTTGTTGACTATTTTCAAATTTTAAAGTATGTCTTAAGTCTCTTTCTATGTACCCATTCCTGATTTAGGAAAGGGTACTCAGCTCAAAACACCATTCATGCCCCCAAAATTCAGAATTTGGGACCAGCATAGACTTTGTTCATTCTTCTCTCGTCATTCACTCATTCGTGAGCAGATTGTTGGCTGCTACTGTGTCTGGCACTTCCTGGGCTCTGGACAAGAATGTGTTCTGAATGGTGGTTGGGATCTAGAGACGAAGAGGTGCAGAGGCAGAGGACTGAGGACAGACTGTCACACTGGACTGAGCCTTGAGGTTGTGTCAGAAGTGGAAGGAAGAATGCTGGCCATGTCAACATGAGCTGAGCAAAAAAAATGGACCTGATCAGGGAAGGGGTGAGTGAGGCAACAGCACAGGAGGGATGGATACCCACTGAGATGGAAGGATGTGTCTACAAACAAGGCTTGTAGACAGACCAAGCTTGGAGGGCCTTGGGGGGATCTGAGCTAGCTGTGCTTCACTGGGAAGGCAGGGGAAAGAGAAGCCCTCGTGAGGATAGGAAGGAAATCAGGGGCATTTCTCATGAGTAGAAGACACAGAATCTAGTTAAGTCAGTGCATGGGGGGGGCAGTTTTCTGGACAATTTAATGGAGTTTATTGTGCAACTGGTTGAGGGTCGGTGTCTTGGGGCTCCTCCATAGGCTTCCTGTTCTTGTCCAGACTCTTGACTCAAACTCCATCTGGTTTTCTCCATGTGATAAATATCTTTGGATATTCTTTGATGGTGCAGACCTGAGGTTGGCACCCTGTACCTTCATAGTGCCTTGTATTACTCCCCACTGTGAACTGCCATGGAAAGATTGAGCAGAGTCCTGAGGAATACTGGGAGACCACCTGACCCTGGAATTGGAGACTGCTTTCTGTCATTGGCTTTAAGACCTGCTGAGAGAGAGGGAAATTTTCAGGCATGGCCTGAAGGAAAGTCAGCCATTCCTAAGCCTGGGGAGATGGAGCAGGCCTCAGAGCCTGATTCCAGGCATGTGAGGGGTAGAAGGTACCGGAGCAGGAACCATATGAAAGAGGCCCTTAGTATAGGTCCCCATCATCTCTGGATAGATGTCTGACTGTCAAGATCATCTCTGAGACCATTACATATGTGGTTCTGCCTCCTCACAGGAACTGCATCGGGAAGCAGTTTGCCATGAATGAGATGAAAGTGGCTGTGGCGTTGACCCTGCTCCACTTTGAGCTGGCTCCTGATCCTTCCAATATACCCATTCCCAGATCCAGAATCGTGTTGAGTTCAGAGACTGGAATCCACCTCTACCTCAAGAAACTCCCTTAACAACTTGGGGTCACTGATGGGTGTGAGAGCCTCCTACCTGCTACTCTGTCTACTGTCACCAGCCTCTTTGCGCATTTACTTTTTTTTCTTCTTTTTGGTGTGGGTATGGAGTGTGGGGTCTGGGAAGTGGGAGTGGGAGTGAATCTCTGATGCAGTGATCAGAAAGCTGAGGGACCACTTCTGGTGACACTCAGCCAACCAGGCCTTAAGGTGGATCTCAGGTCTTAGGATGAAGTGCTGTACAGACTATAGGGATCATTCTTGAAGTAATCAGAAGCCTCAAGCTAAACTAACTACAGATCAAAGGCCTTCCAGGGTATGCCCAATTTTGTCTGGGGAGCTGTGTCAAACCAGGGATTGAATGGGTTCAGGCCTATCTCTTTTACTATATCCCTGTATGCCTTCTCCCTTCCTGTTTTCTAACTGCCTGGTACCTGATTCCTTATCTTTGCCAGTTCTATTATTTCCCTTCTTTGTCTCTGATTCCTGTTAATAAATTAACACTTATTTTCTTAGTGGCCTTGGTATTACTCTAAGTATACTGGTGGTAGAAAGAAGCAGCCCTACGCTTCTCACAAATCTCAGACCTAGCTTGGCTTTGTAATGTAAACACTTTTACTTCATGCTTATTCCAGACCCCAGATGTGAGGAGGACGTGACTTATGAAAGCACAGAGCCTACATGCTCAACCTTGCATTCCTCCCCGGAGATTGTAGTGTTAGTTTCAGGGACATGGCAGGACAATATATGCTTTGGTGTCTTTATGAGATATGTTTTGTCTGTGTCCTAACATTCTGCCATGATGAAGTCATTGAGATGTGATTGATAGAAAATAGAATAAAAGGTGGTCTTTGGCAGTCACCCTTTGTCATCAGTCTGAATGATGCCATGACCCTCCATGCTTATTCATTTCTCTCGAGTGTCTTATCTCTGCGTCTCCGACTGAAAGAATATTCATACAACAATGCGGTTCTAAGAAAGAACAAAATCATACAACAAAATGTAATTTTCTCTCTCATATGCCAGACTTAAAGATACACAGGAAGCAAAGAACAATTGCCCAAAGCCAACACACTAGGAGAACTGATCTACACAACTGAGTTGAACAGGGTAGTTTGAAAGGGTAATGGAGGTGGGTACACTGGTGATGGATGTGGTGTTGGAATTATGTGCATGAGAAACCATTATTAATAGTATTGTAAACCACACAATATTAATCAATAAAAAACAAATAAGATGAAAACAAAAGCATCCTGCAAATAATTAAAAGTGAGTTAGAAAAAGAATGCCAAGCTGCTGAATAGTCACAGGTTAATCAGTCTCCAGGATGAGAACTTTTGGGCCTACTCATAATTAAGGTGGACAGATTCCTGACCTGCCAAAAGACCCAGCAGCCCCCTCCACACTAAATATCCTCTGGCATAAAACCATCCTAGTTTCACAACTAATCTCAAGAAGAACACCAAACTGCCAAAATGTCCCAGGTTTACTGGTCTCCAGTCTGAGAACTCTAGGGCGTTCTCAAAATGGGGGTGGTCAGATTCCCCACCCTCTGGAAGGCCTCAAAGCTCCCACCCACACCTGACATTCTCTGGCATAGAAATGGCCCAGCTTCACAGCTGAAGCACATCAAGCTGCCAATCACCAAAATTGTCCCAGCTTCACAGGTCCTGGAGCACATGGCCACATAGGCAGTTCAACAATACCTTGAAATTTCATAGTACTGACAGCTAGGAGGAGCACATCAATTTTTTTTATTGAATCTCCATGAGATACAGTTACAAGTTTTCATGTTTGAGTTTCAATCATACAATGATCAAACACCCATCTTTCCACCACTGCACATTCTCCACCACCTGTCCTCAGTGTACCCCCCCTTTCTAAACCTCCCCTTGCCTCCATGGCAGAAAATTCCCCCATACTCTTCTACTTTAGGGCATTATGGGTTGCAATACACATCCTGAGAAGTTATCATGTTTGGTCCTTTATCTACTTTCAGCACACGTCTCCCATCCTGAACGATTCCTTCAACCATCATTGTCTTAGTGATCCCTTCTCTATTCCAGCTGCCTTCTCCCCCAGCTCATGAGACAGGCTTCCAACTGTGGAGCAGTCTTCCTGGCCCTTGTGTTTACTCTCCTTGGATGTCAGTCTCATGTTATATTTTATATTCCACAAATGGAAAAACTCTCCTCTTCAAAGCTGAGCTCTGACTGTGCTTATGGGTCCTCAGGGTGGCTGGACTCTGCCCCCAGTGTCCCCGGAGCTGGTGTCTGGGCTCACTAGGCCTGCACTTGTGTGGCCATCGGATCAAGTCAGCAAGTGGCCCACAGGCAGCCCAAGCCTCTCTGCCCAGCGTCACAGCTGCTCGGTCCTTGGCCTCATTTTAACCCCCAGGTTCCTCAGCCACCTGCAGCCTGGGTACTGCACATGCCAGGAAGCGAGAAACTCCAAAGTGGCAGTTCAGAGCAAACACAGTGCATGATCCACCTCGTCCAGTCATCTGTCTCTGAGGAGTCCATGCTACCCACCTTGACAAGTATTCCTGGCTAATAAAGCCATGTATGAAAGGTCTGCCTTCCTCGTATGACTTGAAGATGATTCTAGAACTGTCTCCGGAAACGTCAGCCTCCTTCTTTATGTGCGAGTCCTACCGTTGTTCTGGCTGCTCAGCTCCCGAATGGCACTTAAATGTTCTGATCTCAGGATACCACAAACGTGCTGTGATGAACAGTCTTTTGCGTTCATCTTCCTGCACGCTGTGAAACTGTCAAAACTCTCTCTGTGGAGATCGCACCAATTTGCACTCCCACCAAGAACCCGCAGCCCGCCTGTGCCCAGGCACCCCTGCCAGTGCTGACCAAGCTGTGAGGGACAAGGAGGAATCGTATTTGAGCTACATGATGCAGCGAGCCCACATTCACATCCATTGTGAAATAACCACCGTGGCCAGGACGACGAACACACATTCACCATTTCTCATGGGAGGACACTTAAAGTCCACGGTCTTAGAAAATTTTTGCTATCCAGTCCAATATTTTGTTTGCTTATATATTGATTTGATTCATGTCAAATGCAGTGTTCAGAGGCTACACAGCGATTTCCAAGCTAATGCAGTGCATTAGGTTTCACAACTTGGGCATCCCGGAGCCGAAAGCTGGCGTTTTTGACTGGCATCTCCTGTTTATCTCATCATCAGCTCCTCAGGACCAAGGTTTTCTCTCACTCTATGAGTTTGACTTTCCTAGATTGCATGTATAAGATCAAGCAGTGTCTGTCTTTCAATGGCTGACATTTTGGGTTGATTTGGGGGCCACACCCCATGATGTCAGGCTGAATCCTGGCTCAGGGGTCACTCCTGGGGCGTTCAGGGACTGGGTGGGGTGCCGGGGATGAGACCCAGGTCTGCCGCGTGCCAGGTGGGTGGCCTTCCCGCTGTACCAGGTACCCCCACCCTGGCTTCTCAGTGGCTGACAGTTCCCTGGCATTGTTTCCTCTAGACTCAGCCCTGAGCTCACAAATGACAAGATCTTCTGTTTTATTTTAAGGCTTTTCGTCTCAGTGAGTTGGGCTTTCTCAAACATGCTTTCAAGAGAGAGTTTTTCCATTTCTTACAAAGATCATCTCTCTCTCTTTAATCTATAATCGAATCACACCAGGAAAATCAGGGCATATTGTTAAGAACGGGTGCAGAACAGCTTTGAAGCGGGTGTCAGGGACTGTTTCATCATTGACAAAGGGAGCCCAGCGTGTGACCTGGGGGTTCCAAGATGTTGGATGCTGGGGTGAGACCGTGTCCGGGAGAACCAGGTAGGACATGCCACCACAAGCAGCAGCGGCAGAGGGGCACGGGCTTTGGAAAGGCCCAGTTCTGCAACCTCTGGAAAGTGAGTTCAGAACTGGCAGAACTGAGGCCAGGCATCTGAGATACTGGACCCAGTGGGCAGTGGTGCAGCAGTGACCTCCGTGAGCACGTTCGGGAGGGGTGGCAGAGGAGGCGGGTGCTGCTGCCCATGCTTGGGTGCCCCCCCCCCCGTTGTGAAAGGGGCTGAGCACACAGCTTTCCTGGCATGCACACAGCTCTGCTCAAGTCCCGGGGTGAGACCGTGTCCAGGAGAACCAGGTAGGACGTGCCAGCACCAGCAGCAGTGGCAGTTGAGTGAAGCCAGAATCTTGAACAGAAGCAGCCAGGAGCCCGCAGCTGCCCGTTGATAGCCTGGGAAGGGGCTGAAGGTGCCCAGAGGGTCTCAGTGCAGACTGCCTGGGGGGCTGGGTCTGACAGGCGACTTGGCTGGCTGGGGGGTTTGGGATGCTGTAACCCCTCTTAGTAAGGTGTCAGCTCCTAAGGTGAGGTTGGGGGGGTAAGGGAGCAGGTGGGAATGGGGGTGTAGGGGAGGGTGAGGAGGTGGGTGATGATGACGGGGGTAGGGGAAGGAAGCGGGAGCAGGTGAGTATGGGGCAGGGCCAAGGAGGGGTGTGCAGGTGTGGGTGGAGAGTGGGTAAAGGGGAGGGCCTGACCGTGGTCCCATGGGGCAGCTGGGCCCATGCCGGTGGGTGTGGCGTTGCAGGCCCCCCCCCCCCCCAGACAGGGAGGAGGACAGGGCTGCATCACGGGACAGTCTGTGAGGGATCCCGGCCTGTCTTGATAGTGCTGTTGGTGATGGTGTGTGTCCAGGCTGGGCAGTGCATCCTGACTAAGGGCAGCCCTGGAAGTCCAGAGAAAAGCCAGCGCCTGTGTATGAGGAGTCAGGGTGCAGGGCAGGACGGGACCAAGGATGCGGGCTGGGTGGGAGACGTGTGTAGGTGGGCAGGTCCTGGTCGGGGAGGTGCATCGGCATTGCAGGGGTGCTTGAAGATGTTTCAGGGGGAGGGGTAAGTCCTCTTCAGGAGCAGCCCTGTGGGAACCTCGTGCCTGGGGTTTCTGGGTGGATGGTCTGAGCCCTGAGCTGGGGGACGGGCAGATTGGGCAGTTGGCTGTGGGGGCCTTCGGGAATGGCATCGGGTGAGCCAGGGAGATGGAGTGGGGACCAGGGCCAGGCAGCCTCAGACACAGGCTGACGGTGCTGGATGGTGCCCGCCTGGGCCAGGGCCCACAGGCTCCGACTATTCAGGGGTCAGAGGGAGGGTCACTGGGAGTCACGCAGTCCAGTGGGAAGCAGGGTGAGGGCAGGCTGGAGTCAGTGGGCCTGAGGCCTTGTGGCCAGTGTTGCCCAGCTGTCCTGCAAAATCCATGGACTGTGGAGTCTGGGGGCAACAAGGGCGTGTGCAGAACACAGCTGGGCCTGGTGGACGGTGCCCTCCTCAGAGCTCGCCATGGGCTTTGCACAGGACAAGCATCTCTGGGCTTCGGTGGAGGGAGCAGGAACTGCAGGAGCATAAGAGGGAGCCCTGGTCCCTGTGCAGCCAGCAGAGACCCATGAGAGAAGGAGAGCAGTGTCCATCTCGCAGAGGAGGCAGTGGCAGGTCAAGCTATGGGGACGCTCAAGCGGGCTGAGGACCTGGATACCCACCGGCAACTGCTCCTCTAAGAGGGATGCCCACGAAAATCAGACCCAGCAGATGCTGAGGACACCGGTGATTCCCCTAGACTGGGAGCAAACAAGGGACAACTAACTCAAGTCCCCCTGGAGGCCTGGGGGTGACTGCAGGGACTGCATGGCTGGGAGTTCCCAGCAAAAGGGCATCAGGGAAGGAACCTCATAGATACACAAACACAAGGACAAAATGACTCTGGAAAACCAGGAGATGCATTTTGAT
>JAOXYA010000032.1:15823871-15839388 GCA_028565675.1 Sorex palustris
CTCGGGCTGCGCTGACGTTCGGGTCGGAGTCGGCGGTCCTCGGGGCCGGCGTTGCCCGGGTCCGGCCCGGGTCCGGGTCGCCGCGGCCGGCGCCTCTCCTGCGCGCCCTCTCGCCCGCCGCCGCGCGTTCGGGAGCGCCCTTGCCCCTCTCGCGGGCCCGGAGCCCCCTCGGAACAGCCGCCTCGGCCCCGCCGGGGACCCCTCCCGGCCCTGCCCCCGAGAGCCGCAGGATGCCCCGCGGCGCCCTCCCGATCCCGAGCAGCTGACTCCGCGCCCGGGTCCCAGCCGTTGGCCCCCGCCCGCGGCCGTCTTCGCGACCCCCTCCCCCGTCCGGGCTCCGGCTCCGCGGTCGGGTCGGTCCCGCCGGGTGGGCGTGACCAGGGGCTCCGGCCCGGAGTCCCCACCCTGGAAGGCAGCCCCAGGACAGCGAGCGAGCTGGGCGTGGGGCACGAGCCCGGCGGCCCGGCCCCGGGGGCCCCACTCACGCCGCACAAGAAGATGAAGAAGCGCAAGGAGCTCAACGCGCTGATCGGCCTGGCCGGGGAGGGCCGGAGGAAGAAGCCCAAGAAGGGCTCCGGCCACCGCCTGCTGCGCACGGAGCCGCCCGACTCCGACTCCGAGTCCAGCTCCGAGGGGGAGGGGGAGTTGGGGGTCGTCGGGAGCCGCGCTGGCCTCGGCAGGTGGGTCGTGCCGCGGGGGGGGCGGGAGACGCCCCTGGGAGGGCCCGGGCGGGAGTCTTGGGGGCGAGGCAGGGAGAAGTGCCCTCCGGAGAAGGCGAGAGGAGTTTGGGGATCCGATTTCTGCTTCAGTGCTCAGGGGGGCTCCTGGCCGGCTGGGCGACCAGAACGGGGTGCCGGGAATCCACTCCTGTTTGGCCGCGTGCAAGGCAAGCGCCCTGTCCACTGGACTCGCTCTGGCCCAGAGTCGGCTTCTGAAATGTGAGGAAGAGGCCAGTAACTTGGGCACGTGCCAGCGCCCTTTCCAAGTCCCTGCTGTGCCAACCTGGGACTAGCAAATACACCAACACAGGGACACCAGAGCAGAGCGGTTCTGAAGACTTGGGCCCGGGTCCAGGATGGGACTCAGTGGTAGACCACATGCCTGCGAGTCCGAAACCCTGGGCTCGTTCACCGACAGCAGATAAAATAAGAGAGACAGGAAGCTTGAGTCTGAATTTGGATGTCTGGGAAACATGAATTATAGAGCTGCCGACCTTGACAGTAGGTGGAGGGATGTACGAAAAAGGAGCGTATATAGCCGGGAGTATATATAGCTCAGTGGTAGGATGCTAGCCTTGCATGTGCGGTGTGAGGCTCTGGGTTTCAAACCTGGCACCAGAAGAAGAAAAACAAAAAAGGAGGCGGAGCTGGGCCAGGTAAGCTTAGGGGGAGGAAGGGCATTCCTGAGCCTCTGGCTTAGGTTCCAGACATCACATACCACACCACCTCACCCCTCAATACTGAAAAGTGGCTAAGGAGACCATCAAGAAAGAGACAGTCCCCCTCCTCCCATCGGGGCAGCCTCTTGACATGTGTAGTAGTGAGTTTTGGGGACATTGGAAATTGGGGCTGAGAAAAAGGTGAGAAATGTCTGAAAAAAATATGGAGGTACCCTGGAATCACAATAAAATAATATTCCGAGCGCATGAAACAAGGGCTAGGCAGAGATTGACTGCTATGATGGAATCCTGAAGGTTTTGGGTTTTGTCTCAGATGTTTTCTTTTTTTTTTTTCCTTCTACTTTTTGGGTCACACCCAGCGATGCACAGGGGTTCCTCCTGGCTCTGCACTCAGAAATCACCCCTGGAGGTGCTCAGGGGACCATATGGGATGCTGGGAATTGAACCCGGGTTGGCCACATGCAAGGGAGAAGCCCTACCCGCTGTGCTATTGCTCCAGCCCCTCAAATGGTTTCTTAAAGGAAGAGTTTGGTTTCTGATGAGTTAGGTAGTGAGGGCAATCCTGAAGAGCTGAAATAGTTGACACGAAATAGTTCAGGACTAGTTACCCTGTTGACTTAGTTGAAAATCTTGAATACTGGTCGAAGTTATTCCAGGGAATCTAACTCCGTTCAGTGTTTTCTTCCTCCTGAACTGATAAGCTGGAGTGTAACAGGTGTCCACTTGAACTTAATAGTGCTGTTTCTTCCATTGGTGATAAAACTTGCTCAAAAACTCGCGAGATTTCATTTAAAAAAAATTTGTGAGATTTCAATAAAGTGGAGCAGTTCCTCTAGGGTGGGTGGGTGTTGAGAGAGGAATGGAGAGGTGAAGAAAGATCCGCACAGTGGTAGAATTAGAGAGATGATCTGGTCTTGATACTTTTCTCCTGCACTTGAGCTGATAGCGATTGCAGTGAGCTCGGTGCTCACAGGTTCTTCCTGTAACCCACAGAACTCCCTCTGTGTTGGATAAAGTTTGAGACTGTTGTGTCTGATAGATGAATCCTTCCTAGGTCGTTCTAGTTAGTCATTTCCAACCTCCTGTGCAAATATGTGTGTGTTCCTTGGTAACTCAGCTGTCACTACATTAGGAAGGTCATGGCATAGTGACCCGTGGATGCTGTTTCCAATACACCTGGGCTGCTAACCACTTTTGTCCTCTCTGTTGAATTTGTTCTCATGATTAGGGGAGACTACGTCCGCTGCTGCAAGATCTGTTATCCCCTCTGTGCTTTTGTCATCCTTGCTGCCTGTGTTGTGGCCTGCGTCGGCTTGGTGTGGATGCAAGTGGCTCTCAAGGAGGATCTGGATGCTCTCAAGGAAAAATTTAGAACAAGTAAGTGGTCAGCCTTTCTGAGTATGACCTTGGATTCTTTTCCTGATTTTAGGAGAAAGTGAACCTGAATTAAAGAGATTTGCCCACTCTGATGAAGCGTTGGTACATTTTATAATCATTGCAATATGGTAATGGATGGTTGTTTTTAAACATACAAAGAAAACAGTGCTTATTTTATGCCCTGTCAGGACAAATAGAATCTAAATTATTGGGGTAGTCGTCAGCGCTTAGGGTGCAGAAGGAAAGGCTAGTATCTTAAGGTTCTAGAACCTTGGTTGCCCTCCACCTGTCGGCAGAATCAACACTGGACAACTTCCTCCTTAGAAGTCCATTTAAGAAGGAATGTGGGAGTGTCTGTCAGTCTCCTCCTTAGACAAGAACATAGTAATAGGTAGCAATAACAGCCAGCTTGTATGGAGTGCTATGTGCAAGTCACAAATACATATTTGTCTCATGAGTGAATTTTAAAGCTTGAGGCTTTTTCTAAGTTGTGGACTATCTAAATTATAAAGGTTTATTTTGCACGTCCAAAGTCCTTCTTCTGAAAGGTGTGTTTTCATAACTTTTCCCATATAGAGCCTGAATATTTTGTCTACAGTAGGTGAACTCTTCCTTGATCATATTATTTAGTCATTTCAACCTCCTTGCCTGATTTCTGTGTGGTCCCCGGTGTTCCCTGGAAAAGAAATTGTTCATTAGAGATGATCATTGTGTAGTGATCTGTGTATGTTTTTCTAATAAAGTTACTCTTACCACCTTATGATTTTTAATATTTTTGGCTCTAGATTTCAGGAATTAATTTTCTAAACTAAGGAATCAATTTCACAATATTTCCTGTTATTTTGGGGCCACATCTTGTAGTGCTCAGGGCTTACTCCTGGCTCTGCTCTAGGGGTACTTCCAAAGGGCCTGGGGGTGCCAGGTGTGGAACCCTGGTCAGCCACATACAAGACAAGCTGTCTGCCTGCAGTACTATCTCTGAACCCTTCACAAATATTTGAGTCTTAATTATCATACCAGGAAAGTAATCACCACGCTTTTAAACCTCTTTTAGAAATCTGGTCCTTGATCTGGAATAGAGTTGTTTCCTTCGCATCTTAGGAGATCACAATATCTTACCTTACCTTTACACCTACTTCTTGCTACCCTCAATTATTTAAGTTCTAAACCTGTTTTAAGGACAGTTAATCCTTAGCTAAGGTGTTGATGACATTCCTACCAATGTTCCTTGAAAAAAATGTAGAAATACTAACTTTAATTTTCTTCTGATTGAGGAGATAGGATTGGACAAGCCACAGTTCTCTACCTGACCTATTTGTTTTACCAATCAGAATACACTATAAAAAGAATGACATTTGTATTCTGGCTATTTTCCTTCCTAAATGCTTGTCTTACCAGTATCACAAAGTGTTTTTAACATGTTCTTTTTAGGGAATAATCAAAACTTGTAAATGAGGTTGTCAGAAATAATATTTACCTGTTAATGACCACATAGAACAGCTTTCTGTCACATCATCTCTCAGTATTTACTTGGGCTCCCTAGATTCCTCCTCTACCTTGTTTTGATTATATATATATAGCAATTATTTATTTATATATTTCAAGACTGTGCTCAGTTCTGTCTTCTGAGGACTCCTTTCTGTGTCTGTGTTTACAGAACACCCTTTGAAGAAATTCAGAGCATTTTTTTGTTTGGAAATACATACCGAAAGTGTCTGCTTGTTATAGGCCTGGCAGTCAATTAACTTGTTAGCACCAGCCCCTGAAAGTACCATCTGCAGATGCTAGGAATTGTATGGTAGACTGAGACCAGGAATTGCATCCTCGATTACTTTCTGCTGCTGAGCAACATTGCCTGGGACCTTGACTACATTTATTAGCCATATGGATAAAGCAGATAAAGACCTGTCAACCGATCCACTATTTTTGCTTTGATTGATTCACTGTGTTAGCAAACACCATCACCTGTGACATCTGAAGCAGGACTTCCAAGGGAGGTCAGGGACCTAGAGCATTGTTCAGAGACTGAATGATTTTTGATCACTTTTTGTGTAAACCATAATCTTGAATAACTATGGTCAGTTTTATTCAGTTTAAGTAAATAATCTTTATTTAGCTTATTCTTCTGCTTTAAACATTTTCCAATAGTGCCGTTGCCCCTTGCTTTGTAAGAGGAGAGTAGAAGTTGCTAACTCAAATGAGGCCTCCCCAGCTTTATTATTATTATTATTTTTTTTTAGAAAGTCCCTTGTTTTTGACTTCAATATATTTTCCAAGGCACTTACGTGCAAAGGCAGCAGAATAAGTGAAATATCTGGACTAGAAAACAAAACAGAGAGGCTTGGTGTCTTTCCTTGTGGCCAAGGAGTAACCTGATCCTTAAGCCAGTAGGACTGGCTGTCCTTGGGACTCTTAGAAATCAGTTTTCTTTTTCCAGGTCCAGGTACTTGAGGTGATGTCCACAGTTATTCTAAGGAAGTTTGTATTCTTTTTGTTGCTGTTGTTGTTTTGGTGACTCTGGGGTTACTCCTGGCTCTGCACTCAGGCATCACTACTGATAGGCTCAGAGGACAATATGGGATGCCAGGGATCGAACCCGGGTTGACTGCATGCAAGGTAAGCAGTACTGTACTACCCACTGTACTCTCTCTCCGCCCGGAGGTTTTATTTCACCATTTCTCTTTGCCACTCAACTCTGAAATGCTAGAGTGAAAGGAAAGAATTTGGAAGAGAGAGAAGGAAAACATTAATAAATCATGCATCTTTGTGGTCAAACAGGCAGCGTAGCAATTTAGTCTTGCAGTACAGAACTTAAAATGGCCTTGTGGGGCCCAGTAGAACTAGTGCAGGGATTAAGATGCTTGCCTTGCATAAGTCGGACCCTGGTTCGATCTCCAGCACTATGTGTAATGCCCCAGACTCTGCAGGAATTACCCCTAAGCCCAGAGCCAGAGTTAGCCCCAAGCTTTTCCCCCTTTGTGTCCCTCTCAGAAAAAAAGGTCATGTGTTAATGAAGGCATGGGCTGGAGGGTCTGTGCCAGCTAGAGTATATAGTAACAGTGGTGGTCCTGGGAGCAGATTTTCAATCATGGCTTGCTCATTATTAGCTATAAAACTTGGACAAGTCTCTTATTCTTTCTGAGCTTTCATTTCCCATCCATAAAACATAAAGATGCATTTGTGCTACTAGAGCACTTTGGGCATTCCTCTGTTCTAACATCTGACATGCTGTATGGTAATTCCATAATGGTGCTTCCCACTAGTCTGAGAGCTTCAGGGTCTGTTATATGCCTTAGAGTCTCAGAGTATAGAATCTGGCACATGGCAGGGGCTCAATAACAAATCCAATACATTAAAAGTTTTTTTGAAACTAAAAAGGCGTATAAGCATAAAATTCTGCTATTGGCAATATGTATATTCTGTCTGAAAGGTGTATGTAGAAACCTCCATTTCTTTTTTTTTTTGCTTTTTGAGTCACACCTGACAATGCACAGGGGTTACTCCTGTCTCTACACTCAGGAGTTACCCCGGCGGTGTTCAGGGGACCATATGGGATGCTGGGTATCGAAGCCGGGTCGGCTGCATGCAAGGCAAATGCCCTACCCGCTGTGCTATTGCTCCAGTCCTGGAACCTCCATTTCTTGATCTTAGATATGTTCTTAGTGTTAATACACTAAATTTTAAATGAGTTGATTTCTATGTTGAAAGGAGATGAATTAGTAATTGCAGGTTGCTTGTTTGCTTCCTTATTTTGTGTAATCAAAGTGCCTTGAATTGTCCCAATTCTTATAGTGCATATGGGTTTTAGTCCTCAGGATCCAGAATGTTTTAAGGGCTTTTTTAGCTTTATATGTTTATTAATCACTGTAATCCATTTTGTTTATGTGATTATCTTATTTCCTCATCCATTTCTGTCTTCTTTATTTGCACAAGCAGGCTAGAGCGATAGTGCCTTTAGTAGGACACTTAGTTGGCTTGTGGTTGACTGGGATCAATCCCCTGCATGACTATATGACTATATTGCTTCCTGAGCCGGCCAGGAGTAAACTTTGAGCACAGCCAGGTGTGATCCAAAAAGAGGGGAAAATTTTTTTCTTTTTTTGCACAAACAACAAAAAAGAGACTCCATGTCCCCCTTGCCATGTTTGAGTAGCTGAGAATGGCAGACACATGTAGGATGTGTTTTTCGTAACCTAACTGAAAATGTAGAAAAGTGAACTTAGCTGCATTAATTTTGGCAGGAAAAGGGTTCTTGGTTTTGGATGAATATACTCCTGTACACCATTTGTAAATCAAATGTTACATTATAAACACTTGAGGATTGAGGGATTAGGTTTAGTGTTTAGGGATGGGATTAAGGTTAGGAAAAAATAAGCTAAAATCATTTAAGGATGTTGGGGTCAGACCAGTGTTACAGCAGGTTAGGCAATCGACTTGCATGTAGCCAACCCAGGTTCAATCCCAAGCACCACATGTGGTCACCCAAGCCCCACCAGGAGCTAGTGATTCCTGAGCTCTGCCAGATGTGACGAAACAAATAAGCGAAAAACAGTTAAGGGTGTTTAATAATCCATCTTTAAAATTGGTACTTTTTTTTAAATGAAAATACCTAATTTTTTAATCTAGTAATACTGACTTTTCAGGTCGCGGCTTGCTTGTGGCAGGGGTACTGCCACAGTCCCTAATTTTGTGGGCATTCTTGTTGTTGAGTGGGTTTTTATTTTCCTTTTAGCTTCGTGGGGTGAAATGACTTCATTTCGTACCCCGTGCGCTTCACTCAGCAAGCAGGTGGTGTTCTGTTTCCCTTGCACTTTGTGAGACCCTCGGGCTGCACGGCCATACAGACCTTGTCTCTGTCCTCAAACGGCTCAGTCATATAAGTAAACGGTGACCACACAGTAAGTGAAGGAGTTTGGAGTGGAAAGGAGTGTAGAAGTGCCCTCAGGTGGGGGCCCAGCTATTTGTGCTGAGCCTTGAAAGTCATTAGCTCAGCTTAGGTGGTAGGTGAAGAAGGAGCAGCCAAGGTCAGCTAGGCAGAAAGAATAGTCTCAATAGTCGGTGCATCGTCACAGAGACTCAAAGAAGTTCATTAGGAAGTAAATTAATTAGATGATTAGGAAGTAAAAGGCAGAGGCAGGTAAAGTGATAAGGGACATGGTTGAAAGGCATGCAGAGGCCAGATTCATTCAATCAAGAATCATTATGAATGGCCAGAAATATGCCAGGTATGTAAGTGTTGACCATACGGAAATGAACGTCTTAGAACTTAGATTTTAGTAGATTGCTTTGTCCTTTGTGCCTATTTATTTATTTATTTATTTATTGGTTTTAAAGAAAGTTAACAATGCAATCTCTGACTCAAACAAAAATGTAGGTTTTATTTTTGATCAGTATTTTATGATCAAGAATACAGAAAAGGGGGAAATGCTCTTAAAAAAGAGAAAGCTCTTTTTCAGGCCTCTGCCTTCAGGCCGGCAAGTCTCTAAACCATTCAGGAGATACTATTTCCTAAAGGAAAGGTCAAATACCACTGTATACTTTCCATTTTTTGTATCTGCTGATTTACTTTGAGCTTTTGGGTTGATGTAAGAAAACGCCATTCTGGGCAGAAGCAGTAGTACAGCAGGTAGGACATTTGTCTTGCATGTGGCTGACCCAGATGGCATCCCATATGGTCCCCTGAGTACCACCAGGAGTATGTCCTGAGCACAGGGCCAGGAGGAACCCCAGAGCATCATCAGATATGACCCCAAAAAGCCAAAACAAAAAAATTATGCTTATGAAAAGGATTGAAAATATTAGTTCTCATAGTAGTACTTGAAAGATAGTAAGAACTCAACATTTGCATTTGACCAGTTTGAGATAGATAAATAGTAAATATAAGCTTCTGGAGATACAGCTTAGCAGTTCATTGTGAGCATTAAGGACTAAGTTTGTCTTTGTGGACTAATCCAAAAAATGCCTTCATAGAGCTGGTCAGTACTTGACACTTACTTATCATTTATTGTACACCTGCTCAACTGAGTTAGTACTTAATAACCGTTCTTTCACTTAATTCTAACAATCCTGTGAAGCGTATTTTTATCTCTGTGTTACCAATGAGGAAATTGAACTTAAACTTTTTGAATAATTTTACTCAAGATCACATTACTAAATTCGAGTCAAGATTCAAATCCAACCATTTCTGTTGATGTTCTTTGTTATCATTTTTAGTCTCCTTAAAAGTTGTGTTGCCAGTACTGAAATAGCCCCAGTTAAGGGGCTGCACAGTATAGGCTAGCTGTGAAGGTGTGAGGCCTTACAGGTGTGAGGCCCTGGGTTCAATCTGGTACCACAATAAACAAACAAAATGCCAAAGAGTTGTGGAGAGGTGAGCGACAGTGGCCGAGGTGCCAGTCTTGGCTGCAGCAGTGACCGATGACTCAGAAGAAAAGGAGGAAGTGGTGCCAAGCCTATTGAACCAGTGGCACGAGGTAGAGCCTGGCAAGCATGGGTTTCAGCTGTTTCCCTAGTTGCATTGATAATGCTGGGCTTCTCAAAGACCAGGTAAATTGGCGTCGAAGAAAGGGACTGGTGGAAGGTAAAGACCATGTGCTGCTCCCAGTGGGTGCTTGGCAGTGCCTTGTCAAGTGGTACAGTACAGAGCATGGCCAACTGCCCATTGAACACAAGGTTGTAGCACTGCCCAACAGCCGGACAATCAAAGTATACCCAGTACAACTACGCTGTGCAGCACAATATATCCACTGCTCAGTTCAGTCTCACCAATTCTACTGAACTTGTATTGAGCCAAGCTCAAGAGCACTTTGAAGTGAGCCCTTACCACGAGACCAAGTTGTGGATCAGGAACTTTTGAGAGGTTGCACAGCACACGTGTCACAGTGCTTGAGGCAGCACTCAAGATTGGGCAGTTGATCATCATGGAAACCTGCAACAAGGATGATACTTTGCCCACTGGCTCTTGCCAAACACTGGTATTTCTCCAGAAAGGATGATTGTGACTAATGTCTTCAGTCACCACTTCTGTAGGATCTATCAGCAAGAGGAGTCTCTGAGTGGCATCTTGGACTGGGATGTTATCTTCATACATGAGGTGTCAGGCCAGTCTTCTGCCACTGAGAATTTTAGAGAGGACATTGTGCTTCCCATCTATTTGTGGGAGCACACCCCGTCTGAAGACTACCACAGTTCCAGTTATGGCCTGATGCTTCTTAGACACCCAGTTCTCCCACTTCTGGTATCAGTGCCCGAGATCAGCTTTCCTAGGAATCCCTGTATCACATCATGCTATACCACCTTTCGCTCTACATGACCAGACCCAGCTCTGATGAGGAGGATGATGGAATGAGAGAGACCTGGAGGATACGGGCAGCATGCCCAAGCCTACTAACAGCTACCGGGAGGTTTGGCTTGAGCAAGCGGGGCCCAGTATTGGAGTTGCAGGTGGGATTCGGGTCCCTGTGGGTAGCTCCCCTGGACCATCTCACTGGCCCCAGAGGGCAAGGTGCAAGCCTCTGTTTACATTGCAAACCGTTAGTTCAAATGGGACCAGCGACCGTTTGCTATACAACGAAGATACCCATGGTGTCTCCTTCAGTCCCAGCCACACATTGATCTCATCTGGGACCCAGAGATAGAGATGCATTACTGTGACAAGGTGGAGGCAGAGGGCTACGTGCTGAGGAAGGCTCCAGTGTGGCTGCAGGAGTGCATCGAGCTTTTCACCACCACTGAGATCCGAGAGAAGGAAAATCCATGGTACTGCCCCTCATGCTAAAAGCACCAGCTGGCAACCAAGAAGTCAGACCTGTGGATGCTGCCTGAGACCCTCATTATCCTCCTGGAGCACTTTTCCCACTCCACGTTCTCTTGAGAGAAACTGGACGCCCTCGTGGAATTTCCTCTTTGGGACCTGGATTTCTCCAATTTTGTCATCAAACCAAGAAGCGGAATCCCCAGAACTGTGCAAAAGTGTTGTCATTGCCATTTCCAACCATTATGGCGGCCTGCAAGATGGACACTACGCAGTCTTCGCCTGCAACAGGGACAATGGCATGTGGCACCACTTTGATGACATCAGCATTTTGCCTGTGAATGAGAATCAGATTGAGTCCAAGGCTGCCTACATGCTCTTATGTCAACTCCAGGACGTGTCTCGTTGCCTTCGATCCCAGCCCATGGCATCTGTCTCACCCACAGTGTCCTCTACTTGTGGTTCTCCATCCAGCACTGCTTCCATGGATGTAAACCAAGCGCCCCGGACCCGTCGCAGGGAAGGAAGTCGACTCTGCTCTCTCCCTTTAGTTATCTCCCCAGTTCACCCCAGCTCTCATACCTGCATGAGCCATGAGCGTGTCATGCCAGGCATCTCAGTTGTGGCTCTTGTTCTCTTGTGCAGTCAGGTTTCTTGCTTTTTTTTTTTTTTTTTTTTTTGCTCCAGAGCTAAAGTGGTTGCTTGTCCTTTGGGCAGTGTATTCCCCAGTCTATATTTTCCCCATGGAACATTAACCCTCCCACTTACTGTCTATTTATAGTTGTTCCCTTCCCCTGTCCTCAACCCTGGGATGTTCTGAGGAGGGGGTGATGGGTGCACCTGAACTGTGTGTATTTTCTTATTGTACCTTCCGTACATGTATATCTAAAAGGACACTGTACCTTCCCTTGTGTGTATATAAAAAGGCAACTGTGTTGCTAATAATAATAAGAAGAAGTAAGATAATAAAGTTACCCCAGTTAAAATGGAGTTTCAGTATACATTCACATTTAAAAAAAAGGAGTTGGTAGGAATAAATTCAGTCCTTATTTTGCCAAAATTAAGTTTTATTAATCTAGCTTTCTTTGGTAAGGTATGATCATGTTTTCATCTTGGAGCCATGGGGGAAATTTGTGGCAGTTTATGGTTCTCATTTTTGCTTTCAGTGGAATCTAATCAAAAGAGCTCATTCCAAGAAATTCCCAAGCTTAATGAAGAATTAATCAGCAAACAAAAACAACTTGAGAAGATTGAGTCTGGAGAACTGGGCCTGAATAAAGTCTGGATAAACATCACAGAAATGAATAAGCAGGTAACAAAAGTATGAATTTATCTCTACGTAAGCTATGAATGTCTACTTTTGGTTGCTTAGTATGTTTGTAGGTATAGGAAATTCAGATGTTTCAGTAGCACAGTGGTAGGGTGTTTGCCTTGCGTGCAGCCAGCCCAGCCGAGCCGGGTTCGATTCTTCTGCCCCTCCAGGAGAGCCCGGCAAGCTACTGAGAGTATCTCGCCTGCATGGCAAAGCTCGTGACATCTTCAGTATGCCAAACACAGTAGCAACAAGTCTCAAAAAGATGGAGATGTTACTGGGCCTGCTTGAGCAAATCAATGAACAACGGGAGGACAGTGACAGCAGTAACATAGTGATTCCAACATACTAAACTTAAGTAAAACAGGCAATAATTATGCATTTAACAAATATTTAGAGTGTTAGCCCTTTCTACAAAAGAACAATTTAGTTGTCATTTAGAGAAAGTTGGGAATTCAGCTTTTACTAAGATGCAGCATAGGTGTCAAATAAAAGAGTACCATTTAACCAAGAAAAATGGATTGACTGTTTTTATTAGATAAGAGAGTTTATTTTGTTTACTAGAGCTTACAGCACAGCCTTAGGGTGTAGTGATATACACTATTCTGAAACAAAAGTAGAAGCCATCAACAGCTAATGATTGTTGGTCTACAATAGTTTAGAAGAAGGAAGCAGAGTTAAACACCTTGGCCAAGCAAGGAAGTCTAAAGCAGAAACTTTTCCAGTTCTGAATTATCTAGTTCTCGGTAGTTACTGGTTCCGAAAGAGGGACTCTACCATAGGGAAAAAAAGGAATTTTTTTCAGAGAACTTCCATCAGGTCTCTTATATGAATGAAGTGCTATGTCACCACTGGATAACTATAGCCCCTGTTCCGTTTTTTTTTGTATTTAAAAGGTATGTTCATTAAAAATAAATAATAAATGGTACATCTGCGGAGTGTTAAAAACAGATGTGTCCTCCTCATCAGCACTAAGAATTGTTCTTCTTTAGAGTGAAGTCTGCTTACAGTTAGTTCTGTATTAGCCGATGGCAGGAAGCACTGCATGAATAATAGTACTTGCTGATACTTATAAAGCTTCCCAATCTTTGAGCTGTAGTGTTACCCTTCATATTGTAACACCTTGTGATCTTTTACTTTCTATGCAGTTCTGTCTATTTGTTTGTTTTGGGGTTTTGGGCCACACCTGGTGGAGCTCAGGGCTTACTCCTGGTTCCGCACCCAGGAATTACTCCTGGCGGACCCAAGGGACCACATGGGTTGCCAGGGATTGAGCCCCGGTCTGCTTTATACAGGGCAAGTGTCCTACCTCTGTGCTATTGCTCTGGCCCCTGTTTCATTTTTTTAAATTATGAAAAAATTGAGTTGTGGGATCTAGTTAACATTGCATCATTTATCTTTGGACTTTCCATAGTTAGGGAAAAACGGGTATTTACTCATATTTTGCAAAGAGGATAGGATGAACTGATTTTGCCTCTGTTCATGGAACAAATGAATGGGTTTAGCTGGAGATACCGTCACGTGAAAGTAGACCACAGTGAAGCACTGAGGGAATTAGCTTCTCTCACTGGGACAGAGCCTGGATTCTAGGTAGAGTGATGATGCACTCTGCCTTTCTGGGGTGAAGTTAAGGTCCTGCAAAGGGACGAGGCGGAGTAAGCTTCTCCACATTTTGTAAAGCCACGTGGGAAGAGACAATGACGGGACGCTATATGTGCTATCAGAGAACACACAGGTTTCCAAATCTTTGGGACATATTTTGGTTTCTGAATTCTCTTTAGGCAGGAATCTGGAAACAAAACAGATTAGTTCATTCTTGACCAGACTGTTAGTTCCATTGCAAGGTGTAACCCGGGAAAGACTGCAGGAAAGTTGACTTCTGCCTAAGGGCTTCCAGTTTAAAACAGATTAAGCAGAGACCCTGTCTGTTTTAGCTCCAGTGGAGATGGTGGGACCTACTGAGAGTTCTGACTTATTGCTGAGGAATTCCATGCCAGTACGGTCCAGAGGCTGTGGGGAAGGAAGGAATGAGAACTTTAAGGGAATTCACCTTTTTCTTTTGAAGTGATTTTCTAAAATTGAATGTTACTATTTCTGATGGTCTGTTCGAGTAAGGTACATTTGCCCTCAACCAAAAAAGGTATAAAATTAATATTTAATCGTGTTCAAGTATCTTAAAGCGTAGCTCTATCAACTAAAATGCTTTTAATGGCAATTTTTTTAAGCAAGCCAAAGTCGCTTAAACAATAAGAAAATACATTCTCATGTAACAAGAACTGTTCCTATCACAATGTGAATTAAAATTAATGCAGCCCGAAAGAGGATGGGGGCCAGGAGTTTGAAATAAATTAAGAGTAGATTTTTGCCTATAAAAAGTGGTAAAAATATCATTTACTTTTCTGTTTCATAAAATTTCTGAGGTTTATAATTCATTCTTCTACCCCCTCTTTAAAGACCATTTCTTCAGTAAATCTTTTATGAGCTGTTGTAAAATTAGGCCTGGACTTGGATACAGAAAAAGTTCTGAAGCCGAGCCCTAAAGCCAGATAAAAGTTGGCCAGATGATTTCTCCAGAGAGAGAGAAGGGTGTTCTAGGTAAAACATTAATATAGTTGATTGTGTCATTTGTAGTTTCCGTATTTATAAATTCACTTACTCGCTAAAATTTGTCAGCTCGAACTGCCCTCTTATAGAAGTTCGCAGACATTCACCGGCAGGTGTAAGGTGACAGAAACTTTGGGTGACTTGACTCAAGGGTTTCCAATTGCAGTCAAACAAGATACCACTGTCTTGCTTAAGCTCTCAAACTGTGAACACAATTTTCTTTTGCAAAATACTTTGCTGTGTTCCTTATGTTTTTGGGGTGCTTTTTGTTGGTGATTTTACTGCTTAAAGTATCCCCCAGATAAAATGCTGAAGAACTCTCTGGTATTATTAAGTACATGAAGACCTTACAGAGAAATATATTAAGTAAGCATCATTCAAGCTTGGTTCAATCATATGCATTAACTGAGATGTCTTTAAACAGATGCATACACAAAACAAGGTCATGTTTTGTACTAAGTGATGAAAACATGGCCAAAGTACCCTCAGAAACCCAGTGTAGAATTTCCCTTAGCACTGTTTCAGTATTCACTAATTCAGTGTTTCTGACTTTCTGGAACATAAGTACTATGATAATGAGGATTGACTGTGCAAAAGCATAAAGGAATGAAAAATATGGCATGTTCAGAGAATGTCCTTGGTGATAGCTGAAATATGGTAGAAAGATTCAAAAGTAAGACTCTGTCAGCAAAACTGTCTGGGGGCCCCAAGTACCCTCTTATGGTACATTCTCACTGTCACTTTTTGTACTTGATCCAGTTATTTTATGTGATAGTTAGATAGTTATTTATGTATGCCGGTTTTCTCTTTGGGGGCTGCTTTGTGCAACCACCACTGGATGGATGTTCTACACGTCTGAGGGTCCTTTTCTGGTGGGGGGGGGTGGGGAAGAATCAGAACAGAAAGTATAGAGGTTAAAGCACTTGCCTTGCCAAGTTTGATCCCTGTCACCACATATAGTTCCAAGCACAGCCAGCAGTGTCCCCTGAGTGCTGGTGGGTAAAAGTAAAGGCCCTCCCGTTGATCGTCGATTTGCTCGAGCGGGCCCAGTAACGTCTCCATTGGAGACTTT
>JAOXYA010000032.1:15853201-15867610 GCA_028565675.1 Sorex palustris
AATGGAGACGTTACTGGCACCCGCTCGAGTAAATCGATGAATAACGGGGATTAAGTGATTAAGTGATTAAGTGATCTTCATTGTGGTAATTGGATTCATAGTGTATCTATGTCAAAATGTCTCAAGGTATTCATTTTGAATAGGTGCAGTTGTATGTCAGTTATATCCTAATAGAACTATTAAGATTGTTTAGACACTAAAAATCCTCTGACCTACTCCTCCTTTCTGTTCAGAGTGTAGCTTCCATTGGCAGTACTTTAAATAGTGTCCATCTTGCTGTGGAGACAATACAGAAAACTGTGGATGAACACAAGAAAACCATCGAGTTGTTGCGGAGTGATATGGTAAGGAAATCTGCAGTTGCTCGAGAAAGCATACTCTCACCACCTTTTATGTGTAATAGTTATGATGCCAACTTTCCATTTAGTCAATTAGATGCTACTATGCACCTTTTAACAAAATGTTTAAAAGGCGGGCCAGAGAAAAAGAAAGAACCGGAGTTAAGGTGCTTGTCTGCATGTGGCCAACCCTGATTCAATCCCTGCACCGTAGTTCCCCTGAAGGTATAGCAGGGTATGGCCCAAAGACACCTAGAGAGAGAAAGAGAAAGCAATGCTTATTGATTTTTTTTTTCTATAATCTAAACCTAGCAACCAAGATAGACTTAAAAGCAAAGTTGGAAAATGTGGTAGAGGAGGAGTCAGGGAGATAGCTCAATAGTCAGGGACTTGCTTTCTGTGCGCAGGGATCAACTTCAGACCCTGCACCATAGAGCCCTGCAGCACTGAGTTGCCCTGGTGGCCCCCTGGCACCACAGGGCCTGAGCATTGAATCATCAGCTTAGTTCAGTATTGCCAGGATTGGCCCCAGGAGACCCTGAGTAATTCTTGGGAGGCCCTCCCCGCAAAAGTGTACCAGAGCAGATCCAGTGAAATGGGTAGAAAGGGAAATGAATAGGAAGGAAAGAGAAGTAGAGAAGGGTCTATTATTTATTGCTGTACAATGAATCTTCAGAACATCCTGGTGTAGAACAACAAGCTATTATTTCTTACCATTTTGTGGGCAAGAAATTTGAACAGAGAGCTTAGACTCCAAAAGGATGAGAAGCCAAGTGAGAAGAAACTCCAGAGCTGAGATTCCCAAACTAAGTAGGCCTCCTGCCCCCTTTACCAAAAATAATAGTAATGATTACTCATGTTTCCCCTGAAGATCTACCTTCTTTAAGAAAAAAAAAAAGGCCCAGAGCAATAGTACAGCAGGTAGGGCATTTGCCTTGCTCGCATAGAGCCAACTGGCTCGATCCCTGACATTCTATATGCCTTCCAGGAATGATCCCTGAGCACCGTAAAGTATGACCCCAAAACAAAACAAAAAACAAGAAAGCACGCCCCTTCCACTTGAATCCACTTTGAGAAATGCTATGTTCGTTACAAAGTTTTCATGTTTGAGTTTCATTCATACAATGATCAAACACCCATCCCTTCACCAGTGCACATTTTCCACCACCAAAATCCCCAGTATCCACCCCCATCTCACCCCTTCCCCTGCCTTTGTGGCAGACAATTTCCACAATACTCTCGCTCTACTTTGATTACTCAATATTTTGATACCAGTCCCACCATTATTATTTGAGTTTTCTTCCACCACCGCTCAAACCTACTGAAAAGGCAATGCTAGGCTATTTTGAATTGCTTGTTATGAATAGCATAAGATGTCTGCATTCCTGGAATTCCAAAGGTTTTAGATAATTAGGGTCTGCAGGGGCTGGAGTGATAGCACAGCGGGTAGGGTGTTGCCTTGCATGAGGCCGACCCAGGTTCGATTCCTCCGTCCCTCTTGGAGAGCTCAGCAAGCTACTGAGATTATCCCGCCCGCATGGCAGAGCCTGGCAAGCTCCTCGTGGGGTATTTGATACGCCAAAAACAGTAGCAACAAGTCTTACAATGGAGATGTTACTGGTGCCCGCTCGAGCTAATCAGTGAACAACAGGAGGACAGTGCTACAGGATCTGGAGAGATCTTTTCAGTGAGCTGCTGGGTTCTGAGATTTTTTTGTGTGTCTCTGGATCATGGTCGTTAAGGAGCTTAAATAGCAGCCGGGGGCAGTTTGTGGGCATCATCTCCGGGTGCCCTGGGGCGGGGAGAGCAGAGGGACCAGTTCCTCCCCTATCCTATGAGGCCTGGCGTTTGCTGTTACTGCTCCCGCGTACCTGTGCTTCTCACTGGGTTCTGGAAGATGGCAGCCGCCGGAATTCCTAAGGGGCAGGCAGAGGGACAGAACCTCCTCCTGCCTGGAGTAGCCCAGTGAAAGTGGTCTGGTGCATCTCTGCAGCGAGCTGCTCGGTTCCAAAATTCTTTTGTGTAGGAAATGCTGTTTTAGAACCTAGCTACAGGACCCCATGTAGATCATATAACATTTTGTAAAAGTTTTGGTTTTAATTTCTTTACGATTTATTATCAGCAAATGTTGGGCTTATATGCCTATGTACTTATGGTGTCTAAAATTTTCTCTAGCAGTAAGTGGGAAAAAATTAAGAAGCCTTGCTCTCAGACTGTTTTTCAGCCACATGTCTCCTGTGGGCCTTGAAGGTATTCCAAGGGGGCCACGGGGGAAATCATATAAAGGAGGAGCTGCATTATGAGAGGGGGCCAACTGGTAGGGACCTGGGTGGCCCATGGGAAGGAAACAAGGGCAGAAGGGAGCCACGGTTGGAAAGAGGTTGAGAAATACAACTTTAGAGGATGAAAAGCCATCTTGCATGTCCCTGCTCTGGGCAAGCGCCCAGTTAAACATAGCCATCTTTGGGGCTGGAGTGATAGCACAGCGGGAAGGGTGTTTGCCTTGCACACGGCCCGACCCGGGTTCAATTCCCAGCATCCCATATGGTCTCCTGAGCACGGCCAGGAGTGGTTCCTGAGTTCATGAACCAGGAGTCACCCCTGAGCATTGCCGAGTGTGACCCAAAAAGCAAAAAAAAAAAGCATAGCCATCTTTGATCTCCGCTTTCTCCATAGAATAGAGCACCTGAGCTTGGGCAGCCATGGGTGCATGCGAGATAATGAATTGTTTTAAGCCACAAAGTTGGGGGATGATTTTTGGCAAATTGTGGCAAATTGTAGCAGAGACAAACTTACCCCTGCAATGCTCAGGAATTGCTTCCAGCTTTGTATTAATGCTGTGAGTGACGTGCAGTCATTCAGAGACCTTAATTAGCCATCGGAGGATCCTCAGCTCCATGAAGAAAGGACTTAGGAAGTAGAAGTTAGGATGGCACAGCCATTGCTCTCTTGCTGGGGAAATTAGTTATATGAACATGAAATTGGGACTTTTCAAGGCACATAGAAGTTCCTAATTTCGCCACTCATTTCTGCCACTGAATAACTCTGTGATCCATAATGATTAAAAACATCTCTAACCCAGCAGGGTTTTTTTTCAATCTTCCGTGCATTATTATTTAAATATCTGTAGGTATTTTCTCAAGGTAGTCAGATGTTTCAAAGATGCACAAATGAACACTGTCTCACCACTCCAGCCTCTGTTGCTTTTCTCTTCATTGTTGCCTTTTTGTTTATTTTATTTACTATGAAAGCATGGTTAATAAATTAGGATTTTTATATTTCAAGACAAATTTCCCCAGTTCCATACTCTTAAAATTAAACCTGCCTTGTTGTTCACTTTGTTTTGTGGTGTCAGAGCTTAACTAGGGGCCTCGTTAGTGCAAAGCCTACACTGTACCTCAGAGCTCAACCGCAAGTCCACCTCTGCTCCTTTGTTGGTTTTGGTTTTGAAGCCATGCCACAGCAGTGCTCAAGGGACACTCCTGAGATGGTGCTTAAGGATCACTCCTAGCACTGCTCAGGGGGTTCCATGCAGTGCCAGTGAGTGAACCCAGCAGCACACGTTCTTCAGCACTTTGAGCTGTCTCCCAGCCTCACCGTTCTTCTTTTTTTAGATTTGCGTGCCTATCAGTGGTAATCCTCCTGCCAGAACACTTTATACCAAAGAAGTCATTGTTATGGGTCTGAAAGATTACATTTTTTTGCTAAAAGGAAAAGTGTAAGGTCTAGCCCAGAGGGCTAAAGCACGTACTATGATGTATATTGAGTTTAGGATCACATTAAAGAGCCTGGGTTTACTCCCCAGCACTGCATTGTCTACCCAAGACTCATACAGAGGGAATCTGCAGAGCACTGCCAGGTGTGGCCTGTCTATACTAAGAACACTAGGATGCAGATGGGAAAGGGGGAACAGCCCTCAAATCTAAGTCTTGGTGTGTGTTAAAACTGATTACGTGCACTTTCATTTGTTGCGCTCAGTGCACAAAGCCAATGGTCCCATGACTGATTACTCTCTGAATGTCCAAGATTCCCTGGGAAAGTCATAGCATTAGCCAGGTTCAGGCTGAGTTGATTCCAGTGAACTGAAAGTCTATACAGGGTGCAGTCAGTGGGGAAGTCAAGGACGGGTTTCTTAGCACTCCCTTCCCTTCAGAGACTGAGAAGCAGACTGAAAGCTCTCAGGGCCCAGGATAGCCTGGGTGCTGCTGGTCCAGCCCTACTTTAGGACAGGCATCCCCAAAAGTACTGGGGCCCTGAGGGCCTGGCACAGGAGTTGTGACACTAATGTTTTCTGAGAAATACTTGTTGATTAATCAGAGGTCACTGCTGGGAGAGGATGGACTGTTCTGGGACCATCCCAGATGGCGGAGTAGACCAAGTCATTATCACCTATTCCCACCTGGATTCCTCTTACCAGAACCAACACTTCTGATGGAGACCGGTGGAAGAAACCAGACCTTTCTTTCCATCAGCTTCAGCTACATTAGAACTTGACAGTAAGACCCACAGGGAAACCATGAAGCAGGTACTTTTTGTCTCTGCTTAACTCCCTAGGACATATTGCAGTCTGCTGCAGTCTGAGTTGTTCGGGCTCAGTGTTGTGATGCCTGGGCAAGTGTGTCATGTGTTTATTTGCCTGCCTGAGAGCAGGATAGGGAGGGCTGTGTGTTGTTATCTTCATGATCCAAATGCTTTTCTGTTGCCTTTTTGGCATACTCCTTGTTTTTTGGATCCTTGAATGTCAGTGAAGTAAATTCCTTTTCACCACTCAAAAATACGTAGTAACCAGATTGTCTTGAAATTGTGGAAAAAACAGCAGTCTGAGCAAGTTAAAGATGGATGGATAGGAGATTAATTCAGAGTGATTGCTATTTTGAACCACATAAACATTTAAGGTCTTTAGAAAGCGTCCTTGACAAATGATAATTTTCTTAGGACAAGAGGAGGAACAAGGATATTGAGTTTAGGATCACATTAAAGAGAATAAAGAAAATCTTCACTAAGAAAAATTTCTGTCCTGACTGTAATGCCCTTTGAAACCTATAGTCATCATTCCTTTTTAAGTAGCAATTAGTACTAGAGAATGTCAATAAAAATAATTGAATCTTGTACTAAATAATGCACCACTTGTTATGGTTTTGCTCCATGAGCCAATTCAGTAATTGGTATTGTTCCTAAGGTAGTTTTGTTCTGACAAATTAGGTTAATGGGCATTTCAGTTAATAACCCAGTAAGCTTTCCTGCCAGCAGGTGAGATAAACATTGGGAAATCAATTCCCATGCGCGCAGCTTTCTGGGACCAAAGAGTGAATCATGTAGGTAGTTCTCTTCATTCTTTCCCCCGCCTGTCCAGCTGAGGCCAAACAGTTCCAGAGGGAGTTAACTGTAAGCAGTGGGTTAGAGGGGGGTTGAGGGAGAAGTGTAACAAGGCAGACAGGCAATCAGTGATATAAACCTGGAAAGGGAGTTTTCTTCAGTCACCTGGCACATAATGGTGGTTCAGTGCTGCTGGCCTGCGTTTCCAAAATGCGTCTTTAGCTGGATTCCATAACTTGATCTATTTTCACTCCAGGATATCCTGTACCTTCACAGCTCCTTAGAGGAGGTAAACAGTACCCTAGTGGGGCACCAGAGACAGAATGATCTTAAACTCAAGGGGAAGAATGAGACAGTCAGTAATCTTACCAAGAGAGTCAACTTGATCGAAAAAGATCTGGTTGCTAAGAGCAAGGTAGAAAAGCAAGCAAACCTGTCCGTCAGCCTGGTAAGCCTTTTCAGATCTTTTGTGATTGTTCTTTGGTGCCGTGTGTTTTGTCTGTACATGGATGACATTCCACAGTCTTTTTTGACAGTCTTTCATAACTGAGAGGCTACACATTTGTGTCTTGCTTAATCCTTGTCTCCTTTAATCGTTATTCTAGGGCTGGAGTGATAGCACAGTGGTAGGGTGTTAGCCTTGCACGCAGCAAGCCCGGCCAACCCGGGTTCGATTCCTCCGCCCCTCTCAGAGAGCCTGGCAAGCTACAGAGAGTATTCAATATGCCAAACACAGTACCAAGAAGTCTCACAATGGAGACGTTACTGGGCCCGCGCGAGAAAATCGATGAACAACGGGAGTGTGACACACAGTGTGACGATGTGACTAGTTCTGTGAAGTGAACAGCATGGGCACTGGTAGTCCCGATTTGGAAAAGGACCGTGGAAGGACATTCATTCGCTTGCCAAGCCTGGCCCAGTGGTTGGCAGGATATGACAAGTCTCTTCCTGTTACCAGGGACCCATCTGGTAGGGAAGCTGTATTTCCAAGAGAGATCTTTTCCTTACTCCCTGCTGCCAAGGCCCTCATATATGTGAAGTGTGTACTCCTCTCCAGAGCTCTGTCCCCAGCCCCCTCATTAGAGTTGTCAGGGCTGGAATCAGTGATGATGACAAATAACTGAAGAAACAGTTTGCCATTTCCGTAAGCCTGAGCTTGGCTTTTCCCCCTCACTGCTGCTCCTGCACACGAGGGCCGCCTTGGTTGAAGCAGGTGGAGCCAGAGCAGCTGTTTGGTCCGGGGATTGTCAGGAAGTGCACCCCTCGTTCCGTGTTGGCCACACCAAAGTTTGGGATGCTGCTACATTCCTGGGTGGTTAGCGTCGTTGGGTCATGAATAAAGTCAGAGGATTTTTTGTTTCGTTTGTTGCCTCTCCCGTACACGTTGTGCTGGGATTCATGTGGGTTATTTTTTGATAGCTACAAGTCCCACCTTCAATGATGCCATAGACGAAAGACACAGGCATGTGTCTGTGTCTGTGAAAAGATGGAAATCAAACACAGGAAGTTGTGCCATAAGTTCAAGTAAGCACCACAGTTGGAAGCAAGCACCCAGCAATGTGAAACTCTGGCACATCGAAAGCATTGTTTGAACTGGCTGTGCCGCCTTGGGGCCTTGGCAAGTTGCCTGGACTTGGCTTTGAGGGAGAAGTAAGAAGACCTGCTTCCCTCCGACTGGGGTGTGTAATTTACTACAAAGCTGTGAAGATTAAAGGAGCCTGATATTTAAAATCCCTTTTGAACTCAGCTAAGTGGAGGCCAGGAATTTGGGGTGATTTGATGTACACAATGCCTTAAAGGTGTTCAGGGCTGATTTGAAAACTTACCACCCTCACAGTCCCACCCCTCCTCACTTTATTTTACACCAGATAGAGGAAATCATTAATAATCTCCATCTGCCCTGCCATCTTCCAGCAACATTATACCTAAGTTCTAGGAAAAAATTCAAAAGCTTTCTTGGCTTTCATATTTCAGAGTTTTAATGTTTATGATTAAAATAGCCAGACGCACCAGTTTGGTCTTACTTAACTTTGACTTCTGCGGCCTTTCTCCCTCTCAGACTCATAGTGGTACTTCTGTTGAAACTGTTCTGGTCAGAACAGTTGTTGTTTAAGTTTTAAGTTTGCCTTTAATCTTCCCCTTTTGTCTTCTTTACTTTAAAGTTGCCTTCCTGGAAGGAGTCTTTGTATCAGGTGACCAACAGAACAGAGACAGTGAAAACCCAAAATGGAAATAAGAGATGTTTGCCATCTTTGTACTTAGGAGCTACTTGCTTAATTCTCCAGAGGAGCACTTTGGTCTCTGTGCCGAAACTTCAAGACGAATGACTAAATTAATATATTAGTGAACAATTGGCACTATAGCACTGCCCTCCCATTGTTCATCGATTTGCTCGAGCGGGCACCAGTAACATCTCACAACAAATTGTGAGACTTGTTGCTACTGTCGTCCCTGGCATATTGAATACATCACGGGAAGCTTGCCAGGCTATGCCGTGTGAGTGAAACTCTCTCGGTAGCTTGCTGGACTCTCCAAGAAGGGTGGAGGAATCGAACCCGGGTCATCCACGTGCGAGGCAAATGCCCTACCTGCTGTGCTATCGCTCCAGCCCCATTACAGTGAACAATTGGATGATTTCTTAAATACGTGACCTTTGCCAGGCACTTTGGTAGGCCTTGGGGCAAACACAGTGAGCAGGGTGGACGCCTGACGCCTGTTCTGACAGTGTCCAAAGTTGTCAGTCAGAAATGACCATCATTATTGAGCAGATGAATGATGAGTTCCACAAAGGAGAAGTGTGGGGTAGGAGAGTATTAACAGTGAACAGAAAGGCTTTCCTGAGGAAGTGACTTTGGGCTAAGACATTAAGTTGCCTATATTTTAATGATGGGCAACAAAGTCACAGAACCAAAAAAGATATATAACTGGGTCAGAGAGATAATGCAGGGGTTATGGCACTTGCTTACATGTTACTGACCCTCTTCGGTCCCCAGCGGTGCTGAGCGTGGCCCCAAATCAGAGTGGGGGATAGACGAATAATTTAGGAGTTGTTCTTTCAGATGTTATCCTCAGTACATTTCATTGATCTCTCAGCCAGTTCCCTTAACCTTGCACTTTCCCCCTTTTCTTCCCAGGCTTATTATCCAGATAAGACAGTCTGTGTTGTACTCTAATAATGCAGGAAAATTAGCGGCATCTTTGTGATTCGAAGGTCTACTAAGAGACCCGAAGTAAGCGAAAGCAAAAGTCGGAAAGATGACTGAGTGGCAGAAGACCGTCTCCGTTGCATGTCGTGTTTAGGGAGTCCAGAGGCTTTCAGGGCCGGGGAAATGAACTTGGATTAGATCCATGGTGCAGACATTTTCAATGTGATGCTTTCCATCTGCAATTTTTCTCCCATCTCAGTTTCATGAGGGCTTAGAACCTAATTTTATGTAGTATACATCTGTGTATTAGCTCCCCGAATAAACTAAGAATGATCTTTGCAGTTACTAGTTGAGTAGAAATAAAGGAGAAAATGAAACACATATTGAATAAAAGAATATATTATAATCAAACATAGAATCACGACCTTTCAAGGTAACCTAAGCATTTAGAAACTTCTCCTGGAACCTGAATGTTCATGATTTAGGTTCTGTCTCTGGCATGTCATGGTCCCCCAGGTACCACCAGGAGTGACCCCCAAGCTCATTGCTAGAAGTAGCCCACATACTCCACCCGGTGTGACCCAGCAACCAAAGAAATAAGAAACTTTCCTCAGAAGCTAAATTTTTCTTGAGCTGGAGCAATAGTACAGAAAATAGGGCACTTGCCTTGCTTGTGACTGACCCTGGTTCGATTCTCGGCATCTCGTATGGTGCCCCAAGCATCACCATGAGTAATTCCTGAGTGCAGAGCCAGGAGCAACCCTTGAGCATTGCCAGGTGTGGCAAGAAACAAACAGTCCTAAACTAGGGCTGGAGCGATAGCACAGCAGTAAGACGTTTGCCTTGCGCGTGGCCAGCGCGGCCGAGCCAGGTTCAATTCCTCCACCCCTCTCGGAGAGCCCGGCAAGCTACCGAGAGTATCTCGCCCGCACAGCAAGGCCTGGCAAGCCATCCGTGACGTATACGATATGCCAAACACAGTAACAAGAAATCTCACAATGGAGATGTTACTGGGCCCGCTTGAGCAAAACGATGAACAACGGGAGGACAGTGCTACAGTGCTAAACTTTTTCTTTAATGAAATGAATTTGTTAGACTATTAGACCAGAGAGATAGCTCAATAGGCAGGAGTGTGTGCATGCATGCAGGGCTCAATCCCTGGCACTGCACAATTCTCCAAGCATCACCAAGAGGGACCTGGTGTCAGAACTAGCTCAGAGCCGAGAGTAGCCCCTAAGCACAGCCAGCTGTTTCCCCTCCCCCCAAGGAGGAAAAAAATATACACATAGCAAACTTAGTGAATTTTTCATATGCAAGTTTTGATCATCCTCTGAATAAAGCCGGGAATAGGGAAAAAGATGTTTTTCAAGATAACGTGAAAAATAGACTGAAAAATCTGGTGCTTATGATAAAAAAAGGGGACAGGTCTGGGAGGAATAGGTGTAGATGGATTATTTCAGGAGTATGAGGACACTGAACTTTGATGGTGGATAGGGGAGCCTTTTCCATGTATGGAGGTATAAGACTGTACTACTTTTGTATTGCAAACCAGTGGTAGATGAAATAGATGTAAGACTTTAAATTAGAAAAACTGTAGCATCTTTTTATATTCCTAACAGTTCTTGCCACCACTTGAATTATCACAGTGGGGTCAGAGGAATATGTATAATTTGGTTGCTTTTTTGTTTGTTTCTTGTAAGAGCATAACACTAAAGTGATGTAGTCACAAGGCGAAGTAAGATATTCAGGAAAATTAGTGTGAAATCGTTTCTTGAAAGCAATACCCTACTCATTTAAGAAATGGGTGTCACATGGGCACCTGAGCAAGGGTACATTTCCTTTACTGCTGACACATGCATGCCTTTCCCCATCAGCCGAATGTTTACACGAAATCAGAACATCTGCCGCATAATGTTCCCTTAATGTCTAGCCTCAAATCCAACTTGGCCCTCATCAGCACCAAGTACCAGAGATATATCTGCTCTTTGTTGATTCATTCCTTCATTGCCTAGATAGGGAGCCTACTGGGGGTCAAGCATGACATCCTAAATAATTGTGGGGGAGTAAAGAAGAATCTGCTGCAGGCTTATCCCTGACATCTTCTCTCATCTTTGTTTTGGACAGAAAGAAGATATTTCGGACTCTCAGGTATCCAAGCTCAGAGAAAAGCTGCAGTTGATCAGTGCTCTCACAAACAAGCCTGAGAGCAACAGGCCTCCAGAGACCATCAGTGCAGGTGAGAGTAAGGCTGGCTCCTAAATATTTCACGCAGACTTGGGCAGCGTGCCACCCACGTAGGCATGCGGGAAGGTGTTCGGCAGGACTGATCGAACTGTGTGAATGACGCCCGAGTGCACCGAGGTGAAGCTGATACACTTTGCTTTCATTTAGAAAAAGCCCATTTTGTACATGATTTGTACTCCAGTCTGTTAAGGGAAGAATGGGTAATATTTAGCTGCAAATAGACTTCTCCATGCTGTCTGCATCCAATTACAGGCAAAAATGTTACTGTCATAGAGTATATTAAACCAGTCCTAAATGTTGTTTACAGGAATCTTTCATTTCTGTAAATGCATAGAATTTACTTAAAAATAAATATTAGTCCTTCTGAAAAACCATTAACACAATGATGGAATTATTGGTTGGAAGAGCCCTTTTGTAGATAAAGCTATACCTGATCGCTCTTGACACTTGCCTCAGCCTCGTGGGTTAAGTTCTTGAAGGACTTAACCTAGCCCTGGATCATGTTGGCTTTGACCTCTGTTCCCCACCCCACATCTGTTTCATTTGGGAGAAAGCAGCCCAGTCTGCCTTAATCTCTTGGGTGAGAGAGACAGAATTCATTTGGGGGCTAATAGTGTTCCTTCATTGTATGGCAGCCCTCTCAATTTCAGTTGGTAGCCATCCAGGATGACTACAGGATGAAAACTAGCCTGTGCTGTAATCATTTGCAGCTTAAAGCTTTGGGCCTGGAGGTGGGAGTGGTGGGGGGACAACACAATTTGGGCCACACCCAGAGTGCTCAGGGTTTACTCCTGGCTCTGTCTCAAGGTTCCCTCCAGACAGAACAGAACCATATGTGATGCTGGGGATTGAACTGGATGAAGTCTGCCACTTGCAAAGCAAGTAGCCTTAGCTTCTCTTCTATATTACTGGCCCTGCAGCCTAAATTTTTAACATTAAAATAGATATATTGTTAACTTGTTCTGTAAGCTCTTCCAGTGTGACTAGCTTCAAATATTATGTTACATAATACTGATGAATCTTCACCAAAAGAGATTTTTCAGTCAAGCCTTGACCTTCACATAAATTATTATCCTACGTAGCTTTCATCTCTTTATCTTAAGTATACAGTTGCCTGAAAAGATGACTTTCAATTCTGGCTTAATTTGGTTTAACACTTGATAATGCTGAAATAGTATGTGTTTGTTACAGGTCAAGAGCAGAGTTCCACATCAAAGCCATCAACATTGCCAAAATTTTCACAGTCTCTTGGAGACCAAATTGAAAATACTGCAAAACTAAGACTCGTCTCCCTACCAGGAATTTCTAACATCCAAGGTAAAATTCAAAGTTTCAAATTCCAAATGTTTCAAATTCCAGTGCTACGTATCACCCCCACAGGCCCCATTCAGGAGAGATCCCTCAACCCAGAGCAAGGCATAGCCTTTGGGCACTGCTCACTGGGTCCAGAAACAAAACAAGGTGAGTTGTCACCAATATAATAAGACCTAACACTTGGGACTAAGGAGATCGCACAGTGGAGTAAGGTGCTTGCCTTGCACATGGCCAACCCAGAATTCATCTCCAAGCACTCCAGGAATGGTCCTTAAGCACAGAGCCAAGAGTAGGCCTTGAGGAACATTCGTGCAACTCAAAAGCAAAACAAATGAAAAGGAATACAGGACCATATATAGAATCATTTTCCTCCTGGTTACACATCTAGTAGACAAGACCTCCAACCAAAATCAGCAAAATAAATATTAGTAGGAAGAAAAGATCCACAGAAGTGCGTGTTTACCTTGTTTCCAAAGTATCTATTGAGTTTCTCAGTGATTTCTAAAGGCGCCAGAGTTTGCATCTGCTGACCACCTAAAAAAATGACTCATCCATACCCTTGCCTGGCTCTTCACTGACACTTAGGTATCATTCCAACAGGAAACTTTTTTTTATCTCCCAGGACTGGGTTATTTCCTCTGCTTATGTCCTTTCGGAACGTTTTGTGTCCATTCCCATTTAGCAGCTGTCATTCACTTATGGTTTCCTGGACTTAATGCGACTTCACTCCCAGCAAGGAAAATGTAAAAGGTTTAAATTTGTATTGCCTTTCAAATGCAGTTATTTCTTTTTCCTCCTGACCTCATTTTTTTTCTTTTGTTTTCTTGTGAGATGAGATTGTCAAATTGGGTTTATTGGCAGTACGACTTGGCTCCTCCCCTTTACATTTTTACATCAAAACTTGATGAGAATAAATAGAGGGAAAACCGCTGCAGCAGATGAAGAAATAGTCATCTTGGGACTTTGGATAAGGGGGATAAGGTGCTTGCCTTGCACATGGCTGGTGCCATTTGATTCCCGGCACCCCGTGTGGTCCCCTAAACCCTGCCAGGAATGATCTGTAAGCCAGGAGTAAGCTCTGAGCATGGCTGGATATTATCCAAAAACAAGACAACAACAACAAAAGAAATAGTCCTCTTAGCATTTGTATTTTATTTTTATTATTTTGTGTTACTTGGTTTTGGGGCCACACCCAGTATTGCTGGGTTACGGTCACCATTTGGCTGCTCAGGAATTACTCCTGGCACTGCTCAGGAGATCATAAGGTGCCAGGGATTGAACCCAGGGCCTCCAGGTTTCAAAACTTGCTCTCCACCCTGTTGAGCATCTCTCAACAGGGTTAAATCTTTAACATTTATACTTGAATCTCTAATATGGATGTTACACACTTTTGGTTTCTTTCTTTTCTTATTTTGTTTTTGTTTTATTTTGGGCCATGCCAGATGATGCTCAAAAGCTATTCTGAGTCTGTGCTCAGGCAGATGAAAATCACAAATCATATATTAAAGAGGAGTATCAAAGCCTTTGTTTTAAAGTATATTTGCTAGAACAAACAGACCTCCTTGAAATAAGGAGTTCTGTTCTCTGGGAAAGACAAGCTTAAAAGTGGTGACTCAAAATATGCAAGACATAATTGCTATTGCTGGAATGTTCCTTGAGCTAGAATAGGTTTTGCTTGAAATTAAAAGATAAAACTTCATTCAAACAACAAAATAAATTTATGAAAGCCAGGAAACATGTTCTATAAAAACAGAATTAAATAATTATTTCTTTTTTTTAAGATTTTCCATCCTGACCTAAAAAGTATGGTTTATGTTGGAAAATATTTTCACTTTAGTCATTTTGGTTTAAAAATGACTTGGTTTAATAGGTATAACATATTAAAAGTTATCTCTATCCTGATCCATTCTTTTTCAATCAACTTCAGTGTTCAATGAATAAAAAAATGACAAACTTCATGCCTATGTCAGAACACAGAAAACAAGGAGAAAAAGTTCTATTTTTTCCCCCTCTATAAAGAGGGTTATACAACGATTGGAGCAGACACCAGG
>JAOXYA010000032.1:15877690-15889204 GCA_028565675.1 Sorex palustris
CAGGCTCAGTGGACCCAGGAACAGAGATCCTCTGCCTGCTCCCAGCATCCCGGCAGACCTCCATTACCTCCACTACCTTCACTACCCGGCTGTGGACACACTCCAGGACCTTTTCTTAATATAGTATTACCGCACCATATTTGATTGCTTTGAAATATGGTTTGAACAATGGAAACACCTGCAAAAACGATTAGAGGCCACCCTAAAAGCCTCTATCCCTCTCAAAGAGTCTGGCAAGCTACTGAGAGTGTTCCACCCACATGGCAGAGCCTGGCAAGCTGTCTGGTGTATTCGATATGCCAGAATCAGTAAATACAATGCATCTCATTCCCCTGACCCTGAAAGAGCCACCAACATGGCAGTGTTAGGAAAGATGAGGAAGGAGAGGCTGATAAAATCTCAGGGCCGACCTAGGCTACCACAATGAAGAAAAACAAAAATGACTGTCTGTACTTTCAATGCATGTATACTGGCATCGGATGCATCCATCGAGGACCTGATGGTGCAGGCCCGAAAGATCAAGTATGACATCTTTGGTCTGCCCGAGTCGAGAAGGCATCAATCACATCATGCCATTTTCTACACTGGGGAAGAACTGTTCCTCCGAACATGTGACAAAAGAGGCATCTGTGGTGTCAGTGTCCTTGTCAAAACGACTTGGCCATAAACATTGATTCATTCAAATGCCTAACAACCCGAATCAGATTATTATGCTTGAATAGATGTGGCTCACTGCCGACAGTTTCTATCTTTATTATCTACGCACCAACATCCAATTATGGTAAAGGAGAAATTTAGAAGTTCTACATGGAGCCCCTCCCAAGAGACCTGATCATATGACAAGTAGCATTGAGACCTATAATGTTAGATACAAATGTGTGTTCATTAATTTTGTTTTGTTTAGTTTTTGTTTTGGGGTCACACCCAATGGTGCTTGGGGGCTTACTCCTGGCTCTGAGCTCAGGGATTACTCCTGGCGGGGCTTGTGGGACTAGATAGAATGCTGAGGATCGAACCTGGGTTGGCTGCTTGCATGGCAAGTACCTTACCCACTGTATTGTCACTCTGGTCCTGATTAAAGTAATTTTGAGTTCCTTTCAACACAATTTGTGGGGAGATGACTCAAAGGGCTGGTGTGCATGTTTTGAGTGTTAAGGCCAGTGTTTGCTCCCTGACGCCACACAATCCCCCTGGCACTGCTGAGCGCCTTGCTGGTAATCTATGAGCACTCTTGGTATAGCTCAAGGAAAAAAAAATAAAACAAATTTGAGTAAGTAGGGTAAGCCATGTTAACGAACTTATGTTAATCTCAAAAATGTTTGTGTGTAGGAGGCTACGAAGATAGTTCAGCAGGTAAGGTGTTTGCTTTGCATGTGACCAGCCAGATTTGATCCCTGGTACTGTAGATAGTTCCCTTGGCATTGCCAGGAGTGATCCCCAAGCACAGAGCCATGAGTAAACCCTGAGTACCACCAGGTGTGGTTGCAAAACAAAAGAATTTATGTGTTAGCTTCTATACTGTATTAATATAGTTTAAACAAAGCAGGCACAATATGCTATCCTTAAAATGAGAAGGTTGGGGCTTGAGAGATAGTACAATAAGGAGGGGGCTAGCCTTGCATGTAGCTGACCTGAGTTTGATTCCCCGCATCCCATATGGGCCCCCGAGCACAGTCAGGAGTGAGTCCAGAGTGCAGAGCCAGGTGTGGCCCCCCACCCCCCAAAAAAATCGAAAGAAAAGGGCGAAAGCAATAGTACAGCAGGTAGGGCGTTTGCGTTGTACGAGGCCCACATAGGTTCAGTCCATGACATTCCATTTGGTCCCCTAAACACCACCAAGAGTAATTCCTGAGTGCAGAGCCAGGAGTAAACCCTGAACATTTCTGGGTTTGACCCAAAAAGACAAAAAAGAAAAAAATAACTAAGAAGGTAGTGTTTTTACAGGGGGAAAAAATAGGCAAACTAATGTTAGGCTATACTGATCGAATGGTTTGCCTACATCCTAGGAGATAATAGTCCGTCTGTGCTCTGTGATGGTGAGATTATACTCTGACTAGTGACTTGGATTGGGGAAAGTTGACAGAGTACAGCAATTTTATTTATTTATTTTTATTTATTTATTTATTGCTTTTTTGGTCACAGCCAGTGACCAAAATGCTCAGGGGTTACTCCTGGCTTTGCACTCAGGAATCACTCCTGGTGGTGCCCAGGGGACCATATGGGATGCTGGGAATCGAACCCGGGTGGGCCACGTGCAAGGCAAACGCCCTACCCGCTGTGCTATTGTTCCAGCCCCCAGTACAGCAATTTTAAAGCAGGGTGGTCTATGCTTCGACACTAGCTTACTCAGGTGTCAGATTGGCTATTTCTTTCCCAACTTCAGTGCCTTGGCTAATGCTGTTATTATCTGCATTTGCATCTCATACTTCTGTTTTTCTGCATCTTTCAGAAAAATAAACTTTATCCGGTTAACACTTGATTGTTCTGTATGATCTAATTCAAGTGTCACCTCCTCTCGAACTTATCGCTGAACCTAGATTAGGTGCCCTTTTGTTGTTCTCAAAACACCTTGGACTCTGGTTTATATTGTAATTCTCATAAGCTAAGCACAGGCCTTCGTTATTTAAAGCAGTCTTGACAGTAGTCCTGTAAGGTTGATGTTATTGCTGTTCTGTTGATGACTACATTGATGTTACTTTGTATCGGCAATTTGCCCAAAGTAGCATTGCTGGCAGGTAATTGGAACTGGAAATTTGTAGCCAGTTATGCATGACTCCAAATCCTGGTTCTGAATGACTTATATCCTGGTCCTCTGAGAAGACCCACAGTTAGCTGGGGAATGTGCATTTGGGGAGGAACAGAGAAAATATGAGGGGGTGGTGGGGAGAGCCTGTCTCCTACACACAGCCACGTCTTGAGAAAAATGAATAACAAGGCCATCGAATCCATTTCTCTGGCAGTGATTTGTTATTAAGAGTTGCAGTTTAATCATCTAGAAAAGTAGGTGCTATTAAATCTTTTTTGTAATCACGTACTAGTAATAAAAGTATTATGTTGGGTTTTCCTCCTGTTATCAAATAGTATATTACTCTGAGCAATGAAAGCTGTCACCGTCTCTTGGCATAGGTTGAAAGGATCACCCACATGTCACCCTCTCCTTTTTTGTACAGATTTGGCAGCAGTATTTTGCAGCAAAAGATACAGTCTTCGCCGTTATTCCTGTAAGTAGTTTGGAGGGAAATGAAGGTCAGGGCTCCAACCTTAGCAGGCAGTTGCCTTTACTTTTTCTATGTTTATTGCCTCTTGAGAACTTACATTTATAGCTCGGAGGTTTTTTATTATGCCCTGAGCACCAAAGATTGGACGCTCCATATGGTATATTTATGGCTCTTGTTTTTCCTCTTTCTTGTTTAGAAATGTCTCTGTGAGTCAAGTCCCTGACAAGGGAGTACAGCATAAGTTCATGTTGCTGAACAATTTCTGAATGTCCATTATTTCTTCTTAGTGTTTTCCAACCTTATTGTTGGAAGTCAAGATAGGGCCTCCAGCAGAGCTTTCTTCACTTCTCTGTAAATGACCTGTACCCAAGCTGACTTGGATTCTCCACTTAGTCCTTTTCTGCCTTTCTTACCAATGTTCTTGTTTCCTGCTTAAAATTGCTCTCTTGGAGTTAGTCGGCGACTGCGGCTACACCATTAAGCTCTGTGAGAAGGACGGGGTGCGGCTGGCTTTTTCCTTACTGCTAACTTCTCACCTGAGAGAGCGTTTGATGTAGTGGGTTATTCACCAGTTCTCCAATTATTTTCTTCCATTAGGGATTACAGAACTTTATATCAAAATGTGTACTAAACTTGGAGACGTTACTGGGCCCGCTCGAGCAAATTGACGAGCATCGGGAGGACAGTGACAGTGACAGTGACTAAACTGTGAATACTAATTAAGCAGAAGATTAAGGGGGGAAAAAACCTAACATGAAAAAAATATAGCCTGGTCTTTTCAATGTTGTAAAAGTATTGCTGTCTTCTCACACACATATATACTCTCACACTTCATGAATTCAACCTCAAAAAGCATCTGCACTTTTCAGGACACTTCAGATCTCTGATACTAACTCATTGAACAAGTTCTTAGCTCTCTCTCTCAGATTTAATGTCCTTATACCTCTGACACCCTGTAGAGTTTGAAACATTTAAAGTATCCATTCTTTACACATGACTTTCAACAGCAAAGCCTGTCTGTCTGTTCTTCTGGGTCTAATGAGGGAGGACTGGGGGGTGGCTCAGAGGGCTGGGGCACATATTTTGCATGGGGGCTGAGTTTTAACCCAAGCCCTGAGGGGTCCCCGTAGCACCCAAGCACCAAGCCAGGAGTAGTCCCCCAGCATCATCAGGTGGGACAAGAACAAATGAAAAGTCACTGTCTTTTTAAAAATTAGTTACTTACTGTTTTCCTTATAGGGGCCACACCTAGAGTTGCTTTGGGGCTGCCTGGTTTTGTAGTACCTGATATTGAACTCATAGCTAGCTGGACTGCTAGCCATGTTCAGCTACTTGGCTGTCTCCCACAAATCTCTCTCTTAAGAAAGATTTGCAGACGATAGGAACTAAGATTGATAGTTGACTTGAAGTTCTGTAGTTCAGTCTTAGTGAACTTAAGTGTTAAAACCTTTTGTGGGTTTTGGTTATGAACTGATTTTTTTTCTTTTTCTAATCTACAGAAAGAGAAATTTGATTTGATCTGGAAACGGGCTCAGTCCTGTCCAACAGTAAGTCAAGTGACCATATAAGGATTGCCTGTGTTTACCTCCAAACAAGAACGTTCTCTTCTTTTTAGGAGGGGGAAGGCACCCCCCCCCCCAGCAGTGTCCAAGGGCCTCAGGGACACTTCGAGCAGTATCTGGCCGGACTGTGCAGGCCTCACCGTTAGTGCTCAGACTGAGCAGTACCAGGATGCTCAGGCCCGGTGGTATTAGAGACCACATGGCTCTGCTCAGTAGACCATACGATGCTCGGGATCAGATTCAGGGCCTCGCTCATGCTAGGTATTATACTCTGCCTCTTTGGGATAGCCCAGCATAAACAAAAATTGTTCTCTCTTTTTTTTTCTTTTTTGCTTGGGGCCACACCCATCTGTGGGCTCAGTCCAGTTCTGTGCTTAGAGACCACTCCTGGTGATGCTTAGGGTACAGTATGTGGTGCCAGAGATTGAACCAGGGTGGACTGCATGCCAGGCAAGTAACTTACCTGCTGTACTATTTCTTCATCATGGTCATGTTTAGAACCCTGCTATAATATTAGCCTCAGATGCACTGTAGCACTGTCCTTCCATTGTTCATTGACAATGGTTACTGGTGCTCAAGCGGGCACCAGTAACATCTCCATTGTGAGACTTGTTGTTACTGTTTTTGGCATATCAAATACATCACAGGGAGCTTGCCGGGCTCTGCCGTGTGGAAGGGATACTCTCAGTAGCTTGCCGGGCTCTCTGAGAGGGAATAAGATCCCAGTGTGTATCAAGAGTATAGATACTCCTACTATGGGTTGGGAAGTATATTGGTGGTTTTTATATTATCACCTATGAATTTATAATTTTTAAAAATGCTTTTGAAACAAAACAGTGAAGAAATGGAGTTAACACAGGTTGTTGGGTATTACCAGGTGGTTCTATTCATTTCTCCCTCCCTTGTGTATTTGATCCTCAGTTCCTGTGTGCACTACCAAGAAGGGAAGGTTATGAGTTCTATGTGGGACAGTGGACTGGAACTGAGCTCCACTTCACTGCACTTATAAATATTCAGGTAAGTGGCTTGTGCTCATCTGAAGGAATCAGGCCTACCCCGCAGTGGAACCAAGAGCTCTTGCTCAGACTTTAAGGACCAGAATCTATGATAGTTCCATGGCATTTGCTGTGAGAGAAGGAATTTTCATACTTGGTATGTTGGACTAGTGTCTGAGGACCTCCTTAATATATAGCAGGTGGAAAAACTCCAGAACAAGGGGGCCATATTTTAGGGTTAAATTCCTGGCCCCCCTGTAAGTCCCCTAAGATCACCCGGAGTGATTCCTGAATGAAGAGCCAGGGGTAAGTCCTGAGCATCGCTGGATGTGGAACAAAACTAAACATAAAACTCGGGGCTAGAGAGATAGTATAGTGGGTTGGAAGCTTACCTTGCAAGCATCTTACCCAGGGTCAATCCCGGCACCATATATGGTCTCCCAAGCTCTGCTAGGAGTGATCGATCCCTGAGCACAGAGCCAGGAGTAAACCCTGAGCACTGCCAGGATGGTCTAAAAAGACAAAACAAACAATTCTATGGACAAAGTCCGGAGATCTTTTTAGCTGTATAATCACTTCCTCCTGCATTGAAATATTACTGTTGAGCTCAGTACTCTTCCATGTCTGGACTTGAGATCTAGTAACCTGTTTTGTCCATCCTTATGACATTACGGTGTTCCCATTCTTTTCCTCCCATCCTCTACCCAAGTTATTTTTAAAACTGCATTACAAATCTGACCCATGTGCAAACTCTCCAGCTGTTTGCTGCAGCTTAAAAGAGCTCAGTCTTCAGAGCCAGCCAAGGGGAGTAGATTTCAACTGTGAAATGCACTAGTCCATAAAAGTGGCAATTACACAGGCATATTGCTTTCTTTAGAACTTGATTTGGTAGCTGCTTGTGCCATTTTGTTTTTAAATATATGGCCATGATGAAGGATTCACTGCCTGCTGTAAACATTTTCTGGGAAAAAAGCCAAACCTTTTTCAATTGAAGACACAAATAACACCTTGCAAACTGTCAGTTTCACAGTGCCTTGGCAGGCCTCTTGGCCCCCTGCATGCCAGTCCTCCAAGTCACAAGCCACCAGGGGCAGTTAAAAGTCAGAATTTTCTCTAGACTCTCTATTGCTCTGAAATTGTGGGCTTTTTGTGGTGGTATCTTATTGAGTCCTGATAAGTGTTCCTTCTTACAGACCCGAGGGGACGCTGCCGCCAGCCAGCTGATTTTATATCACTACCCTGATCTTAAGGAAGAAAAGGGCATCGTGCTAATGACTGCAGAAATGGATTCCACATTTCTGGTAAGAATCCACGTCTCCCTCTCTGGTTTAACTGGTGGTCCTGAAAATATTTCTTCTGCCAGAGCTCATGAAGTAAAGTTTCAGATACTACATACACTTATGTCTTCAAGTTGACAATAATTTTGTCTTGCTCCAGTCTCCTCCAAGTTGAAGTCAGTACAGATCCTCGTATTAAATCATTCAGACACGATTTCAGATTTGGTCCAGGGAGCCAGAGAAGTAATAGTGCTTGCCTTGCATATTGCTGCTTCAGTTCTCTGCACAGCGTATGATCTGCTGAGCACTGTTAGAGGTAACTCCTGAGCAACACCAGATGTGACCCAAAGCCCTCCCCTGCAAAAAATGGGGACCAGAGAAATTGTTCAGTAGCGGAAGTTTATACTTGGCCTGTAGGCGGCCCAGGTTAGACCCCGGGCAATGTCTCCCAGGGACCACCAGAACGCTCAAACAAAATTTTTTTTTTTAACCATTCTCTGTGGTGCTCAGAGCTCACTCCTGACTCTTGAGAATGCAGCTGCTGATAGTCTCTGAGCACTACTGGGTGTTGGCCCCAAACCAGACCCCCCAAAAAATAAGATTGAAAGTTCTGGAAACAGGTGTTTTTTTCTTCTTTTGGGTCACACCTGACGATGCACAGGGGTGTTGCTCCTGGCTCTGCACTCAGGAGTTACTCCTTGCGGTACTCAGGGGACCCTATGGGATGCTGGGAATCGAACCCGGGCTGGCCATGTGCAAGGCAAATGCCCTATCCGCTGTGCTATCGCTCCCTGAAAACAGTTTTTAATATGGCTTGAACTCTTTTGGTAACTGAATCTTTATTTAAACTGATGTCCACTTTTTGTCCTTATTTTCCATCTTGGTATGGAATGTAATTTTACTTGGCATATAATTTTACTAGGGTAATATTAATCTGCTTCAGTATGAGGAGCCATATAATACACAATTATATAGTACCTGCACCTATTACCTTTCTGAAATTCAGTAATTCTAGTGCCAGGACGATAGCTCGAAACAGAAGCCTCATGTGGAGGCTTTGGCACTGTATGGCTCCCATGCCCAAGCAGTACTACACCACTAGCCGAGTGTTGCTGAGGGTGACACCCAGGCACTTCTAGGGAGGCCGCATCCCCACCAAAAAGCAAAAATCCAATAGCCCTGATGTTGGGCATCTGACTCTTCAAGTGTCAGCTAAGAGCCTGTAGAGAAGTGAAGGGCTCTTCAGAGTGGAGATGAGTTCCAAGTCTAGGGTCCTTCATCTTCTTCCATACTGTTCATAGGTGCAGCATTCATAGACTTTAGCGATGTTCCTTATTCCTTTTTGCAGAGATAAGCACTGACCATATGCTCCACACACTGATTTCCACAGTATCTGTTCTCTGCATGTCCACGGCCAAGAACAGATTTATAATAACTGTACAGCCTCTTTGTTTAGTCCTTGCTCATTTCAGTCTCATTTTTCTGGCAAGGTTTAAGTGAGTAGCTGTAAGAAAGTGGATACCTCGGTGCCTTTTTTCCCCTAAGATTGTTTCTTGTTTTGGGTTTTTTGTTGTTTGTCTGTTTGTTTGTTTGGGGGAGGGGCGTTCACACCCCTAGCGGTGCTCAGGAGCTGCCCCTTCTTGCGCTTGAGGGTCTCTCCCTGCACTGGCCAGAGACCAGGGTCAGCCATGTAAATGCCTTGCTTTAATAAGCCTTGTACTATCTCTTTAGCCCTTCCCCTGAGATTCTTTATTACTATATCCACTTATTTTTCTCTCTCAACAGCTACGGGTGGGGGGCAGGGTTAGCTCAAAGTAGCGATGAGCCCCGAGTCTGGGAAAGTTGGAACTCTTTATTCATTGCTCCCTACTGTTCAGTCACATCACCCCCATTCTTCCTTCCACCCATCACACTCAACTAGAAGTCACCCAAAATCCCAATGAGGAGGAGGAGTTACCATTACTGCACATACAGGATGATAGGGGAGCAGGGGTGGGAGAAAGATCAGCCCCTTATTTTGGATTGTTTAAGTCTAGTATGGCTGTTCGATATCCAAGTAATAGATGCGAAATATATGAGGGTTTAGTAGTGAGGTCCAGACTGAAGATAGAAGTAGGGAATTGTCAGCATACAACTTACTATTTAAAGTCTTGGCCAGAGAGACAGTTTAGGGGGCAAGGTGTTTGCGTTGCATGTGGCCAACCCTGGTTTTGTCCCCAAAGCACCTCCAGTAGTGACACCTAAGCACAGAGCCAGTAGTAGCCCCTGAGCATTGCAGAATATGGCCCAGAAAATAATAATAATAATAATATTGATAATGATGAGGCCTTGAGGCTGAATGAAATCATCAGTTAATAAATGACTATAGAAAAGAGATCTTAGAAGGAAGTGGAGAGATAGCATAGCAGGTACTTGCCTTGCATGCGACCAACCCAAGTTTGATCCCTGACACCAGTATGGTCCCCTGAGCCCTACTAGGAGTGATCCCTGAGTGCAGAGCCAGGAGTAAGCCATAAGCACTGCTAGTCCTGGTCCCAAAACCAAGGAAAAGAAAAGAGAACTTAGAACCAAGCCCTGTGGAAATGAGGAAGCATCAGCAAAGAAGTTCTGTGTAAAGGGGAAGTCAGTAAAAGATGAAATAGATGGAAGGATACTGTCAGAGTTAAGATATTCCCTCCCCCTGCTCTTCTGGTTTGATTTTTGGGCCACAGCTGGCAGTGCTTGGGGACTGGAGCGTGCAAAGCACATGCCCCACTTCTTTGAGCTCTCGACCCAGTCAATAGATGAGTCTTCGAGAGGTTTTTCTCTGAAGGGAAGAGATAAAGGAGCATAAGCTGGAGGGAGAGATGTGAAAACAAGAATGATTTTTTGTTTCGATTTAAGTATAAAATAAATAACATTGTATTCATGTACTGATGGAATCATCCAGTAAAGAGGAACATACTGATAACGGCAGGGGGGCGTTGTTAAAGTAATGCTTATGAGTGGGTAAATCTAGGAACAGGGTGTGGATCTTTGAAAGTGTATACCCGAAGGAGAGAAACTAGGATGGTTGTGGTAGCTTACAGGAGTTCTCAGATTGCTCTTTTTAAGAGAGATCTTGGGGCTGAAGAGATAGTAGAGGGATTAAGGTATTTGCTTTGCCCAGCACTGCATATGGTCTCCTGAGCCTCACCGAGTATGGACCAAAACAAATAAACCAATAAAATCCTGACTATGTTCTAGGGGCCAGGGAGGTGGCTAAAAGGGCTGGAGCATAAGACTTTGGATTTGATCCTCAGTGCTGCATGGCCTCTTATGCACAGCTGCTATAACCCTGGATAGGGCCCCAGCACTACTGGGTTTGATTCCTGGCACCCCATATGGTCCCCTGAACCCTACCAGGAGTGATCCCTGAATGCAGAACCAGGAAAAACTCCTGCACATTGCCAGGTGTGGCCCAAACCATTCTCCTCCCCCTGTGCCCCCTCCCACAAAAAAAAAAAGGTGGGGGAACAAAGTTCAATTTTTAGGAGCTCAAAGGGCTGAGCACATGCATGTGCCTGAGGTTTGATCCCAGCACCACATGCCTCCCTACATCATGGGGTATAGCCCTGGTGGTACTGTTGGGAAGACACCCTCCCCCTAAAAAAAAAGAGAAATTCAGATTTTGGTATCTAAATAAAGCATAGAAGAGAATGACAACATGGGTAAAGGCAGTACTGAGTGGGAATTTGATCTCAGATTATGATGGCTCAAATGGGTGGAACACATAAACTTTGCTTGTAGGAGGCACACGTTTGATCCCAGATACTGCATGGACCCCTGAGCACCTCCAGTAGTGATCCTCCAGTAATGCACTGGGAAGATCCCCTGAGAACCACAGGGTGTGCCCCCCACAAAACAGAGCAAAACTAAGGCTGTGGTTTAGCCAAGTGATTTAATGCAGTACTAGAAAGCACCGGGAGTTCCATCTGTGGAATATAAAGTAACAGAATGGGAGACTAATACCCAAGAGTAGTAGAAATAAGTTCCAGGAGGCTTGCTCCACGGCTTGGAAGCCGGCCTCAATGCGGGGGGAAAAGGCAGCTCAGCTAGAGAAGGGAGCACCAAGTAAAGTGTGGTTGGAGGGCCCGCTTGGGATGGGAGACGCGTGCTGAAAGTAGACTATAGACCGAACGTGATGGCCACTCAAAACCTCTGTTGCAAATCACAACACCCAAAAGGAGAGAGCGAACAAAAGGGAATGCCCTGCCACAGAGTGTGGTGAGGTAGGGGGGAATACTAGGATCATCGGTGGTGGAGAATGAGCACTGATGGAGAGACGGGTACTCAAGCACTGTATGACTGAAACACAAGCACAAAAAATATGTAAATCTGTAACTGTACCGCATGTTGATTCACTAATAAATCACAAATCACAAATCACAAAAATCCTGTTAGTCGTCGATTGGTTCGAGCAGGCCCCAGTAACGTCTCCTTC
>JAOXYA010000032.1:15900040-15919734 GCA_028565675.1 Sorex palustris
GAAGAAGAAGAAGAAGAAGAAGAAGAAGAAGAAGAGGAGGAGGAGGAGGAGAAGGCAGGCAAAGCAGGGTTGGAGAGATAGTAAAAGGGTGCTTGCCTTGCACACAGCCAACCTGGGTTCAGTCCTTCATAAGCATCCCATTGGGTCCCCCAGTCACTGCCAGGAGGGATCCCTGAGTGCAGATCCAAGAATGAGCCCTGAGAACTGCCAGGTGTGACCCAAAAAAGCAAACTAAAAAAATCACACACTGAGGCCAGCAATAGTACAGTAGGTAGGCATTTGTCTACCACGTGGCTGAATCAGGTTCGGTCCCCAGCACCTTGTATGATCCCCCAAGCACCCGCAGGAGTGATCCCTGAGTGCAGAGCTAGTAAGCCCTGAGCACAGCTGGCTGTTGCTGTTGCCCAACTTCCCCTCTCCCCTCCCCCATATATAATCACATACCATGCTCACACAGCTGCCAAGTAGCAGGGCTAATGTTTGTGCCCAGTGCTCCAAACTTCAGAGCTCGGACTCCTTCGAATCACCTTGTTTTCAGGCTGGTAATAAGAGCGACGATCTTAGTCACAACAAATGCTTTTTGGGTCACACCCGGCGGTGCTCAGGGATTACTCTTGGCTCTGCACTGAGGAATTAATCCTGGCCATGCTCGAGGGACCATATGGGATGCTGGGGATCGAACCCGGGTCAGCAGCGTGCAAGGCAAACTCCCTACCCAGCTGTACTATAGCTCCAGCCCCTAGTCACAACAAATGAATGAAACTCAAGCACTTCACTGGGAGCAGACTGGTACCTCTTTAGCAAATGGGGCTGCGGGAGTCTCAGGGAAGGCAGAGGAGAAGTTCAAGAGAGAGTTCTAGGGGCTTGGCATTCCCCAGAGTTCTGCTGGCTGAGGGGTGGGCTCTCGCGGAGAAAATTGAGGGGTGGGGCAGTCACCCCAATCCTTTCGTGCCGGCTGAGAGCGGCTGTTCTGCTATCACCACAAGGGGGCAGCAGATCACCTCCCTATTCCCGGCTTGCCCACCTCGCTTCAGAGGTGCCCCTAACCCCAGAACTCAAAACCAACCTTGCTCCCAGATGGGGGGCACTGAGGTTTAGAGACTGGGACGTTACAACACGAATGAGCCGGGAAACAGTATGCTTCACGACATAAACCAGACACAAAGCGCTCTTATTGTCTGATTCCATTATACCAAGGACTGCCGGCTGCCAGGGCTGTGCGGGGAAGGGAAGGGGGAGGGGTGACAGTTAAGTGGTTCTAGGCGGTGCTTTCGGGGGTGGATGAAAAAAATTTAGAATCAGATATCGGTGATGGTTGCCAAACCTCGTGATCGTAATTAAAATAAACAAACAAAAAAAACCACTGAACCACAAACTTTCATTTATTTTTTTGTTTTGTTTTGTTTTGGGGGCTACCCTTGGTGATGCTCAGGGGTTACTTCTGGCTCTGCATGCAGGAATTACTCCTGGTGAAAAACACAAACTTTCTAATAGTCAACAGACAGGGGATGTGAATTATATCACATTACAAATTAATGAGGGGAAAAAATTAATCAGGGCCCAGTAGAGAGATAATATAATGGGTAAGCATTTGCCTTGCACACATCGGACCCAGGTTCTATCGATGGCACCCCATATGGTCCAGTGAGCACCAGCAGGAATGATACCTGAGCATAGACCTGAGCACTGTGGGTGTGGCCCCCAAAATTAGGGAGGGGAAGTAAGGGGATCAGAGAGCTAGTACAGTGGGTGCGGTGCTTGTCTTGCGCGAGGCTGGTCCGGATTCATTCTCCCAAACTACTTAGGTCCCCTAGCCTTGACAGGAGTGACCCTTGATTATCACTGGGTGTGGTCCCAAAAATGAAGAAATGAACTCGGTTCAATGGGCTGGAGAACATGCTTTGCATGCGGGAGCCCCTCCAGGTGTGACCTCAAAACCAAAATAAAGTGCCAGGAATAAGTCTCCAAGTACCCTGAGGTGTGGCCCCAAAAAGAAAAACAAACACAGAATTAGGGATTGTGGAGATGGTACAAGTGGTCAAACATATACTAAGCAGAGCAGGGTCTAGGCTTGGCTTCCTGATACTGATACCCACCCCTGGCACCAAGGGCCAAGGGTGGGCTTTGGGGGAAACCTCCCCCCACAAACACTGCCAGAAGTGTCTCTGGTCCCCAAGCACTGCTGGGTGTGGCCCCTCTAAAAATAAAGGCAGAGCCCAGAGGTCATACAAGAGGTAGAGCACTTGCCTTAAATGCAACTGACACTTTTTGTTGTTTTGTTTTGTTTTGCTTTTTGGGTCACACCCGGTGATGCTCAGGGGTTATTCCTGGCTTTGTACTTAGGAATTACTCCTGGTGGTGCTCAGGGAACCATATGGGATGCTGGGAATCAAACCCAGGTCGGCTGTGTGCAAGGCAGACACCCTATCCATTGTGCTATTGCTCCAGTCCCTGCAATTGACACTGATCTCTGGTACCCATGCAGTCCCCTGAGCCTCCCCAGGAGTGATCCCTGAGATCAGAGCCAGAAATAAGCCCCAAGCACCGCCGGGTGTAGTCCCAAGACGACAAACAAAAAAGTGTCAATCTATCACAAACACTTTTCAACTGGTGGCCACTGATTACAGCACCGGGTAGTGTGAGGAGGCCAAACCCCCCTGCCCCCACGCCCCTCTTGCCCACCAGCCCCTCCCCCACGGCCCATTGTCTAGAAAATCCTTGAGCTGAGTCTCAGACCTTTGAATCTTAACCCCACACCCAAAGCTCCGTCCGGCCACCCTTCCAGGGTTGGGGCGAGGGGGGGGGGGCAGCGGTGAGATCCCTGAACCCAGCTCCTGATGGTGTATACCGGTCCATCGCCACTGCAACCCCCAAACCCCAACTTTGTCTAGACCAGCCATCAGCAGGGACGCTACAGCCCCCAAGAGTCACTGAAACCTCCAATCCAGATTTCCAAGCAGGGGCTAGAGCAATAAGCAATAGTACAGTGGGGAGGGCATTTGCCTGGCACACAGCCAACCTGGATTTGATCTCTGTGATCCCATAGTGTCTCCCAGCACCCTCAGCAATGATCCTTGAGTGCAGAGCCAGAAGTCAGTGTGTGGTGTGTGGCCCAAAAACTAAAACAACAACCACCACCACAAAAAAAAAAAAAAACAGACTTCAAAGCAGGCCTTGGTCCTGCAGAGAGGTTCAACAGGAGTCCCTTATGGGATGCCCCAAATTAAAAGCAACCCTAATTTCTTGACAACTGTCCATTCCATTCATTCCCAGACCACCCCGTGCCCATTCCCAGCTGCTCCAGAGTTCAGTTCTTTCCCCATTTGGCATCATTTAACTCTTTTTGTTGTTGTTGTTGTTGTTATTGTTGTGGGGGAGATTCAGCTGTCAATGCCAGAGGGTACCCCCCTGCTTCGTGCTCTGGGGTCACTCCTAGCCATCCTGGTGTTTGGGGGACCAGCAGGTCAGGGTTGAAATCCCGGCCTTCCTCATGCAAATCCTGAGCTCTCCCATACCCAGATTCATGTATCTGAGCACACGTGGAGGGGTGGAAGGCCCGGCGGCCCAGCAGGAGATTCAGGGAAGCCCATGAGGACAGAGACTGCGAAGGAGACGGGTCTGACTGTGGCTTTAAGAAACACAGATGTCACCGGGCTGAAGCAATAGCATAACCTGAAGGCCTTGGCCTTGCGCGTGGCTAATCCAGGTTTGATCCCAGCATCCCATACGGTCCCCCAAGCACTACCTGGAGTGAATCCTGAGCACAGATCCAGGAGTAAGTCCTGAACAGAGCCAGGTGTGGTCCAATCACCCCTCCTCCCCCCACCCCAAAAAAAGAAAATGAAATAAAAAGAAAAGAAATGCACCGTCAGAGTCAGATCCCCTGAGACGGAGGCAGGGGAGCGGAAGTGCCTTAGCTGGCCGGGAATGTCTCCGTTGAGGAAGGGACCTGGCGTGTGAGCAGAGTGATAAAGCAGGAAGAGCCTGGGACACAGAGACGACAGCAGGACCACCAACTCCGAAGCTGGCGGGCCACATCTATAGTCAGGGCTCACTCCTGGCTCTGTGCTCAGGGATCACTCTAGGCTCTGCTCAGGGATCACTCCCGGGGTGCTCAGGCTGACTCCTGGCTCTGTGATCTGGGATCACTCCTCTTGGTGCTCAGGGAACCCTCTGGGATGCCAGGAATCAAGCCTGGGTCAGCTATATGCCAGGCCAGCACATTCCCTGCGGTACTAGCTCTTCATCTATGGAGGTGCTATGGCACCTCAACATTTGTGTTTGTTTGGGGACCCCACCTGGTGATTCTCAGGGGTTTCTCCTGGCCCTTCACTCAGGAATCACTCCTGGTGGGGCTGGGCGGGCGGGGCTACGGCATGCCAGGGATTGAACCTGGCTCTGCCACACGCCAGGCAAATGCCTGCCCCACTGCCCTATGGCTCCAAACCCTCCTCAATAACTTTATTCCCTCACAGAGACCCCACAGAACTCTGGGCTCCCCTTGGGTGAGAAGTGTCTCTCCCAGGGTGCCAGGATGGTTGTTGTCACCTCCAGAGGCGTGAAGGGCTGGGGGTGGGTGGGAAGGGGGTAATTCCGGAGGCCAGCGGGAGTGGGTCGAGGCCCCTCCTCCCAGCCCAACCGCAGCCCAGCGAGAAGGGCAGACAGATAGGAACTCCTTCCCGCCCTGGCCGACGAGGGAGGGGTTTCCTGGCAGGAAACTGTCCTACACTGACCCCCCCCCTCATCCAGGCTCAGCCGCAGTCCCGAGCCAAGTATCCTCAGGGCAGGACGGTCGCGGGGACCTGCGGACGGCACTGAGGCTCGGACCAGAGGGGTGAGTGTATTTGCAAAGGGGGTCAGCCAGGAGCCCTCCAGGGAAAAGGGGCGATGCGGTGAGCTCTGGATTTCTGGAGAACCTGGGACTTGATGTCAGGAGAGGCGTCCCAGAAAGAACCAGGGGTCCCCCATCAGGATGTGGAAGGGAGGTGGGAGCAGAAGGAGGGTGCAGGGGAGACTTTGGTGGTCACCAAATGGCTGGAATCGCCCCCTTCCTCAGGGAGAGAGAGGGAAAAGGGGGGCATGCAGCAGGAGCACTGAGTGTGTCTCCCCAGGGAGCCCCAAGACCCGGGGTCCTGCAGGGGGTAGAGGGGAGTGTTATGGAGATGCTGGGGATGGTGACGAGTGAAGGTGATAGCTAGTGTTGGGGGGTGGGTTCGGATTGGGGTGCACGGAGCTGGGCTGTGCAATTCACACGGGCGTCTCTGCTGACCTCCTGCCCAGGTGGGGCTTTGGGGGTTTGGGGACAAAACTGGTAGCATCGAGGAAGTGGGGGGCCCAAGGAGGGGGGCTCCGGAGGCCAAGACATCCTGCAGAAGTGTGGGGCTGGGGGCTGGACAGAGGCTTGGGAAATGTCAGGGGAGGATGTCGGGGTGCTTGGCGGCGTGGCGGGGGTGTTGGAGGCAATTTGGGGGAAAGGTGGCCACCAAGCCTGAGGGTGTGAGAGCAGGTTTGGGGGTGTCAGATGCCGAGAGGGTGTGGGGGCCAAGTAGCGGACAGCAGCTGGGATGGGGCTATGTCGGCTTCAGCTGAAGGGACACTGGGCCTCCTTTGGGGGGGAGGTAAAGGCAGTTATTGGAGGGAAGTGTCGGGGCCCATTCTGGGGGACAGGGGAGCTGTGTGTGGGAGGTTGAGGTGCGTGGAAGTCAGCTTGGGAGATGAAAGATCTAGAACATCAAGTGTCCGCCTCCAGGGAGCTCTGAGAAGTGGGGTTCCACGGAGCCTGGACGGGGGTGGGGAGTGTGTGAAACCATAGCAAAGGCACCAGGCAGGGCTGAGGCTGGGACGAGGAAAGGGGGCTGCTCCCCCCAAAGGAAGAGGGTCTCGTTTAGGAGGGTTCCTTCAGCATCAGCCCCCCCCAACCCCCCGCACACACACACTGCCCGTCCTGTATCAAAACAAGTGACGTGACGCGTCCAGCGTAGACCGTGCAAGCATGCGAAGCCCCAGAGAGGCGTCCGGGTGTCTGAGCTGTGGGTGGCGTCGGACCTCAGATGAGGGATGTGACCTCTGGGCCAGCGTCTGGGGCTGATCACACTTGGGGGTTCCGCCCAGCCCTCAGCTGGGACAGCCACCCTGGGCCTCACCTCGGGCGGGTGATGGAAGAGCATCCTACGGGCTGTGTGAGCTACGAGCAAAACAGGGGCCGGAGCGATAGGACAGCAAAGAGGACGTTTGCCTTGAATGCAGCTACCCCGGGTTCAATCCCCGGCACCCTATCAGGTCCCTTTAGCACCATCCAGGAGTGACCCCTGGTCCAGAGTCAAGTGTAAGGCCTGAGCACTGCCAGGTGTGGCCCCTAGACAAGATAAAGATAAGGAAAAAGCAAGTTGTAGGACCAGGAGATAGGATGCTGCCAAGGGAGCTGGAGAAGCTGAGAAACTCTCCTTTCTGGGGTGCAACCAGGTGGGAAACCCAGAAACCTTCTGATGCTGCTTCCTTGGGGACTGTGGAGCTAACCTGGTGGCCTCCGGGCATGGGCAATGTTTGAGTCTTTTTGGGGGGAAGGGGTCACACTCAGCGATGCCCAGGGGTCTCTGCACTCAGGTGCTCGGGGGGACCATATGGGATGCCGGGGATAGAACCCAGGTCAGCTGTGTGCAAGGCAAACGCCCTACCCACTGTGCTATCACTCTGGCCCGATGCCCGAAGCTGACAGGAGCCCCCCGGAGCCTGAGCTGCTGCCGGCAGGGCTCTGCCGCATTAGTCTGGGCTTTGGAATGTTTGAACTCTCCCCTCCTTTCACTAATCGCACTTCTGGGCTGGACAGGGAGATAGCAAAGCACTTAAGGCGCTGACCCGGGTTTGTTTCTCAGCTCTGCCTGGTGTCTACCTCCCAGCCTCTCCTGAGCACTGACCCGGGAGTTTCCCCAGAGCGCCAGTGGGCGTTACCCCAGAGCACCCACCACCACCACAACAACAATGACATCATACTAGCAGCAGCGTCTTCCTCACCTGGTTCCAGGCTGCTGGGGGCCGGCCCACTGGTGCTCACTCCTCCTCCACCCCCAGGAATGAAGTCCGGGCCTCTTTCCTTTGTTTCCTGCCTAGCACACCCCTCCTCCCCTGTGCCCCGGTTGAGGACAACAGAACAGTGACCACAGATCCATTCCCTCTCAGAGATCACCCACAGTGGATGAAACCTGAGGTAGGGGAATCCCCAATTCTGACTCTGGAGGCAGTCTGGACATCATGGACAGCTTCCTGGAGGCGGCAGCATTAGAACTGGGTCCTATAGCATAAACTGTAGAGGGAGCCGGGAGCACCAGCCAGCAGGTGCTGAAACTGCAGAGGAACCTGGAATAAGATCAGGCTGTGGAGAGGAGGGCACTGGACTTTGTCCCAAGGGCTCTAGGGAGCCCAGGAGGGTTAGGAGAAGGGGTGGGGTAAGGCTGAGCTTTAGCAAGGTCCTGAGAGGGAGGCTGGTGGGGCCCAGGAGAGCAGGGAGGAGGCTGTGAAGAAAGGAGGCGAGGGCTGTGGCACGCAGCAGGGTGGTGGGGCGGATTGGGTCTCTCTGTGCCCCGTGTCTTGGTGCTTTTTTATTTTGGGGGCACACATCCAACGATGCTCAGGGGTTACTCCTGGCTCTGCACTTGGCGGTGCTCAAGGAACCCTATGGGATGCCAAGGATCAAACCTGGGCTGGGGTGTGCAAGGCAAGCGCCCTCCCCGCGGTGCTATTACTCGGTCCTTCCAGCCCCCTCGAAAATAAGAACTATGTCCTTGGTGCCTGCAGAGCCTGGCCCACGGCAAACACCACGGCACTGAGTGTGTGACACAACAGACATACCCTGAACCCCAAGAGCCTCCGGGCCAGGGGTTAGCACAGAGGTGAGAGGGCCTGGCTGGTGTTGCCCAGATTTGAGGGGCAACAACTCATGGTCCCTCCAGCACTGATGGTTGGCTGAGAATTGCTTGTAGGGAACCCCTCAAACCTCCTGAGCACCCCTTGGGAACAACTCCCCCCCCCAAAAAAAAAGAAAAGGAAAGCAAAACCACTGACTGCCCTACTATTTTGTGTTTTGTTGTTGTTGATTTTGTTTGTTTGGGGCTGAATCCTTGCTCTGTCCTCCGGGATCATTCCTGGAGATAATATGGGTTGCTAGGGATCAAACCCGGGTCAGCTGCGTGCAGGCAAGCATCTTACACACTGTGCTATCGCTCCAGCCCCCACTTTACTAGATTGTTTTGGATTTTTGGGAGGGACCTCCCAAGCCTTGCTCAGGGCCCCCGGGGTCACTCTTGGAGTGACTCAGGCTTGTTTTCCAAGCCTTCCCAGCAGTGCTCGGGGGACCCTGTGATGCCGGGAATCGAACTCAGGGACTAGCAAATACCATGTACGTGCTCTAGTGCCCTAAACACTTGCCTTCATTTTTCCCCCCAGGGGGCCACACCAGGTGATGCTCAGCGGTTACTGGCTCTGCATTCAGAAATTATTCCCAGTGGGGTGCTTGGGGGTACCCCCTATGGGATGCCGGGGATCAAACCCAGGCTGGCTATGTACAAGGCAAATGCCGTCCCTGCTGAACTATCGCTCCAGCCCCCTTTTTCTTTTTCTTTTTGTTTACTGCAACCCACCCAGAGTGCTGGCCCAGGGCGGGAGTACTGTGCAGTGCCAGGGATGGAAACCTGGGCTCCTACATGCAAAGCCTGTCTTCCAGCCTGTGCTGCTGCTTCCCAGGCCCCTCAACCCTTTATTTAATCTATTTATTTATTTATTTTTGCATTTTTGGGCTATACCCAGTGGTGCTAACAGTGTACTCCTGATTCTGCCCTCAGGAATCACTCCTGGAAGGGTTCAGGGGACCATATAGGGTGCCAGGGATTGAGTTGGATTAGCTGCGTGCAAGGCAAATGCCCTTCCCGCTGTACTACTGCCTCCATTCTTTAACACTTTAAAATGCTCAGTTCAGGGGGCCGGAGACATAGTACAGTGGGTAGAGCACTTGCCTTATACATAGCTAACCCAGATTCCATCCCCAGTATCCCATAGGGTATCCCAAGTACCGCCAGGAGAAATTCGTTAGTGTAGAGCAGAAGTAACCCCTGTGAATTACCTACCAGGTGTGACCCCAAAACAACAAAAAGTCAGTATTCAGCTCAGTGGGTTTGAACAATAGTACAGCTAGTATGGCACTTGCTTTGCATGCAGTCAACCTGAATTGGATCCCCAGCATCCCATGCGGTGCCCTAAACCCACCAGGGAATCAGAGCCCAGAGCCCAGAGCCAGGATCAAACCCTGAGCACCTTCATCGTTGTGGCTCTAAAGCAAAAACAAATTTAAAAGCGTTCAGTTCAGGGTCCAGAGAAATAGTATCGAGGGTCAGCCACTTGTCTGACATCCCACCAACCGTGGTTTGAATCTTGGTACCTCACAGGGTTCCTCTGAGCACTCAGAACCAGGAAGAACTCCTGAGCACCACAGGGTTTAGCCTACCTCCTACCCCACCCCCCAAAATAATGTTCAGTTCAGAGGCATCCCCACTGGCTCCACCATTGTCACTGTCCAGTTCCAGAATGTTCTGCCTGGGCTGGAGCAATAGCACAGCAGGTAGGGCGTTTGCCTTGCATGCAGCTGACCTGGTTTTGATTCCCATCCCATATGATCCCCCGAGCACTGCCAGGAGTAATTCCTGAGTGTAAAGCCAGGAGTAACCCCTGTGCATCACCAAGTGTGACCCAAAAAGAAAAAAAAAACAGAATGTTCTGCCCTCTCAAAGGAAGGGGTCATACCTCAATGGTCCCCTTCTGCCCTTCCTGATTGTGGACTTCCATCCTCTGCTATGCATAGGAAGGATTCTGCAGAGAAAGGAGCAGGGTTACGGGGCGTGAGGGCAGGGGTGGCCAGGTGACTGTGTGCGCCTGGGCCCATGCAGTCTCTGCCCCTCACAGGCTGTGCCCCCTTTTTGTTTCTTTGGCTTTTGGGCCACACCTGGTGATGCTTGAGGGTTCCTCCTGGCTCTGCACTCAGAAATCACACCTGGCAGTGCTCAGAGGATCATATGGGATGCTGGGGATTGAACCGGGCTTGGCCTTGTGCAAGGCAAAGGTCCTCACTGCTGTACTATCGCTCCGGCCCCCAGGCAGTGCCATTTTGTGGGAGGCCTGACCTCTCTACGCCTCTCTAGGCCTGACCTGTCCCTCCTCATGGGACATAGGGATCTGCGAGTAGGAATATTCCAGGTCAGCAAGGAAAGAAGCAGTAAGTTTGGATGTGAGTTTTAGGTCACATCTGGGGTGCTCAGGGGTTACTCCTGGCTCTGCACTCAGGAATTTCTGCTGGCAGTGTTCATGGGATGTTGGGGATCCAACCCGGGTCAGCTGCATCCATAGCTAGCGTCTCCCCGCTGGGCTATCTGGGTTTGGATGTGAACACTACCGCTGTGCCTTAATCGATGCGCAATTCAGTTGAGCCTCCATGGCCCTTCAGAGTCTCCATTTCTCAGGCTGCAAACTGGGTGTCATAACAGAGTGGGCCAAGGGGCTAACCTTGCATGTGGCCGATTTGAGTTCGTTCCCGGCACCGCACAGAGTTCCCCACTAGGGGTCACTCCTGAGCACAGAGCCAGGTGCAGACCCTGAGCCACGCCCTCCTCTGTCGCCCCCAGGTCCCCAGCTGCCGACATGCCCATCCTGAAGAGTCTCGGGGTGACCGACTCGAAAGTGTCCCGGGGCGGCACCCTGCCCCTGAGGTCTTCTCGGAACCCTTTTGAGGAAGGCCCAGGGCTGGACGAAGAGGAGCCGGGGCCGCTGGGGACCCTCCCCAATGGGACCCCGTGTCGCCGCCGCGCCACCCTGGAGAAGCTGGCAGGGCTGGCGCCTTTCCGGCTGGGCTGGGGCTCTAGCCGCTGGGCGGGCAGCCCCGGGGACGGGCAGTCCCGTTCGTTCCTGGGCCGGGTGCTGGCCCCGGGGATCCGGAGGAGCTCGGCCGACTTTGGCCTCCTGGCCAGGCTCCAGGGAGCCCGCGGCCAGAGCGACGAGGACGCGGCGGGGGACGCCGCCCGGAGATTGTCCTTTCTCCGCCTGGGCCGCGGCTCCAAGCCCCGACGTGCCTCCCTGGCTGAGAGGGTGGTGCCTGCCGGGGAGGCGGCCCCTGAGCCCCCATCCAAAGTCCCAGAGCCCCCCAAGATGAAGGAGCCGTTGTCAGGTGAGTGGGAGCCGGGACCCAGACCTGGGGGGACATGTGGGGGCCCCAGAATGCACCCCTGACCCCAGCCCAACTCCAGCCTCAGTTTCCCTGTTTTAGGGATCAGTGCCCGCAGCTCACCCCCCCAACCCTCAGCCCCAGCCACACCCCCCCTCAGCTCCCATGTCAAGCTAATCATGCACTGGGGGTGTCAGCTGCCACACCCTCTTCGCTTCTGCTTTCTTTTTCTTTTCCTTCCCTCCTTCCTTTTTTTTTTCTTTTCCCCTCTTCCACCGCCTCTGGTTTTTGACCACCCCAGCGATGTCCAGAGGATACTCCTGATGGTGCTCAAGGACCACCCCAGATGCCAGAATTGAACCTGGTTTAGCCATGTATAAGGCCAAAGCCCTCCCTGCTGTACTAACTCTCCGACCCTCCTTTCTTTAACATAGGTGGGTTTTTTTGGGGGGGGGGGTTGGGGCCACGTCCAGTGATGCTGTGGGCTTACTCCTGGCTCTGCACTCAGGAGTCACTCCTGGTGGGGCTTGGGGAACCCTAAGGGATGCAGGGATTGAATCCAGGTCACACTCAGCGATGCTCAGGGGTTACTCCTGGCTCATGCACTCAGGAATTACTCCTGGTGGTGCTCATGGGACCATATGGGATGCTGGGAATCGAACCCGGGTTGGCAGCATGCAGGGCAAACGCCCTACCCTTTGTGCTATTGCTCCAGCCCCCTTATCTCCACTTTGAGAAACTTCCATGAGTGTGTCCCCAAGCTCCCCCCGAAGCCAATACCAGCTTCACTGCTCCTCCCCACACAATGGCATCTTCCAACTGGCCCATCCCGGCCCCATCTTTATCTGGGCCCCCACCACCCCTCACTCACCTCCCAGCCCATCTCCTTGTCACATGTCCCCCAGATCCTATCTCTCCCACACCCCCACCCCCTCCACCTTCAGCCCAGTCCTGTCCACATGAACCTCAGATCCAGACCCAGTTCTCTTTTCCATTGGCCTTCATCAGGACGGGCGCCACCCCGAACCCCAGAACCACTCAATCTCTTCCTAGATTCCCACCTCACTGACCTCCACTCCTCTCTACCCTGAGCCCCACCCTCATCTCCATCTCCATCCTGCCCCTCCTTGCCTGAACCCCTCACCGGCAGCCCTGGACGCCCCCACCCCCAGCCGTCCTCCGATGCCCTCCACTTCCTGCCCAGATAGGCTATTTCAGCTCCTGCTCCCTGGGGACTGGGAGGGCAGGGAGGTGAGGAGGGGGTGACAGGCCCCCGCCTTCTGGAAACGGATGGGCAGAAATAGCGCTGGCCAGGAAACCGTTTCTCTGCCAGGGAGGAAGTGGAGGGGGGTGGAGGTGTCAGGGGTAACCCTGGGCCGCTGAGACCCTCCTTCTGCCTTCACCGGGATCCCTAACCCCAATCTGAATTCAGGCGGGGCAGGTTCCCCACCCTCGAGTACCCCCACAGCCCGAAGACCCCATCCTCGCTGTTGGCATGCTCTCTCCCCGCCCCCACCGGGGCCCCTCCGCCCCTCCTTACCTGGTTCCAGACCTTCTCTCCCTCTCTGACTCTCCCTCGGGCCTAGGGGCAGCCCCCAACTCCCTGATCCCGGCCCTGACCCTCAGGGCTCCCTTCTTCCTCACCCCCTCTCTCCTCATCCCTCCCCTTTTGCCCGGTCCTACCACATCCTGTCCCCCACCATGTCCTGTCGTTCACTGCCCCCCACTGCTCCCCCTTTCCATACTTCCTCTCATCCTCTGGCACCCCTTCTCTGACCCCGTTCTGCCTGCCCATCTCCAGAGAGGCGCACTCTCCCTGGGCACCCAGTGGCATCAATCACCGCCCCGCGTTCCCTTCCACCTCTGCCCCCTGTGACGACCCTCTTTCGCCCCCCGCAGTGCTGGAGATCCTGAGCTTGATCCAGCAGCGCGAGCTGGCGCGGGCCGACGAGCACATCCTGGAGCTGGAGGCCGAGGAGCTGGCGGCGTCGGGGGGCGGCGCGCCGGGGCCGCCGGCGGCGGCCGAGGGCGCGGCTTCGCGAGCGGAACCGTCAGGCCTGCCCCGGGGTCCTGCAGCCGCCGGCCTGGGCCCTGGGCGGCGGCGCGCGGCGAGGGGTTCGGTGGGCGCCCAGGGTGTAAGCCTTCGGTTACACCCACTCATGCAGGTGCCCCGGGGGTGCGGGGGCACCCCCTGCTTAGACGTTCCCGCGGGTCCCTGCCCTCGCGGCGCCCCCACCGACGGTCTAGCCGTCGGTGGTCCTGGGTTCCAGCTGCTGGGGGTGAGACCTCTCCGCCCAGGCCTAGGAGTGGTGAGTGTGACGATCACGACAGGACCCGTGACACGCCCATTGCTTCCTTCAAAGTCACACGACCACCCACGGGGCAGCTGGCCCCTGTGGGAGAAAGGATACCCAGCGTGAGAGAGCGCGTCTCAGGGCCACGGAGGTGATGGTCATGATAGTCAAGGAGAGGAACAGAGGGGCAGGGAGCTCATGGTGTGCACGCGGGGTGCCCCGCTCACCCCGCGGGGAGAAAGCTACCAGCTGAGCCCACTCGACACTGCGGTGTGGCTGAAACATCCCGCCCCTCCCAACAGAAGTTCCCTGCCGAAGACTCGGGATGAGCCACGGGAAGTGAAGCAGTAGGATGGCCGGTCCTATCTGCCAGGAAGGCGGGGATGGAGCTCCCAGCAGGATCCCCAAGCCGCGAGCGGGGTGGGGAGGCTTCATGCAGTCTGGCTGGTCTGATCGAGGAGGAGACTCCCTCTCCTACCACTCTCTCTTCCTCGAGGACCTTAACCTTTGGGCCTGAGCCCGGCCCTTGCCTTTCTCACTGCAGCTCCCCTTCTGCCTGAGCCTCTGCCTGTCACTTATCCGGTCTTTCCCAGAAAAACATTGGGCCGCTTGGTTTCTCTGGCTCTTTCAACTTAGTTCTTGATTCTAAGCTTTCCTCGAAGCCTGTGCGTTCCGCCAGGCAGGCCCAGGTCTAGGCTAGGAGTAGGGGGGGAGTGGGGGGCCAGGAATGTCAAAGAGCAGCCTCCACCCCAGGAGAGCGATCTGGGATCAGTAGAAGGGACTGGCCCATGCAGCAGCATTAAGCCTGACCAGGCGGAGGGACCAGTGGAAGAAAACACACAGAGGCAAGGGAAAGGGGCCCATGTCCAGGCAGGAAGGAGCCTAGGTTGGAAATGGGGCTGAAGGTTGGGTGGTGTGGTGGTGTCCTGTGAGGAAATTGGTAATCAAAGGGGCTGTGCAGAGGGAGTGCGCCCCACTTCATTGCAGTGAGTGGTTTCGAAAGCAGCGATTAGAGTGGAAAACTTCTGGGCCCAAAAGATCCTGATTGGCACTGGGAGCAAGGGATGAGGAGATGGACAGCTCCTGCTGGGGGAGCTGTCCCTTCTCTCCCTCTCCTCCATTGACTGAGTGTCCCCATCCCTCCCTGCCTCGTGAGGACATGTGGCACCCTTGTTCCAAGCTTCTCCTCTAACTTCCTGTTGCCTGATAGGATGACAGCCCTGCAACCTATCTGCAGAGCCTTTGGTTACACCCACTCATGAAACTGTTTCAGTCTGGGACTCGAGATAATACACCAGGTGGGGCGCTTGCCTTGCATGTAGCCAACCTGGATTTGATCCCAAGCACCCCAAATGGTCCCGAAATCCTGCCAAGAGTGATCCCTGAGAAAAGCCAGGATATAGCCTCAAAACAAGCAACTCCCCCCCCCCGCCCGAACAAACTGTTACCCACTCCTGTCCCAGCTCTAGTAAGAGATGTGATAGGGCGGCAGTGATCTGGTAGCAGCTCTGAGGTCAAGGCTAGGCTTTGTTACTGTCTTTTATTTTTAATTTTTTTAATTTTTTTTTTGCATTTTGGGTCACACCCGGTGATGCACAGAGGTTACTCCTGGCTCATGTACTCAGGAATTACTTCTGGCAGTGCTCGGGGGACCATATGGGATGCTGGGAATCGAACCTGGGTCAGCCATGTGCAAAGCAAAAACCCTACCCGCTGTGCTATCGGTCTAGCCCCTATCACTGTATTTAAACCTCACTCATGAGCTTGAGTCCAGGACTTCAACTGACAAGGGTCAGAGCCAGGTTAACATTCCGCTTTCCGCCAGCCAGAGGTCAGTGCCTATTAGCCTTCTTGTGCTCATGTGCTCGTTTGAGGCCAAGAGCAAGTCTTCCGGGTTCTTGAGTCTGCATTTCCCAAGACTCATGCACTCCCAGGGGAGATCCAATAGATACCTGTCCACATCACCCAGCCAGTTGCAGGGGCCTAATTGGTGGAGCTGGGATGAAAACCCAAGGTTCCTGAATGAAAGGTCAATTGACCCTAAGCTCCAACCTAAGTCTGAGATGCTTCCATTCTAAGAGGAAAGGCAGGTTCCTCAGAATCTGATGTGGGCCAGCCCACCTGGGTGGATTCAGCCTGCTTTCCCTACTGCCGGGCCAGGCACTCAGTAGGCGTGCTCAGACTTGCAGTGTGGGCTGTCGTGGGGCGGGGCCAGTATTTGCCTTCCGACTGGAGGAGGCTGGGTTCAGCGGAAGAATCCAGCCACTGTTGAAGGAAGCGGAACCCTTCAATCCTCCACCCAGTCCCTTTTCTGCAGTCCCTGCAGCCACAACAAAGGCCACCCAGTTTGCCTTAAAAGGACCCTTTCCTCTTTCGGGGTGATGAAAAGACAGGACATTTTTGGTAGAAAAGTCCCTTCTGCAGTCTGGGAATCCCCGGTGGCCGGATGAACTGCGGGATATCCCAGAGGAAGCAGGAAGGGGGGGGCTGTCTGCCCCCAGCACATTGTAGCCCGGCTCTCCCACGCTGCATCAGCCGGCCCCACCCCTCATCTCTCAGGGCAGTGCTTGCGGGGCTGCAGGTGGTCACTGCCCCCAGATCATTAGCGGCTAGTCTACTGAGTGTCTGAGCTCCAAACATCTGTGAGATGCAAGCCAAGTGCGGAGGAAACAGCCAGATGTGAGGGCTGGGCCCCAGGACAGGGGGAGCTCTGGTGGCCTGGAAATGGGGCAGAGGCTCTGGATCCAAGGCAGGAGGAAGACTTAGATCCCAAGTATCGCTGCAAGTATAGAAGTGTTCCAGAAGCTGAGAGGGGAGAGAAACGACGTATTGGTAAGGGCTGCTCTCAACCAGTCTGTGCCCTCACTCCTAGGCTCCTCGCAGAGCAGCCTCAGTTCCTGATCCTGGACACTTGGCCTTCCACGCAGCCCGCCATGGCGCTGTGCCTGAAACAGGTGTTCTCCAAGGACAAGACTTTCCGGCCACGGAAGCGCTTTGAGCCGGGCACGCAGCGCTTTGAACTGTACAAGAAGGCTCAGGCGTCACTCAAGTCCGGCCTGGACCTGCGCAGCGTGGTGCGGCTGCCGCTGGGCGAGAACATCGACGACTGGATTGCCGTGCACGTGGTGGACTTCTTCAACCGCATCAACCTCATCTACGGCACCATGGCCGAGCACTGCAGCGAGAGCAGCTGCCCTGTGATGGCCGGAGGGCCGCGCTACGAGTACCGCTGGCAGGACGAGCGCCAGTACCGGCGGCCGGCCAAGCTCTCCGCGCCCCGCTATATGGCCCTGCTCATGGACTGGATCGAGAGCCTCATCAATGACGAGGACGTCTTTCCCACCCGTGTCGGTGAGTGGCGTGGACCGGGCAGAGAGGGAGTGCCCCATTCCACAAGCCAGGCAGTAGCCTGATGGAGCAGTTCCCAGAATGGGGTGCAATTTGTTTTGTTTTGGTTTTGCTTTGGTTCGCTTTGGTTTGATTTTGGTGTTTGGCCACACTGGGAAGAGCTCAGGGGTTATTCCTGGCCCTGTGCTCCCTGGGTCCACATGCGGGTGCTAGGGATCGAACCAGCATAGGTAACATGTTTTTGTTTGTTTTTTGGAAGCGTAAGGGTTGGAACTCAGAGCCTCACATACGCAGAGCAAGTGCTCCACTAGTCCCCTACCCACTGCTGGGTCTCAGTTTTAGTCTGAAGACTCCACTCGGCAGACCTCAGACTCTACCATTCTCAGAATCATCTAGAGCTAGGTGCCTCAGAGTGGTGTTAGATTGCAAGCCCTGATCTGACTTTGCTGCCTTGGGGCGTTCCCTCTGACCTCTGGCCCCAGGAAAGGGAAGGGGTGGGTGCTCAGACTTATCAGCCTCGTAGGGCAGCTGGAGGGCAGAATTTTCTCTAGCTGGTGGTTACCTGCTTTTCCTTATCGTGACTGGGGAGCCTGGACTGGCTTGGGGGGAGGGGACGGGGTGCCCCAGGTCCTGCTGCTCCACCCAGAGCCAATGGGAGGGAAGGCCACCTAGGGCTGAGCTGGCAGAGACACTGTTCATCACAGCAACCCCACGTCATGTCACGGGGGCCTGGTATTCATTCTCCTAAGGCCTGGAGAGCCTGAGAGGGGTGGGGCAGGGTGGGCCACCCCAGGGTAGACTGGCCCTGAGTCACCTGTTCCTGAGGCCCCTCCCTCACCTGGGGGCCTGTACTTTCCTGCACTATCTTGCCCAACAATTGTTTCTTCTTTTCACACTGGAAGAAAGTGAGGCTGAGAGGGGCAGGGCACTGAATCAGAAGAGATTCAGAACTAGCTCCAGGCCCAAGTCTAGATGGGCAGGGCGTGGGCTGGCCAAGGAGAGCTCACTGGAGGCGGAAGGGAGGTAGGGTTCAGTCCCAGTGAGAGCTGTGAAAAGGGAATGGGTTGAATTTGGCAGAAAGGGCCTGTTAAGGGGTTTAGAACCCCTCAGGACCCCTGGGTCTGGGCACCTCCAGATATCTGTTCTTTAACCCTGGGGTGCGTCTGCTGTAGCAGAGCAGAGAGCAGTCACCAGGATCGTCAACTTTTAGGAGTGGGGCCCTGTAGGAATTGCCCATTTCCAGGTCCCAGAGGGTCTTTTAAGCAGGGTCGTACCATTTGTTTCTGAGAGTTATTTCCCTGCGAGTGCAAAGTAGGGTTGAATTTTGCCTCCAGTGTGTACAGTGCGTGTATAGTACAACTGACCCTCGTGCTCTTCCATTCTGTCTTCTGTGGAGTGATTATCGTACCCATCCCGTCCCACTCCCCAGGGGCTAAAGATTAGAGAAGCTGCAGTAAGGGCTGGCTTGTAGGTAGAAGGCTCTTTGCAAAATATCTGAAGCCGTGGGATGTAGCTGAGTCAGTGTTTGATGATGGAGTCATATCTTACGGGGTCCGGAGCCTGCTTTGTGAGTGCTGAGGAAAGACATGGGCAGGGTTGGGTGGGGAAGGCCGGCACCCATCACAAAAGATCTTGAGCAGGCAGCACGTGGGAAGTTAGGACAAGATCCTGAGGACCCACGTTTTTCAAAATGGACCCTGGGGACTTACCGATAGTATAGCAGGTAGGGTGCTTGCCTTGCACACAGATGATCTGGAATTGATCCCCAGCATCCCATATGGTCCCCTGTGCACTTCCAGGAATAACTCCTAAGCCCAGGATCGGGAGTAACCCCTGAGTACCACTGGGTGTGGTCCCAAACCCCAAAATAAAGAAAATGGATCCCAAATATTGATGGACTGCACTTTGGATTTATATGCTAATATTTCTGGGGAGAGTTTAGGCTGAACTTTCATCATTGTCCAAGAAGGATTGGTTCATGAGCCCAGCCAAATTGTAACATCTATCTCAGGGGAAAGGGAACATTTGGGAAATATTTCTATTTCAGTGAGGTAGAAGCACAGGTAGATTTGAGCTTTATCAAGGGGTCAGGGCTATAGGTCAGAGATTGAGCACTTGTTTTGCAAACTGGGGCTCTGTTTTTATTTTTTGTTTTGTTTTTGTTTGTTTTTTTTACAAAAGAAGATAAGATAGAAAGGAAAGTACGGGCCAGGAAATTAGTTCAAGCTGTAGAGCACATTATGAGCTGCTGAGCTTGATCCTAACACTGTGTCCTTCCCCTGCACACCCCCTCCAACACACACACACGAGCACACAACGAGCACTGTCGACCCATCAGCACCACTAGCTGGGTGCTGATGTCCCTTGAGCATCAACTGACCTGAGCACTGTGCTGCCGGAGTGAGAACCAGCAGGAATACCCTCACCTCCACTCCAGCTGTCCAGGAACCTTCAGTTTTGAACAAGGAGGGTGTATGGAGGGAAGCAGCCAGGGTCCTCAAGTCGGCCCGAGGGAGGTGCTGGAAACAAAGCGTCCTGAACAAAGACTGCCTGCCTTCCCCAGGGAGGGCAGGGCTGGGTAGTTTTACTACCAGGACACTGACTTCCCAATTCTGGCCATCTCTACCCTCAGGAGTGCCCTTCCCCAAGAACTTCCAGCAGGTCTGCACTAAGATCCTGACTCGGCTCTTCCGTGTCTTCGTGCACGTTTACATCCACCACTTTGACAGCATCCTCAGCATGGGGGCTGAGGCGCACGTCAACACCTGCTACAAACACTTCTACTACTTCATCCGCGAGTTCAGCCTTGTGGACCAGCGGGAGCTGGAACCTCTGGTGAGCACCCCCCCCCC
>JAOXYA010000032.1:15926606-15936890 GCA_028565675.1 Sorex palustris
AAACACAGTAACAACAAGTCTCATGATGGAGACGTTACTGGGCCGGCTCGAGCAAATCGATGAACAACGGGAGGACCATGACCGTGACCGTGACCTCTGCTTGGTGCTTCTTATATACATACTTCCTTTCCTTTTCCTCTTACATCTTCCTTGTGCCATTTCTTCTACCAGGAAGATGCAATGTCAGTTCTGAAGACTGCTTTTAATCCTAATATCAGAACAGACAGGCGAGTGGGCCTGAACCTTTGACCACTGGGACCTTTGGCCCAGCCTTTTTGAAGTCTGTTGTGAATCCCCACCCTGTTTGTACCTTGGAGGACCTCAGACTGCTTTCACTGCAAGTGAGTGAGACGGTGTGGTCTGCAGAATGCTGTACAGTCTACTCTCAGAAACTTTGGAAGAAATCTGTGAAATGCTTTAGCCCCTTTGAATCACAAACGCATCGTCCTTTGGTTGAATTGATTTCACAAGTGACTCCCCTTCATTTATCAGGCATTAAATTCGTCTGGCTTCTATTTCAACGAACTCTTTCCTTGACTTTGTCCCCTACATAGTAATGATACTATCAGAAACCAAATCAGCCAACTACTAGGCAGAGCAAAAGTAGACGTAGCCAGGTACTTGGTAACAGAAACACCAAGAAATTATGTGCTTGAACTGGCTTGAAATTCATCCTACATAACAGGACAAAACCCAAAATATAAAGCTTTCTTGGTCTAAGAAACTTCTGATAAATTAGATTTTAAGTAATTGTAAGAATGATAATGTGATAATAATGCCCATAACGTGATGATAATGCTTATGTAAGCTTGAACAGTGCTGCCAAATAATTTTGACATCCCAGCTCATAGAGAACATGATATCATCATTCAATGATCTGATGAAATTTTCCATTCATGTCTCTGTGCTAACGTTTCTGCATAGAAACATTCTTGTTGGTACCAGACTAATTCTGACCAATTACCCCTTCTACCTTTCAGTATAAGTATTTAAATAGAGCACAGTAGTTATAAATTTATGAGAGATAGTACAGTGAATAAAGCACTTGCTTTGCATATGGCCGACCTGGGTCTGATCCCCAGTATTTCATATGGTCCCCTGAAGACTGCCAAGAGTGCTTCCTGAGTGCAGACCCAGGAGGAACTCCTGAGCACTGTCAGGTGATGCCCCAAAACAAAAAGCAAAAACATGCCAAAATATGTAATGTGTCTAAAGATTTTATGAGAAATGACACAGGTTTTTTAGAATATGGGCCTTGTTGGGGATGATGTGAATGTGACTTAGTGGTAGACCGTCTACCTTCTTTGCATGCAGCTGACCCCAGTTTGATTCCTGGCACCACATTTGGCTCTCAAGCGTGGTTCAGAAGTAGCTCCTGAATACTGTAGAACTCCTAGTAGTAGTTGTATGTACTATAAGTACTATTACCACACTTCAGAGAGATAAATGTACAGCAGGCAGGACACTTGCCTGGCATGCAGCTGACCCTGTTTGATCCCTGGCACCCCATATGGTCCCCCAGCCCACCAGGAATGATTCCTGAGCACAGAGCCGGAAGTCAGCCCTGAGCACTGTGGGGTGTGACCCTCCCCCACAAGAAAAGCCCAAAGAGGTAAATGTCTGGCATCAGTTTCCTCACTGTGGGGAGGGGGTACGGGGTGGTGGTGGTGTGGTGGTGGTGTTACACACCTAGCAGTTTGTACCCCAACCCCACAACCCTCCAAAAAGAAGGTGAACCCCGGCATCACCATGTGGGGAGAAGAGTTGATCACTGCCTGTATTTCAAGAATGTCTATTGCTGTTCTGCTCTGTCAGATGAGACTCTGTGGGCCCTCTCTCTCTGCTGTGTTCCCTGGAGCCCTCTTCCCATGCAGGAACCAGGTTAGTTCCATTATCTTCACTCTTACTATACTACCAGTGTAATCAGTACTTACTTTGTTTACTAAGAAGAAGGGTGCTGAGGTGATAGTACAGTGAGCAGAATGCTTGTCTTGAACATGACTGATCCAGGTACAATTCCTAGCATCCCATATGTCCCCCAAGACCACCAAGAGTGAGAGTAACCCCTGAACACCAAAGGGTGTGACCCAAAAGCAAACTGACAAAAATATAAAAATTAAAAGAAAGAACATGCATACCCAGTCTCTGTTTTGGGTTTGGAGGAGTCTACACGCAGCAGTGCTCAGCACCTATTCCCTGCAGTCCTCAGAGGACCAGAGATTGAATATGGGTCTCCTGCATGCAAAGCATCTCGCCAGTCAACCCACTTTTATTTATTTATTTAGTTAGTTAGTTAGTTAGTTTTTGAGCCTCACCTGGTAGTACTCAGGGCTAATTCCTAATTCCTGGCTCTGCACTCAAGGATCACTCCTGGTGGGCCTTGTGGGACTATAATGAGATGCCAGGGATTGAACCCAGATCAGCTACATGCAAGGAAAGCGCCCTATCCACTGTTCATTTGCCCTAGCCCCACCCCTCTTTTATTTTAATAGAGAAAATAAGAAAAACACTTCCCTAGGAATGGAAGCATTTGTTATCATTGATGATCTGTTCCTGCTTACCCTTTCTTCTGATTTGTTATGATTTCACACAACTCTATGTTCCCTCCAGCCTGAACAACTTGCAGTAACCAGCCGTACTGTCCTCTGGGTCATTCTTGGCACATGCTTTTCTTCTGTCTTTTCCCACTCTCCACCCTGACTAGTTTCCACTCATCCTTTGGAGGTCAGTTTAGTTCTTACTTGTAGTTACCATACCCTCTTCTCCTCCACTGCGCCAGGTGCTTAATTCCTGCCACTACCTTTGCCCCACTGCATTACAATTGCAAATGGTAGTGAATTTAAATAATTCCCATAATGATAATCCCATAATGACTAGGAATGTAGATCAGTGGTAGTGCATGATGTGACATATATGAGGTTCTAGGCTCAATCCCAGAATCCCCCCCAAAAAGTCTATGTTGGGCTGGAGCAATAGCACAGTGGGTAGGGCGTTTGCCTTGCACACAGCCGACCCAGGTTCAATTCCCAGCATTCCATATGGTCCCCCGAGCACTGCCAGGAGTGATTGCTGAGTGTATGAACCAGGAGTGACTCCTGTGCATTGCCGGGTGTGACACCCCCCCCCAAAAAAAAGAAAGAAAAAGTCTGTGTAGCACAAGATTATAAAAATAATATATAAAAGGAAGCAATATTCCTCTAACTTTTTTTGTTGTGTGTTTAGTTTCAGTACTGAGAAATCTATATATTGATTTTTTTTAGACTATATGTTTAGATTCTAAATTTCAGTGTGAATTGGAGATTTTAGGGGGTATTTTTTAAAAATTAAAAACTTGACCCGGGTTCAATCCCCAGCATCCCACATGATCTCCCATGCCTGCCAGGAGTGATCCCTGAGCCCTTCTAGGTATGGCCCCAGATCAAAAGATAGAGGGAAAATTCATTGCGTCTCACACTGAGTATACATATCATATTATATCATTTTCCTTTCAGAGCATAATTTCTTGTGGCTTTTGATATATCTAACATGATACCACAGTTTACAGGAGATGCAGAGATGAACAGGGCAACAGTTCCAACCTTTAGGAACATTGAGGAGAGCCAACTAACTTAAGCCAAATAAAATCAGTGCTCTGAGAGAGCTTCTAGCAAGACATTTGGGAGCATAATAATGAGTAGAACTAGTTTGGTGCAGTGATACCATCTTTTTGCATATAATCTAACTGATTTCCAAATATGTACTGTGTGTACCTTTCCAAAATATGTACATTAACTCATCTGCAGTTGGTTGTCAGGGATCTTTAAAAAAGAGAGGGACTTTTGGGGCCAGGGAGATAAGTACAGCAGGTAGGGTGCTTACCTTGCTTTCAGCAGATTCTGGCTCTATCCCTGAAATCCCATACAGTCCCTCGAGCACTGCCATGAGTAATTCCTGAGTGTAGAACCAGGAATAACCCCTGAGCACTAGTAGGCATGCCCCCCCGCCCCTGCACAAAACAAAAATAACCAAAAAATAAAGACAAAGAATAAAGAAACTTTTGGTCTGGGTCTCAATAACTGAGAGAAATTCTTATTTAAGTAGAGAAGGTGGGCAAGGAACCAGTTTGATTAGGAGCCCTGCATCTTGTGGAAACATTTATCAAATGATTGCACACATAACGAATTAAAGTCCTACTGACACTGCTAATGTATCATCCATGATAAAATACTATATAGCCAGGCTCCCAATGGAGAATTATCAAGCCTCTCCTCCAGCCCAGAGTAAAGAGGGAAGTTAAGCATGTTTATTTCACTTCACAGTCTTCCTACATTTTTTTTCTTCCTAGTTTCAAAAGCAACTCTCCTTCAACAAGTTGTTTTCAAAGAAAATCTTAACCATTTGTCCCTTCTGGCAATACCCTCTTCCACTGAAAACCATGCAGAATAGAACAGGTATTCATCTTCTGTGTGCAAAGCTATAAAATCTAATATAGAGTGTGTGGCACTGCTCAGAGGTCGGCTTCTTTCACAAGAGGCTCCCTCAGCTCTACTGTGGTAAAAACCAAGTATAAATTGCTGCTAACAAGGCTTTCTAGCAAGAGCTATAAGTATGTCTGAGCATCCCCTGTGAACTAGAATGCTGCCAGCTCTCTGCTGCTTCTCCACATGGCCTGTCTGTTGGGTGCTGTACTTGTCCTCAGAACTCCATCAGCATGTAAAAGGAGGAAGAGAAGGGAATTCAAAATCTGTGTACTCTGCACCTGGCTTGCAATTCTGTGAGGAAGTAGATGGGGATTAGGGCTGACCTGGGACTGCCTGGCAGTCAGGACAGGAGGACATTCCTCCTCAGCAGCACCCTCCTCAGCCTGCTGTCCCAGGGGCCAGTGCCCCCCAGCTGGGCTCCTGAAGATGAACGAGTGACCTTCTGTTTCATATCTGTAGAATTCCTCACGACATTTGGGTAGATTTTTTTCTTTTGCCCTGTGGTGGGTCATTGGGTGCTGATATTTAAGATTTATTTCTTTGAATCCTTTGCATGTTGTAGCCCCCAGACACAAACTTGTGCTTGAAGCTGTTGACTAGAGTGACATTTTGAGGCACTCTGTGGATTTTTTTTAATCTGTATTTTTATCTGTTCTCTGAAGTATGATTGAAATCTGCTGTCATCATATCCCAAAAATGAAAGCAAGACAATAGCTAAATAGAGCTGTCAGTCGCATGGCTACCTAACCATGCTTTTGGTATTGTGTTGTGGAAAGGACTGTTCTCTGTACTTTCTCCTAATGGCAGTCGTGTACTTCCTTCCGAGAACAGTGTATAGACATGCACCAGCCCTAATCAATCTTCCTGAGCAGACTTTCCATTTCTCTGATCGTGTTCAGCCAGGGTCCTCTGAGAAGAGAGTGGGCCTTTCCCCTCAACAGGCAAATAGCCAGCTTCCATTTCAAAATCTCTCAGAAAAAAAAGATTTCTAACAATCCAGAGCCTGTGTTTATTGAAGGTTGGTCTAAAAGTCTCTCACATCATATGCCCCATCAGCACTCGAGTGCCTCTATTTTAGAAGGATGTAAAGGTTTAATCACCCTGGTGGGGATTTAGACCTAGAGACTTCAGAGAAATCTTATTATTTCTAACTGCAGGCAAAGAGTATTAAGGCTCCACTCTGGATCAGGGGCATGACATGTTCTATAAGTAATTTATCTTTAACAGGGGAAAGCCCTTAGTAGAGTGTCTTAGAAACAGTACTATTATTGGGTACAGATTCATTTTTCCTCCTTTTCTCTTTCCCCTCTCACTCTCTGGCTTGTTCTTTCTGTGCCTACCCTTTCCTGCCTGCCTGGTTTGTCCAATATCTGAATGCCTGTCTTACCTCTCCTCCCTTTAACACAGGGAGGGAGCAAGGTGCTTAACAGTGAGAGAAAATAATATTTTCCCAGTAAATGGCCTTATCCAACATTTGCTATAGACATTTTCTGAATTGTCCCTGCCTGTACCCTCTCAGATATGGAGCTGAGAAGGGCAGATATACTCCAGGCTCCTCAGATCTGTGCTCCTGCATAGTAAATAATTTGGGGCCATTTCCACACCCATCCCTTGCCATATTACACCTTCACAGAGGTAATCTGTACTGTACTTCTACATCCCTGTGTATAACCTTGGGGTTGTTCTAAGCATGTGGTCTTACTTTCTTGGACTCCATTCTGTCTCTCCTTGGGTCTTGTCTTTCTGGTGTGGGGGCTGTAGGATGTCACAGGTAGGATTCTGTCTGTGAATTTATGGTCATTTTAGGAACTATAGTGGCAGATCTAAATCCATGTGCAAATGAGCTTGGTTAAAGTATGCTCTGCTGTCTCCTTTTAATATAGCCTGTCTGTCTGACTTCCTTTCTACAGTTAACGATCTCCTATAATGGTTTCGCCTTTAGTCTTGCCTTCTGGATCAAAGCAAGCCAATAATCCTCAAATATTTAAAAACCATCATTGTAAAATTCCTGGTTCCTCCACTTCCTTTTTATCCCCTCCAGGTGAACTTACAGCTTAATCAGTATAGTTAATATTTCTCTTACCACTCTTTTTTTTTCTCCCAGAAATGGGCAGCAGTGAGCCCCTTCCAGTTGCAGCAAATGACAAGAGGAGGAAGAAGAAGCGGAAAGCCCGAGCTACTGACTCCTTGCCAGGAAAATTTGAAGGTGGGTTACACGTTCCCTCAGATCTGAGTCTGGCTCCCCAAGCAGTGGAGGAGCATCCTAGTAGCCTGGGTCTAAATCACCGAATGTGCTATCCTAGAGCCAGCTCGTGATAATGTGTGGAGGGGTTAAGAGAGTTTACACAAAGGAGTAGCACAGGGAGCAGGAAGGGGAAAAGCTCTCAGATGACACAAGGGCCTCCTCTGATGGTTCAAGCAGAAGAGAGAAAGAAAAGTCTGTAAGAGTTATACATGGGATAAGATTGCTTGATCTATTGCAGCCCCTTTTCAACTCTAACATTTCATTCAGCTGTTCTGGAGAGACTGCAGCAGCCATCTAAGAGAAAGAGGAAGAGAGAAAGCTGAGAGCCATGGTGTAAATTAAATGTGAGGTGATGGTAGCATGTGGGTATTGCTCCTGGTGGTGCTCACGGGACTGTGTTGTGCTGGGGATCCGACCCAGGACTTCCTCATGCCAGGCATATACCTTGGAGTTGTCTTTCTGGCCCCAGTCTCTCTTTTTTTTCTTTTTAGGGGAAAAAAGGTCTAAAAAAAACTTCAGTCTTCTGTTAACAGAGAATTTGACTCTGAGAGTGCACCTACTGCAGTTATGAATTTGACTTAAATTTGAGCATGCACCTTGTGTTCAGGAGACATTCCTGGGTCATCAAACATTTGCAGGGGGCACAAGGGCCATGTCGAGTGGTCCTTGGGGTGGAGGAAGGATGTTGTACTGGGAATCAAACTCTGAGCCCCATACATGCCAGGCATATGCTTCAGCTCTTTAATGCATATCCCCAGCACCCATCAGGTATTTTTAGCTATATCTTAATGTGATGCACTGGACTAAGTGCTGGTCCTTTTATCACCAGGATTGTGCTGGGGTAAAGTGGATGCTTGGACAGTTCTTCAAAGAACTAAAAATATTGGCAGCTACTCTTTAGAGTGACATGCCTCCTTTATCTGTTTTGTTTCTTTTAAGGCATAAAATAACTTCTCATGGTTTCTCTTTTTTTATTTATTTTTTATTTTTTTCTGCTCTTTGCGTCACATTCGGCAATGCTCAGGGGTTACTCCTGGCTCTGCACTCAGGAATTACTCCTGGCGGTGCTCAGGGGACCGTATGGGATGCTGGGAATTGAATTCGTATTGGCCGCATGAATCCGGACTGGCCTTGTGCAAGGCAAACGCCCCACCCGCTGTGCTATCACTCCAGCCCCTCTCATGGTTTCTCTTATGATACATTAATATGAATCATATTGTAAAATGGTTCCAATACAAACGTTCTATGAGCTAGGAATACTAGACCTTCAACCATTACCCTATCCTGGTATGTGTAAAAGGTTAATATTAAAGTTTCCATTATGGGCTGGAGAGATAGTACAATGGGTAAGGTGCTTGCTTTGTGGACAGCTAACCCAGATTCAATTTCCAGCACTTCATATGGTCCTCCAAGTCCTGCCAGGAGGACTCAAAACCAAGACTAACGCCTGTGCACATCACGGTATAGTCCAAAAACAAAAGCACATACACACATACACACGCGCGCACACAAAGCCAAAGTGTTCATTGTGGGAGAGGCATGCCATACAGGGGCCAGATCAGTAGTAGTGTGGACGCTTGCCTTGCACACTGCTGATTTAGGTTTGATCCTTGGTACCTTTTGGGTCTTTTGGGTCACATCCGGAGATGAGCATAGGTTACTGCTGGCTCTACACTCAGGAATTACTCCTGGCAGTGCTCAGGGGCACCATATAGGATGCCTGAGATAGAACCTGGGTGGGCTGTATGCAAGGCAAACTCCCTACCCACTGTACTATCACTCTAGCCCTCAGCAGTACATTCTTATAAATAGCTGCAAGAGTAAATATATGAGACCAGGAGTATATGGTTTTATCTATCTTTAACCTAAATTGTAAAGGAAGTGGGAAGGAACATAAGTTCCAAGATTTTACAGGCTGGAGAGGTAGCTCCAAGGGCTAGAGCAAATTCTACATGCAGAAGGCCAGGGTGCAATCCCTAGCAGGGCATGGTCCCTTAGTACTATTGAGCATGACTTCCAAGCACAGAAGTGGGGCTAGCCCCAAGCACCACCAGTTGTGCCCCCCAAACCAAATTAAAATAATAGCTTTTAAATGTCCCAAGATTTGAAAAATATTTTCCAAATCAATAGGACTTGCTTTTTGATGAATATGAGAATATCTCCATATTATTCAAGGATAATTGGTATAAAGGGTTTCTAATGACAACGAATGATAAATCATCTTATGGCTAAAATGTATTTCTCCATCTGTGGTTTAAATACTAGGTAACCTCAAAAAGGAAAATGCTGAAGAACAGAGGCCACAGGAGAAGGAGGTCAGCTTGGCTGAGGCCACAGTGGAGATGTGGCTTCCTTTGGAAAGGACTCAAAGAGCTTGTGCTATTTGTAGCTTGGGAAAGTCACCTAAATGTTCTTTCAACCCAGATCCATCACCCTGTATGAACCACTCTGACTCAGTACCTTAAAACCTCAAAGCATCCGCTTGTATCCTACTTCTACCTTCTCTTACCTATGGGTGACATCAGCAGATCTCTTGAAAGCCTCCACTGTCTTCCACAGTAAAACATTGTTCTGTTCTCCTTTGGATCATCACTTCATAGGAAAGAATTTGGCGCATCGAGTTAATGAGTAAATGAATGAATGACTTCCATTCAAATTACATCGTTTCTAGGAGGACCCTCAGATTTCCTGAACAGATTCAACTTGTTTTTACTGTATTTTAGTTCTCTGTGGTAGTACTTATCACTGCTTGGCTTATTCTGTGTGTCTCTGTCTTCCCCACTGGCACTGTGGTTCTCAAAGGGTAGGGAGTATATTTTATCTCTCACTCTGTTCCTGTTATATTCTCATATTCTGTCTGGCTCATGATAGGAGCTCAGGACATATGTGTCAAACTGAAATGCTTGCACTGTCCTCATCGCAAAAGCAAGGAACAAGATGCCTTCCATGTGGTCTGCTTACTGAGAAGTTGATTCCTCCTGAGAGGGCCAGGAGTGCTCATGGCCTTCGTTGTGACTGAGTGCACCGGGCCCATTATGTGCCTGTTTGTCAGTCCCAGGAAGCTGAAAGACAGAAATTCTTTCCAGATCATTTTACTGTTCCTCTCATTCATTTCACCTCTAGATACGTACAAGCTGACCTCTGAATTACTTGGAGAGGGAGCCTATGCCAAAGTTCAAGGTGCCGTGAGCCTGCAGAGTGGCAAAGAGTATGCTGTCAAAGTGAGTGTCTCATCAGGGTGCCAGGCTTTTCTTTGAGAACTTATCCTAAACAAAGTTCTGCATTCCTCCCACTGAAGCAGGATTCACTAGATTCCAGCCTTTGTTTCTATGCTTACTTCCTGTGTATCTTAACCTCTCTGTCCTTCAGTTTCTTCATCAGAAAAGTGTGTGTAATTATAGAATCTATATTGTATTGTTGTGAGGATGAGTATGTTCATGTGTATAAAATGGTTAAAATAATGCCTGGCTCATAAGCTGCTGCTTTTTCTTTTCTTTTTGGGTCACACCCAGTGATGCACAGGGGTTACTCCTGGCTCTGCGCTCAGGAATTACCCCTGGCGGTGCTCAGGGGACCATA
>JAOXYA010000032.1:15955503-15967220 GCA_028565675.1 Sorex palustris
TAACAACAAAGTCTCCATTGGAGACGTTACTGGGCCCGCTCGAGCAAATCGATGATCAACGGGAGGGCCTTTACTTTTACTTTACTTGATGTTGCATTATTTTTTTTTACTAAGAGTTGAGTAAATGAATCCTCTTTAATTACTAGATTAATTTAAAGCACTCATTAAATATATAGATACAATTCATATACTTGCTTGTTTTTCTACCTAATTATTTCATAACATTTAGTGATAGTGATAGAAATAAGTGCACATGTAAAAGATGATTAAAATCCAACTTAACAGCTGTTAATTGTACTGGGATTACTACCTTATTTTTAAGCAATTTGAATTTTTGTTTCTACTTTACTTCCATGTGTAAAAATACTCTCATTAGAAAAATACTGGTTTGCTAAGACCGTTGGTTTTATAGCATAAATATATTGATATTTTTCTTAGTAAATTAATTAGACTTCTCTGAGTTTTAAATTGGTGGAATGGGCTCTCTCAACTAAATTGTGTCTGGATGTTAATGTGCCCTAAATTTGATTCCAAATAGCTCAGCGGGTAGGGCATTTGCCTTCCACGGCCAACCTGACCAACTCAGGTTCCATTCCTCCGCCTCTCTCAGAGAGCCCGGCAAGCCAAGCCACTGAGAGTATCTGGCCCACATGGCAAAGCCTGGCAAGCTCCCCATGACGTATTCGATATGCCAAACACAATAACAAGTCTCACAATGGAGACGTTACTGGGCCCGCTCGAGCAAATCGATGAACAAGGGGAGGACAGTGCTACCGTGCTACAGAAGATACAACTTAAGGTCAATAACTTACTTCTTAAAGCAGTGAGCAGCAGTGACAAGCCATGTGTTGCTAATCAAAGTGGCCCCACACTGATGAATATTGTTTCGTTGAAGGGAGGCTTGCCAGGGCCACGCTCCCTTAGCCGCAATGTCTCCAGACATTATTCGGTTGATGATTAATGGAGCAATTCTTTTGCCACAACCTGAAAGAGATAAATTCATTAAGTTATAAGAAATATTTTCATAACGTTTGATAGAGAAAATAATACTGTACACAATGTAATATCTGCTTCCATCACTATATCAACAGGTACCATATTAATAAGTGACTGCATATATGTTTTGTATCTACTGATGTGTCATGTTATGTTTACTATCACCGTTTATAAATCTGGATTAATATTGCCTACGGAAGTTAAGTTAAACTGCAGGGTTTGACAAAACACAAAATTTCAAGACAGTCCTGAGGAACTGTTGTGACAATTACCTAGGTCTACTGGGGATTCCAATCAAGGATCTTATATCTCAGGGTTTTTTGTGATCCATCATTGTTACTTTGACATGAAACCCTTATGCGATTAACAATGGCACCTGATCATACAACAGCTGAAAGCTCACTTGTTGCCACTCCATTTCTCACCAATATTTTCTGAATGACTAGTTCTAAAGTGTACATGGATGAAAGTTTCATGACCAGTCTTTCATTCTTCATAATGAAATAAGAATGATTTTATGTTTTCATATAAGCATCACATTCCCTATTGTTGGGAACAAATATGTACCCTATATATCAGGTCAGAGATTCCTTAGCTATTGATGTTAAGAATTAAACCTGGGGCAGGAGAGATAGTACAGCAGATAGGGCATTTGCCTTGCACATGGTCGCTGGAGTTCGATCCCTGGCATCCCATATGGTTCTCCAAGCACCACCAGGAGTAATTCCTGAGTGCAGAACCAGGAGTGACCCCTGAACAGCTCTGGGTGTGACCCAAAAAGCGAAAAGAAAAAAAAAGAATTAAACCTATTTCAGACTCATAAGCTGCCCAGGCCCGCCCATATGCTGCCCATGCCTATGTGTTGCTGCTCAGAGCAAGTCATGCACAAATTTCACTCTCATCTTCCCAACTTGAGGTCCAATGCTGTGATGTGCACTACAGTTTTCTGCAGTCTGGAAAACTTCTCTTTTGAGCATGCTCTCTCTCTCCTCCTCCTCCTCCTCCTCCTCCTCCTCCTCTTCCTCCTCCCTCTCTCCTCTCTCTTTTCCTATCTTTCTCTCCCTCTGTTCCCCCACCCATTTCTCAAAACTTCCTCCCAAAATTGTCATCTTGCTTAAAAAATTAAGCTTATTTTATAGTATATTTCTAATAAAAAAGAAAATATAGTCAGTTTGATTCTTATTTCATCTAAGTATGTGTCAAAAGTCCATTTACCTAGTACTGATTGTACTCTATGTCCATTCTGGAAGTCACTATAACTCTGTCTCTGGAATCACCCTAGTTTAAACTATTCTTCCCTCCTTCTTTATTTTCTAATCTAGAGCCTACTATCTTAAACTATGAGTTACAGCTACATGTGATGATGTATAACTGTATGTGGTAGTTGCAAAAATTTTGTTTTAAAATAAATGTATAATTTATTATCAGCAAGAGTTTGTTTGTATGTAGATTTTACATACTTGGGGTTATGTAAAATTTTCTTGAGCAAATATGGATTAAAAGTGGAAAAGTTTTAAGAAGCCCTGACCTAGAGAACTCTAATAGCTTCCAGTTGAGCCCTTTCTCCGTATAGCAACTAAATGCTAATTCTGAAATGTGTGTAAACTGGGCCAGCGAGATAGTATGGCAGGTAGGGTGCTTGCCTTGCACATGGACAATGCTGATTTGGTCACCAGCACCTCATATGGTTCTCTGAGCACTGACTGCCAGAAGTGATTCCTGAGCACAGAGACATAAGTTAGCTTTAAGCACTGTTTGGTTGGACCTAAAACAAATTTTTTTCACTGCCTCCGTAAGTCTTCCAAATAAAATAAAAATATTTTAGCATGATTTTTTCCCTTTAACCACTCCAATTATATCTTTTATATCTTTTACCATGTCCCCAACCACTACTCTACTATATGTTTTTGCAACACTAATAGTTTGCAATTTAAGCAAATGGTCCATTGCTTCATATAAACACTTTTATATACTATTACTCTGACCAGAATACTCATTTGACTTAACTCTTGAGTTGTGATCACTTATGTCTCTGAGATCACTTCTGATCACACAATATCAGGATAGCTGAATCCTAATGGACCTTGTAGCACTCTCACTTTCTCCACTATAGCATTTATTGCCCTATTTTATTTTCACTTTTTAGTGATGCTATACCCACCACTGCTTAAGGACTATGACATCACATCTGCTGTCACTCTAGTTTGGTATTTGATCTGGTTGTGTTTGGAAGCCACAAAGTGGCTATACCTGGATGCTTGGGGGAGGCCTTGACGGACAGGAATTAAACCCAGAGTCTTATGCATCCTAGATATCTGCTCTAATACTGAAGCCACTTCTTAGCTCCCCTGCATACATTTAAAAAATTGCATTCCCTGACATCTTTTTCTTATATTTGAATTCTTAATTTCAGAGTAAGGATCATGTTTTATTTATAAAAATAATGCTACAGCTGCTAACATACTCTCTGGTACTATGTAAATATTAAAAATACTTATTCCTGGAGGTATACAGGGGTACATATGGTACTATTTGAACCCAGAGATTCATATATTCAAGGTAAATGTTCTACCACTGAGCTACATGCCTCACCCAACAGTCAATGATGGGTATCATCTTCTGCTCATTTATCACTTTCCTATTTTTTTATTTATCAGTAGAAAGTATATTTTGTTTTGTTTTGTTTTATTGGGGGCACACCATGTGATGCTCAGAACTTACTCCTGGCTCTCCACTCAAAAATCATTCCTGGCATTGCTAGGCGGACTATATGGGATGTCAGGGATCAAACCCGGATCTGCTGCATGCAAGACAAGTGCCCAGTCCACTGTACAACCATTCTGGCCCCACAGAAAGCATATTTAATAGCATTTAAAGAATTTCAAGAAGCAAATTAATTTTTTCCAAATCAGAAAGATATAATTTCTCAAACATCATGAAAAGATCACTCTCAGAGTTAGAATGAGTTATTTTATCTATTATCCGAATGTTATTTTCTTTCTCCAGAATATGAGACATGAATGGAAACTTGTTGAGCTAATATTTAAGTTATCCTTTCTGATGTGGAAATTGAACTTGTTTTTATAAACTAACTAGACTTACATGCTTGGACAGTTAGCTTTCCTGCTGATGAGCTCATTGCTGAAAAACAAAATAGATGAGAATAATAATTTGATATTCTCCTGGCTGATTTCAGTGACCGGAAATCATCAGAGAATTCTGACATAGTGATCATATGCATTCTGGACAGTTAAGTACATGGAGAAGTCAGGAGAAAATCTGATATAATAGAGTACTTGTACAATAATTATAGAGATTAATAAGCTGCTTTTGATGAAGTGGCTAATACTGCAACAGTATTAAGGTCACGGTCTGATAGCACAGTGGTAGAGCATCTGCCTTGCACGCAGTTAACATGGCCGACCCAAGTTCGATTCCTCCGCCCCTCTCGGAGAGCCCGGCAAGCTACCGAGAGTATCTCACCCACATGGCAGAGCCTGGCAAGCCACCCGTGATGTATTCCATATGCCAAACACAGTAACAACAAAATCCCCAATGGAGACGTTACTGGGCCCGCTCAAGCAAATCGATGAACAAACGGAGGGCCTTTACCTTACCTTTACCTTATCAAATATAGTTTCCTGGCCCCACCAGGAAACTTCCCTGCTTCCCCACAGAGAAATAACTGGGCTGAGTGAGATACACAGAAGGATGTTTCTGACTCACTCTCTTCTGTGCTGCTTCCACCTCTCATGTGTACCCACAAACCACCCTCCTGCTTGGCTCTAGAGATGGCTCATACTATCTGTGGTCATTGCATCAACCAGTTCTACTGGCCTGAGCTGCTGGGTCACTGCTATACAAAGTGACCAACCATTCCAGGCTTCCTGAGACTGAGGGGTTTCCTGGCCAGGACTTTGAATTTTGACACCAAGTCCAAGCAAGCAAAACAGGATATGTTAGGCACCCGAGACCTCTTAATCAAAACACCAAAAGGGCTTCACCTTTCAGAAATACGAATTAATTTCTCTAGCTTCTCTATTGTGACCCATACCATCATTTATCAGCAAGAGTTCCAGAAGTTTGCCACTTGTTTCATACTAAATTCACAATAGTCTGATGCTTTGTGAACATCATTTCTTGTAGTTGGAAAGGGAGAGTGAGGACAAAGATAAACCCTCAGGTCATTTCTAATCACCCCGTGGAGAGTAGAAATGACCTGACAGATAAAACTGGACTTCAGGGTTTTGACCAGGATAGGACTCAGTGGAAGAACATTTGCCCTGCATGTGTTATTTAAACTAGTTTAAATAAGGTAAAGGTAAAGGCCCTCCCGTTGATCGTCGATTTGCTCGAGCGGGCCCAGTAACGTCTCCATTGGAGACTTTGTTGTTACTGGGTCTGGCATATCTAATACCGAGAGTATTAGATATGCCAAACTAGTTTAAATAACTAGTTTTATTTTATATTCGTTTTTTAAATTATTATAAACAGTTTATAGAACTAAGTTTCTATAAAACTTTATTTCTAGCACCGCATATTTTTCTGAGCAACATCAGGTATGATGCAAAAACTAAAAACAAAACTCTGGGCTTTGGTGTGGCAGCTACACAGTTGTGCATCCCTAGCATCACACTGATAACCTCATGCCCTCTAGTTTCTTATATATATGTATATATAAGAAACATTTATGTGAGAAAATATATATAAGCAAAAATACGTATATTCACCTCTTACTCTCCTTTTCAGGTATCTCCAGTGAAAATCTGTGACTTTGACCTGGGCAGTGGCATGAAACTGAACAATTCCTGCACCCCCATAACCACACCAGAGCTGACTACACCTGTATGTATGGCTGGGCGCCCCCTGGGCTGCCTCCTCCGGGGTTCCTGTAGTTTAGAGTGCTCCTGACCCAGAGCTCCCAGGGCTTGACCAGAGTGTACTAACACTGCTTCCTGCTGCCTGGGTTATTTGACTCGTGCATTGATAAACCTCTTTCCTCAAGTGCTTAGATGCTAATGAAACTGAGTTAGAGCTTTGAGGGGCATAGATTTTTCACCTATGACAACACAATTTGTACCTATAAAAACAGGTTAAGCCTTAGTGTTGGAGAGAGTACCAGCATTTGCCTTGCACCGGCCTACCCAGGTTCAATCCCTAGCAGCCCATATGGTCTCCCAGGCACTGCCAGGAATAATTCCTGATTACAGAGTCAGAAGTAACCCTTGAACATTTCTGAGTGTGGCCCAAAGCAAACAAAAAGAACAGATTAAGCCCTGACTCCTGACCCTATTTAAAACATACCCTGTTCCCAAGCCAGTTTTTTTCACGTCGGAGATACAGATAGCTCTGAGGGCTCCATGCCCACTGTATTAAAGAAGATTTGTCTCTGGTGAGAACTGAGAGCTTCCTATTTCTCTGCAGCTTTCAGTTGATTATTCTTCTTTCTCCTTGACATTCCATGCCCAGATGGTGCTGCTGGGAGCTCTTCATCCTAAATCATCCCATGTACACATTAAATGTCCTGTAATTATAATTCTGTTGAGATTTTCATGCCTCATAAGTGATTTTTTAATAACCTCTTCTTAAGACATGCATTATAAAATGCCCATATTGCATCTTATTCTGAGCATTATTATTAGGAACATTTCTCTATTAGTTTCTACTACACTGAGCTACCTTGTTCTTGAAGTCATTAACTGTAATTGCTAATAACAAAGAAAATGCCCTTTTCCTCTTATCTTCTTCCCATCAAATTAGTTATATGCATTGAGGGGGATTGGGGAGGGAGCAGTGGTTGTCTCTGGGTGAGTCTAGCTTAATGAAGAGGGAAAGAAAAGAATTGGTTTTTTCTTCTCAGTAGTTTTCTGTGAGAGCAGGGGGTTCTGAGGGACCCCTGGTTCTGATCCTGATCTGCCACTTAAATGCTTGAGCAAATCCCTGTTCCTTTCTAGCCCTTGATTGCCTCATCTATAACTGGGAGTAGGGTGATTGCATCTGTTCTGAGAACTCTCCTACCCATGATGGTCTCTCAGTTCTGAGTTCTTATGCTTCAGAGAGGTCTGGCAGGACTTCACTCTAAGTGAAGTTTTACCACTAAGTGAAGTCTAATCACTCTTTCTGTGGCTAGACTTTATAAAATTGAGTCTCCACAGATCTCCCTCCGAGAACTGTATTCTCGGTGCCTATACAGTAAGGCAGGGAGAGATTTCTGGAGCTTCTTGACCAAAGGTTTTATGCATACTGGACCCGGTCATGTGGCTCAGTGAGCCAGGAAAGGTCTCAGTGTTAGCACGGCCAGCTAACCCTGCTTTTCTGCTGAGCCTCTTAGTGACAGAGGGAAACTCACTTGCTAGCGTTCCTGGTAATCCTGTGACTCCATCCATGTGCCCAGGCCCCATTCCATTCTGCTCCTTGTCATGATCTACCCTGAAACCCAGCCTCTCTCTCCTCCCCATTTGGCCCCCACAGTGCGGTTCTGCAGAATACATGGCACCGGAGGTGGTGGAGGTCTTCAGGGATGAGGCCACTTTCTACGACAAGCGCTGCGACCTGTGGAGTTTGGGCGTGGTCCTCTACATCATGCTGAGTGGCTACCCTCCCTTCGTAGGTCACTGCGGGGCTGACTGTGGCTGGGACAGGGGCGAAGTCTGCAGGGTATGCCAGGTGAGCACAGCCCCAGGGCCCACTGAAGGGCATTGGGGGGTGCATGACCTGGGCCAAGGAGGGGGGAAGGAGGGAGGCTGGCTTCTGATCTGAAGGAAGTGGGAGCCCCGGGGCCCTTCCCTCCGCCCTGAGAAGTGGAGCACATGGGCCGGTCAGCCCCAGGAATAAGGGGAGTCAGGATCGAGAAGATCACACCTGAACTGACTTTAAAGTGGGAGGCAGGGCAAGAAAGACACGTGAAGGAGCAGCACCAGCAGAGATAAAGCCGTGCCTGTGTGCAGGCTGGAGAGTGGGGGTCTGAGTTAAGCTGGTGGTAGAGGGCCTTGAGAGGGGGCCCCGCATGTAGGCCCCACAATCTGGGCTTTTTTCTATAGCTGTATTCCCCACTGTCACCGACTTAGCCTCTGAGGAGCACACCTATCCTGGCACAGCCAGATCCTGTTGTGTGGTACATGGTCTAAGAAGAGCGTTCCTGGGAGGGGCCCTGTTCATCAACTGAAGCTTTAGCTGAGGTTCTCAGAAGTTTACCCTCAAAAGGAATCTTCTCTACCTAGAACAAGCTGTTTGAAAGCATCCAGGAAGGCAAGTACGAGTTTCCTGACAAGGACTGGGCACACATCTCCCAAGAAGCCAAAGACCTCATCTCCAGACTTTTGGTTCGAGATGCAAAGCAGAGACTGAGTGCCGCCCAGGTTCTACAGCACCCATGGGTGCAGGGGGTGAGTGACTGAGGGAGAGGGACATTCCTGCCCAGGCATGAGCCAGCCCTCTTCCCAGCAAGTCCTCATTTAGCTCATTTAGGGACTCCCTCTGTCGCCCTCACGGAGACCCCCAGCAGCGCCATTCCCTGCAGAGGGAGCTGACTCCTAAGCTAGCCCCAGGCTGAGCCCCTAATGGCCCGACCCTGGGCTTTTGACACGAAACTTGCTTGGCTCTGACCCGAGCTCTATGGGACAGAGGTCACTGGGCATCAGCACGAGCAGCCCTCTCTTGGCAGAGGCACACTGCCATCCGGGTATCGGTATTAGGGGGCTATAGGGCCACCCTGAGACAGAAATGCCACAAGCTGAACCTTGCTGCCCTTCTTGCTCTGAGACCTTACTGGGTGCACAGAGGTTCTCATGGGCCTGGGATCTGGGTTCTGGTTGCCTGAAAGCTGTGCTGTTACCCCCGCAGTAAGGATCCCAGTCATCACCAGAAAACTTCACGAACCTACATCCTTCATCCTTCCTTAGTCGTGAACCTGACCCCTGCCCCTCCACGGGTCTGGCAGACCTCCTTTGAGTTTCTTGTGTCCTCGGTGGGCTAGGCCTGGAGCAGCATCGGCCGCCCTGCCAGGGGAAGGGAGCCTGTACTGCCCGCCCCGAGCTGCGTGGAGACCCAGCCAAGAGTCCGTGTGACTGATTCCCAGCAGCCCGGGAGTTATCTTTTCTGAGTACATGCTAGAGCCTGGAAATACCAGGATGGACAAAACCTAGTTCCTGTCTTCCTGACCTAATGGGGAGAGGGAGACAAGGGGAGAAAGGACAGGCCAGCAACAGATGCTCTCAGGAGTGTGTTGGTGCCGCAGGGTCAGGATCCACCTCTTCTTGGGACAGGGAAGGAAGGTAGCAGGAGGGGAAGTCACCTTGGAGCTGGGTCTTGGAGGAGGACTAAGACGTAGCCAGGCAAAGAGAGGGCCTTCTGCACAGAGGCAGCTGGGGAGGGACTGGCCCTGGCTCACTGCTGGCCCGGCTAACCCACAGGCATTCATGGCCATGTTCCTGTGCTGGACCATGGCCTGCAGCTGTTAACCCACTCTGTGCTGGCTGGGTGGGGGTAACCCTGGGAACGGGAGCCACATTGACCCACACGTCTGTCCTTCCCCTTCTAGCAAGCTCCAGAAAAGGGACTCCCCACGCCGCAAGTCCTCCAGAGGTAAATGCCCACACTCTAGCACCCTTCTTTCTTCCACTTTGATTTTCCTTCTGAAAGCCCCACTGTACTCTGGCCTTCTCATCCCAAAGAAGCCCTGCCTTCTTCCCAGTTGCTCTTCTGCACTCTCTGGTTCCTTGACAGCAAATTTAGCGCCCCTGTTTCCTTTCCTTGCACCTTTCCTTGAAACCCCTCTATGTGCTATTTGCAGGGGAAAATCTACTTTTCATATCCACTTGAACCCTAACCGAATCACAGTTCCCGATCTGCAGCCTTATCTGTGGGCATTCCTGGGGCTTCCTTCTGCTGCAGTGGGTCGGTAACAGGGGTGGGAACGGGGGACACAGTAAGGTAGTGGACTCATCTCAGATACATCACTGGCACTGCTCTTAGTAAAGGCCATTATATAATCAAGACTTCTACAAGCAAGATACCAGTGCTGAGGCTTCGCAGACAGTGTGGCCACATCTATCCAATAGGAAGGCGTTACCATTATTTTTTGGATGAGAGAACAAGACTTAAAGTTACATGGTCAACTTGGGAACTGGACTTTGACCTAGACTCTGACTTTGCACACTAGAGCACATTCCTAGGGTACATGGCCCTACGCCCAAAGGGCAGGGCTAAAGCAGAGGGAACCCGCATGGGGTTTGACGAAGATTTTTGGGTAGAGGGACATCCTAGAGCTTCCAAATCCCAGTTCGTTAGAGCCAAAGTGCTCATGCCCTGCCTGAATTCCTACCTGATTCTCTAGAGCGGCATCTACATGTCTCAGATCCACCTCCAGTGTCTTCAGGAAATCCAGAGTCTCCTTTCCATGCTGGTCATGAACCAGCTTCTGAAGACGCAGCTTCTAAAGAACACAATCATGCTCTGGGAGGGGAAGAGGGATGTGGTGAGTGTCCCAGGCCATCTCCTGTGGATCTGTATGCAAGACCACAGAAGCGCAGAGCAGTGCTCGGAATAGCAGGGCACTCAGCCTGACCCAGGAGGCCAGGGATCCTGCGTGAGACCCAAAGCTGTCCTACCCTGCTCTGAGTCCAACTGCTCCCAGGCAAGAACTGGCTAAGACAGACTGGAGGGAATGCCACTGCAGCCCCTAGTCTGACTGAGCCCACCAACCCCTCTTTTTCCTGTGCCTTTCTCGCCCCTGCAGAAATAGCAGCACCATGGACCTCACACTCTTCGCGGCCGAGGCCATTGCCCTGAACCGCCAGCTCTCTCAGCACGAGGAGAGTGAACTGGCCGAGGAGTCAGCGGCACTGGCTGAGGGTCTGTGCTCTGTGAAGCTCTCCCCACCAGCCAAGTCTCGCCTGGCCCGGCGGAGGGCCCGCGCCCAGGCAGGCCGCAGTGGAGACACGGCCCCGTGCCCGGCACCCACAGCACTCTGACCCCCTTCCATCATGCTTCCGGCCCTGAGCTTGTCAGGAGTGACCCCTCCGGAAAGCCAAGTGGCCTACGTGTGCCAAGCAAGGAAAAGGACCTGCACGCAGGGACTTTTCCGCCACAAAGGCCCTGAAGTTCCCACCCAACCCCCCATCTCCCAGGAGTCCTCAAGGAGAAAGCATTTTCCAAAGGGGTTGTCTTTATAAAGGAAAGCAATCACCTTGTCACTTTGCATAATCGCCTACGGCAGGGACATCTCTTTGCTGGGCTGCTGCCCACCTGCTCACCCGCCTGCCTGCGAATCTGGGACCCTGCGCGAGCTCACCGCAGCCGCGTGGCAGCTGGGGCTGCAGCCTTCGGGGAACCAAGCTCAGGAAGCCTCCGCTGACAGAGGCCGCTTCTCTCCGCACTGTCCCCCGCCCCTGGCAGTTCTTCCGCCTTCCTCTGTCCTTTGGATGTCCTTCCCGTTGGCCGAGCCAAGTCAGCCCTTCAATTCAGGGACGAGCAGGGCGCCCGCTGCATTCCTGACGCCGGCTCAGTCTTCCAGGCCACCGCACAGAGGCGCACATAATCTTTCTTTGCCATGCCCGAAATGTGTCCCTCATTTATCATCCTCTCCGTTGTTTGGGATTGCTGCTACAATCAGCATTATTCCTTTCTCAAACATGTTTTGTTTTTTAGCACAGCGGGTAGGGCGTTTGCCTTGCACGCAGCCAACATGGCCAACACAGGTTCGATTCCCAGCATCCCATATG
>JAOXYA010000032.1:15974402-15991622 GCA_028565675.1 Sorex palustris
GGGGGGGGGGAAGATTGAAGTCAAACCCGAAGATAGACTGAAACTCGTTCTGGCAAATCCATTAAGTCCTTGCAATGGTCAGATTGAGTCCTAGACCCGATTCTGACCACAGGCAGAGTCTGACCACGGACACAGAAGCCCGGTTCTGGCAGCACCCTCTGCTTTGACCCAATCTAAACACTGAGCCCTGATCCCAGGCAAGCTCAGCTCCATCCTGGTCATGTTCCCAAGAACTGCTCTCCTGATCCCCCACTGACGTAGGACTTTCCAGATGAGACTCCTCCGTCAAGTCAGGCCTCAGCCCCCAAAGGAAGTAACATTTGGCACAACGTTTTTTGGTTTTGGCTAGAGGTCTACACTCGGGCCTTACTCTTGGCTCTGTGCTCAGGGATCATTCTTGGTGGGGCTCAGGGGACCAAACCTGGGTCAGCTGCTTGGAAGGCAAGACTCTTGGCTGCTGCATTAGTGCTCCAGCCCCTACAGCCACTTTCGAGGGAGAGAGAAAGAGGTGAGGGTGTTTGCAGGTCCACTGGCCCTCGGTGGAGTGGGAAAGAGCAGAGCAGAGCTCCAGGGAGGGTTCGAAGACGAGGCTCAAGCGGGGTCTCTGGGGTCCCCGGTGGAAGGCTCTGGAACTTCCAGGTGCCAACCTCTGCCTGAGCATGGGGAGGGCCCTAGAATGGCACCTGTCCCCCCTGCACCTCTGACACCCCAGGCACCTTGAGAAGCACCTGCACCCTGGCTGGTCACTCCAGCCAGGCCAGGCCAGGCCCAGGGCGACAGTGTCACCAGCAGCCAAGTCCCAGCCCCCTCTCCTGTGAGATGGGAGTGTAGTGGTGTTGTCAGAAGGCAGAGACAGGACCCCCCAGGGCCTGTGTGTCCCTGCAGTGGTGTGTGTGCATCAGAGGATCATATCCCGAGGGACCACATGGCACCCCTCTCCAGCAGGAGAACGCTGACCAATGCCAGTCCTGCCCCGCCTGCCCGGGCCTCTGCCAGGCCCACCGGCCTCACCTTGGGAGGCCCCAGGGTGGGGGAGCCAGGCGGAGCCCGGGCGGGGGAGGGGGCTGCCGGACTCAGAAAACGCTGACTCGAAGACAATGAGCTCTCCGAGGCTGAGGCAACTCATTTGGTGCTGGCCACGCTTTATTAAATTCTCATAAACCTGTCAGGGGGGACAGGGTCCGCTCCAGTCTACCTCATTAGCCCGACACAATGACAGTGGGTGGGGGGGGTGCCGGGGGAGGGGGCGGCAAGGGGAGGCCGAGCTCAGGGCTGAGAACCGAGCCAGCCGGGAAGATAATTGAATTAAGTGGCTTTTGTTAATGGTTTTTAAGACTCCGAAGTGTAAATAACATTTAGGGGCTTTCTTTTAATGGGGCTGGGGTTTTAGAGATCGAGAGAGCTTAGGGGAGCCCCAGCTGGGTCCCTGCCCCTCTTCCACCAACCCAGGGGAGCTTGGTAGAGAACTAGGGGCTCCAGAAAAGTTAGTTTGGGAGGGGAGAAGTCAGGGCCCTGCCCCAGTAAGATAACTTCCTGGGGGGCCTTTGAAGAGGCAGGGCAAGGAGGTTTGTAGGGCTTTGCCTGCGCCTCAGTGGTTGCCAGTGGACAGCATGGTCAGGGATGTCCCCGGGGTGTTCTTGGAGTCTCTTCTCTGAGTTAATTAAAGGGACCTGGCCAATGGGACGGCCAGCACCCTTGCCTCCTGTTGGTCAGCAGTGGAGGAGGTTCCGGCTTTCCTCCTTATGCCAGTGGCAGTGCCCTGAGCTTCCCGTGCCATGGGGGACGCTGTGAACTCCAGTCCTGGCCCACGATCATCCTAGACCCACCTGGACTCCAGCCGAGCAGACCGAGCCAGCAGGCAGGGCGCCCCTCGCTTCGGAGGGTGCCCCGGGAGCTGCGAGGGAGAAACTGCTCAGGCCTGGCTGGTGGCTTTTGGAATGGGACCCTTGGACCACTCCCCCCCACCCCCCACCCCTCCACCCACCCCCCTCCCGTACAACTTTTTCCTCCCTGCAGACCCACAAAGGCCTGGAATGGACTGGACTAGGGGCACAGGGCTCTGGGCTTGCCCCCTGGGGTGAGAAGTAATACCAGGGGTGCAGCCCAGAACAGTGCACAAAGGGTTAAGGTGTTAATGGCCCTGCGTGCGTGCGACAAAGGGAAGTAGGTTTTCTGATCCAGAAAGGATCAGTCCCTGGGACGCCCCATCAGGCCCTTCAGCGTGAAATTACACCCCAGCGGGGGTGCTCCCCCTACCCCCATCCTCACCTCGGCCTGGCAAGGGATTAGGGCCTGGAGTCATCAGCTTAATAGATCCTACCCCCTCCTGCCCCTCTCCCCCTCCTGGCCTCAGCCCTGCCTGCAGGCCCGGGCCCACCTCCTCCCCATGGGCTGTCCACCTGACCACAGAGCTGCCTGCAGCCTTGGCTTTCCTCTTGGGCCTGTCTTCCTTCCACCTGCCTCCCTGGCTGAACCCTGACCCCGGCCCGGCTCAGGACCCTGAGCCTTCTCCCTGTGTCTTCGCATCCTTTCATCAGCACCCGAACAGGGCTACCTGCTGTCTCCTCGTCTCCGGGCCCTTCCCTCCAGCTCCTGGAAAGGTGTTTAGGAGGCACCCAACTGACAAGGGCCCCTCCAGTCTGACTCCTGGGGGCCCCACACAGACCAGGGCCCTCCTGCACCTGAGTGAGTGGGGGAAGGAACAGGTGGGCTGCTGCTGACAGCAGCTCTCAGAAGGCCAAATAGCGGGGAGCCCTCTCCTCGGTGCCATCCAGGAGGCGCGATCACCCCTTCTCCTGGGCCAGGGCAGCTCCTCTGCCTGCACATCTGCACCCTCAGCTGAGTCTGTCCTGCACGGCAGGAGACCCCCGAGGAAGGGCTGAGGAAAAGCGGGTGAAGGTCAGGATGAGCGGTCCGTGAGGGACCCAGGCTGCGAGGGCAGGCAGGGTTGGTCGGACCACGCCTCAGCTCCCATGGGAAAGGAGGTCCAGAAAGAGCCAGGCCTCAGGCCCCAGGGTCTCATACAGCCACGCACTGTCCCTGCATTTCCGGCTGACAAGAGGAGTCCTGGCAGGGTGAAAGGAGGCTCCCTGGGTCTAGTTTGGTTGGAACCAGGTAAGCCGACATCCGGGCCTCAGTCCCGTCCTAGAAGGAACTTCTTTGTTTTTCTCTTCTTTTCTTTTTGGGTCACACTCAGCGATGCACAGGGGTTCCTCCTGGCTCTGCACTCAGGAATCACTCCTGGTGGTGCTCAGCGGACCCTATGGGATGCTGGGAATCAAACCCGGGTCGGCCGCGTGCAAGGCAAACACCCTCCCCACTGTGCTAGTGCTCCAGCCCCTGAGAGGAACTTCTTGGCGAGGCCTGAAGCAGCTGCCTGCAAGGTGAGCCAGGGAAGGCTGGGGCTGGGGCCCCCAGGCAGTGGGAAGGAGCCCAAGGCCTCGACGGATTTCTATTCTGAGGCCCTAGAGTTGGAGTCCGGAGCCCCCAGGCCCAGGAACCCCCCGCCTCTGGCACACGGTGCGGGCTTGGGGATCCGGCCTGGGGAGAGGCTGAGGCAGAGCAACACCTCGAGCACAGCTACTCACGGTCCTGCCCATGAGACCCAGCTCCAAGTCTGCAAACTGGGTACTTCTCCCGGTCCCTAGAACTGCAGGCCGGCTCTTGGTGGCCTGCAGGTCACCCCAGATGGGTCAAAGCTGTGTGTGGGGCTGGAGCGGTAGCACAGCGGGTCGGGTGTTTGCCTTGCACGCGGCCGACCCAGGTTCAATCCCATATTGGTCCCCCAAGCACCTCCAGGAGTAGTTCCTAAGTGCAGAGCCAGGAGTAACCCCTGTGCATCGCTGAGTGTGACCCAAAAAGGAAAAAAAAGGACTGTGTGTGCTGGGGAGCCCCAGGTCATCTGGTCAGGGCTGGACCCTGAAAACCACTGTGGGTGACAACACCCTTGGGGGGCACAGGGGTGAGGGGTGTTCTGTCTGTTCCCTCAGGGAAGGTAGATTTCCCAGGAGGAGCTGAGTGATCTCTTGGGTCTGAAAAGGGGGTCAAGTCTACTCAGCTTGAGCGTCTCTGTTCTAGAGGCGCCTGAATTTGGCGGCCCAGGCCCCAGCTCCACCTGGCCTGTCAGTCTTCCTGCGACTCCGACTCCGGGGCTCCTGTTTCCAAGAGAATCTTAAGGGGAACCGCACCAGGCGCCTCCCTCCAGCCTGCTTCGCTCAAGTATGTGTGGAGAGCTGGGGGGCCGGGAAGGGCCGCCTCAGGTGGGGACCCAACAAAGGGAGGCTTTGTGCGCACACGCGGCTCATGCTCAGGCCGCCCACACCGCCCACACGGGCTCTTTCCAAGAACAGGCGTCCAGCCTGCCTGCCAAGATAAAGGAGCAGGCGCTGGCCCCCAGGAGGAACTAGCACTCTGGCAGCCTTTGTTGTTCAAAGGGCTTTGTGAGATCTCCAGGCTCCTCTTGGAAGGGATCCCGCCGAGGGTGTCCCCCCAGTCTCCGCAGCTGGAGACACGGACCGCAGGCGGCCCCACGGGCCGAGCTGGAGCCCCCGGATAGGTCGCCCCTTCCACTGCTGGCTCATTCCCTTCCACTAGCCGGGGACATCCTCACTGATCCTCCCTCACCGATCCCTGCTCCTCCCCACTTTGATCCATTTTGCAGACCAGAAAACAAGTTCCCAGAAGCCAGCTGCTGTCTCCTCGGTGACTTAGCCTGAGAAACAAAACTGTCCAGCACAGGATCAGCTCAGCCCTGCCCAGCTGCAGCTTGCCCCAGCCCTGCCTCCTTCCTGAGCTCTGAGTTGCCTTAGTCCCTGCCCTGCTCTCCCGTGATCCCCAAGCCACACGCTGGGCTTAGCAAAATCTGACTCAGACTGATCCCTGCTCCTCCCACACTGATCCCTGCTCCTCCCTCACTGACCCCTGCTCCTCCCTCACTGACCCCTGCTCCTGTCCTCAGATCCTACCTCTTCTCTTAAATATGTGAGGCCCTAGGTCGATGCTTCTCATTCATTCCTGAGTCTTCACATCTCTAGGGATCACTTGAGTGACTCTTTTTACCCACTAACTCTATAAAAGACTCAGAGCTGAGTTCATTTTAACTTCAGGCACATATAATAATAGCAATGATAGCATCTACTGAGGCTATATTACACACCAGTCTTTTTACTGTCTTACAGATATTATCTTAATCTCTCTCTCTCTCTTACACACACACACACACACACACACACACACACACACACACAAAATCCTGAAGTACGTGTTACCACTCACCCCCTTTTCTTTCATTTTTTGGAAGGGGTCATACCCTCTTACTCAGGCTTTCTATGCTCAGGGATCACTCCTGGTAGGGTTTGAGCACAGGATGGGATTCCAGGAATTGAATCTGGGTTGCCTATGTGCAAGGCAAGTGCCCTACCTGCTGATCTATCTCTTCAGTCCCTCACTCACCCCCTTTTGCAAATGAAGACACGGGTTCTTTCCTAGGTTCCATTAGGAAGCCTGGCGAAATATGATTGCACCCACAGACACAGCCCCCACGAGAGGGGCATGGGAAGCCGCAGCTGTAGAAAGGGTAGGCATGCAGGCGGGTGGGAGAAGCCGCCGGGGAGTCCTGAAGTCACAGAAGGGCAGGTGGACAGGATCAAAGGAGCGAGACGGGTGTGTCACTTGTGGTGTCTAGTGCAAAAAGGAAATGCCCCTTGTTTACTAATAAATTTCTTAAAAAATGAAGGCCGCAGGAGCCAGGGAGAGAGTGCAGCAGAGTATCGTATGAGTCTTGTGTGCAGCTGGCTCCAGTTCGATCCCCGGCACACCGTATGGTCCGCACAGCAGCAGCAGGAGTGATCCCTGAGCACAGATTCAGGAGCAAGTCCTGAGCATTGCTGGGCGTGTGCCCGCCCCGACTCCTAGGAAGGATTTGGGGGATGGGAAAAAGCACGAGCCTTGCATGTGCCAAGACCCAGCTCCAAGCCCCACAGCTCATGGCTGCCCACACCCCAGCGTTGCTGGATCTTGGGCCCTCAGGGTCGAGAGCCCTGAGCCAGCCTTGTCTGAGCCTTGAAATGTTCAGCCTGGTTGACTGAGTGTCACCGAGGAGTCCCATGTGGCAGCCCTCCCCCCTGAATAAAGGACAAGAATGAAACGAGATCATAAAATTGAAGGGTTTCTTTTTGTTGTTGTTTCTTTATTTTAGTTTAGTTCTTGGTTTGGGGGCCGCACCCAGCAGTGCTCAGCAGTTACTCGGGCCATATGGAATGCCAGGGATCGAGCCCCTTAAGTCACAACCCCCTTATTTGCTGTACTAGCTTTCCAGACCCTGTTGCTTGTTTATTGGCGGGGGGGGGGTGGAGAGGGCACACCTAACTCAGCTCAGGGCCTCCTCCTTGCTCTTGCTCCTTCCCATCTTACTCAGGGATCACCACTGCTGAGGAGTGAAGCCAGGGGCCCAGCTGCAAGGCAAGCACCCTGCCGGCTGTACTAGCACCCCAGCCCCCGAAGATTGAGGAATGTCTGAGGTGGTGGCCTCAGAAAGTCACAGGACAGGGACCTGAGGCACTGTGTGACTCTGCATGCCACATGCCCATGGCAGCAAGCCAGAGCAGGGCGGCTCTGGGCTCTGGAGGCTGAATCTGGGGGTGAAGAAAGTTTGGGGGGGACAGGGTGGAGGCTGGGCCTGACTCCCTCAGGTGTGTGGATGGGGCTTTGTGGAGAGTCTCTGGGGTCCTGGAAGGCTGCAGTGTAAGCAGCTGTGTGGGCTGGAAGCTCCCCTGAGAAGGTGTGTGGTGGTGGGGTGGGTAGCTGGCACCTCGTGGACAGACCAGGCTCTGTCTGTCTTGTGGGAGAGAAAGACACCCCGAGATTATGGCCTCCAAGGGCAAGTCGGCAGTTTCTGTGTGTATGTGAGAGAAAGGGTGTGTGCAGGAAGGTTGTGAAGTGAGGCACAGGCGTGTGTGTGTGTGTGTGTGTGTGTGTGTGTGTGTGGCGGGGAGGGTGGGGCTGACTGTGGGGGGACACGTGTCTATTTTCCAGTCCCCCTGGGCCTTGCTCTCTGCCTGATGCGAGAGGGCCCTCACCCCCGGGTCTTTGTGGGGTCGGATACATTCCTGCCGGCATAGGGTGGGCAGAGGCGGCTCCTGGGCCAGCCTGGCTGGGGTGATCCTGGGCCAGCGGTGTCAGGTTCTGGCTGGCCCTCCCTCTGCAGCCCTGTGAGGGCCTTTGTTGGAAGTGCAGACCAAGTTGTCAGGGGGGCGGGCACCTCCTAATCGGCTTTCCCAGCAGCAGAAGAGAATGAGAGTTTGGGAGTGGGGGTGCAGGGGGCAGGTCTGTGGGAAAGAGGCGGAGGGGCGGGCCCCACCTACCAGGCCTAAAGGGGGTCCATCCTCAACCACCCTCTCCAGTGGGGCCCCTATGGAAAGCTGGGGTGACTGAACAGCTGGGGCCAACATCAATGACAGGAGGATTGGGGGGATGCTTCAGGGAGCCCCACCCGAGCGATCCGAGTGCTGACTCCCTGCCAGAGTCAGAGGCACTGAGCCCGAGTCCCCCAAGACCTTCTCTTCTCAGTCTCATCTGAGCCTCCCAGGAAGGAGGCTGGACACGGGCGGGCAGCAGCTGCACTCCCTTCCCCCACCCGCTCCTCCTTCACCCCCACTCACCCCCATCCACCCCGGCTCACCCTCCTTCCTCATCCCTGCTCATCCCCATCCACCTCTCCTCACCCCCATCCACCCCTGCTCACCTCTGCTCAGCCCCATTCACCCCTGCTAGCTCCCTCTCACCCCCACTCACTCCCGATCACCCCACCCCCCACTCTCTCCCACCCGCTCTCACCTCCTCACCTCCACTCACTCCTGCTTACCCCACCCTGACTCCAGCAAGGCCCACCCCAATCCCTTCGTGCCTGCAGACCCCAGATAAATTCTGTCCTAACCCCCCTTCCAGTGCCCCCTTGGTCTCCAGTTCCCAGGGGCGTCCTGTCACTCGACTCTGCCCAGGCCATGAGGACCCCCTGCCCTGTTTTCTGGCCTCTTTGACACCTTGCAGTGTGCAGCCAAGGATGGAGTGGGTGGGGCAGGGGCAGGAGCTACTCTGAGGCAAGTCTGAGGCCCCCCCACTGAGAACAGCCCCTTGGGCCCAGGCCAAGCTATCAGCTTCCCTTTCAGACACCACCACCTCCCGCTGAGTCCCCCCTCCACCCCCCAGCAGACTGGCCACTCACTCCCCAGGGGCTAGGCTCAGTCCTTGGGCTTTTCAGAGGCCAGCCTCTGCTCCCCCCAAACATACACACACACACACACACACACACACACACACACACACACTCTTCTGGTGACGCACTTCCAAAGCACCCCCCACCAGGGTCCTCCCTGGCCTCCTCAGAGGCTCTGGGCTGCCCTGTCCTCCCAGGGTCTGTGATGAGTCCTGGGCTGGGTCCTGGGAGCAGAGCGGTTTCTGCCAGGCGCACAGCAGGCGCTGTCAGACGCTGCTGTCAGGGCAGGCCCCGGACGGACTCATGTATGTGGCTGTGCATGCAGGGAGCCCAGGGAGATTGGTGCAGACATCTGATCTGCCAGCCCCTCCCCAGGGGGCAAGCCAGGGGGTGCTCTGGCCCTAATCCTCTGTCTGCAGAGAGGAATGTCCCCCAGGGTCAGCAGGACCTGGGAAATGGGAGGTCAGCCCCCACCCCCACCTCCAGGACATCCTCCCGACGCTGCAGGCCAGCTACGACTTTCCACCAGGGACCTCAGGGGGACCATTCGCCCCTGTACACACAGGGGTGTGTATACACTTGCACAGCTCCTTCTGGGTCTGGAGCCCAGAGGGCAGCTGCTCTGGAGACTGGGGGCTGGAGGCTGGGGGCACAGCTGAGCATGGCGGTCTAGAAGCTCATCCTGGCTGGACAGACACGATGCACACCGTGACTGGTGGAAAGTCGTGCTTCTAACTCTCTCGGCAGCTCATGCATCACCGCGGTCACCCTGATCTCCGCTCCGCTGTGAGTCTTCGCTCCCGCAGTCTGGCTCGCTCGCACACAGGAGTCCACCCGCGGGCTTTCTTCGCACATAGAGGCGGCAGAGGCAGCCACACACCCCTGAGCTGGCAGAATCTTCACTGATGTCACCCCAGCTCTGTTGGCCTGGGCCGTGGCAGGAACGCAGGCACCATCTTCACCCGGGGCTTCAGGTCTCCACATACCCACAGCCCCATCTGTAAGAGGCCACGCCCTGGTCCCCATCTCAGACCCAAGCTTGTCTCCTTGGCACCCCCTGCAGTGTCTCGCAGAAGCCCCTGCACCTCTAGGCTCGGAGGCCCAGGTCCCCAGCTAGCAGAGTGTCCCCAGGTGTCCCTGCCCCAGGCTGGCTTTGCCACATGTGCTAGGCTGAGGGCCAAGCAGCCAGAGAAGACGCTGGCCCCTCCCTCCCCAACCCACTGCTCCCCACGCTCCCCAGATGGGTCAGAAGAGGGGTCTCGACCGATGGACCTGGAGCCAGCGACGTGCTGCCGATTCTTTTATTAACCAAGTCGGGCAGAGAAGAGGTCACAACGTCACAGACAGACGGACAGAAGGACAGAAACGCGGGACAGTGCATGCTGCGCTATGCCAGACTCGGCTGGGAAAGGGGGACTTGAGTCTTGTCCTTTCAACTAACAGAATCAATAAATACGGTACGCGGAGGCGCGCCATGGCGGGCGCGAGCTCTAAGCACACACGGACACGAAACGGCTGGTTTGGCGCGGGTCGGCACAACCCGCGGGGCGGGGGGGGCAGGCCCCTGGACCATGCTGGGGACAGACGGGGGCAGGGACTAGAGACCCCAACTAGGAGGGGAAAGTGAGGAATGAGGTTTTCCGGGTAGGACTCAGCCTCAGGGTGGGGGACGGAGCAAGCCTGTGAGAGGCTCAGTGGCTCAGGGCAGGGGTCTCGGGCAGCCCCCTGGCTCTTGGGGAGGACCCTGGTGCTCCATCTCCATCCCTAGCTGCTTTTGGAACCTGTGGCTGGAGCCTTGAGAAGCTGGGGATTCCCCAGCAAGGTGGGGGGATGGGGGAGCAGCCCATAGAAGAACTCGGCCTTGGCTGAGCCTGAGCTGACCTGGCCCAGCTCTGATCTGGAGTAAACCTGCCCCGCATGAGGTTAGGGAAGCTTCCTGGAGGAGGCCGCAATGCCCAGAGCTCCTGAATTCCAAGACCAGTAACAGGCTCGTACCCGGCACAAGCAGCAAGCGTCCGGCCCCTCCAAGTTCAACTTCTTTTCATTTGAGAAACAGCCAAGCCTGCCTCAGGACCCTCAGGACCGGCCCCAGATGCTCCTGCCTTCTGGTCTTCACCAGCTCCTGCCCCCTAGGTCAGCCCTCCTTCCGGGCTCCTGGGACACTGAACTCGGTACCCAATGCCCAGATCTCGGCTCGGGAGATGTGTTGGGAAAGACCCCTGCCTGCTGGGCCAGTGCCCCTTCCCCGCCCCCTGTGAGGTACTCAGCCCCAGTCTCCTGAGGCCTCTACCCCTTCCACTCCCCTCCTCTGCGGGCTCACCCAAATGTCTGGGCCCAAGAGCCCTCCCTGTCCTCCATCTGCCCAGCCCAGGTGGGCTATCAAAGGGTGATGGCCTTCTCTGCTCTGCAAACCAGTTCCACTGAGGGGCCCTCATCTGCCCCCGGGAGGGACATGCCTGAGGAAGAAGCAACTTCTCCAATCAGGGCTGGAGCATTCCGGGGTAAGCCACAGAGAGATGGCGTCAGAAGCTGGATTCTGTACAAACCACCCCCACCCAGAGCCCCTGAAACCACGGGAAGGCGCGGAGGGGGGTGCCCGCAGAAGCTGGCGCTGGAACTCAAGAAAATCAAGACCCAATCCGGATTGTCACAGCGAGAAGGGGCCCAGAGAGGCCTGTGCACACGGCACCCACTGCAGCCCTGCCAGTCAGTCAGCTCCTGTCCTGCAAGGCCAGGTACCCAGATAACAGGACGCCAGTGCCAGACAGAGGGACTCAGTCCAGAGAGGCGAAGGCCCGACCCAAGCTCATGGTACTTGGAAAGGGAGTTTGCAGAGGGGTCCAGGCCATAACGGGCCCATACCTATCTGTGCCTTCGACCAGCTGGACAGAGCACAGGCTTCAGCCAGGTGTCCGCTGAGCTGACAGCCAGCCTGCCCTCCTGACTCTACCAATCCACACAGGTGGCCTCCTGTCCAGGCTCCTGGAGACCCCTCCCATCTAGGGGAGTGCCCCTTCTCCTGCCTCCCTCCAGCCAGGGATGCATTGCGGGTCGGTGGGGACAGCCACAGGCCTGGTCCCGGGGTCTCAGGGATGGAGACGCTCCACTCCACACCCATCCGAGCCTCGCTCCTGCCTCCACCCTTCCTCGACCTTGGAAACTGGGGCTCCAGGCTGAGTAGAGAGAAAACACAACTGACCCCCCCCCCACCGACGTAGGCCCAGGGGTGAATGAGGTCAGCCCAGTGTCACCTTCCCGCGGGCCAGTCCAGGGCCCCAGGGGTGTCCAGCAGGAAGCCTGGGTCCCTGTGCTGGGGCTGGAGAAGAACAGACACCTACGGGGTGCTGGTGGACCGGGCGGCACGGGGGCAGAGGAAGGCAAAGCCGGACGAGGAGGAAGAAGCTGCAGAATCACTAAAACTAAAAACGCACAACTGCTGCCGGACCCTCGCCTGGGGGCAAAGCAGGGGGGCTCCAGGAGCGACAGGGCAGAGAAGGGGAAGCAGGGGGGAGCTGCTGCAGGTGAGGCGGGCGCTGGGGGACGGGGCCGGGGGCAGGCGAGGCCTGAAAATAGAGCTTCATATACTTATATTTGTATCTCACGGTCCACACGCCAACTGACTAGGGGGCAGCAGGGAGGGAGGGGGAGGAGGTGGCACTGAGGTGGGGATCCAGCCAGGAGCGGCTCTCGCTGCCAGCCTCACCCCTGCCCCCAGGGGGCCTCCCCGAGATCGAGCAGGGCCATGCAGAGGGTGTGGAGGGAGGGGGGCTCCACGGGGTGGGGGACCTTGGGAGGGGCCCCGGGGAGCGGGGAGGGGGCGTCCGGTGCCCCAGCTGAGCGGACGGCCAGCGGTCAGTTGGGCAGCGTGTCGAGTCCCAGCGAGGCCGCGTGCTGCTTGGCACGAAGTCGCAGGTTCTCGATGCTTGTTGTTTTACTGTTCAGGGCCGCCGAGGCAGGTGCCAGGCCGGCTGGGGGTGCCGGCAGCAGTGGGGACCCCCACACGCCCTGGTGGGCAGCAGCGGCCGCGGACAGGGACTGGTAGTAGGACTGGCAGTGCAGGGAGCCCAGAGGGGCCATGTTGACGCCCAGGTAGGGCACGGCGGCGGCAGCGGGAGCCGGACCCCCCACTTCGAAGGACGAGTAGTGTACCAGGTTGTTGGTGGCTGCCATGTGCTGGCGGAACTGCTCCTGCAGCCGGAAGAGGCTCAGCGGGGAGGAGGAGTAGGAGTGCGAGGGGCCCAGGAGGCCGCCCCCGGGGGCTGCAGGAGCCAGGGCCAGGCTGCCCGGGGAATCTGCAAGCCAGAACAGAACCGGGCACTGAGGACAGGGTATCAGCCTGCCAGGAGGGGTGGCCCCACCCGTCCCGAGGCGCTGCAGACGGGCTTCGGCTGAGCTCCAACTTCTGGCGGAGGGCTGGAGAGACAGTGTAGCGGGTAGGATGCTTGGGCCGACCAGAGTTTAATCCCAGATGCCCACATGGTCTCCTGAGCCCTCCAGGAATAAGCCCGAATTCAGAGCCGGAGTAAACCCTGAGCACTCCCACCTCCAAAAAGTCTTGGGAGGGAACAACCCAGGCTTCCTCGGGGAGAGCCCCGAGTGCTGTCCAGGCCCCCGTGTCCGAGCACCGACCCCACTATGGCTCCCAGCTCCTCTCCCTGCTGGGCCGGGTTCGGGGTGCGGCACAGCTTATGCCCCAGCTCCGAAACGGGCTTGGAGTCTCTGGGGTCACTCAGGGATCCCCGATCCACACAGGGACCCGGAATGGTTGTCAAAAGGTTTCCTTATTAGTGGACAAATAGCCTTTCTGCTCGGTCACCTCTGCCCTCAGCTCTCTGAATGCATCTCCCCTGTCCCCAGCCCTGGGGCCTGCAGTGGCCCTGTCCCTCCTGGGAGGCCGCCCCACATGCCCCTCCCAGCCTCACCTGCCTTAGGGCTGCCTCTCTTGCAGCCCAGCCCCTTGCTCTCAGCCCCAGGACTCTGCTGAGCTTGGGGGTCCTCGGCCCCTGCCCGGAGGTCCTCCTCCCGCTCCGGCTGGTCTTCGGGGGCTGACTCACTGGCCGACTGCTCAGAAAGGCTCAGGTGACGTTCAGCAGGGGGCTCGCCGCTGGGCAGGCGAGGGGGCTGGTCTGTCTCCAGCTGGGTGTCAGGGGTGGCGGCCTCGCCCTTGCTTCCGGCAGGGGTGCCCTCAGCCTCCTTCTGCTTCTGCAGCTGCTCCTTCTGCAGGCTGCGCTGCTTCTTCCGGAACTTGGCCCTGCGGTTCTTGAACCACACCTGGGGACGGGAGAGGCACCGCGGAGGCAGGAAGGAAAGACGCGTTAGGGAATGGGACGCTGTGGGAGTCCCCTGGGCCTCCCCGGCCTGTCCAGCTCCTCTTCCTATCCCGGGCGCCAGATGCGCTCCCTCCTTGGGGCAGTCCGACTGCTGGGCCGGGTCCTACCTGCACACGGGCCTCCGGCAGGTTGGTGCACATGGCCAGCCTCTCACGCATCACCACGTCCGGGTAGTGAGTCTTCTGGAAGGTCTTCTCCAGAGCCTCGAGCTGCTGAGCCGTGAACGCGGTACGGCTGCGGCGCTGTTTGCGGTGCTGGGAGCCATAGCGGGCCTCCAAGATGATGTCTTGAAATGTACAGCCGTTGGAAGGCAAGGAGAGGGGCCCATTTAATTATGGGAAATCGGGTCTGGGCCTTGCTGGCCCGGCCCCACTGCAGACACGCAGGCTTTGCCAGAGCCGTTCCCCTGGGGAGTGACCCCCAGGTCTCCAGGATCACACCGTGCCCTCCAGGGCCCCCATGGGCTCCTACGCTGTCACTCTCCCCTCACAGCTATCACCAAAGCCCTCCTTGCTCAGGGTGGGGCTGGCCGTGAAGGTGATCCTAAGCCCACAAGGTTCACGTTATGCGGGTTCTAACATGCCGTAACCCTGCACCCCAGCAGCATCCCGGCCTATGACCTCGAGGAGGTGGCCACGAGCTGGCACTCTCGGTCAGAGCTGGGCCGACACTGGCACTCATGGTCAGTGCATTCTGTTTTCTGGGTATGAGCCACACCAGGACTGTCATCCTGGGAGTCCCTGAGGGTCCAGTGCCAAGCAGGGCCCAGGAGCTCTAGGGGGCCCCGCTGCATCCAGTCTGGAGCCTTGGGAAGGCTTCCTCCAGGAGGGGCAACCGGAGACAGAGGGGCCATGGGGCTAGAGCCACGTTCCCAAGCCTGGAAGCCCATCAGAGCGGGAGGGGGTGGGTGTCAGTCTTCCGGCTCAGCCCCCGCTACAGGGCTTCTCTCCCCACTGCCTCCCCCCTCAGAGAATCCCGGATGGCCGGGAAGTGGCCACCAGACTCCAGGGACTGGGGTCCTCTTCGACGCTCTTAACCAAGGAGGCAGGCATCCAGGCCACACCTCTTTTATTTACTCAGAGGCAGCCAACAGAGGCAGGCTGGGGGCAGGAGAAAAACTGGGGACACTAGTGGAGGGAAGGGGACCCTGGGGAAGTTGGAGCTTTGTGCTCCTAAACTCAAACATGAACAACTTTGTGATTCATGCTGATTCCATAAATTTCAATAAAAAAAAAGAGGCAGCCCCAGCAATTGGAGCCGTGGTACGGAGGATAAGGCATGTGTCAGACCTTGCATGTGTCAGACCTGGGTTCGATCCCTGAGTGTTGCTGGGATCTAAGCACAGAGCCAGGGGTCTGCCCTGAGCACTGCCAGACACGGTCAAAAGCCCCACAAGAGTAAATAAACAGAGGCAGCTCTGAACACCTCGCAACCCGGCACTGATCCCAGCCCAGACAGGAACCCGCCATGATGCAGGTTACTCAGGGCAGGAGAGGGGTGGGGACTTTGTCAGTGAAGTCTGTGGCCTCCAGTGGGGTGGGGGTGGGGGGACGGAAGGCAGGGCTACACACAAAGGCCCACCTAGAGCTTCTGCCCCTCCTGGAGAGGGGGTGCTGGGGAACTGAATAGTCCCCCTCCCTGTCCCCACTTCAGAGGTCAGGACCCCTCCTCTCGGGTCTGGAACTTGTCGGGTGATCCCACTAGGGTGGCACAGGACACCGACTCCCACTGTATCCCCCTCCCCTCCCCCCACCATCTGAAGTAGGTGACCAGGACTCAGTCTCCCCACTGAGCCTGCAGAGGCCTGGCAGGGTCCACAGGCATGTGCATATCCACCCCACTCTCTCATGTAAGCCAGCCCCTCACTCATATTCTGTACCATATTCCCGGGTCTTTGCTCACGTTGTCATCCATCCTTGCCAGGCCTTAGAAGGCTGAGACTCTGCACGTGGCCTCCAGGAAGCCCTTTCTGACTACACCAGCAGATTATGCCACTTGACCCTGACTCTGCCATGCCCTTTCAGGGGTCCATGGGGATCTGGTCTCCCTGGAGATGCCCAGAAGTTCTCTGAGACCACCTGGCAGGGGGCTGGTGTCCCTTGCGTTTAGCAGTTGCGTGTGGTTGACCCGGGATAGGTTGGGGTGGGGCTGCGGGAGATCTGTGATTCTGCTGCCAGTCCTTCCCTGGTGCCCACCACGAGGCTGCCGGGGAGGGCAATGACCTGTGGGCCCACGCTGCAGCTCCAGACCCGGGCGATAATGACCTCGAGTCCCTGCCTGGGTGGAATCCCTCCCCACGTCCAGCCATGGTCTGGGCAGGCGGGCACTGCCACCCCCATTGTGAAGAGGCTCAGGGACGAGGGGCGAGGGCCGATCTGCAGGGCCGGTGCTGGTGCCGCCTGAGCTCCGATTCCCAGCCCTGGTGTCCCATTCGCCCACCGAGTTCCCACTGCGCTGAGCTTCGGTGTCCTGTCCCAGAAACGAGAGGCCAGAGCTGCTGTCCCCGGGAGGTGAAGGGGTGATACATCTAGAGAGAGCTGCGGCCCCTGCCCACCCTACGGCTGTGCTCCAGCCCTGCGGCCCACCCCGCGGCTCGGCTCGAGACCCTCACGGGCATCTCTCTGTGGCCCGGGGGCTGGGTCCTCCTGAGCCTCCCGGAGGAAATTTCTCGGCAATCTCAGTTCTCCAGGGCCCACTCCCGGCGACTGCTCAGCTCGGGTTCCCCAAGCCCTGCCCCCGCTGCCCTTACCAGCCAGGCGCTCGGCCAGTGTAAGTGCGTGCACTGAGGGCCGGTAGTCCGGGGCGTGCTGCGCCTGCTGGGCCGCCTGCTGGTGCAGGTTGTACATGGCACTGAGCGAGTTCATGGCGTGCAGCGAGTAGCCGTTCACCCCGTAGTGCTGCATCACGGCACGCGCCTGCAGTGGGGAGGGGAAAAGAGGCTGTGAGGCTGAACTGCCCTCCAGCGGGCCCAGCCTGCAGGGGCACCCCACCTCGCCACCCACAGGACAGCGGCTGTCTGTCGGCGCGGGAGGGAGCCTGCGCTTGAGTCCCTTCACGCGCAGATCCATTCCCTGCGTGGGGCCACAGTGTGCCTTGGCAACCTCTCCGTCCCTGGAGGCCCCATCTCTTTCCCAAGCTGCCCAGCCCCTGTGCATTTGGGCCCGCACTTGGTGTTCAACGATTGCTCACGGAGGCCCACGTGGGGCTGGCCACGTCCCGAGCTGGGCCAGGACACTGAGGCATTTTCTCGGGTGAGAGAGGGCGTGCGCCCTGAAGTGCTGCAGGGACAGAGAACATCGCTGCCCTGTGATGCACCACTGCCTTGACGCCCTCCACGCTCACGTTTCCAAGAAGCAAAGGAGCCGAGAGCAAGGAGCTGCATTTACAAACAAGTCTGCTGCATTTTGGGGACACAGCAGGCACCTGCTGGGACAACGAGCCTGCCCCAGCGCCACAGCTTCTGGCTCACTCTTGGCCGACCACTTTACCAGAAGCATCTGTCCCTGACGGCACCAGCACCAGGCTGCCAGGAGCCCGAGGTTGCCCCCCATCCGCTTCTGAGTATCTCCTCTCTACACTTCTTTTTTTTTTCTTTTTTTTAATTTTATTTATTGAATCACTGTGGGAAAAGTTACAGAACTTTCAGGTTTAGGTCTCAGTCATGTAAATATCAAACAC
>JAOXYA010000032.1:15992270-16008674 GCA_028565675.1 Sorex palustris
CTTTGCCCCCGACCCCCGGCTCAAACCTGCTTTCCACGAGCCTCCCGTGCAGCCGCCATCTTCCTTTCCAGGGAGGAGAGGGCGAATGGGGCGACACCCTTTCCCCTCCGGGCATCCTCCCCACACTTCTGTATCTACCTAACGCATCACAACTGAGAGGTGGTCTGAAGCCTGCAGGCTGCAAAATACAGGTGGGTTTTTCCTGTTTCATGGGTTGGGAGGATGAAGGGGATGGTCAGGGCAACTGGCAGTTCCATTTGCAAAAACGAGCCCCAAGGTCTCAGCTCTCCACCCTCACTGGAACAGACTCAGGTACGCATCACCACACAGCATGTGCACGCAGGCAAGCACATGATCAGCACAGACCTGCACACACAGACGCTCATGGCCAGGTGCTGACATTCACACACAAACTCAGTAACATTCACAAACTCAGGGTCTTTATTCCCACAGTCCTGCACGTACAGACAGACAGCTGCAAAGGCATTCCCTCAGGAACCACACATTCACACACACCCATATGTTGCACATAGTCGTTCCTCACTATTTATTAGACACTCAAAGTTTCTGCTTCCGTGGAACTTACATCCCAAGACAGGAGGGCTCTGTGGCAAATACGTATCTGTCCAGAGTAAATATGGTAATGGAGACGGTGAGGGACCGGGGCTGGAGAGAGAACTCAGCGGGCTGGATACAGGCTCTGCATCCAGAGACCAGGGAGGGGCCCATCCCAGTACTGCCTGGTCTCCTGATAACACTGCTGAAAGCGATCACTGAGCACAGACCTGGGAATAGTCCAGAGCCCCACTGGTTGTGGTCCAAGAACAAAAAAAAAAAAAAAGCAAGGGCCTGGAAAAATAGTGCAGTCAGTGGTTTGGGATATCTGTCTTGCAAGTCGACGATCATTAATTGAACCCCCTGGTCTGGCACACAGCCAGCATGATCCAGAGCCCGGCAGCTCTGCTGGGGGTGCCCTGGCACTGCAAGTGTTCCCCATCACCCCACAGAAACTTCTGTGAAATGCAGGGAGCGCCCAACTAAGATGCATAAGCAGCACAGTGCGGAAGTGTGACCCCCCAGTGAGCATGTGTGAACAGCCTGACGTAAAGTGTGCAGAACACCGCAGACACAACCAACAACAGCAATGCAGGGAAGGGAGAAGGGAAAAAAACTATAACTCAAACACAAAATATCTGTTTGGAAGGAGGAGGTTTGGGCCACGCCTGGCCATACTGAGTAGCTACTGCCGCCTGGTCGTGCTTAGAGCTCACTCTTGGCCGCTCCAGGGACCATATATGGTGCTGGGGATTGACCTGCAGTTTGTTGCATGCAAGGCAAACGCCTTAACCTCTGTGCTACCTCTCTAGCCCCCCAAAAATAGAATGAGATATCTTGGGGCGGGAACAATGCTCAGTGGTAAAGTGAATGCATGAGACCTGGTTTCAAAGGAGGAGGAAAAGAAAGCAGAGGAAGGGAGTAATAAGAGGGAAGGAGGAAGCTGTTTTAGAGCATGTGGTCAGGGAAAGGGCTCTCTGTGAGCCTTTGGGACCCACGAGGCGTTGGGAAAAGGCTTTTCAGGCAGAAGAAACAGCAAGGTCAGAGGCCCTGAGGCAGGAACAATGAGCAGAAAGCAGGAGGATCAGGGCAGCTGGAACAAGAGAGAGGGAAGGGAAGGAGAAGGAAAACAAGACTGGAGTCGAGACCAGAGCTTGGCTCAAGAGGCTGGGGCACAGTATTTGCATGTGGGAGCCCTGGGTTCCGTCCCTGGCAACACAGGTCCCCCAACCACTGTGGGGAATGACCTCCGAGCACTTAGCCAGGAGTATCCCCCGTCATCAGCAGGTGTGCCCCCAAAAAATACAAGAAGGAGAAGAGCTGAGCCCCGAGGTCCCTGTGGAAGCTGGGCTAGCCACAGGGTCCCCACGAGGGAGAGTGGTCGAGGGGGACAGAATGGGCAGAGGCAGGATGTGTCAAGAGCAGAATCCACACGATGTCTGAGGCAGTGACTGGGTTTGGCTGCAGCAAATGAAAGAAGATGGGCGCATTGGGGGGGAAGTGGGTCTGAGGGGGGAGAGCGGGTTTTGAGGGGACAAGCTAAGAGTGAAAGATGAATCCACCTTCCAAGTCTGAGTGTGGCACTGGCAAGGGGGCCTGTGAGTCAGGAGCGGAGTCTGGATCCACAGATTTGGTTGATGCTCATACACACCCACCAGTCACATGCATGTCCAGAGTCTGCTCTGGAACCCCAAAACACCACCCCAAAGAATTCTAAGGAGGAAAGACAGACAGAGTTACAGAAATTGAACATGTGTCAAGCAGAGAATCTGATCGACCAAGCTCAAAGACAAACCTCAAGCCTGAAAAATATTTACATTTACTATGCACTGGTTTACAATTGCAAAACTGATAAACATGAAAAATACAAATGACAATGAATAGAAATAATATAGAATAATATAGATAATAATATAATAATAATATAGAAATAGACTTTGTACGGAAGCAAAAAGAGTACTGGAGAGATGGTACAGCAGATAGGGCACTTGCCTTGCTCAAAGCAGACCCAGGTTTGATCCCTGACACCCCATATGGTCTCTGGAACACCACTAGGAGTGATCCCTGAGTGCAGAGCCAGAATTAAGTCCTGAGCACTGCTAGAAACGCCCCTCCTCCCCCCCAAAAAAGAGAAGAGACAAACAAAAAGAAATGACCTTAATGGAAAGGGGGGCTCAACGGGAAACAATGGGCTTTGTATACAGGAGGCCCAGGCTTAACCCCTAGCACCACAGGAAGCAACTCCCAAGCACTAAGCTGGGAGCAGTCCCTGAGTCCGCAGTGTGTGGCCCCAAACAGTGCCCAAAATGAAGAGAAAATGGAATCATAAATAGAATCATGAAGAAGCACAAATAACCAACTGACACAACAGAAGGGAAAAATAAAATAGAAGCAAGTGGATGCTGCTTTTCCATCAATCACTTTAGCAAATCGGAAGGAAAATTGTTCCCAGAATTATCGGGAGGAGTGGGAAATGGCCTCCTTCCTCGCGGATGAAAAAGCTTGTCTGCATCAAAAGTCCTTAGAGAGCATCTCTGACCCACGGGCGGCATGTCCAGAAATCTTCAAGCCTGCAGATCTGCATACAAGAATATTTGCTACGACTTTGCTTGCAAGAGCAAACAACTGGGAATCTCACTGTCCATCCACAGATTGTCTCTGTCTCACTGTCCATTTCCAGATATTTTCTCTGTAAACAAGGGGACAGTTGCGAACACAAGGAAGCGGCTACTGGTTTGAAACAATGTGATGCATGTGCTGATGCCCACCAACTACTGTGGAAAGGAAGAAAAGATACCAAGTTCCTGATGCTACCTCACCTTTGGGATGTGCATATAAATATACATACAAGAAAAGCTTGAGGGTTAGACCCTGAAGTATTTTTGTTTTTGTTTTGTTTTGTTTTGGGTCACACCCAGCAATGCACAGGGGTTACTCCTGGCTCTGCACTCAGGAATTACCCCTGGCAGTGCTCAGGGAAACATATGGGATGCTGGGAATCGGACCCGGGTTGGCCGCATACAAGGCAAACGCCCTACCTGCTGTGCTATTGCTCCAGCCCGAAGACCCTGAATTATTTTTGGTTATATTTTTGGTTTTTGTTTTGGGGTCATATCCAGCAGTGTTCAGGACTTACTCTGGCTCTGCTCTCAGATGTCACTTCTGGTGGGGCTCTGCAGGGGGGAGGCAGGGATCTTACGGGATGTGGGGGACCAAATTTGGGTCTGCTGCATGGAAGCGAGCACTGCACTATCACTCTGGCCCCATGCCCTGGATTCCTACCAGAGCTACCTGGGGACAGGACTCAGTGGTTGAGCAGCAGTCGCCTTGCATGTTTGAGCCCTCGGTTTGATCCCCAAGAAAGAACTTTGGGGCCAGAGTGATAAACAGGAGGGCACTTGCCTGCAGACAGCCCACCCAGGTTGGATCCCATGTAGTCCCTGGAGCACCACCAGGAGTGATCCCTGAGTGTGGAGACAGGAGTAAGCCCTGAGCAGCACTGGGTAGAGCCCCAAAACAAAAAAACAAAAAAAAAAAAAACGCCGCAGAAAATAAATTAAACCCAGAGGTTCTTTATAGGATATAGCAGCTGGGTAGCAAATGATCCTCACCTCTATGTTCCTGTTTCACGTTTTCTGTAGCTAGGGGTGTATTCTAATGGATGAGGGATGGGGACAGGCTCCAAAGGGCTCCAAAAGGCGTCCTTAGCTCCAAGCTGGGAAGAGGGAACAGTGCTTAGAAGTAATTTTATCCTTCTCCCCTCCCCTGGCCAGGCTGGAAGCTCCTCCCTCCTCAGACTCAGGGGCTTTGTTGCTTTAAAACTCTGCTGGTAATGTGGCAAGTGACATTTTAATTGGCCTCATTATTGTTGATCTCACAGGTTTTGATGCATGACAGGTATTTATTTATAAACTGAAACAAGGACAAGTACCTCTCTGCACCCCAAAATGGCCTCAGCCCTCTGACCCACTGATGGTCTCCCAGTCTCTCCCTGCATGTCCTCCACCCACCATTCCAGCCTCATGTGCTCTCCCTCCGAGCACCAGCAAGACATCACCATGCCTGCTTGTCACCTCGAAGCCTGGCTCCTGCTGTGCCCTCAGCTCTCCTCACCGTTGTTCTTGTCCCTCTTCACTTTTAAGGAAACCTTTCTTGGGGCTGGTAGGTCCTTGACTTGCATGCAGCTGACCCAGTTTGATCTATGGCACTGCATATGGTCTCCCAAGTTGTGCTAAGAGAGATCCCTATGCATAGAGACAGGAGTATGTCCTAAGCACTTACCTGAGTATGAGGAAGAAAAGGAAGGGAGGGAGGGAGGGAGGGAGGGAGGGAGGGTCCTCCAAAGCACTGCTAGAAGTAATATGTGATCAAGATTAGGTTTGTCCATCAAACAAAACAACCCTCTCCATCAAGACTTAGTTTAAACAATACCTTCTCAGAAACAGGGCTCCCCAAGCCTACCCTGAGAAGGCTTCTCTGCTCTCCCAAGTTCTAGAAATCAACAGTGCTGACCACACCTACATCAAAGCCATAATCATCAGAGCTACCGTTCACCAGCAACTGTGCTGGGAGCCAGGCACCTCACAAAAGGCTTTTCCCAGCCCAATTCCAGCGCTTGGGAATCTGATGAGGACATGAGAGTCTCCCCTGCTGCCCCAAGTTCCTCCAGGGCAGAAAGTGTCTCTTGCCAGTGACCTAGCCAGATCAGAGTCTGAGGCAGGGCTTGGGGAGATGAGGATGGGATGAATGAATTAATAATAACAACTATTTAGTAAATGCCCCCAGGATCTCCATCAATCCTCTACCACCTAGCAAGCAAGCGAGCTGCTGACACCCCCATGGCAGAGGCGGAAATGGGAGGTGAGAAAGACTGGCACATTGTAAAGGCTGCAGCCAGGAAGCGGTGGAACAGGTTTGCAGGTGAAGTGCTTCCCCCAGCTAGTGTTTCCTAACCCCAGGCACAGAGGCCATCTCTCCCTCCCGGACTGCCAGCACCTCTGATCTAATCCAAGGCAATAGATGGAGAGCAGCAAAGAAAAAACCCATTCCCACAGAGCGTGTGAGTCTGTGTGCCCTAGCCTGTGTGTCGTGAATGAGGCTCCATGCAAGCTCACTCTTCCCAGGAGAGTTCCTCATTCACCATCCTCTTCATCACTCCAGGTCCCGATACCTCTGAGGCCACAGAGAGCCCTGGCCTGTGGCTGCTACTTCCGATCTGAATCACCCGCACATGGTACTAACAGCGCATCTCGGGGTGTGTGGTGCCCTGTGCATGCAGATGCAGGATGCTGTGATGCGCCACACGCGTGTGTGTTTAAGTGTTGTTTGTGGTTACTGATGGGACTCCATGGTCATGCATGAGTGTACATGTAAAGCCAGGGAGTAGTCTGCCTTAAGGGTATCTTCACCAGAAATCATGTGGTTCTAAAGAGTCTGAGAAAGAATAAGAGATGAAACAAAAACAAACAAATTTAAATTCAGCTGATACAGAGATACAGGCAGATTAACACAGAGGAAATAGATTAGTCATTCCTCTCTTAGTTTCTGTAGCATGTAGCACACAGAGCCTGATAAGGTCAGTGTTTAGTAAGAAGTAAGTATCAAATTGAAAGAAAAACTACCAAAGCCGGTGAGGGAGGCAGGGCCCCCGCAGCCTAGTCTGATGCTCTAGACCCCAGGCCTATAAGCAGGATGTGTGTGATCTTTTCCAGCTACTGGGCATCACTAACCCTTCCTCTGGGCTCCTCAGTCAGGCCCAGCAGCTGGAACGGCAGCTGGCAGGCACACCCAGCTCTGAGCTCTGTGGCTGTGAGGGAGCCAAGAGCGGCCGGGCTGGGGTCCTGCTGGGCGCGCGGGCGCTTCTGAGCAGGGACCCGCACTCCTGGCCCCAGGCCGGGCCCTGCGTGGGCTCAGCCCGCTGCACACTCCAAACAGAATCAATTATATATTTAAAAGGTGCCGCCCCGCAATTCCTGGCGAGCCAGGAGAGTCATCCATCACGGCGCGGCCGCGTTTCACAAGCTGTCGAATTGTGCTTACATTGGTTAAAAGAATCTTTATATTTCATTAAGCAAGCAGATCGGCGGATCTCTCGCCACAGGCACCATATAGATGGCTTTAATTTTCCAAATCTGCAAATGCATCCGTTATGTCCCCACGTCGCTGCTGGCTGCGGCCTAATGCCCAGCCAATCGAAGAATCAAGCAGAATTTTATGAGGGGGCATTTTTTATAAATTAACAGCAGCACTGCTAGGAAGCCGCACGCAAGGCGTCTTTGATTAAAAGGAAAGTGGCTCCGTCCCTCGGCCACCCCCGCTCAGCCAGCCCGCGGGCCTGCCCCTTCTCTCTTCAACTCTCCCTACCTCCTCGGAACTTTCTTTCTCCCGCAGTGGCTTCTCATTTGCTCGCACACTAGGCAATGCGCGGCAGGCAACTCTGTGGAAAGGAAAGGGTAGGAAGCAGGGTGGGGGTCAGCAGGCTTCTCCGGGCTGCTGGGCTGCTGTCGTCCACGGGTAGACCCGCCAGCTCCTAACAAGGTCACCCCCAGGCAAGGCCTGCCACACTCCAGCCAGCTGAAGCAGGGCCCCGCTCACGCCCGCAACACAAGAGGAGACAGATATGCAGGGGACAGTCACCTGCTCCAAGGCCCCCCGGCTAGCACGACAGTGGCCGGAACCCCTGGGAGACAAGAATTGACATGGCTCTGAAATAGACCCTGGTGGTGCCTGTCCCTGGTCATTAATGGGGGCAGGATGGATGAAAGCCAACTGAGACCGTGAACTTCCGTCCCTGAGCAATGCTGCTGCCCCCATAACCCAAAGGTTCCCTGGTGACCCCTGCGGGGTAAAGGTTCCTGCAGCTGTCCGTCCTACTTAGCCGTTTGGAGACCAAGATGGAGAGTACATGAATACACGAACAGGAACGGCAGCCTGGACTGCCAGCCCAGCCAGGGCTGCCGCGTGACCCAGCGATGGCCCTACCATCACTGACTTCTGCCAATACCCTACTGACCCAAAGCTTGCCCAAGACGGAGAGAACGATATGTCCTGAGTCATGTGTAATCCAGACTGGCCCAAGAGAGGCCAAGGAGTAGGGATTCCTCTGTGTGTGATGGGGGTGGAGGGGTGGGGGAACTGAACAAGAGGTCTTCTAGCTCTGAGTTGGGGTGGGCTGAGGTTTTCAAGATTTCAAGGACGCTCCAGGCCAAGCACAAGCTAACACTCAGGTTTGGCAACTTCCATGATGTGAGTCCCTTCCAGGATCCAAAATGGCCTCCATTACACTTCAAGGACAAGAAATTGAGCCTCAGCGATGTCCCCTTGGCTGATCTGTTCCAGAATGGCGAAGACTGACCCTCACCCCATCCCACCAACTGCCCCTGTTCCCACACCTGTGTCTAGTCCAGAGCTGCTGTAGTGGAGTCCGTGGGTAATGCGGTCTAAGGCCCCACCCAGCTTACGGCCACAGGTCTGGAAGAGGCTTGAGGTCAAGCCACCTCTCCTGCTCCCTCTCAGAAGTCGCTCATTTTATGGAGGCTCCAAGAGTGTCACATCAATTCTCAACCACCGTGGAGTGTCACAGCTCCCAAATCTCTTCTTCATCAGGCAGTCCAACGTGCAGAATGTCCCAGGGGGCCACACTGCCCGTGATTCCATGACCCCACATAGCCACAAGGTCATAGAAGCCAAGGACACACCATTAAGACAAATCAGGGCTAATGGAGAGACTTCCAGCATCAACTGCTTCTGTCTGCCTAGGAGTCAGGGAGATGGTGCAATGCACCTACTGAAGACCCTCACCCCGGCCATCCTGCGTCAACCTCTGCCCCCACTGGCCCTCGGAGCACACACTGAAACCCATCTTCAAGGCCGGAGAGATGCTTAATGGGCATCAGGCTTTGCATGAGGAAGGCTCAGGTCTTGTCCCCCCACTGCACCATGCCTAGTGTACCAGTAGCTCCTAAGTATTTCTGGGTATGGTCCAACCCCCCCAAAATATAAACTAATCTATTTTCATTTCCCTATGCAAAATAAATGAACCTATCTCTCAGGCCCGTGATCTTAGGTTCCTTCCATTTCTTTTGTTTGGGGGGAAGGAACACATCCAGCAGCATTTGGGGGCAAACTTGGGGTCAGGAATTGAACCCACAGCTCCCACATGCAGAACATACTTTGAGCTTTGTAAGCTATTGCTCTACCCCTAAGCCACATTTCTTATTTCGGGTTTTTGTTGTTTGTTTGGGGGCCACATCCTCTGTACTCAGGGTTTACACCTGGTTCTTTGCTCAGAGGTTACTCCTGTTGGTGCTTGGCCACCATACAAACCAGGGATCCGACCCAGGTCAGCCACTTTCAAGGAAAGCGCCCTGCACTCTGGACTCTTGCTTTGGCCCTCAAAGTCGCGTTTCTTGAAAGGCATCTCTAAATTCACCATGTGCCATTATCTTGCTCACTCCTAATGCACTGCACCTCCATTGAGACCAGCTCTCTGGAGTCACCATGCTCTGACCTTCCCTGACTCCTCTGTCCCCCACCAATACAACTTGGGGAATTCCTGAACCCTCCTGTAGACTTAATCTCCCCTTTACCAGGAAGCCGCCCCTGGTGACCTAGGTTGGGTCGGTCATGTGACTCTGAACCTAGCACTACTTCACCAAACTGTAGTTATCAGTGTGCATGCCTCTTGCCAAAGATATAACAATGAATTTTACTTGATAGAGAACTGACAGACGACACATCTCTGAATCCTCACGACAGTCTAAACCTGACAAAAGAGGCGCCTGAGTCCAAGAACTCACAGGGCACTCACCCAACGCCATGGTCGGTCAGGCAGTGAGTGTAGCCACGATGCAAGGTGGAAGTCTCACTCCATCTTGTGGACTCAGTCCCACCAGAAGCCCCAAACCTCCCCGGCTGAGATCTTGTCGGCAGGACTGGCTCCAGGCCTGGCACTCAGCACCCAGCCCAGGGCACATTGGACCTTCACACCACAAGACAGAGCCACCGTTTGTCAGACTAAGGACTCTGGGGAAGTGGAATGAGTCCTGGAGGCTGAGAATCCAGCAGGGTGGTAAAAGGATGCGAGGGGACTAGCTCTGGGAGACTGAGAGGGACAACAAAGCCCAAAACTGAGTGAACCAAGGCAAGCCACATTACCCCAGCAGGGAGGACCCACATCCTCCCCAGAAGCCAAGACATGTTCCCCAGCCCCAGCCCCAGCCCAGTCCAGGGGCAGCTGCCCTCCACCGAGTGGGCGGGTCCGGGGTAGCTGCAGCTCTGACTTCATCCCAGTCCCCATCATCCCCTGCCTTGTTCCTCACCATGCCCTAATCCCCAGATGACACCTGGTGCAGACGCAGGGCACTCCACATGGCTGTTGCCAAAGTCCAGAATCTCTGATGTGTCTTTCTGGCACAGTAGAGGACCCCCAAAGAGGGCCCCCAAAGAGAGGTGGGCTCCCTGGGTGTGTCCCTGCCAGGGGTGGGCCAGCAGGGAGCAGGAAGGCCCTAGAGCTCATCGGTTCCCTAGAAGGAGATTCTCACCTTCCCTCAGGGCTGTGGGGGTCAAGGGAGCACTGGAGGGAAAAGGTCTGGGGTCTGGGGACAGACCCTGCCCCTGCGGCCCCTTGGAGGAGCCCAGGCTCTGAGCTCCCTACACAAACTGTTATCCATTAACATCCAATTATCCCTCGGTCCGAGCCATTAATTATAAATCAGCCGCTAATTGGGGTAATTAGCCCCCCGCAGGCTAATGGGCCGAGACTGAGGGAGGCCCGTGTGCCTAACGTCTATGTTTTATGTTTGAGGTGCTACTGCTTTTTTTGGGGGGGGGCAACGAAATCAGGCAGCCGGCATTGTTGGGATTTTGGGTTTGTTTTTCTAAGCAGCGAAACAGGGCAGGGAGAGAGACGCTGACCGGCCAATTTTTGTTTCTCCTCCCCGCCCCGCTTCCTTCCCGGTGTCGGTTCTCAAGGCCACTGGGCCACAGACGCCTGACCCGGGCCTTGGAGTTGAGCTGTCGGGCAGACTGCGAGATTCTCTCGGTCCTTTCCCGCATAGCTGCAGCGGGGCGCTGAGCGGCCGACGGAGGGAACGCGGCTAGCTAGTGGGGCGCGGCGAGGCGCAGGGCGGCGCCCGCAGGTTAGGGGTGCTGGCCTCGCTCGCCTGTTTTGCTCGGCCTGGAGATCCCCGAAACTGCGGGGCCCCTCGGAGCCGCTTCTCCGGGTCGAGCCAGACCTGCGAACCCGGGTGACACTTGCAGAGGGGCGTGTTGCGTCGCGCGGGTTCCGCTGGGGCGCGGACGGGCCGACTCAACCGACGACGCCGCGCAGCCGTGACGCACACAAACCAAGCTGAGGGGCCCCGGCGGCCTCGGGGCGCGATGACGCAGGGCCCGCAGAGGCGGTGACCTGGCCCACAGGAGTCATCCCGGGTGGGAAACGCACTCAGGACGAGAGCCCGCGGGTCCGGGGGCAGCTGCCCTCCACCGAGTGGGCGGACCCGGCTCGAGTTCGGAGACAGCGCGGCCAGGGGCGCACTCCCGGGTTGGTGCGCGCTGGGACTCCGGCCAATTCGCTAGCGCCAAGGCCGACGTGGACCGGCGCTCGAGGGTCACTGGAAAGAGGGAAACGTCGCAGGACCGCCCGACTGCCCGCAGGAGCGCGGGAAGCCCAGCTCAGTGCTCTTCTGACCGCCCGGGAAACTGAGGCGTACAGAGGGGCAATGACCCACTCAAGGTCAATGGGTGGGGTGCGGGACAAATGCGCGGAGCTAAGTGTGCTCTGCAGCACCGAGCGCACCCGCACGCCCCCAACCCCCAGCACCCCCGCCCCGGCCCCGCCCGCCTGCTCGGTAATGGGCTTTGGTGGCGGCGTCGCCCGGGGCCTTGATTAGATATTTATTGCTGTCATTTACATGGGCACCGCGGGGCGGCCGAGCGGGAAGTGGGGAAGGGGAGTAGGGAGGGAAACGAAGAGGGGTGGGGGCGGCTCCGCTAAGTCCCGGCAAGTAAGGAGCCGCTGGCGGGAGTGGGGGCAGAGCGCGGCCGAAGTTGCAAGCCGTGGCCCTTGGACTGTGGCAACCGGGCGCATAGCTGGGAGTGGGGGTGTGTGATGGTGTGAGTGGCCCCTTGAATTAAACCTGTGTGTGCATTTGGTGCTGTCAGGGGACACGCCAGGCTGTGCTCCTGGGGCAATCTGTGTAATCTGTGACTTCTCACCTGGGTGTGAGTGAGCCCGGGTGACGCTGCCACCATGGCAGAAGGGTGGGTCAGCGAGGGTCTGTGTCTTTCCATGTGGCCAGCCCAAAATGTGCCTGTATGCAGGATTGGCTCAGAAATGGGAGACTGTGGTCCCCAAGATCCAGGCCTCCTCCCGAGCTGATTCAAGGGCTCCATGACCAAACCCAATTGGGTGTCCCCCACAAGAGCCCAGGTTTCTGGAAAACTGGCCCATGGGGCTGCGGTCCTGGTCAGTGCTGGATCTGGGGTTCTGCTCCGTGGCTCCAGCCATGGGGTGAACGAATACTGTGGATCCAATCCCCGAAGCAAGTTCTGTCTGCACCGGAGATAAAAAGCCACAATGTCCCAACCACTCAGATCACAGGCGTGGAAATGTTGGGAATGGGGGTTCAGAGGTTCCCCAGACACTCACCAGCTTCCTTCACCCCACCCCACTGAGTGGAAGAGCTCCGGCGGGCGACCCTGAATGCACGCCCTGAAGTTGCCTTCGCCCGGGGCGGGTTTCCTGTCTGCACTCCTGCCCTCTCTTCCGCTTTCCACACCAGGTCTAGGAGGCAGGTTCTCAGGTCCCAGCAGAGTCCAGAGCCCCTGGGGTGTGCTGGGCTGGGGGAAGGTGTTTACCCTCATCCTAAGTAGCAAGTAGCAAGCCTCTGATTCTCCTCCAAAGACTGAGTCTACCTCCAGCGGCAGAGAGAAATTTGAGCCAATTACCCGGATAATTTGCTCTCACTAGGCAGCAAATTCGATTTTTTTCCTGAATGCCCAACACACGCATTAGCACACCCGTTTTGCAAGGAGAGGAGGTAGGGACTAAATTCCCAGCTCCTTGGGTGGGTTCCTTCCCTTTGCAGGGAGGACTGGTGAGGCCCAGAGGCAAAACTGAAAAGCTAAAACTAGTAGGGGCCCTGACTTGCTGGGAAGACGAACTCCCGCCCGCCAGCACACCGGCTCCCCAGTTCCGGGAGCAGACACCAGTCACCCCACGAGTGGCGGCCGCTGGAACATGCACAGTCTCCTCAACGGGGCCCACGTCACCTAGGCACCTCGGTAGGCCCCGTCTTAAAGCCAGCACCACCCCCAGAGAACCAGTCCGGGCCCCAGCGGGCCCAGGGCCTCCGCGTACTTTCCCAAAACGAAAAATACTGCCTGGTGGCCCAGGCGGAAACGACAGCGCCACTGTGCTCCAAACTGAGCTGCTCCCCTTCTCCGACAGGGGTCCAAACACGAACAACGGGGTACCCCGAAAGGCCATGGATCCCGACCTTCTCCCACCTCACCCCGCAACCCGGGGTTCCCTCATCCTACAAATCATAAGCCTGAAGAGGCCGTCAGCCCTCGCAGAGTGTGGCCGCCACGGTGAAGGCTTCGGGGCCCCAGATTTGAGGCAACCGTGGACGCGAGAGGTTGGGCTCAGACCCCGGCGCGCACCAGCCGGCGGCCCGGCGCTCGGCTGGGAACTTGTGCTGGGCGGCGAGGAAGTTCAGTTCGCGGGGTCGGGGACATCGCCTGTTCCCGACCCAGGGCGGGCTCCAGAATCTGGGGGCTCCAGGACGGGAGGCCAGAGCGTCGGGGCCCTGGCAGCTCCCCCAGTCCCTGGGCCACTCCCGCCGGGCGCAGCTGCAGGATGGGCCCAGCCTGCGGTTCCCCGCCGGAGCGCCACCGACCCACGCCAGTCGGGCCGCGGAAGGCGAAACGAATTCCCGGGGGGCTCAAGCCTCTGCCCCCCAAACGCCCACGTGGGCGACCCGAGGCCGAGGCGGCGTTCCCGAGGGCCAGCGCCGGCGGGGCGCTGAGCCCGCGGTCCCGGCGGGGGAACTCGTGCGGAGACGCGGGTCCGAGAGTAAAGACGCACTCGCCCGCCGCCGAGTTCGAGACGGAACAGCGCGGCGCGGCGCGAGCCCACGGCCCTGGCACGAGCCCAGCAGCGCGGGGCGCGCGGGGCGTCAGGGACGCGGGAGCTCGGGGACGCGGGCGGCCCCAGTGCCCCCCAAGCGGAGACCCGAGCCGCCGGCCGCGCCCCCTCCCCAGCCCGGGCCCCGGGCTTCGCGACGCCCCGGGCCGCATCTGCTCCGCATTACCCCGGCCACCTCCTCCCCACCCCCTCCAAACTGAGAAGGATTTGTCTCCGCTTAATATCCAAACCTTTTTTGTATTTATTTTTTTTCAGGGGCGAAGTAATATCTTCCAAATGAGGCAAAACCGTGACGGATCCGAAGCGTTCTCCGCGGGTGCCTGCGTCTCCGCGGGCCGAGGCTTCCGACACTGCCGCCTGGGCGCGTTCCTGCCCGCGGCCCTCCTCTCCCCTGCTCCCCTCTCCCCTCCCCTGCTCCCCTCTCCTCTCCTCTGCTCCCCTCTCCTCTCCTCTGCTCCCCTCTCCTCTCCTCTGCTCCCCTCTCCTCTCCCCTGCTCCCCTCTCCTCTCCTCTGCTCTCCTCCCTCTCTCCTCTCCTCTGCTCTCCTCCCTCTCTCCGTCTCTGTCTCTCCGTCTCCGTCTCTCTCTACCCCCCACCCCCCTCTTCCCCTCTCTCTACTTTGCGCCTCCTCGGGCGGGCCGCTCTTCCTCTCTGCCTCGATTCGCGGCGCGGGGCAGCGCCGTCCGTCTCGCCGGGCGCGTGTCCCTCTGTCTGCCCGCGGTTCCGTCTCCCTGGCCTTCCCCTGACGCAGCCCGTCTCCGCGTCCCTGACCCCGTGCAAACTTTCCGACCCTTCGAGCTGGCCAGGAGCGCGGACCGCGGGGAAGGAGGCGGTCCCCAGCGCTGCCCGCCACGTCCCGCCCGCCCCGGCGCCCCTCCCGGCTCGGCCCGCCAACCCCGCCCGCTCGCACCTGGTGTCCCCGGCCCGCGCCGCCGCCGCCACTGCCATCGACGCGCGCCACGGTCGAGGCTGGAGTTTTAAACGGCGTTTCCCCCGCGCCCGGCGCCGATCCACGCGCTCCCCAGTGGCCCGGGTGGCTGCCAATCACGCGCCGCGCCCGCCCCCGGCCCGCCCCGCCCCGCCGGTGCGGCCCAGCGGCTCGGGGTCTCGGCGGCCGGGGTCCCGCCGTCCGCGAGTCCGTGGGCTCGCCAGCGTCTGCCACTGGCTCCAAACCTCCGTCTCTCGATCTCCAGTCTTGGGTCTCTGCAGAAGCCGCAGGCCGACCCTCGGGGCTAGGAGGAGGCTGGAGGAACCCTCCCTTCCCAGGGCCTGGTCCTCAGCAAGGGCTTGAGCAGGAGGGTAGATGCAACGGCCTTGGGGACTCCGGGCCTGACTCCCATCGCACCGAGCCTCCAAGGTCCCGAGCTGCGCGGCGCCGCCCCCCCCCCGCCCCGTGGGCTCGCGGGCGCGCGCACACACACATCACACACACACACACACACACACACACACACACACACACACCTTCTCTCCGTGGTTCCCCGCTGCCTGCAGCCCTGCCACCCCGCGCCACCACTCCATCCACACGAGCACTCAGAACTCACCGCCCACACACTCAGCCCATTACACAGGATTGCTCCAGCAGCTGTCACCTGTCAGAGGCCACCAGAGAGGTCCGGTGCTGGCAACTCTGCTGCCTGACTTCCAGGCAGAAATCCTGGTTCTGGGACCCTCTGGTTTTTGTCATGCCCCATGTTGCCTGCCGCTGGTGGGCAGGATGGTGACAGGGTGACAAGCGATCTGGAGCTGGCTCCAGGACCAGAGGACTGGAGCTCCGCCTCCTAAAGGTGTGTTCCATAGGGACACGTTGCAGGGTACCCTAGTAGCAGGTGACTAGACTGAGGCTGTGGGGCTGGGTGGGCCCTCACCCAAGTGTGGGAAGGGAGTGGAAGGTCAGCCGACCGGGTCTTTGCTTACTATGGCAAAGACTGTAAGTCTCCTGGGACGTGTGTCCTTGTGGCCTGGGACTTCCGAGGTCTCTAGTGTGTGGAGGACTGTGTGCCGCACATGGCCCAGCGGTGCATCGCTGCAAGTTCAAGGGCGGTGTGAGCTGAGTGGCAGAGGAAGATGTAGCGTGTCATCGTCCACTGTGTCTGGGACCACGGGACCCCATCTTGGCATTCCCTCTGGGCTGTGCGTAGAGCATGAAGGAGTCCAGATCCAGAGAGCTGGGCTGCTTGCTTGACGAGGAAACCCAGAGAGGTGGCTGTGGTGGCTGTGGTGGCTTCCCGGCTGCCTGAGACTCACAGTCCAGGCTTGGAAGGGAGGAGGCCAGGAATTTGGGGCTGGGCGGGGCAGAGGGGCCACAGACAGATTTGAGGGTGGAATCCTGAGCTGAGTGAGGGGCTAAGCGCCTCAGAAGCGGGCGGGGAGTTGTGGCCTCAGAAGGGAGGGCAGAGGAGGGGGCGGTAAGAGGATTAGGCCCGCTTAGACCCTTCTCTCCCACCAGGATCCCCCACCCCCACCCCCAAGCTCCAGAAAAGATTTCTTCTGCCAAAGCAAAACCGTTTAGGCTCCATTTAAAGGGACAAGAAAGGTGGAGGCGGGGGCTTTAAATAACCTTTTAATTTCCCTTCAGGGATCTGAGCATGTGAGGGAGGGAAGAGGGAAGGGAAAAAGGAAGGGAAGGGAAGGGAAGGGAAGGGAAGGGAAGGGAAGGGAAGGGAAGGGAAGGGAAGGGAAGGGAGAGAGAAAGAGAT
>JAOXYA010000032.1:16027474-16041847 GCA_028565675.1 Sorex palustris
TCGAAACCCAAGCACAAAAAATTGTAAATCTACAACTGTACCTCATGGTGTTTCACTAATAAAAAAATAAATAAAAAATAAAAATAAAAAAAGCATGCTATTGTGTCTTTTGTTTATTATGGCTAATTTTACATTTTCCGTTGGGAAAAACAAAAAGAATAAAGGTCAAGGTAGGAGGACCCGGGGGACTGATGCTCCACCTGAAAAAGACAAAGGCTTTCCCTTGAACAGTCTAGTGGGATGTGGGGGAAGCTGAGCCTTTAAGTATTTCAGGGTGTCCCTGGTCTGACCCTTACTGAGTTCAAGTGCAGATTCTGAATTCAGGGCCCCCCAGAGAGGACACTATCCATCCAGGGAAAAACACCCTGTGCCCTTGCTCAGGACTGGTCAGCTAGAATAACTCTTGTTCCAGTTGTTGGGGCTGACCATATGGACCTCTCAAGCTGCAGAGAAGCTTATCTTGGGTGAAAGGCAAGCCTGGGGATAGAAACAGCAGGTTTCAGGTGAGATCAAGCTCATTCAGGGTGGTACAGCTGTAGACATTTGGTAAACACCCCTGCTGGTGCTCAGGACTTACTCCCAGCCCTGCACTCAGGGATAACTCCTGGTGATGCTCAGGGGATGCAAGGCAGTCACCTTCACCTCCGATTATTTCTCCACCCTGAAACAGCTGAAGAGGAGACAGAATAAGAGACAAAGCAGAAAACAAGCCAGTGGTGGAGTGAGACAGACAGGGAGACACACCGGAACCAGAGGAGACGTGGGTCCGGGAAAGCTGCTGAGATTCAGAAACAGCCCAAGAGACCAGGCAGAGTAGAGGCAGGAGAGGGCTGGGAGGGCTAGAGCTGGAGGCAGGCTCAGCCAGGAGGCCCCGGCTCCGAGCACCCAAGGGCCTGGCCGGTGAGGAAGGCTCTGACAGGCAGAAGAAGCCATTCCCTGTGCTCTGGCCATGGCTGTGAAAGGACCTGCAGGACACAGCCCCATCCTATAGACCAAGCCCAGGCAGGCGAGCCCATTGCTGTTTAGCTTAGCCACTTTGGGGGGGACTCAGAGAGATTGTCCCCTTAGTGTGAGCCAGTTCTGGGCCTGGGATGATTTTTTGAGACTTGAGCCCGGAGGTGCTGCAGAGAGTAGCTTGGGGGAACATTAGTCCCCTTCATAGTCACCAGCAAACATTAGTCACCCAAACAAGCAAGTCATCTGTGTTTTTTGTTTGTTTGGTGAAGGTAGGGGCGGGTCAAAAGTGGCTTGGGTGGGGCTGGAGCGATGGCACAGCGGGGAGGGCGTTTGCCTTGCTCGCAGATGACCCGGTTCGAGTCCCAGCATCCTATATGGTCCCCTGAGCACCGCCAGGAGTAATTCCTGAGTGCAGAGCCGGGAGTACCCCCTGTGCATCATCGCCAGGTGAGACCCCAAAAGAAAAAAAAAGGTTTGGGTCACACTGGAAGATTCTTGGGGACTACTCCTGGCTCTGTGCTCAGAGGTCACTTCAGTTGGCTCTCAGGCATCAAGCAGGGCTGAGGATCAAATCCAGGCCTCCCACATAGAAAGCCTGCGCTCAGCCCCTGTGCTGTCTCTCCAGCACCCTCCCACCTTTTATAAAGCAGCCCCGCGCAGTGCACACCTGGCAAGCAGCGTGCTCCCCAGCGCCCTCTTCCTCCCGCTGGCCTCCCCTTCACCTGCTACATAAGAGGCTGCCGATTCCCCGCCAAGTTGTGGCCCCCTCAGGGTAGAAAATTAGATGACTTTCTGGAAAGGCTCCCTGCTGGTTTCCAGCTGTGTCCAGGCTACAAAGTAAACAGGAGGTGCTGGGGGCCTGACGCCCTAGGAGGACTCCATTATGCAAGTGCTGGGACCACTTTCTCTTTGTGTCTCCTCCCGACCCCCAGGGCCAGCTTGGAGCAGCCTCGCCCTGCAGAAGAGCAGGCTGGACTGCCTCTTCACCCTGTCAGAGAAGGGGAAGGAGAAAGGCAAGGAAGGGGCCCTAGGCCGACCTAGAGGCTCACTCCAATCTGGACCCCAGTTGCCCCTGCCCTCGGCCTCAGATGGGCTCAGGGCTTCTCTCTCCAGGAAGATAATGGCTTCTGGTCTGAAACAACTGAGCCACTCGGGATGCACCTCCCAGCCTCCGTGTGCGTGGACTTGGGAGCTGGGGGCGCCAGGCCCTCCTTGCCTCAGGCAGACGCCCCGCCTGGCTGCAAGACCCTCTGAGCTCTCTGAGGTAATAAGCCTGAATCGGGCAGAGCATCATACTGGGTCCCAAGGGATCCCTTCTCCCCAGCTTCCCTCCTTGTGGGGAAGGGGTGTCATGGCTGCCTGGGCTGCTGGGTTTTCTCTGCAGTCAGCCTCTTCTGAACTAACAAGAGAAGTTCTGCAGCAAGGGCATGCCCTGTCCACCTGCTACCTAGTCGTCATTCCTTGATATAAATAAATCCTACAAAGGGGGTGGAGGGCTGGAGAGATACGATGGTGTGTAAGGAACTTGCCTTGCACGTAGCTGACCCAAGTCCAATCCCCAGCATCCCAGATGGTCTCCCAAGCACTGTCAGGAGTAATTGCTGTAACCAAGAGTAACCTCCCCCAACCTCCCCCAAAAGAAAGGGGATCCTGAAAGGGAGGAATCCTGTCCCCCCACTTTATTCCCCTACTTCCTCCCCCTCCCCTTTCCCTATGTTGTGAGATCACTGCTGTAATGGCCAGGAGTCACACATCAGGCTGTGGAGCTCAACACACTCAGCTTCAGTGCTCACTGGGGTTTGTGGTGTTTCCACATGTACTCACGGAGGTCATACTCTTATTTGAGAGGCACAAATCATGATTTCGGGGCTTTCTACAGTGCTCACACATGGGCTCCCCAGGGATTACATGCCCGTCTGCGAGGCATCACATCTTTGTTTGTTTGTTTGGGGGACCACACCCAGCAGTACTCAGGGCTTACTTCTGGCTCTGGGCTCTGTGCTCAGGGATCAGTCCTGCCAGGGCTCTAGGGGTGCCGGGCATCGAACTGGGTCGGCAGGAAGTGTACCCGCTGTACTATTGTTCCGACCCGTCCTCGTCTGTTCTGGTGGTGGTGTTTGCTAAGAGCTGTGTCTCTTTTGTGGTGCTCACACACCTGACACTGGTGCAGCCAGAAATCACCCGCTGTGCTGGCCCATGTGGGACCTTGAGGACGTGAACTCAACCCGTGCACCTGCAGGGCAGTAGCTCTGGGGCCCTGCACTGTTCCTCGGGGCTCCTCTCCCCATTGGGAAGCTGCCTCTGGACCGAACACAGTGACATGCCTGGCTCAGGGTAGCGGCATTAAATGAAGGCATGTTGAATGGTGGTTTGTGGTGGGGACCATTGAGGTACAAAGTCCCCACCTTGTGGGCCCCCGGGTATGTGTAGAAGGGAGCTTTCTCGCACTCTCATTCTCTAGTTTCACAGGTACACCCCTGAGTGGATTTCTGCTTAGGGAGATGCTCTTCACAACCAGGCTGAAGATTCTTTTTTCTTTTTCTTTTTATATTTTAGCCATACTCAGCTCAGGGCTTTCTCCTGGCTCTGTGCTCAGGGATCACTCCTGGCAGGCTTTGGGAACCAGATGGGGTGGAACTCAGGGTCTCACACATGCCAAGTTCTACATGACACCACTGTGAGCTGTCTCCCCAGTCACGACAAGGTACTTTCTTGCCTTTGATTTTGATAGTCATGGCACAAATTTATTGACTTTTTTTTTGGAGTGGGGTGATGGGCAACACCCCATGGTACTCAGGGCTTACTTCTGGCTCTGTGTTCAGGGATCACTCCTGGAAGGCTCAGGCTCATCTGGGGTACTGGGAATCAAACCCAGGATGGTAGTGTACAAGGCAAAAGCCCTAACCACTGTATTATCGCTCTGGCCCCCAAAGACTCTTTCTGTCTGAGCCTCAGCAGCTGACTGATCAGATCTGTGCTTTTGCCACCAGAAAAACCAGTTTTTTCATCCGAGAATGCCCTTTGTTTCTTAGTCACATCCAGAAGTGGTCTGAGATATTCTAGCTCAGTGCGTGGGGCTCACTGCTGCCAGTGCGCAAGGGACCATACGCAGTGCCAGGCACCATACGCAGCCTCCTGCATGCCTGAATCGATCCTTCCTGAGCCCACGTTGGGCCTGATTACCTCTTGGAGACCCAGAGCTTGGGAGGGTCCTGTCCTATAGGTCAGGGATGTCCAGGAGAATTTCTTCACGAGAATCTGACTCCTCTAGCTTCTTCTCCTTCAAGGGACTCAAGGACCAAAAAAAAAAAAAAAAATCAAGCAGGAAATTAGGTCAGGGAGGGAGGGACCAGGCGAGGGCTATAGTGGAAAGCTCCCCTGGCTTCCAGCACCCTGAACATTGGAGCACATCTCTTACCATAGCGACCCTCTTCTAGTCTCCCCATGGTCCACAGTCAGCCCAGTCTCATCAAAGCGAACTCCACACCTGCAGCTAGCTACACCTTGCCAGAAACAATGTGTGTGTGGAAAGGCTGACACCCCAGGACACATGTACAGGCGCTGTGGGCCCTTAGTAAAGACTCATTAGCCTTGACCCCTCCAGCCCACGGAGCCAAGCAGCCACAAGGTCACACTCACCGCCTGCGGCACAGGGTGGCACCCAGTCGCCTTCTACCACCCTGGTGGCAGCTGTAGGCCCTGCGGAGGTAACTGTTTAGTGCCCACCATCCATCAGGGCAAAGACTCGCCCCCACCCCCATGTGTGTGTGCCATGAGCATTGTGGGTTTGCACGCACAGAATATTCTAGAGGTATGAAGCCGAGGCTTTCCTGGAATTGAGGAAAGCTGCCTCCTCTCCAAAGCCATCTCAGGGAAGCAGCAGGTCCAGAGCACTTGATGAGGGTCATCACCTCCAGTCACTGGGGGGAGCTCAACTGGTTGCCCCGTCTGGTGCCTCCCCTGTCTGGCCCTGAGAAGCCCCTGAGTGAGCACTGCAGAGACAGGCCTAGCGGGACTCGCGCAGACTCACGCACTAGTCCCCAGCCTTGCAGATAAGAGGGCCAGGAAAGCGCTGGGGCCCGGGAGTGGGCCGCACGCACGCCTAGTCTAGGTCTGCAAGGCCAGTGGGGTGGCTGGGGGTGGCTCCGGGACCCCAAGGAGGCACAGCCTCTGAACGAATGCCTCTGAGCTCTATAACCATCCCTCTTCCCCTTGAGCACTGGTGCTGGGGAGCCCAGCTGTGGGGTGTGTGTGTGTGTGTGTGTGTGTGTGGGTGGGCGGGCGGGTGTGTGGTGTATGTGTCCCTCCGGGGGTCTCCCTGCGTGTGGCTGTGGGGGTCCCGCAAGCTTGCTTCAGCGATTCAGGAGGAGGAGCGGGGGCCTGGGAGCGCGTTTAAGGAGGGCGGTGGCAGGGCGGCTGTACCGCGGGTGGCACGGGGACCGCGTGCCTGGGCGCGGGCGCCGGGGCCCTAAGTGCGCGCCCGGTTGGGCTGCGGGGCCCTGCCTTCATCCCCGCCCCCGCCGCCCGAGGAAACTTTTCCCAAATCCCCGAGCCGCTTAGGGCGCAGCCGCCCCCGGCCTAATCCGCGCCCCCCGCCGATCTGCATAATCGGGTTAGCGGCCGCGCTCCCGCCCGCCGCCGCCGCCGCCGCGCGCGATTCTCTCGCTGTCACTTAGGGAGGCTCAGCGCGATTTGCGGCCTAATCCCCCGGGATCGCTCGGCCGCCGCTCCCCGAGGGGCCGCCAGATTGTTCCCTTCATAATTGATTGACTCTATTTGCCGGATTGCGACTTCAAAGCGCCGGCGGCGGGGCCTGGGAAGGAGCGCGGCCCGCGGGGGTCGGCCTGAGGCTGCAGCCCCGACGCCCGGCCGTGGCCCGGGACCGCCGCGGCCGTCGGCGGGGACCGTGCCGGGCTGGAGGCGAGGTGCGAGCCGGACCGGGTGCTGAGCGCCCCGAAGCACCCCCCGCACGCCCTCGGAGTGGGGCGTCTAAGGACCCGCTCCACTCCCTTCTCCGAACACCACTCTGCGCCCGGCGCGGCTGGGCGGTCCGGGTTGCGGGGCAGGAGGGGCCTGCCTTGGCCCCCCCACGGAACTCTGCCCCCAGGGAAGGAGGCAGGCGGGTGCCCTAGACACGTGAAGAAAAACACGGGAGGTGGGCCGGAGGGTGGCTGGAGAGAAAGAGAATGCAGAGGGTGGGGAGTTTCCCTTGTGCGCGGTGGTCCCTGGTTGGAACCCCGGAATCCCGTATGGTCCCCCGAGCTCCACCAGGGGGATTCCTGAGTGCAGAGCCAGCAGTAAGCCCTGAAGCAGCACTTAAACTGAGTGAAAGCCCTGGAGCATCGGTGGGACGGAGAGATAATACAGCCGTGAAGGCTTGTCCCGAACGGTGGCCAACCAGGGTCCACCTCCAGCAGCACGTATCACAGCCCCCCAAGCCTGGCAAGAAGTGACCCTTGAGCACAGGACCAGGAGTAATCCCTGAGCACCAAAGATGTCCTAAAATAAGCCCGCCCCCCAAATGAAATAGAAAAAGAAAAGAAAAACAGGTGCTGGATGGGGTTGTACAGAGACTCGGGTGCTTGCCTTGTGTTTTCTGACCATGCGACCCTGCTCCAAAAGCTGAGGGACAGCATGGGAGGAGGGAGAGGCGGAACGCCCCTGTGCGAGGCAGCCCAGAAGCAAGGGAGACTGAGAGTGAGAGGGGCGAGCCACAGGGGTCTGCGGCTCTCTCCTGCCCCCAGCACTGCTAGCTTCACCCTGGGGGCCACCAGCCCCACTGAGAGCCCCAGCATTTGGCCTGGCCCAGAACCAGTCCTTCAGGCCATCCCTCAGGCTGAGTCCCCCAGTCCTGCTCCAGAGGCCCAAATTTTAAAAAAAGAGTAGAGAGAACCTCAGGGTGCCCGACTCCCAGCCCCTTAAGCCACAGCCCCACGCCTCCTACCGGGCCCAAACCAGGAAAACATTCACAGGCCTCACAACCTGTGCCCCCAAACACACACACACGCACACACATACACACACACACACACACACACACACACACACACACACACACCCCACTCGTAGACCAGCCCATCAGCTCTGGTGCCCATGGACGCACATCCCAGGATCAGGAGGCCCCCAGTGGACAACCCACACAAGAGCACAAGAGCCTTTCTGGAACCAGACCCTGCAGCTTCTCCCACCCTGAGCTGGCAGGGCCCAAGCAGCAGGGAAGCAGGAGGGGTCCCTCACCCCACCCAGCCATCAGCAAGCTCCCAGGAATCCCCGGCCCAGACTGGGGAATCCCTAGAAACACTTAATTAATTCTTGATTACCCACTGTCTCGCAGCTGCCATTAAACCACTGCCCCAGCCTGCGCCCAGTTAGGCCCATGTAATTCAATTAGCACGGGGAGAGCACTTCCAGGCAGGAGCAAGGCACTCCTGCTGGGCCTCTGAAGTTCCAGGGTCTCAGGAGGAGAGGCTCAGAGATACCCAGGGAAATGTCAAGAGTCATACAGGGGCTTTGAGTGGGGGGGCTCAAATGGAACTCCCCCATACTAGAGCCCGGCCCTCATTCCACTTCTCTTGAGACCTCTCCTCTTCAAGCATATTTGAAAGCTTAAGTGTCTAAAATGGTAAGAGATTTGCTGCTGTACTTAATTCGATTTAGGCCAATTCACTGAGAGAAGGAGGCACAGGTACAGGACAGAGCAGAGGGATTGGCAAAGGGTGAGAAGCCAAGGGCGAGGTTCCAGAAGGTTCTCTCACCTTCAGTTATCAAATGGGGGCAGGAGGAAGCGGGTGCTGGGGTGGATGGAAAGAATTTCACCCCTGGGGCTGGAGTGATAGCACAGCGGGTAGGGCATTTGCCTTGCACACGGCTGACCCGGGTTTGATTCCCAGCATCCCATATGGTCTTCTGAGCACCGCTAGGAGTAATTTCTGAGTACAGAGCTAGGAGTAACCCCTGTGCATCACCGGGTGTGAACCAAAAAGAAAAAAAAATAAAATGTCTTCTCCAGCTTCTAGAGGATACATAGTCCTAACCATGAGATACTCTTTTATCTTGAAAGCCATCAGTGGCAGCTTTTGTCATAGTACCATTTCTCTGTTTTCCTCTGCCTCACCCATTTAAGGCCCTCTGGACTGTATTTGGCCACTCAATCGCCCAGGATAATCTCATCATGCTGGGCCATTGTCAGTTTTAATTCTATCTGCAACCTTCCCTTTGCCAGGAAAGATAACATCATCACGAAGCTAGGAGTTGAGTGCAAGCGTACCTTTGGGGGCCTAGTTTTATTTTGTTTCTATCAAAACAAGAAAGAAAAAATAGGAATAGAGAATAAATGACATATAAACAAAAAAGTAACGAAAGTTAAGTTGGAGCAATAATATAGTAGACAGGGTGCTTGTCTTGTACACAGTTAGGAGATTCAATGCCCAGCACCCCATATGACCCCCTGAGCACAGAGCCAGGAGTAAGTCCTATGCACCACTGGGTGTGGCCCCAAAACACAAACAAACAAAAAAATGAACAACAAAATAAAAGCAACCAAAGTTACTTTTATGACTATAATAAGAATAAAATATGTAAGAACTGGTACACTAGACTGCAGGATTCTAGAAGAAAACAAGTAAATTATTCTATGCAATGATATCATTTCAAACAAAGAGAAACTGTTAGATAATACCAGAGCTTCAATATTTCTGTTTACTAATCAGACCAGCTAACCAGAAATAGAACATGTTTTCTCTCTATAGAAACAGAAAAAGCGCCCAAATCCCTTTCTTCCTGGAAAAGGATTATTTTCTTACTGATTCTATTCTAGTTCACCTCAAACATATCTGGAAAGGTGACATTTCTAGGTTGTTAAAAAAAAACTGAATATTTGAGGCCAGAGAGATAGTACAAGGGTTAAGTGTTGGCCTTAATGTGACTGACCCCTAGTTTAACCCACTGCCAAGTGCTGACCCTCCAAAAAATATAGCAATAATAACAAATTTAATTTTAAATATTTAATTATCAGTCTTTGCCCATCCAGCTCAACCAGTGAAATGATTAATGATGATTCTCAGGTGTCCTTCCCTCCTAAATTGGAGAGACTATTCAGCATCACTCTTTTGGGCAGAGACATGAACAACTCAGGCCCTGCTTCTCAACCCATTTGCTGGAGGAAATTTCATAATTAAAACTTTGCGGGGGGGTACTGCTGGAGTGATAGCACAGTGGGTAGGGCGTTTGCCTTGCATGCGACAGACCTGGGTTCGATTTCCAGTATCTGAGCGCTGACAGGAGTAATTCCTGAGTGCAGATCTAGGAGTAACCCCTGTGCTTTGCCGGGTGTGACCCAAAAAGCAAAACGCAAAAAAATAAATAAATAAATAAATAAAAAACAACTTCAGGGGAAATGGTTTGGAGAATAAGGTTCCCCAGAAGTTTCAGAATCAACTTTTTAAAATCATTTTTAGCATGTTTATTGAGAATTTTCTCTAAAATGTATTATACAAAAAACAATAATCATACCAAGTCAATACTTGCATGAAAAGATACAATAGCATAAAATAAATTATTCATTTTCTCATCTTGTAATGAGTGCTCTGAGGGAAATTTTAATCTATCCTCCTGGCTGGATTCTTGTTTTTATACTGTTCTGTACAGAAGAGAGAGAACCATGTCGGTTCTCCTTGGATATATAATTGCCAACTTTAAAAAGGTTTTTAAAAAGGTTGTCGTAATTTTGTTGGTGGGTTTTGCTTCTTCTGTTGTGAGCAGTGGTCACATTTTCATTTTCAGACTTACTTCCTCTAGGAACTTCCTTCCCCTTCTCATTTGCTGTGGAAATAGTAACTAGGATAACAACCTAGTTAGAACTGAAAGTAAGAGGGGGATAACCCTTAGACAAGTTCATAAGGAAACTCTGCTGAGTGATGGAGTGATGGATGAGAGAGGTGAGACCCAATTGGAGTGACTCCACACAGGACTGGTTCATTCTGGCAGGGATTCATAACTATCTGACATCTACCTGGTACGTTGGGAGCTATTATTGCCTCTTTTCTTTTTCTTTTTCTAAAAAAAAAAAGGAGAAGGCAAGATTCAGCAGTGCTCAGAGTTTATCCTGGGTCTGTGCTCAGGAATCACTTCTAGATGGGCTCAGGGAACCACATGGGATGCCAGGTCAGCTGCATACAAGGAAAATGCCTAACCTGCTATAGTATCCTCCCAGTCCTTTTGCCTTCTAATTATTTTTGTTCTGATAGGTTACTTGAAGAAATAGTTGTGTCTTAAAATAAAATATAGCTGTATATTTTTCCAATTACCAAAGTATTCGAAATGAGATCAAAATAATCTCATTACTTTGACCAACATAATACAGCAGGCAGAGCTCCTGCCTTGTTCCAACCCCAGGACTCCATATGGTCCCTTGAGCTCTCCAGGAGTGATCCCTAAGCACAGAGCCAGTAGTAAATCCTGAGCAATGTTGGGTGTGGCCCAAAAACAACAAAAAAAGTTGAAGTTCTGGGATTGTATATATACATATATATGTATGTGTGCAATCCCCCTTTGAATGCTTATGACAACTTATTGAGGCTGGGACTTAAATATCCATAAAAAAAAAATTGGCAAAGGCGCAGGAGCAATAATGCAGTAGGCAGGGTGCTTGCCTTGCACATAGCCAACAGGGTTTGATCCTTGGTGCTCCATATTGTCCCCTAAACCCTGCCAGCAGTGATCCCGGGGTACAGAGCCAGGAGTAAGCCCTGAACATCACTGGGTGTGGCCAAATTAAAAAAAGAAGAATTGACAAAGTGTATCTTATTAGTCTTATACTGCAGCTATGAATTGGGTATATGACATACATATCCCAATTAGAACTATTCATCATTTCATTGTGGGAGAGTGCGTATACTCATAGAACTTCCTTTTCAGTCCCAGGAGACAATTTTTTTAATTTTATTTTTATAAAGTTGTTCACAACAATTCATTCCATTTATTATTCAAACACCAATCCCACCACCATTGCACCTTCCCACCACCATATTTCAAATGTTTACATACCAAATCCTAAAATGTACCCCTCAAAGTAGAACCAAAACCACTAATTTTGTATTGCTTAGTATGAATAATCCACTAAAAATATTCCAATAAAGTTTCCTTAGAGGAAAGTGTGTGAAGATTGTTGTATTTCATCCTGGAATCATTAAGCCCTTGTATAAGAGATTACTAACATGTTTGTTAAAGCCAATCAAATATTGTGTGCTATTCTTGGTACATCAGTGGTATAGAGGATGAGAGGTTGCTCCAGGAATTCTAGAATCTAAAATAGGATTATACTGCAGATTCACTCATGGGTGAGACTTGTGTTGCTCTCTTCCAGGAACTTTATTTCTGAGTCTCTGGATCACGGCCATTGATGAGATTATATGGCAGCAAGGGCAGTTTGTGTGTGTGACTGCCAAGCTACTGGTATACCTGGGAGATGGGGAGTAGGAGGCCTATTCCCACTCCAAGCAAACTTAGAGATTTCAGTCACGGGTCCGCATATCTAGGTTTTTCTTCAAGTTCGCTCACTGGCGAAGCTTGTCTGAGCCTGTTGAGAGTGGCTGTGAACATGGTGGCAATTGGGTTTTGGAGGATTTTTGCTGCCAGGGCTCTGTTGGGTCAGGGAAGGAAACTCAATCTGCTCCCCTCCAAGTTACCCCAGTGAAAACAGTCTGCTGTTGGGTCAGGGTGTTCTATGTCGCTCTTCCAGGTGCTTTATTTCTGAGTCTCTGGATCTTGGCTGGTGATGAGATTATATGGCCCCTGAGGTAGTTGGGGATGCGACTGCCAAGCTACTACTAAACTTGGGACATGGAGGGAGGAGGCCCATTGGCACCCTATGAGACAATTCTGAGGTTATTCATAATGCTCCCAGGGTTACCAGCAGAATCTGGTACTAGTCAAGCATCTTTATATTGCCTGTCCCTGGTCTTATTCCTGCTTCCTGGCATCATCTTTTCAAGTCCCCACATACAGTTCTTTATCTCATCAGACTCTGCTTTTAGAGAAATTGGGTAAAGAAAAATATTGTCACAGGATCATCTCACCCTGGAGAGAATGGCATCTAATAGACAAACTAAAACTTGGAAACAATCTTTGTTGGCAGGGATATAGCTAAAAGGAACTCTAATTTATTGTTGGTGGAAATGTTGTCTGTTCAATAGTTCAGCTACCATGAAAAAAAGTATGCTATTTGTCCAAAAGATAAAAATGTGTTTCCATAGGACCCTATAATCTCATGTCTTTACATCCCAAAACCAAAAAAAAAAAAGTTCAAAAAGTTATGTGAGGGAGCAGAGCCATAGCACTTTGGAGAGGGTGTTTGTCTTGAGTGCAGCCAACCTGGGTTCAATCCCCATATGGTCCCCTGAGCTCCACCAGGAGTCATTCCTGAGTGCAGAGCCAGGAGTAAGCCCTGAGTATCGCCGGATGTGATCCAAAAAGCCAAAAAAAAAAAAAAAGCTATATGCACACCTATGTTCATTGCAGCACTCAGTGCAATAGCCAGAATATGGAAATAACTCAAATGTCTAAAAATGAACAAATGGCTAAAGAAGCTGTAATAAATATACACAATGGAATTCTATGCAGCTGCATGAAAAAATAAAATCATGCAGTTTTCAGTAACTTGACTGGAAAGAGAGGGTATCATCTTGAGCAGAGTACGCCAGAAAGAGAACAACAAATACAGGATGATCTCACTCATCTGTGTATATAGATAAATGATGGTAGATAATATCAATTAAAAATAAATCCTGAGCAGTGGATTACAGTTCTGAGACTAGCAGAGTGGAGCGGAGGGGTAGTGAGGAGGAAGAACAATGAGGTGGACTGGAGTAAACACAGGTGAGGTAACTGTCAATCAATGACCTGTAAAGGGTGGGGGGCGCTCACGTGGGGAGAGGAAGGGGGAAACGTGGATGAAGGTGGAACCAGAGATAAAATAATGACAGTGGTGGAGGGTACTTTGGTGGCAGTGATGTTTGGACATTTTGCACATAAAGAACTTAATTACTATTGTTACCCTATTTCCTAAACTGCAATAAAAAGTTTTTGAAAGAAATTGTCAAATTAGAACATGCTTTGAAGATGCTGTGTCTATATGACAACCATGATGGGAAAACCAGGAGAACAGCACACAACAAAGTGACCCATATTGATGGCCTCATTAGTCTGCAGAACCACCAGCTACCTTTTCAGCACCTTGTTCTATGAAAATAACAGTCCTATTGTTGAAGCTGTTTGTAGTTGGGTTTTCTGCCATTTGCAGTCAAAAGTACTGTAAATGAAGTGAGAAGCTTCTCCAAGTCCTTCATGGGTGCATTTGAAAATAGCCGGACAAGCCCTCAGCCCGGGGGAAGCCTGAAGCCTGGGCATAGGAGCAGGCAGTTTCCGGTGAGCTGGTCTCAGAGAAGTGGAGACAAAAGACAGAGGAGTTCTGTGGCTTCAATTCCTCTGCCAATAAATTCCTCTTTTGCCTAAAATAGTTGACATGGCATCGCTAACACAAACAGAAATCCTGCCTAATTTAAGAGTGAGCTCATTCTTGTTCTACAAAAAATATTAAATTAAATTTAAAAAGTGTGTGTGCATGTGCATCTAAGTCTGGAAAAAAAACTCAACATAAATGTATTAAATAATGACCAGGAATAATTTCTTGTGATAGCTGGACTAAAGGAGACTATAAAGGCTATTGATGCTGCTTTTACTTTATAAACATCTCAATATGTAAATTTGGTATAACCTATATCTCCCCCACACCCTATCCCATAATTTTAAGAGACAAGCAACAGAAACCCCGGGCTAAGTATGTGTTGTTTATTGTTTTGTCTTGTTTCATTTTGATTTTGTTTGGGGAGTGGGGGAGGGCACACCCAGCAATGCTCGGGGGTCACTCCTGGTCCTGCACTCAGGAATTACTCAAGGAGCAGCTTGAGCATGGAACCTGGGTAAGCCTCCTGCAAAGCAAATGCCTCCTCCATTAGACTATCTCTCTGGTCCAGTGTGTGTTGTTTTAGATGGTTAAGTTTGAGGTATTTGACACTGAAAACTAATACAGGCAATGATGGCTACAAGTCTGAGAACCACAAAGCTTGCAAGCCATTCAACAAACCTCAGACAGACATCCCCAGCTCCCAGGGTCTGCATAAAATCAGTGACAATGTGCTGAGTGATGGAGAGAGTCTGAAAGTAGGATCCAGTCTGCCTGGGACCAAGGCTCCCTCCCTATACACAAATACAATTTCCATGATTTCACCCAAAAGCTAGTATAAACACACATACACACACACACACACACACACACACACATACACACACACAGGAAAACATAACCTGGTGCATCTCTACTAAGTGTGATACCTGCTAAGCTCATGAGAGCACCTCAAC
>JAOXYA010000032.1:16041947-16068228 GCA_028565675.1 Sorex palustris
GCCTTCTTGTCTCAGTCAGACCAATGATGTCGTACTTGATCTTTCGCGCTTGTACCATCAGGTCCTCGATGGATGCACCTGATGCCAGTGTACATGCATTGAAAGTACAGACAATCATTTTTGTCTTTCTTCGTTTTGGCAGTCTAGTTTGGCCTTGAGATTTTATCAGCCTCTCCTTCCTCATCCTACTCAACGCTGCCGTATTGGTGACTCCTTCAGGGTCAGGGGAATGAGACCCATTGTAACTAGTGGTTTTGGCATATCGAATACACAACGGATAGCTTGCCAGGCTCTGCTGTGGGGGCAGAATACTCTTGGTAGCTTGCTAGGCTCTCCGAGAGGGATAGAGGCTTTTGGGGCAGCCTCTAATCGGCCTTGTAAGTGTTCCCATGGTACAAACCATATTTCAGCCCTATCAAATATGGTGCGGCAATCCTGGAAGATGGGTATTAGGTGTGTTATAATGTGTCTGGAAAGCATCCTGGGGCATGGCGGCAGCTGGGTAGTGGAGGTAGTGGAGGTCTGCTGGTGAGGTATTTATCTGGTACCTGTAGGGGTAGGGTGGGTCTTCTGTGCGTAATCCAATCCCTGGGTCTCTGGCGGTTGGTGGAAGCAGACAGAGCAGGGTAGGGTGGGGCTCCTGGTTTTAATCCCTTCGTCACCTGTGGTTGGTGGGAGCAAGCAGAAAATCTCTGTCCCCGGGTCCGTTGAGCCTAGAGTTGACCTGGCACCTGAGTTGCGCAGGAGGAAGAGAGCGGCTTGGAATGCCTTCAAGAGCATTGAAGAAATGGCTAAAAGGACGAAGAACCTCCAGTTCCAGACACATCTCTTCAATTCCACTGTTCTTCCTGCATTAACATACGCCTCAGAGACCTGGGTCCTACGAAAACAGGATGAGAACGCTATTCAGGTCTCCCAAAGAAAAATCGAAAGAGCTCTGCTTGGAGGATCACGTTTCACTCAAATGAGAGAAAGAATCTGGAGTTCATACCTTCGTTGATGGTCAAGAATCAGGGACGCTGTCTTGTTTGCCAAGGTGTCAAAAATCAGATGGGCTGGACATGTAATGAGACTTGGAGACGACTGCTGGACTAGAGCCGTTACCTACTGGATTTCGCGGGACGTCAAAAGATGGCGTGGCCACCCACCTACCAGATGGTCTGACTTCTTCATCAAGACCCTGAACGATCAGTTTGAAGCTCTTCGTGTTCCTAGATCGAACAGATGCCGCTGGGCTACACTAGCACACGACAGGGACAAATGGAGACGTTGCTGGCGCCCGCTCAAGCAAATCAATGATTAATGGGAAGTCAAGTGATCAAGTGATAATTGAAATACCGTTGGAACTTCCAATAATGGAAAATAGGAAAAGGTGATCCTGGACATGGGAGCAGGCTCAAAGGGCTCTCGTGCATGCCCGCCTAGAGCACAGGGGCCTGGGTTCCATCCCTGGCACCGCATGACCTCCTTGAGCACACCTGGAGGCACCCAGCCCCCCTGGGGAGCCCCATTCCTGCCACCCTAATTCCCCCTCCAAAAAAACCCAAAACATGATCTTGAAAAACAAAGCTATAAATAACCAGAAGGAATCAAAGGTGAATTTTGCAACCAGAATCCTTACATCATGCCAGACATCTTCTCCTCTCCTCTGTTCTAGCTTTGGCTGTTAGAAAACTTCATGACATGGAGTACGGGGTGGACATTTTACTTACATTTTAAAGGCAAAGTATGACATTTTTGAAAAGTTTCCAAGTCAGAGTTTCCTTTACTAATCGACTGTTACGATCAGAGTGGAATGCCTGCTCACTGTTATCTCTCAGAGGAAGGAGGTCCTTAGATGTGAAACTTAGACAACAGAATAGAAAGATAACGTTGAAAGAAACTGCTCAAGCAAGCCAGAGTTGGCTTAAAAAGCTTAGGGGGAGTTTCTGGCATTGATCTCAAGATCTTAGCAAAGGTGATATTGGGAGATTACAGCAGAAAAAAATTCTTTCTTACTAATTTCCAGAAAACCTGGCCCAAGAGGAGGGTATGGGTAAGGCACATAGACAAACTAATTAAAAAAAAGTAATGTCTTTGGTTTGGGGGCCACATCTGGAGGTGCACAGGATTTCAGGGTTTACTCCTGGCTCTGTGCTCAGGGATCACTTCTGGCAGGCCTCTGGAGACCATATGCTGTGCTCAGGTTCAAAGAGATTGGCTGCCTGCAAGGCAAGTGTCCTACTCATCCTATCTCTTCAGTCCCTGGACAAACTAAATTTAAATGGGGATGAAATAAGCAAGACAAAGATAGGTTCTTTGCTAAGTGACTAATTATGTGCTGATATAATGTACTGTAGCTCTGTCCTCCCATTGTTCACCGATTTGCTTGAGCGGGCAACAGTAATGTCTCCATTGTGAGACTTGTTCTTACTGTTTTTGGCATATCAAATACGCCACAGGGAGCTTGCTAGGCTCTGCCATGCGGGCAGGATACTCTTGGTCACTTGCCGGGCCCTCTGAGAGGGCTGGAGGAATTGAACCTGGGTTGGCCGTGTGCAAGGCAAACGCCCTACCTGCTGTGCTGAGATAATAAAAATATTTATATTGATTGTGAAGCAATAACTAAATAAATTCATAAAACTATATGGCAATTTGTTGAAGCCTGGATGTTATTTGGGTGAAATGTCAGAAGGATCTCATAAATAACTCAGTCTCCTAGCAGCAAAACCAAACAGAATGTGATGTTACAATGCTTATTTCCGACTTTGCAAAATTTGGGGGGTAGCACCAACAAACAGAGGCATTCAAGGGATGTTCTTTGGCATCAGAAGATAGGGGTGCTTTTTGACAGTATCTCCCTGTACGCATTTCCTTGCACTTCCTTTTAAGATCTTTAACTATGTGGCCTGTTCTCATTTCTCAAAGGAATTCTTTATCTTTTACTCTTTTTTGTTGTTGTTGCTGTTGTTCTTTTGCCCACACCTAGCAATGCTCAGGGTTTACTCCCAGTTCTGCTTTGGGGAGATCGGGAGATCATACGTGCTGTTTGGGATCAAAGGCAGTTGGCCACGTGGAAGGTACTAGTGCTTTGGCCTCAAGAGGGTCCTATTTTCAGAGAATGGGAGTGGGGAGTCCAACACTGTGGTCCTCATATGTGTCAAGCAAGCACTGTACCACTTAGCTGCATTCTTGGGTCCAAAATGTCCTTTTAGGATAGCAGGGAGAGTGTTTGCCTTACATACCTGAGTTTGATCCCCAGCATCCCATATGGTCTCCCAGCACCACCAGGAGTAATTCCTGAGTGCAGAGCCAGGAGCAACCCCTGAGCATCACCAAGTATGGCCCAGAGTTTAAAAAAAATTCTTTTATATGGAAATAAATACACTTTCTGCAGCCTGATATGAGAAGCAGCTGGCATGCCCCTTTGCTTCTCTATCTGCAGGGAAAAGTGAGCTGGTTTCCTCCCAGAAGTTGGCATCCTTGACCTAGCTGGAAGAACTTCCCATGTTTTCTTCCCTTGCCCTTTTTTTTTTCTTTATTTCTAACTTGGCAGTTTGCAGCGTTTGCAGCATTGGTAAGACAACAGGAAGCTCTGGGCTTCCTCTCCCGGGCATTCCGCTGAAGGGCTGATAACAGTAGCCGGAAAAGAAAGTCACAAATCCACCTTCAGCAAACCAGACTCTTCCCCTCACTCTGCCGCTCCTCCGTGACCCCACCCTACCTCACTTCCTTCTCAGAGCAACGTGGGGTTTCACTGTTCAAGTCACCCTGGGGTTCAGGCTGACTGTGTTCATTCACTCTTGTGCTCATTCATCCATTCTTTATTTTCTTGTCTCTCCCCTTCATTGTTGATGCTGACACACATCTGTGGGCTCAAGTATTTAGCTGTGGTGCTCTCTGAGAGTCACACCTTTGGCTACAGAGTTCCCACAAACAGCTCTCATGCTTACTGGGGTTTTGTGTGCATAAATATGTATATTTTTTTATTGGAAGCCACACCCAAAGATGCTCGGGGCTTACTCCTGGTGTTGTATTCAGGAATCACTCTTGGTGGGGCTCTAAGGACCGAATGGATACCCCAGATGGAACTTGGGTTGGCCAAGTACAAAGTAAGTGCCCTGCCCACTGCATTCTCTCTCCAGCCCCGTTGGTGCACTTAATTTTTTCCCTTATTTTTCACTTGGAGGTCACACCAACAGTGCTCAGGGGTTACTTCAACTCTGTGCTTGGGAGCACTCCCCGCAGTGCTGGAGGGATCGTGTGGTACTAGGGATCAAACACAGGCTTCCCACACACAAAGCATGCATGCAGCCCATGAGCCACCTCTGTAGCCCTTGGGCGCATGCTTTGGTTGCAGTCATTGCATACATGGTCACCAAGTCAAACTCATTTTATCTTCATACAATTAAGTCTTGCCAGCTGCCTTTCCCACACCCTCCTTTTAGACAGTTCTGTTTTAGGTGCCTGCCATAGAGGCAGGCTGGAGCGGGGGTGGTATGGGGGGATGGGAAGGAAACTGGGGACACTGGTGCTGGGAAATTGCACTAGTGGAGGGATGAGTATTGGAACTTTGTATGACTAAAACCCGATCATGAACAGCTTTGTAATGCTCTATCTCAAGATGATTCAATAAAATTTAAAAATATATTTAAAAAATATAGACAGCTATTTTGTTTTGTTTTGATTTGGGGGAACAGTAGGAAACACTATTTTCAAACTGTGATGGGCTAATGCCACTTCCGCTAAGATTCTGAAAGCAGTGCAAGAAACTCTTCTGTCTCAGCAACACACAGGCTACCGATGCGGAAATTTGCTCTGGATTTGCCACTGGGCCTGGACTCAGATCTCTATCATTCTGCAGGTTCTTGTATGTAAAATGCTTTTATGCTGCCTTTGATAAGCTAAACACCCTTGAAATAAGCAAAGAGAAGGATTATCTGTTACAAACTTGACGTGTCCAGGGATAATTTTTTTTTTTGGCTTTTTGGGTCACACCCAATGATGCTTAGGGGTTACTCCTGGCTCTGCACTCAGGAATCACTCCTGGCGGTGCTCGAGGACCATATGAAATGTCAGGGATTGAACCCGGGTTGGCCGTGTGCAAGGCAAATGCCCTACCCACTGTGCTATCACTCCAGACTCAGTGTTTTCTTTTATTTTGGGATCACACTCTGTGGTGTTCAGGGCTTACCCCTGACTCTGCACTCAGGAGAGCTTGGGGGACCATCTGGGGCTCGGGGGATTGATTAAGGCTGGATCAGCCATGTGCAAGGCAAGTGCCCTCCCTGCTGCACTATCTTCCTGCCCTGGGATGTGTTTTAATCCGTTATAGTATTTGGAATCCAGTATGTTTGGTCCCAAGGCTCTGGCGGTGGCAGTAGAGTATGCCTGAGGAACGCCCACAGGACAAAAAGCAGTCTGAACCCTTTTGAGGATGGTCCTTGCACACAGATAGCACAATGGAAACAAAAGCTGTGTGCTTCTGTTTCGGAGCAAGACACAAGCAGAACTTTGAAGCAGTCACTGAAAAACTTTTTAAAAAAAAATCCCATTCCCAGTGCTGGAGGTTTAGCACAGTGGGTAAGCACACTTGCCTTGTATGCAAAAGACCCCTGTTTGATCCCTGGTGCCACGTATAGTTCCCCGAGCCCTGCAAGAAAGGAACTCTGAACACAGAGTCAGGAGTAAGCCCTGAGTGATGCTGGATATAGCCTAAAATTCAAACCAAAATACCTCCCCCCTTTATGACAATAATAGTTAGAAATGATCACTCTGGACAGGAACTTGGTGTTGAAAGTAGGTAGAGGGATATACCTGATGATCTTTCAGCATCTGTGTTGCAAACCATAATGCCTAAAATGAGACAGAAAGAGAATGAGAGTAAGAGAAGAGAGGTGCCTGCCATAGAGGCAGGTGGGGTGGTGGGGGGAGAGGCTTGGAGGGATGGGAGGGAAACTGGGGACACTGATGCTGGGAAATTGCACTGGTAAAGGGACGGGTGTTGGAACATCGTATGACTGAAACCCAATCATAAACAGCTTTGTAAAAAATTAATTTAATTTAAATGAATAAATGAAACCAAATCTCTTTACCTTGCTCTACTGCTGTTGTTGTATCGACCGGGGGCTTGTACACACACACTTGGTAGCTGTGCTTACTTCCAAAAATGAAAAATAGGGGTTGGAGTGATAGCACAGCGGGTAGGGCATTTGCCTTGCACACGGCTGACCCGGGTTCGATTCCCAGCATCCCATATGGTCTCCTGAGCACCACCAGCGGTAATTCCTGAGTGCAGAGCCAGGAGTAACCCTTGTGCATTGTTGGGTATGACCCAAAAATCAAAAAAGAAGCAGAAGAAGCAGAAGCAGAAGCAGAAGCAGAAGCAGAAGCAGAAGAAGAAGAAGAAGAAGAAGCAGAAGCAGAAGAAGAAGAATCTCAATCCTCTCAGCTACTGGGACTGAGATTCTGCCAACAGGACTCCTGGGGGGGGTCACTTCTTTTTTTTTTTTAGAAGTTGGGTACAGCTGGTGGTGCTCAAAGCTTCCTCCTGCATCCTGGAGCAATAGCGCAGGGGAAGGCGCTGGTCTTACACGTGGCCGACTGGGTTCAATCCGGGCATCCCTATGGTTGCCAGAGCCCCACTGGGACTGATCCCTGAGCACGAGGTCAGGAGGAATCCCTGAGCACTGTGGCCCTAAAACCAAAACAGCAACAACCCAAGGACTTCCTCCTGGCTCTGTACAGAGGCCACTCCTGATGGAGCCCAGGAGACCACACGGAACGGGACGCCCTGAGTGGAACTCGGGTCAGAAGTCTGCAAGAAAGTGTCTTACTCCTGTACTAGCTCTCTAGGACCCGAAGAATCGCTTTCTTTTTGGCAAAAGAAACCAAAATAAACCTATCTACAGAGCACCGTGCTGAGGATCAAAGTCTCTGCGCCTGTCAAGCCAGGCCACAGGGACTGAGAATGGGGACCTCTGCTCAGTGAGGCGCCTCGCTGGGGCCCCTCCCGCAGTCAGGCCTCTCTCCTGCATCCCTGGCCCCCCTCAATCCTGGGAGATGCTAGCTGACAGGCCTCCCTCCCCCAAACCCAGCTCCTTGTCACTTCAGAAAATCAGAACTAAGCCCCAGTGATTAGAGGGAGACCGGAGAGATGGGGCTTAGAGGCCCAGGCTCAGGGAGGCGCTAAGAGGCAGTGGGCCTGAGAGCATTAGGGGGAGAGCTAATAGCTTCTCAGGGTGCCCCTCCCCGGGAGACTACAGTCGCCATAGGGGAGGAACGAGGGGGATGAGGAAGAAATGAGCAAAGTCAGAAAGGAGGCGAAAAGAGGGGCTGGAGGGAGGATTCAACAGCCTTTGCACACAGGAGGACTGAGTTTGGTCGCTGGCACCACCCGGTCCCCAGCACCGCCAGGAGCAGCCCCGGAGGGCCCCTGGGAAAGGTCCAACTGAAAACAAAACAAAGCAAAAGCAGAAAGACAGAAAAAAGGGAGGAAAAGAAGATGAGGAATGAAAGGAAGCTGAAGGAGGGGGGGGGGAGAATGGCAGGAGGAACACGGCCAGCGCGAGAGAGACGGGGAAGTAGAGCCAAGAAGGACAGTCGAGGGAGAAGAGAAATGCAGCCACGGCAAAATGTGGGGCCAGAGCGATACGTGGGGCGCTTGTCTGGGACGCAGCTGGGCTGGATTTGGTCCCTGTCATCCATGTGTCCCCAAGCCCTGACGGGATGGTTCCTGAGAGCAGAGGAGCCCCCAGAATTCTAAGCACGGCCGAGTACGGCCCAAACCCCGAATAATAACCACCATAGTACTATTAATAAAACAACTGGCAAAATGTCTTTTATATCTGGTTGAAATATATTATTTTTAAAGATATTTTTATTGAATGAAACTCACTTCAAAAGAGACGGGAAGAAGGCAAGCGAGATTCGTGTTCAAGGGAAAACACAGTCTTGAAGAGCAAGTCATTGTATCATTGAAAACAAAATCAGCATCACCTTGGATACTCCAGAGGTGGAGGACATCTAGCAGTCGTTACCAAAATTTTAGACGCTTTTCCTTGGAGCCAAACAACTGCACATTTCCACTGCTGTCCCTTGGGAAACCTGGCCTGTGCACAGCAGTGTTGGGGATTTGGTCACCCATGATGATGCCATTGCCAAACTCTGGGAAAGACTCACGGTCCAGCATTAAGGACGACACTCATTCAGCACAGAGAGCATGGGGTGCGGCTACTGTGCAGTCAGGGAGAAGGGACACTGTTCTGCACTTCTCAGAGCAGAGGGACTTTGAGCTGTGAAGACAAACAACCACTTCAAGTTCATGAGGAGGTGGGGAGGACGGAGACACATGGAATCAAATGTCTACAAGGAAGAGAATCCCACCAAACTACAAGTAAGGAGACCTGTCCAGCAGAAAAGAGAGGTATTTAAATGCCTCATTTTGGGGGAGGCGGGTGGGGGTCCTCCCAGGTGTTTTTCAGGTGTCCCAGAGGCATTTAACCTTTCGCTTGTTGAATTAGTGGTATGTGTGTGGGGGGGGCACAAAGCTAGCACTGCTCGAGGCTTACTCTTGGCTTTGTGCTTGGGGACTACCTAGTGGTGCTCAGAGAATCATATGCATATGTGGTGCCAGGGTTTAAATCAGGTGCATGCAAGGAAAGTGCCTTAGCCCCTGTACTATTTCTCCAGTCTCCTGCATTATTTTTTTGAAGTTTTTTTTTAAAGCCTGTACTAGTCTGCATTTTTAAGAATAATAATTCTGGGACTGGAGATATGGCTCTGGACTTAAGGCACATGCATCGCAGGCCACACTGTCTCCCGGCCACCACCAGGGTTAGCCTGCTGATCCCTGGCACCACAGGGCCCTGGCAGCTCCACATCCTCAGGCCCTTGCTGGCCCAGTTGGCTAAGAATCACCAGAAGGGGCCTCTGGGACACCTAAGAAACACCTGGGAGGACCCCCACTCTCCTCCCCAAAATCTTCTGGGCTGGAGAGTTAAGCAGGTCAGAGTACATACTTGCTCGCAGAAGGCTCTGGTTCATTCCCTGACACCACATGGTCCAAGTACTGCTGGAATAATCCCCAGGTACTGAGCTAAAGAGCAGCCACTGAGTACTATCAATGTAGCCCAGAAACAAACAAGAGAAGATGAAGGAAAAAATTTTGCTGTTGTTTTGCTTTGGGGTCATGCCCAGTGGTGCTCAGGAATCACTCCTGGCAGTGCTCAGGGAGCCATATGTGGTGACAGGGATAAAACTTAGGTTGTCCAAGGCAAGCACCCTACCTGCTATGCTATCTTTTGGTCCCTCTTCTATTTCTCTGGCCCCAGAGAATTCTTTAAAGAGGATGAGGGTAGTATTGAAATCCAATCAGGAACGGCTTTGTAAGGGCCTATCTCACAGTGTCACAGTCACCGTCACTGTCCTCCTGTTGTTCATCGATTTGTGCAAGCGGGCCCAGAAACGTTTCCATTGTGAGACTTGTTGTTACTGTGTTTGGCATATCGAATATGTCACGGATAGCTTGCCAGGCTTTGCCATGCGGGCGAGATACTCTCAGTCTCTCAGTAGCTTGCCAGGCTCTCCAAGAGAGGTGGAGAAATTGAACCCGACTCCGTTGGGTCGGCCGCGTGCAAGGCAAACACCATACGCTGTGCTATCGCTCCAGTGGTTCAATAAAAAAGTTAAAAAACAAAAAGAGGAAGGAAAGGGAGAAGGGGAAGGTGCCGGTGTAGAATAGGAGGGAACAGTGACATGAGGGAGGAGGGCAGGTAGGCAGGGCAGGAGATGTGGCCCATATGTGAGAGCGTCCACCCACCCCGGTAGTGACTCAAGTGTCACATTCCTTTTCCCTGGTCCATGAGGCTGAGTAATTGAAGGCTAATTGTTTTTCAGGCTTGTTAATGCTCCTGTGAATATTTGCACTGAGGACAGTCAGTCTGTGGGATAAATGACCCCCTGTGGGACACGGGGTGGGTGGGGAATGGGAGGGCAGAGACAGTCAGGAGCGTTTTGTTTTGCAGAGTTGGGGCTGGGTCCATGTGCCACAGGAACTAGAAATCCAGACTCCTGAGGAAGTCAGTGGGAGCCTTCCACAGGGAACCCCCTCTCCTGCAGGGTCAGGAATCCCGGGCCTACTTTTAAAGGATCAGCTTATGTGTGTTCCTCCCCAACCTCAGGCCGACTCGGGCCCCGGCAACCAGGCTGGGAAACATTTAATGAGTTTGTGTCCCCAAGGACACAGTGACTGACAGCTGCCCCGGGTCATCACTCCTGTCCCTGAAGAGGACACAGCAGCTGTGGGCTCTGCGCGCCTGGGCCCCTGCAAGTGCACCTGGGGCCGCACCCTTGAGAGGGCCTGACCAGGGTCCCCTCCTTTCGCATGCACCGTGGGGTGGCACAGAAGGGCCTTTGGAGACTGGAGGCCTCTCTGCAGACGCCTCTAGCCACAAGCTTCAATCCTCCATCCAGTGTCCGTGTGTCCACTCCACCCGTTCAGCTTTGGGCCGGGCAGGCGGGAGGGAGGCTGGAGGCTGCCCACAGTGGGGTTTGGAGGAATCGGGGGGCATGGTCGATGTGGAGGCCTGAGTCTGCATGGGTAATGAGGCCAGGGACTGGCTTGTCAATAGCATTTAAGTACTTTTCTCCCCTTTTCAGGCCAGACTGAATTATTTATTCGTTTCTGGTCAATTTCTGGTAATGTCATTAGCATTTGTCCATCAAAGGTAGGGAGGAGAGTGGGAATGGTCCCCCACAGACACACTGAACCCCCATATTCCAAAGTGATTCCCAAATGTCAATCTGTCCAGGTCTTTCCCTTACTCTCACATTTCTTATGCCAGGACCAGGATTATCTTAGGTCCTGCATCCAGAAAGTTTTCTATTCCCACAGGCCTCAGCTGAATGGGGTCGAATATTGAGAAACCTTCCTGTCTCCCCCATACTTCCTCCAATCATTAATGTGGATGCCCAGCCACCCACACTGAGTTCCCACACTGATTGGGTGACCCCCAGGGGAGAGGAGCATGGTGTGTAGACAGGAATCGGCCTCTTCTCTGTCTGGAGATGAGATCAGAGTCCGGCTTCTCCCAGGCAGGCTCACAGAGGGGACCTGCCTCACCAGGAGTCTGGGCCCCTTCTCTGTCTCTAATCAGCTCCCCAGCTAGATGCCACCTCTTTCCAGCGCAGCCCCCAGGGTGCCCACGAGACCCAAGGGATCTGAGGCTCAGTCCCCACGGAAGGACCCAGGGCTTTTGCCCAGTTGAGCCATGAAGACTTGAGTCAGGAACCCTTCACTGACCAGCCTGGTCTTCCACTCTGAACCTCGGGGCTTCACAAAGGAAATGGAAGGTCGGTTCCTTGTACACAGTGGGGTGGGTGGGACGTGCATGATTATGAGGAACAATGCAGCATCGTGGGGTGCCTGGAGGGTGAGGGGCACAGCAACATCAGCCACAGCCAATCCCCAGGAAGGCCCTGGACTGTGCTGGCCTTTCCGGGTTGTTCCCCTAGAAGGCAGGAGTCTAGGTCTTCATCCTCCTGCACCCCTCAGGGCCCCTTCCATGCCCCTGGGACTGTCCCTGGAGAGACAGGGAGACAGGGGAGAAATTCCTTCACCTGGGAGGAACTTGACTGTGAGAGCTGGCGTGAAGGCTCCAGCGGCTGCAGGAATGAGGGCCGGCAGCAGGGAAAGGGGTGGGGGCATAGCCCAAGGTGTTCTGGACCCCCCCCACTGCTTCCAGCTGGGGGCTTGGGGCTGGGAGGCAAAGAACAAGGTCCTAGGAGTCGCCATGGGTGGTCTAATTCCTGAAGACGTCCTAAAGGTTGGGGAGGTGTGGGTAAGTGGGGTGACTGGGGGTGGCACAGAGGATGAGAAGGTTTGGGCTCACAGGGATTGCTGGGAGAGTGTGGAGAGCAAGGCACAGAGGATTTAGGGGCACAGCAGGGGACCCAAAATTTGGAGGACAGAGAGTGGTTAGGATGAGGACAGACTGACAGTGCCTGGGCCGGGGTGGGGCTGGCAAGCTGTGACGGGGGGCTGGAGCCGAGTGGGTGGGAAGCGGCCCCCTACCCTGCCGACTCCTCAGTCACTAAGCAGGATTAGCCTCCTCTTCCTCGGGAGGGGGGGCTCCGTGCCTGCATCCGCCACCAGCTCTGGCCCTAATCCCCCGCGCTTTCTAATCCCCCCACGACTTTCTTAGGCATTACCGTGGGCTCTCAGCTCCCTAAGCACCACCCTGGAGATGGGAGCTGGGCTCTGACGGGAATTAGGCCAGCCTCCGAAAACGGCTCTGCAGAACATTGGGGGGGGGGATGCTCCTCCTCTGCAGCCCCCACCTCAGCCTCCTGAGAGGGTCAAGAGCCTCATAAGGAGCCCCTTTAGCTGGCTGCCACAGTCTGGTGAGGATGGGCAGTGGGGAGGGCTAGGAGAAGGAGGGTCACCAAGGCAGTGCTCGGTAAGGCTATGAGGGTCCTTCACAGCTTGGCTGAGACGGGGTCAGGAGGGATTAGGAGACCCCGCCTGAGGGAGACTGGAAAGGGAGGCTGAGGTCAGATTGAAGGGGGCTTGAATGCCATCTGGAGAATTTGGACTTTACCTTGAAGGGTAAAGTAGCTTTGCATAGTGCAAGGCCAGGTGGGAAGACGATGAACTTGGCGCAAATGCTTTGGTGCCTAGGAAGGAGTGTGGGTTTGCGGGGCTGGAGCGATAGCACAGCGGATAGGGCATTTGCCTTGCATGCGGCCGACCCGGGTTCGATTCCAGCATCCCATATGGTCCCCCGAGCACCACCAGGAGTAATTCCTGAGTGCGTGAGCCAGGAGGAACCCATCGCCAGGTGTAATCCAAAAAGAAAAAAAAAGCAGTGTGGGGTTGGGGGAAGAAGAAGGAAAGAAGTTGTTGGCTGTGTCACACCCAGTTCTTGGCAGCACAACCTGTGCACCTGTGCAGGAGGGCAGCTGAGTACCCCGGGAGCCTTCTCAAGCCTCCCCTAGCCCTTGATTGCAAGAAGCAGAGACAGTGGAGAGGACACTGGGCACCAGGGCAGCTCCTGGGGGAGACAGGAGACACGCCAGCCCCACTCCAGGCTTGTGAGGGGAAACCACTTGGCTATCTTCCTCTAAGGGGGACCGTGCAGAGAGCCGAGGAGGCGGAGGGACGCGAGACTGGGGCGTGGGGCCTAGAAGCCCACTGGCCTCTTGTCTCGCCCGCTTCCTCACTGAGGCCGGACTGCATTGTCTGCAGTGGTTTCTCAGGCGGCTGCTGGTGTTCATCACTCCAAGGGCTTACCAGAACCCTGCTGGGCTGGGCTGCTCTCATTTGCCCTGTTCCACAGATGAGAAAAATGAGGCTCAAAGAGGGGGTCGCTTTTCCTGGCCCCAGGCAGCTGGTGCAGACACCGGCAGCAGGGAGCAGAGCAGGCAGGCCATAGCATCACAGGCTCAGCAGGCGAGGGGGTGCAGTGGGGACATGGGCCCGGGGTTCAAATCTGCCTGCCAGTGTCCAGGTGAACCACCTCCTTGAGTGGTAACATTCACCCTGGAGTGAGTGGGCTTTGCTGGTGCTGGTGCCGGTGCAGGCAATGGGGCAACTATACACAAGAGGACCCCCAGGGCGCACTGGGCCACTGGATGTGTCCAAGAGGGGCCCATGCTAGTTCTCAGCTCTGTCCACCTCCGGAACTTTCTGCTGCACCTTCCTAGGGATGCTGGAAGGCAGCTCGCTCCCCAGACTCTTCCCAAGGGCTGGGCCAAGCAAGGAGGCTATTGACTTGGGGAGGGCTGGGAGGAGGCTGGGAGGGTCAGCGCGGGCTCATCCGGCCATCCGGGCAGGCCCTCTCATTGGACCCTGCTAATGAGCTTCCACTGGATTATCCGCTCCCACCTCTGCTCGGTTTACTCTGTCAAATCGAGTTTGCATTTTAAATGGGAATTTGACAAGATGGGCAATTTGTCTGCTGACGAGGTTAATGGGTGTTAGCCCTGCGGATGGAGAAGGGAGGACCCATGCCCCACACAGCCTGGCCCCTGCCCAGATCAATGACCCCAGCTACTGTTCCTCACCCTGCTGCAGCTTCCGTGGCTCTCCCGGAGGCCAGGGACCCAGCCTGCCCCACCTCCCCGCCTCCAAGCCATCTCCCCCAGAGTCCCCCACTGCTTTGCCTAGTTCACAGGCTGGTTGACCCCTACAGGCTGCCTCTCTTCCCTCTGGGTCTCTGATGCGGGGTCCATCTCTTCTCCCTGTCTACCTCCCGCTGCCGCTGCCTCTGCAGGCCCTTTGGAACCAGAACCAGGTGCTTGGAATGCCTGTTGGCATTGCCATGTCTGATGTTTTAGATGGGGCAGGGATGGGTTCCGACAAAGCCAAGGGTTCAGCTCCTTCAAGTTCTGTGTTGGGGTCCCCTCTAGCCCCAGACCTAATGTGGAAACTCAACGGAGAGCTGGGGTTCCCTTCCGTAACTTCCCGATGGGGCCCATGTTGAGATCCGTCCTCCAGCTACCCCCTCTAAGGCGAAACAAGAGGCCAGGTTTCTGGAACCCTGGTGCCCCAGGCCAGGATGACTCAGGCCGCTTGGAAGATGCCTCCTCTCCCCTCCTCCCGGGGCCCCAGCGCCCTTCCCCGCCCCGGCTAATGTGCCACAATTACCTCCTAAGTGCCCAAACAAATGTGGCTGCTGGGGAAAGTGACACGGGCTCCAGGTGATGGATTCGTGCCATCGGGGAGCCGGGCGGAGTGGGCCCCGAGCGGGGGGGCAACACTAATATTGTATCAGCGTCGGCGCCGGCGCCACGAGCCGGTGATGAATATGTGTCACTTTACCCGGCGCGCACTCGGGGGCCTGGCTGCGCAGGCATGGAAAATAGAGTGTCTGGGATTAATGATATTGAAAATGATAGAGAGCAGATTGGAAATGGCTTCGCCTGCCCGCCCGACCCGCGGAGATGGAAACGTACCTCAGAGCTATCTGCCCGGCCCCCATGTGCCCCCCCCCCCGCCAGCACAGAGACCCACACACCGTGAGGACCCAGAGTCGCATTCCCGCCAGCGGCAACTTGGACGTCATGTGTGGGAAGGGGGCACACCTGTGAGCAGAGACGCTGGCCCAAAAGGAAATCTTAACTCCTGACTGACTCATCCGTTCTCAGTCCCCAGTGAGCCTTGAACCTTGAACTGTCACCCGGTGAACCTTGACCTTGGCCAGAGACCGAGTGCTGACCTCCGTTCCAGCTGAGCCCTGCCTCCAGCTACAGATTAAGCACACTGGGGCCCGAGCATCTCCCAAGAGCCGGCAGGTGTGGGGCAGAGGCCAGACACTGTACTGGCTGGGCGCCTCTGTGGTCTGTTCTCTGGGGCAGGGGCTCCTGGGCCTAAAAGCAGGTGTCCTCTCCACCGAGGCTGTGGAGTGTTTAATTGTCTCTTTTATTGTTGGGACCGCACACATAAGAATCTGTTTGTGGGGCTGGAGTGATAGCACCAGCAGGTAGGGTGTTTGCCTTGCACACAGCCAACCCGGGTCCTATTCCCAGCATCCCATATGGTTCCCTGAGCACCGCCAGGCGTAATTCCTGAGTGTAAAGCCAGGAATAACCCCTGTGCATAGCCCGGCTGGGTGTGATCCAAAAAGCAAAAAAAAAAAAAATTGTCCCTGATGTGCCCTGATGTACACAGCAATCTCTGGGGCAGGGGGCAGGGCAGACTCAATACTGATCCCTCCACTAGTTTCTACCCAGACTCAGGCCAGTAGAATATAACTACATTCATTCATTCATTCATTCACTCACTCACTCATTTATTCAAGTACTTATTGTGCCCCACAGCAGGTGAGAGGATGAAGAAACTCTGCACCCTGGAATACTACTCAGCTATGAGAAAAGAAATTCTGTCACTGCTGCACCTTGGATGGAGCTGGAGGGTGCTGTTCTGGGCGGAGCGAGTCAGAACGAGAACAACACACACCAAGTATGTGGAGGACAAATAAAAGGGTGAGGGAAGGACGGCAAACGCCCAATGTGTGGGGGACAAATAAGAGGGGGGCCAGGAACAAGGGGAACAGAAAGAAAGTGCAGCAGGTAAGATTCTTGCCTTGCGCGTGGCCAGCTCCATTTTGAGTCCTGGCTCAACCCACAGCACCACATGGTACCCAAGCACAAAACCAGGAGTAGGCCAGCAATGTCCCCCCCAAAAAGAAACAATAAAACGGAAAAAGAAACAGAAACAGAGCCTGAGCTTCTGCCTATGAAACTGAGTCTGTTAGACGCTGGTGCTTGGGAGGAGGGTGTGGCACAGGGATATTCGGTTTCAACGGGAATCATGGTCCTCGACTAAAACCAAAGACAAGCAAGAGCTCTGCTTACGGGCTCCCGCGGTGGCAGCCACTGTCCCTGCTGGCGGCTCCTGGCTTCATGGGAGGGACTGGCCAGGCACTAAACACGCCCACAGCTGGGTCACTAGCGCCAGCCTCTGCAGAAGGCAGCAGAGGAGCGCTGGGGGCCTGTCATTAGGTGGAGCAGCCGGGGGCTCCTGTGAGCAGAGGACGTTGGATGGGGGGACGGCAGAAGAGCGAGCACCAGCCACCAGGCCAGGAGAGAGAAGGGAGGGGTAGGGTCAGGTGAGGACCCCTGGAGGGCTGGGTCTGGTGGGCAAGGGATCCTTCCTTGTGCATTGCCGGGAGAGTCTAGATGAGCTCCGGTCCAGAGTGCTCTGAGCACTGAGTGGGAGCAGCAGGGGCTCCGGTCAGCACCGCCCCCCCCGACCCCTCAAGGCTGCCCACGATGCTCTGGAGCATCCAGGGCGCAGGTGCAGCACCCTGGTCACCCTCTCGGTCCTGCCACTGTGCCCACCTACATTCTCTGCAGCCCCGTCTGCCTTCCGGGGTCTCTTGGAGCCCTCCCCGCTCCCGACCACGCCTCTCCCAAGTCTGCTCGCAGCCAGGGACGCAGGGACACTTCCCTCCGCAGAGCCCAGCAAGCCAGCGTCCCCTGATTTGGGGGCTGCCCTCAGATCTCCAAGTCTGGAGGCCAGGAGCCCCCCTCTCCACGGTGTCGGCCTAGCGCACTGTTTGCCCCTGGCTGGGATTTGCTGGAGGGAGGACCTGGGGGGCACAGACCGGCACATGGCGAGGGGGCCAGGCTGCCCAGGCCCGACTCCGCCCGCCCGGGCGCCGCGCTGGCCCTGCTCGAGGAGGCAGCGGGCCCTCCCTCCGAGGCCTGGCCTGGCGCTGGACGCACTCGCACTCGCGCCTCCCCGCCATCGCGGCCCTCTCTTTGTGTGTGCGGGTGTCTCTGCCCGTCCTCTCCCTCCTTCCCCGCCTCCCTCTCGCTCCCTGAGCCATTTGCGGAACGGAGATGGCCTAGCCCATCTGGGAGCGAGAGCGCAGCGGTGACGGAGGCGCAGGTAATAGCCGAGTGGAGGAGAGAGACGCGGAAATTTATGACATTGAAAATGACTGGGCCGGAGCGCGTGTGAGCGCGGGAGCGGCGCGGGCAGGAGGGGCGGCTGGGGCGGCTCTCCCGCACAACCTTGCGGGGAGAAGAGGACGTAGTGGGGGCCTGCTGGGGGTGCTGACGGACAGACAGATGGCAGGGAGGGCAGAAGGCAGCTGGGAAGGAAAGAGCCGGCCAGGCGCAGTCGTGCCGCCTGGCCAGTCTGTGGGGCCCCTCGGGCAGCTCTGGTCTGAGCTCTGGGGTCCTCCTGGCATTTGCAGCCTGGGCTGGAGACGATCTGGGTGTGCCCAAATAGGGCCAGACACATTCCAGGTTGCAGGGTAGATCCCCCCACTGGGACACTGGGATTGGGGGGCGGGGCTCCTCTGCTGGACCCCAGGAGCCAATGGCCAGGATGGTTTCCTTCCAGACTCAAAGTTGGAGGAGAATCAGTTTCTGGGTAGGAAGCCCAGAATCTCACCCTTCACCACCCCAGAGACCACCCAGGAAGGCATGTCTGAAGGTGAAGGGGGAATAGAGCTGAGAGCTGATCCCTCACCACCACCCCCAGCAGACTCCCCACCTGTCCTCAGCCCTGCCCTGCACCATCTTCTCGGCTCCTACACTACTGTCCTCCTCCTGGTCACCACCCCCCACCCCCGAGTCCAAGGCTTGGTTCTTAGATCAGTCTTCCTTGTCTGAGCTAAGTTGAGTCTCCTCAGTGGTGAAATGGGGGTGATGCCTCTTGCACTTGTTCTTGGGGGCGGCGAACCCCTGTCAGGGTGCAGCGTCTACTTCAACCTGTGCCCAGACATTCCTGCCAAGTGGACCCTGCCAGGCCGGGGGCGGGGGGGGGCGGGGCTGAGCTCCAGAGGAGTTGGGGAGGGAGGTACAAGAACAGACCTTTGGGCCAGCAGAGGCAGAAGCTGGAGGCCTCGCGCAGGGCCTGGCTCCCCATCACAGAGCTGAGAAGGAGGTGAGCAGAAGGCTGGCGATGAGTCCACTCGGGACCCCCACTGCCAGACCCACACGGTCCCATGGAAGGTGCTAGACAAGCAAAGGGCGCGGAGTATGTCCTAACCCTGGCCACGTGCCAGTTCCCCAGTCCTGTCATCTGCAAGGTTTAGGACTGAGGGAGCTTTCTTGACGCGGCACCTTGGGTCTGGGCCCAAACAGCTGTCCAGGTGCCCTCTCCAGTCTGCCTTCTCGCAGAAGCCTTTGCTGACCTTCCCCCAAACCCCCTCAGATGAGCCCACCTCAGCCGGGGGCTCTGAACACACAAGCCTTTGGCCAATAATAGCTTTGCCCCTGGCTGGGTGACTGCGGGGGCTCTGGTCCCCCACCGCCCTCCCCCCCGAGATGAAACTCTCTCTCTGGAAGTGCTGGGAAGCCAGTGGAAAGGCACCGGTATAAAACAATACAAAATGACCAGTGTGGAAGGCGCTTGACACACGCCAGTCAGCCTCTGGGCCCTGGGGCCTCATCCCAGGTGCTCATCGCCTGCTGCACGGAGAAGGGGGGGTCGGAGAGGTGGAACGAGCGAGGTAGCAGATGAAGTCCGAGCTGCACGGGAGAGACGTGGGGGGCATGGACGGGGGCTCCCCATTCTGAAACGAGAAGGAAGCAGCATTCAGAGCGCCGGTCTGGGCCAGGGCGTCTCCAGGCCCAGAGCCTGTCCACCGGCAGCAGGGAGGGTGGGGGAGGTGAAGAGTTCACTGGGCCCACGGGCTGTGGCCACTGGTCTCCACCCAGCCCCCTGCCCTGGCCCGGCCCATTGTGGCCACATAAAAGGTGACGGATGGTTAATGGGGGAGATAACAGGATTCATAAGGGAAATTTATCGGTCACTCTGGTGGTATAAATATGTTTATAGCAGACCGAGGGGAAATGAAGAAGCCCCAATAAATCACTGTGAAGCCACCAGCCACTAATAGGCGAGCGGCCTCAGGAACCCCAGCATTGGCGCTTGCAACACCCCCTCTGGCTGCCCGCTAATGGCACAGAGGGGCAGGAGACGTGTTCGGCCGCACGCACTGACCCACGCCAGGCTGGGAACAAGTCCCCGGGGCCGTCTCTGCGGGATGCGGGACCTGACTAGTCCTGCCCTGTCTAACAGGCCACCTCCACCGAGGAGCAGGGCCCGTCAGACTCCCGGGCCTGGGGGTGACAGGGCAGAGGACACAGACGCTGAGACTGGCCTCAGACCCGCCTTCCAAACTTGGCGCTGCCCCACCCCTGCCCTGTCCTGCTCAGAGTTTCCCTGTCCTTGGCTTCACAGCCCTGGAAACTGCTGGGAGGAAGATGAGCCACAGTGCAGGGCCCTGCAGCAGCTCCGGCTGAGGGAGAAGCTCCTGCAGGCAGCAGCTCCCCTCCCGGAAGGTGAATGCAGGCGAAGGTTCCCTGCAGACACAGTGTCGCCTCTGGGAGAGAAGATGCCTGAGGCGCTGGAGCAGAGGCACTGGCTGAACGTCCTGGCGGGGGGGACACAGAGGCGGTGAATCCAGACTCTCCCCCATTCTCCAACACCCTGGGCCTCAGCTTCCTCCCGAGGCCCTGTCCTTGCTTCTTCCCTGACAGGACAGGCTCACGGGCGGGCCCCATCACCTCACCCAGCACCCAGCCCTTTGCACTGGCTTTGCTCCCACGGGCTGCCTCTGGTCACGCCTCTGTGGGCGAGCCCCCCTCTTAGCTCTGCTCCCTCCTGCCCTCCTGCCCCCCGCGAGGGGGAGGAGGAGGAGTCCGGCCAGTCCCCCGTCCTGTGCCTCTCCCTGGTGGAGGTCAGGCTTGGGACAGAATGGGGTGCCATGGAACAGAAGGGATGCCCAGAAACAGAGTGGGGTGTCGCAGAACAGCGTGAAGTGTCATGATGAGAATGAGGTGCGTGGAGTAGTGGGGGGCCGTGAGTAGAACAGGGTGTCATGGACTTGCATGGGCGCCATGAGCAGAGCGGGTGCCGTGGAACAGAGGGGTTGCTATGAACAGAGCGGCGTGTTGTGGAAGAAAGTGGGGTGCCATGAATAGGGTGGGGTGTCACGGGTATAGCGGGGCGCCGTGGAGCTGAGGGGGGGCACACCGAGGCTGAGGCCGGGAAAGCACGAGGGGTGCAGGGGGCGGGGCAGCCTGCTGTGGGCCCTTTCTCCCCCTGCCGGGCGGCCCAGACACCCCCAGGTGCGGCTGCCCCTCCCCCCAACCCGTGCTGGCGCGTGGGGCCCCGCGGGGACACGGCCGGGGCCGGGGCGCAGGACCGGCTCGGCTCGCGCGCCCGTTCGCCGCGCGGGTCTCGGCGGGCCTCGGGCCAGCCCGGCTGCGGCGCGCGAGGCGGGCGGGGGCACCGCTCCGTAAATAGGCGGGTGGCCCGGGGCGCTGCGGGCGCAGACTCTCGTTTTTAGAGCCGGTAATTGACTCCTTTCACTTGGTAATTCATGGCTTGCGTAGGCGCTTTAATGCGGGCGCCCGGGGAGGCGGGCGGGCGGGAGCCCCGCTCCGCGGGTCCGGCCGCGCCGTCTGTCCGTCCGTCCTCGCGCCGCGCCCGGCCCGCCCGCCCCCGAGGACACCGAGGCGGCGGGCTGGGCGGTGCGGGGCCGGTCCGGCAGCCCCGCCCCAGCCGTCCGAGCGGGCCTCCGAAACGAACCCGAGTGGTGGCCAGAGAGGGCGGCGTGGGCAGCCTTCTGCGGGCAGCCGAGGGGCGGCTGAGGCCCGCGGGGCAGGGGCTCGCCTGCCCCACGCGCGGGCACCGGGCCAGATCGCCAGGCGCTCTCCGCCCGTACCGCACTCCCGCCCCGGGGCATTTCCCCGTTTCTCCCTGAACTCCCGCCCTGGAGCTGGCTTTCCTGGGGCGCCCCCGCGCCTCCCTGGCTGCGGGGGGCCCACGTCCTCTCTCCCGCCTGCGCCCACCTCCGCAGAGGGCCAGAGTCAGACCCCATCAAGCCTCAGGGTGGCGGAAGGAATGGGAGCGGGGGGGGGGGAGGAGGAGGAGGAGGAGGGCCACGGTGCACCCCCACCGGCCAGGGCCTGGCCTCAGCTGACCAGCAGCAGGTAGGTGGCCCCGCGAGGCCGACCCCGCCTCCGCGGCCCCCTTCGCTGCTGGCTTTCCGCAGGCTAATTTCGGGCCCAGATTCCCTCCGCCCCACCCCAAAACAAAAACATGGGGCTGTTCTGCGTCCCCCTGTTTCTGTTTCCTGGCCCCCGAGCTGCCCAGACTTGGACGTGGAGTTTTCACCAAGGCTTTGGCTTGGCAAGTCAAACCGCGAGTCAGAGGAAAGCTGGGGGATGCCAGGCTTGGTGTGAAGCTCAATGCTGCCTCCTGGTGTCTAGATGTTGCAGGCGCCAGGCCGTCCAGAAGAGGCTGCCAGAACTTGGAGAAACATCCCTGGGGTACCGGGACACCCTCCACTGAGGACCACTCCTCCCAGGCCCTTAGAAGGGAAGAAAGAGCAGGGACCCTAACAACCCTGACAGAGGAGGAACCGGGCGCTCCTTTGCCAGCAGCGACCTGGTGGAAGCCACATTAAATGAGCTGCCTTGATTAAGCCCTGCCCAGAGGTCCAGGTTTCTTCTGCTGTCAGTGACCCAAGGCTGCTCTCTGTGCAGTTCTTGAGTCTTCACCTGAGTTTCTGTCTGAATGTCCAAGGCTTGTGTCCAGGGGAGAGTCTCAGTCTCCCAGGATAGGTACATGAAGAGGACCCTAAGTAGAAGAATGGATAGGTCGAGAGTGGGTACCTGGGTACATCACGTGATTTTGCCTTGAGATATTATCTCTGGAAGTGACCAGGCATGGAGAGAAATGTGTTTTTTCATCTGCCTAACTGACCCAAGGAGGACTCCAGGAGGGTAGGGGACTTTTTGTTTGTTTGTCGTTTGGGATTTATATCCAGGGGTGCTCAGGGGTCCATGTCAGGGACCAAACCTGGGGCTCCTGCATGCAAAGCATGCACTCCAGTCCTGTGAGCTGCCATCCCAACCCAATAGGCGATTTTCTGAGGGAAGAAGATCTCAAAAGAGTCCAGATGAACAGCAGGTCATGAGAGGGGTGGAGAGATCAAGGAAGGCTTTCTGGAGGAAGTGGCCTTTGACTAGAGCTTGGAGAATTGGGAAGAGCATGAAGGTGCAGGGGGAGGGAACAGCGTGAACAGAGGCACAGAGGCTGGTTGGAGGAGACTGTGCGATGGTAAAGCCAACGGAGAGGATCCTGGTGATGATTCAGGGGGCAGGAGGCAGAGTGCCAGGCCAAGAAGTCAGGACTTGTTGGGCAGAGCTCTGGGCCACGAGCCTGATTGGGATCCCAGAGGCTGAGGCTCCTCTGATTGGGTGTCATGACTTTAGCTTTGCTCTCTGGAACATTCCTAGACAGTGGTGGGAACCAGGGCAAGTTCTAGATCAGAGAGGTGCCCAGGAACCAGCTCGCAGAAAAAACCAAAGTAGGAGGAACCGTGGACTGCCTCCCATCTCACCCCCTTATTTGCTTGTGAGCAAACCAAGGTTCAGAGAGGGGAGGCAAGTTGCTCAAAAACACACAGCAAGTCTCCAGCCTCTCAGTTTGGGCTCCTTTCCCTGTTTTGAAATTTGGGGTACTGAGTTTGAGGAGAGCAGCTGGAATGCAGAAGGTCCCCTGGAGGGAGAGCCCCACCTAGAGTTGAGATCACCAGCTAGGAAGTCAGAAAAATGCTTAGTGAGTTCTTGACCCTGCCACTCAATTGAGCTGCTCTTCAGAGTTCACTGACCACCCACAGAGTGATGGCAAAGGAATGTGGAGGGCTTCTAGGAGGAGGAGGCACGAAGTGGGTATGGTATTCCTGAAAAGGAAAGAGCACTGGGAGGAGGCTTGAATGAGGATGAAAACAGGCCTCCAGGAGGTGTGGTGAGATGCTTGGGTCTCATCTGGTACATGGCCCGGGCCTCTGCCTTTATCACAGACCAGGGTAGAGGAATGTACTACACAGCCAATGGAAGTCCCACCAGGCACCCACCGCCTGCCAGGAGAGAGGGTCCTGCTCCCAGATCCCAGACCCTTGCCCAGCCTTCCCAGCACCTTGCATCAGTCCAGACGACTCATCCCTATCCTATCCCAAGTTGAGAATCCTGGACCCAGAGTTCCCAGCTCCCTCAGCTCTCAGTGATGCCCAGAAAAACTCTTCTGACTGTAATTTCCTGGAGTCAAGATCTAAAACTTGAGGCCAAAGTGGTAGTTCAGTGATAGGGTACTTGCCTTGCATACCCAACCCGGGTTCAATTCCTGGCACCCCACGTGGTCTTCTGAGAACTTCCAGGAGTAATTCCTGAGTGCAGAGCCAGGAGTGACCCCTGAGCATCGCCAAGTGTGGCCCCAAACAAGCAAACAAAAGAAGACTGAAGATGTAAAACTTGCTCCTGTGTATAGAGCTGACTCACTGGTGAAGATAAAAATTCACCCGTTATTCTCAGCAAAGGAGAGACACCTGTCTGGCTCCCAGGCAGAATCTGACTTCTTTTCCCCGGTGAGAAGGGAAGCTGGAGCCAAACAGAAACCAGAAGCTGGGGGGCTGTGTCTGAGCCCTGCCTGCGAGCCACGCGTTTGTATGAAATCCAAACACATTTTCATTGCTTTGTGATGAGGCACTGTGTGCCTTCGTCTCTGAAGCCAGGTCTCCATCTGAGCTTCTCGGTGGCTTTGATCAAGTTCCTTGGCTTGTTCTGTGTCTCTGAGCTCACTCCTGACTCTGAGCTCAGGAACTACCTCTGGATGGGCTCAGGGGACCATATGTGGTGCTGGGATCAAACTGGGTCAGCTGCACGCAAGCCTTGCTCACTAACTCTCTCTGGCTTCTAATTACTTCTTTCTCATTTACCTTTTTTTATGCAGGTAGATATTTTCATTCCCATTTTCCTGGTAAGACCCTGTGAGGGCCGTGTCCGATTCCCTCACACAGTAGGTGCCTCTGGAGGGCCTTTGCCCTGATCCCCTTCACGGCTCTGGACCAGGGAGACCTCTGGTTTGATAGTTTTCTCCTGAGAGGTCAGAGGCTGACTTGGAGGCAAACAGTGAGTCCCCAGGGATGGAGAGAATGTGCAGCCAAAGTGATGAGGGGTGAAGAGTAAGGAATCACCTTCTACCCCCACCCTCAAGTCAGACAGAGGGAAAACCCAGTCCTAATGAGTGAGTGCCCCGGGTGAGCACAGAAAACTTGGTCACCCCTATCTCTGGCTGGATGTGCCCTGCATGCATGTGCTCTGTACGTGGGAGTCGGTGTCACCTGTGGCACCACACGGTCCCCGAGCACTGCCAGGAGTCTGTCCAGAGCACCTAATGGAAGTAAGTCAACTTCGAGCACTACTGGGTGTGACCCCCAAACAAACAAAACCCTCTACCTCTGTAGCGTCCCTGGTAGAAAGCAGTGTCTCCTTCTCACCTTGCTGCATCACAGTGGTTACCGGCCTGAGATGCACCCTGCTGTGGGGAAGTGTAGGAGGTTGTACAGGAGGGCACGCGGCAGAAAGATCGTCCCATAAGCCCAGGACATCAACAGGTGGGAAGAACGTTGGTGGGCGCGCCCTTGGGGTCCCTCTAGGAACTACATCCTCATGGCCCCTTCGTGTTCTCCCACCCCTTGTGCAGAGGAAAGGAGATGGGGTGAGGGTGCAGGAGGTCCTCCCTGGGGCCTTAGTTCAGAACTGAACTGGCTACTCTGCACATATAATCACCCAAGTCTTCTCCAATGTGGGGGATGTCCAGTATATGAGTATGGAAACCGAAGTGGCAAAACAAGGTAGGAGGCAAAGGGTCCTGGACTAGGGCAGCCACGCTGCCATATGCATGGGGAGTCACCATCGGGGATCAACAAGAAGCAACGCAGAGAGAGGACACAACACGGAGCCGGGGCCTGGGCCTTTGGGCCTCTGGGACGGACGAGGGAAGAACGGGGAGAAGGACCCCCCTGAGCAGGGTTTTCTCCCTTTTTCTCTGAACTGACCTCCCCGAGACGAGGTCTGAGTGACCAGGCTGGATGTGCCCTGCACGCATGTGCTCTGTATGTGGGAGTCAGTGTCACCTGTGGCACCACATGATCCCCAAGCACTGGGAACTGCACGCTGATGAAGGGACAGGTGTTGGAACATATATGACTGAAGCCCAACCATGAACAACTTTGTAACTGTGTGTATCGCTATGATTCAATTTTAAAAAATTTAAAAAAATAAAAAAAGTTAGCCTCTGATAAAAGAGTTTGCCCAATAGAGAAATAGCAGGTTATACTTCAAATACATTGGTTGGTTTGGGTTTAGAGGTCACACCCAGCGGTGCTCACGGATCACTCTTGGTGGCACTCAGAGGACCATTTGCGTGCTGCGGATCAAACCTGATAAGGCAAGCACCTTACCCCCCTCAACTATCTCTCCAGCCTCCTTAAAGTATATTTTAAGAGAACTATTAAAGCACATCTATCAAATGCCAAATTGTATTTCAATTCATAATTGCCTGTTTCTAAGTGCTGACATACTACATACAGTTAGGCGAGTTATCGATGCCAAATAATAAATCTGCACTCAAATTATTTGTAATTCAAACTTTATTAACTTTATTGGTGTGGTTTATTGACTGCATTTAACTTGACACGAGCAGACCTCTGGACTTGAATAACATTTTAAGAAAGTATCTGCTCTTATGTTTTGTGGCTAAACACTTTTTTAGGTAATAAAATCTACAATTAATATCCCTGAGTTTATGGGCTGGAGTGATAGGATAGCGGGCAGGGCGTTTGCCTTGCACGCAGCCAACATGGCCTACCCGAGTTTGATTCCTCCGCACCCCTCGGAAAGGGGCGGCAAGCTACCTAGAGTATCTCGCCTGCACGGCAAAGCCTGGCAAGCTCCCCGTGACGTATGTAAAATGCCAAACACAGTAACA
>JAOXYA010000032.1:16087404-16111581 GCA_028565675.1 Sorex palustris
GTTACTCCTGGCTCATGCACTCAGGAATTACTCCTGGCGGTGCTCAGGTGACCATATGGGATGCTGGGAATCGAACCCGGGTCGGCCGCAGGCAAGGCAAACGCTCTACCCGCTGTGCTATGGCTCCAGTTCGCTTTGATAGGTTGTTTTGTTTTGTTTTTTGGGTCACGCCTGGTGATGCTCAGGGATTACTCCTGGCTTTGTACTTAGAAATTATTCTTGGTGGTGTTTGGGAGACCATGTGGGACATTGGGGGTATTGAACCTGGGGTGGATTGCAAGTGCCCTGTCCGGCGCCTTCAGGTTCTTTTTATCAAGTGAGAAGTGTGTGTCCTTCATTTTTCCTTTTCGTTTGGATAATAATGCTTGAAACCCTGAGAGAGAAAAAATAAATTTTGTATTTTGGTTTTCATAGCCCTCCCAGGCCCAATACTGCAAAGCATCTTACCTCTGCTCAATATATATTACTTGGAGAGAATTGAGGAAACTGCCCTCAAGAAAGGTGAGTGTCTTTCTCTTTTTATCTCTGTCAGTGATTATAGCCAAAGCACCATGATGTTCATCAGGTAAATATTGCACCTATTACCTGTATAGAACACTTCATGCTTTTCAGATTTCGCCCTCACACCGAATTTTCTTATTTGATCACTCAGTGTCTTGTGAAATACAAAGCAAATAAATAAGATACTTATTACATTAACGAAACTGAGATCACAATAAAGCAGTCCTACTAGTCATAGATTTTCTGAATTTCAGTTTTCCTTTTCTATTGAGCTGCCTCTCAATTTTCTCATTGAACATCTGTTAACAAGCTAACATTGTACAACCTTGATGAACCAAGAGCTGTCACAGAAAACAAATCTCTTATGCAACTAATAATCTTATGAAATAGCTTCCTCCTCCCCACACACACCTTACTCTGGCAGGACTAAGGTCTGAGGAGCCACTCATGGTGGTGCTGGGAGTAAGTGTGACTGCTGTTGCCATATGGGTTTTTTTTTTTTTAATGCAGAAGACATTAAAGGGCTGGTGCACTTCACTCATATCGTCCAGGATCATCCAAGTAAGTGTGATATTTCTCTCTGCAGGCCTCTCCACTCAGGCCATCTGGCGTCGACTATGGGATGAGTTAATGAAGACAAGGCCTTCCAGTTTGGAAGTAAGTTAAGACACCAAGTAGAAATCTGGCTCAGCTTTGCACAGTTTGAAAGAATAGCAGATAAGCTGGGGATTGGTAAAGTGTAAGGACGGAATGTGCTTGGGGGGACACTGATGGTTTATTACAAGTCCTTTCCCGTTTGGCCTTCACTTGCTTATTCGTGGCGTTTGCAAGTGACACGAAAAGGGAAAAGGTAAGGAACAGAGTGGAGAGCAGAACCCGGGTTCATAGTTTTTGACAGGGCTGGAATAACGGTCACATTTCATATTTAACGTATAACAATAAACCAACTCTTCACTTTAGTCTAAATTCTGATGGCAGGGCCTGACCTCAAAAAAGGTTAAGGGAGTTTAGTCAACAGTGTGCTGAAGCTGTTCAGAATGACAATACCTTGAATTTTGTGAACTCATGTAAATAGAGACTGCAGGGTAAGGGGACTGAGGGGCCAGACTGATAGCTTGCCTTGCACATAGCTGGCCTGGATTTGATCCCCAGCACCCTGTATAGTTCCCTAAGCCCCACCAGGAATGATTCCCAGAGCACAGAGCCAGGAGTTAAGTTCTGAGCACCTTGGGAATGGCCCAACAACGCCCCCTTCCAAACAACAATTAAAAAGAGGATGAGGGAAATGATAAGTCCTACCTGGCTCTGCAGTCGTCAGGCTACTCCTAGGATACGAAGAAAGAAGTGGGTCAGAGCCACAGTGAGTCACATTGGGAAGACTGGACTGGAGATGGTTTCCTGAAGGAGAGAAGTCGAGGGAACAGACTGACTTGAAATATTTGTCACTACTTCTGTGGGCTTTTTTTGTTGTTGTTATTTTTTGGGGGGGTTATTCACTGCGATGTCCAGGGAACCACACAGTGCCAGGGATCTGACCTGAGGCAAGGACATGCAAAGCATCAGCTCTCGCCCTTTGTGCCATCTGCCTGGACCCTGAGTGCAAAACTTTTTAACACTGAGCTTATTGGTGTCAAAGTGAGCCAATTTCAAAGATAATAGGCTTCCCATAATTAACTGTTCACATAGAATCTGTTTATCTACTTGACGCAGGGTATTATAGAAGAAATTTAGCATTGTAAAAGAAGTTGGGCAAGACAATTTTTTAGGACTAAGCCCCGATTCTATTATTCTTTGGTATAGTGGAAGTGCATGGAACTCAGTGAAACACCCATTTGAGCCAAACATCTTTTGTGCTTCATAATTAGGCGACAGATTGAGTTCAGCGTACACTACTAACCTTACTACCTTGAAGTTTTACACCAGATAGCGAAAGTACAGACACAGTTCTTTGTTTGGTGGGGAAAGCTGCAGGCATATAGATATGATAAGGTAATTTGTGTGATGGAGAGTGGCAAGGAGTTTGAGGGAGAAAGAAATTAAAAGAAGTTTCTCCTAAGAAGTATTTGAATTGGGCTCTTAGGTGCATGAGACCAAACAACGATAAGCTCTCGTCAGGAACTGGAGGTTTTTTATCCTTCAGCTTTTCCATTTTTAGATCTGGATGCAGCTGGTGGAGTTCAGTGTGATGACACTGATGCCCAACAAACTCCTCAGGTACTATGTTCAGGAGATAGACCCTTCGAGAAAAAGAAGAGGATGCAAGAATATTGGAAAACAGGAACAGCTTCCTACAACCTTTAAAGAAACATGAGGTTTACTTTGTCCCAGTACTTCCAAAGCATTATACCCGTTATAGAGATTAAGAAAAAGATTTTCCAACAGCTTAAGATTCTTGGGGGGAAATGTCTGTTATTCTGTTTCCTTGTCTCAGAGTATTTTGATAACTTTTAAGGAGGTCTCATATTTGGTGACCTAACAGTCCTCATCACATCGGTCCTAACTTGGATTCCCCTTTCCAAGAGGTATCTTCTTCTGCTTCCCATTTTGCATGACAGTAACTTTCATTCCCAATTCTGTAGTGCTGTCCTCCCGTTGTTCATCGATTTGCTCGAGCGGGCCCAGTAATGCCTCCATTGTGAGACTTGTTATTACTGTGTTTGGCATATTGAATATGTCATGGGGAGCTTGCCAGGCGTTGCCGTGCAGGCGAGACACTCTCAGTAGTTTGCGGGCTCTCTGAGAGGGGCGGAGGAATCGAACCTGGGCTGACCAGGTTGGCTGTGTGCAAGGCAGATGCCTTACGCACTGTACTATCGCCCCAGCATTCACAATTCAGCACACATTATTCACATAAATGAAGTGTATGCTCAGTTCCTGGCACCATACCTGATTCTAGGGATGCAGTGGTGCACAGAATAGATCCGATCTCTGGCTGCTTGCTTAGAAAGCAGTAGTAAAACTAGTACCTGTATATGTAAAAATAAAGCTGTGGAGTAAAACAGATATTCTGGAGATAAAGCAGTGGCAAAATGAAGAATTACTGAATAAATGGTTCTTCAGCCACTTGTTAGCCATTTGGGAAAATGCAGTTAGAGACTCACAATCTACTCTTTCTATATGGACTAAAGATGAAATATAAAAGTTAAAAATAAAACTACAAAACAACTGGAAAGAATAAAGGTGATTCATTATCAAATCTCAGGATGGAGAGTGCTAATTGTTAAGTGGGCAGAATGAAAAAAATTGGATTTTGACATACAAAAATGAGAAAGGAGTAATAGATTATCAGTTAGGGTGCTGCCCTGAACTTGCTGGACCTGCGTTAGATCCCCAGTACCCAATATGGTCCCTGAGGCTACCAGGATCCCAAAGGTCAGAGCCAGGAGCAAGCCCTGAGCACCGTCAATGCGAAAAATCAGCATTATTGCAAAAGTCAGCATTAAAAAGCAAAAGTTGCTTTAACCAAAAAGTGAAATTGACAAAACAAAGGGATATAGATAAAGGCTGGGCAAAGAGGTGGCACCGAAGGTAAGAGACTTACCTGGCAAGCAACAAACTCAGGCTCTGTCTGTGTCCTGGTGTCTTATGTATGGTCCTTGAACACAGGGCCAGGGATAAGCCCCGAGCAGTGCCAGGCATGGCCCAAATCCCCTGCCCCCCACTCCCGATATTTTTAAAAAGAGGGGGAACATCACAGTGAATAAAAATTCGGACAAGTACAAGACACACCCAAAATTCCAGTACAGTGCAATAGTTCAATCTCATTGATTGAAAAATAGAATTGGTGGCCAGATTAATGGCGCAACGGGTAGGGTGTTTTCCTCGCGTACAGCTAACATGGATTTGATCCTTGGAACACCGTATGGTCCCCAGAGCCCCACCAGGAGTAACCTTAGAGTGTAGAACCAGGAGTAAGTCCTGAGCACTGCTGAGTCTGACCTATGAACAGCACACACACCCCCCCATAAAAATGTGAAAGTTAAATTGTGAGTCAATTACGGAGCTGGAGAAACAGTACAAGAGATTGGATCCAGATCAGCCACTTGAAAGACAGGCACCGTCCGCTGTACAATAGACCCCCAACTGTAAAGGTTTTATTTATTTTTTAAAAATAATGGTTTTTTTTCTTCACTTTTTATTTTGGTTTGGGGGGCCACACCTGGCAATGCTCAGAGTATCAGACGGGATGCTGGGGATCTAACCTGGGCCCGCCACACACAAAGCAAGCACCTTACCTGCCATGCTACTGCTCTGGCCCCAAGTTGTTTGAATTTTTGGTTTTGGGTCCACACCCAATGGTGCTCAGAGCTTTTTCCTGGCCGTGTTCTGGGAGCATTCCTAGCAGGCTCAGGAGACCATATGGGATGCCAGGAATTAAACCCAGGCTGGCCGTGTGCAAGTCTCTTCTGCTATATTGTCTCTCTGGCTCCACAATCTATAAGTCGAGTTGATTTACACGTGGTTTTTGTTTTGGGGACCACGCTTCAGGGCACTGAATGATTACTCCTGGGTTGGTGCTTGGGAACAGAACCTGCGGCCTCACATACAAAGCAAAGTACTCTAATCACCAAGCCACATTTCCAGCCCCAACACTTTTTTGCTGCTTTCCACAGTTATATATTAGAAAAAATCAATATTGTGATTTTTGATTGTGATTTGTGAATTTGCCGTAAACCCTCACCCCCTCAGTTTGCACAAACTCTTCCGTCCCTACCAGTGCCTGGCCTGCAAACCATTATAGATGGACCAATCTTACTTCATCTCTATGTGATGCCTCATTTCAGTTTTACCCAAAAGAAACCACTGAAATCAATTTCCATTGTCTGAGCCACAAAATGACTTGAATTAGCTATCTCTGATACTTTTTTTTTTCTTTTTGGGTCACACCTGCCAGTGCACAGGGCTTACTCCTGGCTCTGCACTCGGGAATCGCTCCTGGCGGTGCTCAGGGGACCATATGGGAAGCTGGGAATTGAATCCCGGTTGGCTGCGTGCAAGGCAAACGCCCTCCCCGCTGTGCTATCGCTCCAGCCCATGTCTCTGATACTTCTGAGAGTTGAAGTTTAGCAGATTCTTCAAAAAAGGTTATGATGGGCCAAGGAGAAAGTAGTGACTAGAGCGCTGGCCTCGCACGTGGCTGACCAAGCTTTGATCCCTCCCCAGTATCTCATGTGGCCCCCTGAGCACCGCCAGGAGCGATTCCTGTGTGCAGGCCCGGGAGTATCCTGAGTTCTGCCGGATGTGGTCCAAACACAGAAAAACAGAACCACAACAAAATGGTGATGAAGGGGGGCCAAAGCCGTAGTATAGTGTGCACCCGGGTGCCGTCCCCCAGAATCCCAGGTCGTCCCCCAAGCACCTCCGTGTGCAGCCCAAAGGCTAAAATGCAAAGGTGAGGGTGGAATAAAGTGCAGTCAATTCCGCTGACGCATTCACTAATTCACGAGAAAGCCCTTGACAGCTGTCACAGTTAACTTGACCCGTTCACTAGCCCTCACAGCTCTGAGGTGGGTTTTTAGTTGTCTTCCCCACTTCATGGATGCCGAGGTAGAAGGAGACGAGGCGACTTCCCTCGTGTTACTTCCGGGATTCCAAGCCAAGTCAGTCTAGCTCCGGGTTGTGTTCTTCCAATGACTGTCATGCTGCTTGGCCTCTTTGTCTCCGATGCGCACATTTCAAGTGTTCTCTCCCACTGTCTTCATCAAGCAGCAAGTTCACCCCTTAGTGAAGTAAATTACATAGGATGTAATTTAATTGTGGCCAGAAACAGCCACACTATCTTGGCTCACCTCTTTGTTCTAGAATTGCCTGGAAATTATTCAGTACTTGGGCAGAGCGATAGCACAGTGGGTAGGGCATTTGCCTTGCACACAGCTGACGCGGGTTCGATTTCTTCGTTCCCTCTCGGAGAGCTCAGCAAGCTACCAAGAGTATCTCGCCCGCACAGCAGAGCCTGGCAAGCCCCCCGTGGTGTATTCGATATGCCAGACACAGTAACAACAAAGTCTCCAATGGAGACGTTACTGGTGCCCGCTCAGGCAAATTGAGGACTAGGAGGACAGTGCTACAGTGCTATTCAGTAATCATCATGGACCACAGATTGTAGGGGAAAATATTAAGAGGTAGAGGTAGTGCTTGAAATATTCAGGAATAGATTTGGTTGCCAAACATCTTCTCCTCTCCTAAAGCCTTCAGTGCTGCTGCTGGTAAGTGCCTCGCTGGTGCCAGGCAGTTAGCTCGGGCATAAAGTCTCTTCTGATTCTCACCACAGCAGGCTCTCTTGGGAACGGCACATCTACCTTTTAATATATAGGCCCAGCTCCAACCTTGAACTGTGCTGTGAGTTGTTTTTGAGACTGCTGAAATGTCCTTTTTCTTCATCTTCACCCAGTAACTTTAGTGGATTCATAATTCTTGCCTGTGTGTTCTAGTGGAAGATGTGATGTTTATTTGCATGCAGACGTATTTATTGAACTTTTTGTTTCCTTTGGTTTGGGGGCCATGCCGAGCAATGCTTGGGTTACCCCTGGCTCTGACTCTGGAACTACCCCTGGAGGTGCTCAGGGGAACTGTGTCTGGTGCTGGCCATCCAACTCAGGTCGGCCACAAGCAAGGCAAAGGCCATCACTCCAGCGCCTGAACTTTTTTTCTCTTGCTGTGCTGGGATTGAATCCAGGGCTTCTCACATGCAAGGCAAGTGCTCTAGCACTGAGCCATGTCCCTGTCCCTAGTTCACTGTGCCACACCCAATGACTCCTGGGCTACTCTTTGGTTTTATGTTTGGGTGTCACTTCTGATAGGGTTTGGGGGACATTGCACTGCTGATCAAACCCAGGCCATAGAAATTCATGTAAAGCATGAACTTGGTTGAGCTCTTTAGCCCCAAAATCATCATTATGGGGGGGCCGGGCTTCAAAGGGTTGCTTAGGAGGTCAGGGACCTCACCCAGTAATTTACAAGGCTGGTAGTCCAAAATTAGAGCCCAAGGATACAATGCCAGGGGCCCTGCAGTACTTGTAGTGGCTCAGGCCATCCCAGTGATGCTTGGAGAACCAAGCAGGAATCAATCAAGTTGGTCAGCAGCCTGTAAATAATCCTCCATTAAATAGGGCCAGAGCCATAGTAGAGCAGGCAAGGTGTTTTGCTTTGCATGCAGCCAACCCAGGTTCAGTCCCGGGTTCAATTCTCAGCACCCCCCGAGCACCGCCAGGAGCAATTCCTTGTACAGAGCATCACTGGGTGTGACCCAAAAAGGAAAAAAAAAATCATTAAACTAGGGGCCAGAGATAGTACAAAGGGTAAGTTGCATACCTTACACATAGCCAACTGCCAACTTGGGTTCAATCCCCAGCACCCCATGTGGTCCCCTGAGCACTGTGATCCCAAGCACAGAGCCAGGAATAGCACTGAGCATTTCCAGGTATGGCCAAAAAAAAAATTGTAGACTTTTTAAATAATCTATTAGGATATGTAAATAACCTCAGATTTGACCATTGTGAAGCCTTCAAACAGTAGAGCTTCCCTTTTCAGAAGCCCATCAAACTTTTAGCGTGCCCCTGCATTCCAACATGATATCCAAGTTCTCCGTCCTTTTCCTACCCAAACCTCTAGTCACCTTTACACTGACTCCCCAGAATTCTGGTTCCTTTTATATATATTTGGATTCTTGGTGTAAATGGATCGTGGGTTTTGCTTCCTGTGACTATCCAAATCAGAAGCGTACCTAGGCACCAGAAGGAAAGTACAGCAGGTGCTTGGTTCTTGCCTTGCATGTGGCCCACCCAGCTTCCAACCCTGGCGCTACTTATGGTCTCATGAGCCTGCCAGGAGAGATCCCTGAGTGCAGCCAGGAGTGTTCCCTAACCACAGCCAGGTATGGCCCAAAAGCAAAAGGCCTCATGCCCAGACTTGAGTAATTTGCTTGTGCTACAGCTGAAGCAAGATACTTTGGGGGTGAGGAACATTACTTACTCCTGGGCTGGGCTGTGCTCAGGAGCCATTCTTGTTGGCGCTTAGGGGACCATATGTGGCACTACAGAGCAGACTAGGTGGGCCCTGTGCAAGCTGAGCACTTCACTTGGTCCTGGCAGCGCTTGGGAGCTCTCTGGGTACCAAGGATCAAACCTGGGTTAGCCACATGCAAGGAAACGCACCGTTTGCTGTACTATCTCTCCAGCCTTCCCCACACAAGGAATTTTTTATTTGGAATAAGTTTCAGCTGATTTTGATGTGCACTCAAGGTGGAAAATAATTCGCATTGAGTCCTCAAGGTCTGATGAAGTCTGTTCATCAGAGACTTATGCCTTAGAGAAAACAGAAATCTCAGAATTGGTCCTTGTTTCCCACGACTTTCTTACTGAGCTGACAAGGACGTGGGCTAATGCCACCGAACACGTCTGCAAGGCCACAAGGCATTGTGTTTGCTCTTCTGGTTCCACCCATATCCCTGGTCCAGAGAGGTCCCAGCAAAAAGCAACAGGACAGAGAGGTGAAGCCGGCTGGGGGGACAGACAGGCCTCGGTGAGAACAAACCCAGGGCCTTACCTGTCCATGGTAGTAGTGGAACTCATTTTTGGCAAAAGCAGGAAAAGACAAAAGCAAGCTGGGAACAGTGATGCAGTTCTTTTGGCCAGAGCAAAATGTCGGGGTCGAAGGCAGTAGGTAGCTCCAGCGATAGACCACGTGCCGGCCCTATTCTTGGAATGCTGGAGGCCGGGATCAGAAAGATGACCGAGGGACAGAGGTCCTGTTTGCCTTGCACGTGGCCCACCTGGGTCTGGAGCCCTCCAAGAGCGACCCCCAGGCACAGGTGGCTATTGCCTAAAAACAAAGCCTCTTCCCCCCCTCCCCCCAAAAAAAAAGGGCAAGAAATGAGGTAAGGATCAGATAGGGGTGCGGAGAGGCTGCTGCTTTGCATTTAGGACGCCAGCCTGGATCCAGTCAAGGGCACCACATCATCTCCAGTACTGCCTGGGCACTCCCTGGAGCAAGCCCCCGGAGCAGGTCCAGGAGGAGTCCCTGAACAGTGCTCTGCAAGGGTTAGAAACAGAACAGAAGCTCAGACAGGCCAGACTGTGGAGAGGTTTTCCAGGCCAAGTAACTCAAAAGTAACCTGTTAGGGGGCCGAAGTGACAGTTCAGTTAGTAGGGTGCACCTGACCTGGGTCAGGTACATGCAGCCTCCAGTATCCCATAGGGTTTCCCTAAATGCCCTGAGCACCATCAGGTGTGACCCCAGAAATAGGGTGTTGGGCCCAAAGAGTTCAAGGTGGTGAACAGCTGAGTTGGCCCCGTCTTCCCTCCCACGAGACCTCCATCTCCTTTGTGACGGTAGCTTCAGCTCTGCCCCTGCTAAGTGGCACCTCTGGGTGAGGCATTCATATCCTCCCCACTGAAATAAAGCCTGTTTGGTTTAGGGGATGGGGTGGCCCCACAGGGCAGTGAGAAGTATTGTACAAGCACGAGGCAAACACTCTGCCACCCAACGGCATCAATCTAATCCATGACAGTAGATTGGTTTTCTACGGACAAAGTCACAACCAGCACTGCTTAAAGCTATTCCTAGTTCTGCTCAGAAGTGACCCGAGGCTGTGCTTGAGGGACCTTCCATGATGCCAAGGACTCAAACGGGTAGGTAGTGGGGCTGGAGCAATAGTACAGCAGTTGCCAAGCACTTACCTGTCACACTGCCAACCTGGATTCTATCCCCAGTACCCCATATTGTCCCCTGGGAATGATCCCCGAATGCAAAGCCAGGAGTAATCCTGAGCACTGCTAGGTATGGTCCAAAAACAACTAAACTGCGGTCAGTGGGATACAGGGCAAGCATTGTTAATCCTGTACCTTCCGTCCCAACATTGGGAGTGTCACAAGGTGTAAAGGTGTTGAGCAAAAATGAATCCAGTGACTGCAGAAATATTTGGGAAGAGAAAAGGGACAGTACAGTCTGGAAGCTTATATAGTCAGGCATGAGGTAAGAGTATCTGAACAAAAGTGCCAAGAATCTAAAGTTAGTTGGGGCAGGAACGATAGCACAGCGGTAGGGCGTTTGCCTTGTGCATAGCCAGCCCGGCACGCTACCGAGAGTACTTGCCTGCATGGCAAAGCCTGGCAAGCTCCCCGTGATGTGTTCGATATGCCAAACACAGTAACAACAAGTCTCATGATGGAGATGTTACTGGGCCCGCTCGAGCACATCGATGAACAATGGGAGGACAGTGACAGTGAAAAATCTAAAGTGGAATCAGGTTCTAGAAGCAGACATGAGAACATGTAGATTGAGTGACTTCTCCATTACATATTAGTCCCTGGAACTTTATTTCCTGAAACCAAATCTCGACTAGTCACACAGCTTTTGAGCCTGCTTGCCTTTCAAATGGTACAGAGAGCAATGCATATCTCAGAGACATGAGGACTACATGGACTTCCCACCCCACCCCCAGCCCCGCCTTTGGTTTTGGGGCCACACCAGGAATACTCAGGGCTTACTCCTGGCTCTGCACTCGGATCACTCCTGGGAATGCTCAGGGAGGCCCAGGGGACATGGGGATGCTGCTCTTCGGTTTGTTTTTGAGCCACACCCAACAATGGTCAGGTGTCACTTCTGGCACTGATCTCAGAGTTTACTTGTGGCAGTGCTGGGAGACCACGCGGGATGCTGCGGATTGAGTTCAGGTCAGCTGCATGTGAGACAAGCACCCCACCACGAGTCGCATCTCGGTTAGACCGTCTCCCCAGTCCCCGTAGCGGGCACTGAGGGCTGGCCACATGCGAGGCAAATGCCCAACACAACGTACTGTTGCTCTGGCCCCTGACGGATCTGTGTTTTGCAGGGTGCTGCCTGGCTCGGCGGGCAGACGTTGGGAGGGAAAATCGGATGGTGATTCCGCGGGCTGTGCTCCGTGTCATGTCCGTCTGCCGTGTTCTCTTTCCAGAGCGTGACCTGTTGGAGGGCCAAGTTCATGGAGGCCTTTTTCTCCCATGTGCTCCGCGGGACCATCGACGTGTCCTCCGACCGGCGTCTGTGTGACCAGCGTTTCTCGCCTCTCCTGCACAGCTCCCGCCACGTTCGGCAGCTCACCATCTGCAACATGCTGCAGGGTGCGACCGAGCTGGTGGCTGAGCCCAACCGCAGGGTTCTGGAGACCCTGGCCAGCTCCCTGCACACCCTCAAGTTCCGCCACCTCCTGTTCTCTGACGTGGCTGCCCAGCAGTCCCTCCGGCAGTTGCTCCACCAGCTCATTCACCACGGGGCCGTCAGCCAGGTGTCGCTGTACTCCTGGCCCGTGCCCGAGTCCGCCCTCTTCATCCTCATCCTCACCATGAGTGCTGGCTTCTGGCAGCCAGGCCCCGCGGGGCCGCCCTGCCGCCTGTGTGGCGAGGCGTCCCGGGGCCGGGCCCCATGCCGCGACGAGGGCGCCCTCTTGCTGGGCTCACGCCGACCCCGCAGGGATGCCGCCGAGCGATGTGCCGCGGCCCTCATGGCCTCCCGGCGGAAGAGCGAGGCCAAGCAGGCGGCCAGAGCTGTGCCTCCCACTCGGATCACTCGCAGGAGCACGCAGGAGAGCCTGGCGGCAGGAGGGACGGGCCCAGAGCAGGAGCCGCACCCTCCGGCCGCTTCCCAGGAGGCCTCCGGCAACAAGCGGCCGCCCTCTTCGCCAGCCACCAGCTCCTCGGCCGCCTCTTCCTCATCTGCATCCAAACGGGCTCCGGCCTGCGCAGCCCCACAGCCGAAGCCCCTGAAGCGTTTCAAGCGAGCCGCGGGGAGGAAGGGCCCTCGCAGCCGGCAGGGCTCGGGTGCGGAGTCGGAAGACCTGTATGACTTTGTCTTCATCGTGGCTGGCGAAAGGGAAGGCGGGGAAGAGATGGAGATCGGGGAAGTGGCTTGCGGGGCCCTGGATGGGTCCGATCCCGGCTGCCTGGGACTCCCAGCCCTGGAGGCCGCCCAGCGGTTCCGCAGCATTTCCACGCTGGAGCTCTTCACGGTCCCCCTCTCCACAGAGGCGGCCCTGACGCTGTGCCACCTGCTCAGCTCCTGGGTGTCTCTGGAGAGCCTCACGCTCTCCTACAACGGTGAGTGCCCTGGAGGGCAGGGTCGGGAACAGCGGCAGCGACCGGGGCAGAGCGGAGCTGACTGGGTGGCCGCAGACAGGCCTCGTGGCAAACGGAAGGCAAAGAGAACTGATGGCCAGCAGGCGATGATAGAGACCACCGAGGTGTAACGACCTATAAAGGGGTTCCTTGGAAGCAGCGAGACCAGTAAGCTGCACCCTGGGGAGTGTGGACGCCAATCCGAGATTGGTGTAGTGTCTCCAGGCCCAGCTAAAGGTTGACTTTGCATCCTGCAGTCATTCGGAACAGACACGTGCACACAAAAGTTCTTGTTTTAAATCAGACCAGAAATCTAGAAAGCGTTCCTCGGTTCGTTTCCCATCTGGCTCTACCCAAGTAGCCAAATCCAGCAAGCTGTTTGCTCAGCGCTGCTGAAGAAATTCACAACTATGCAGTTTAGTGCTATTTTCTTTTTAGTTTGTTTGATTTGCGGGCCACGCCTGGCGGTGTTCAGGAGTCACCCCTGGCTCTGCACTCATAGATCACACCGAGCAGTGCTCAGGGGACCATACGGGATGCCAGGTCAGGTACATGCAAGGCAAACTCCCTACCCATTGTACTATCACTCTGGCCCCTCCTGCTAGTACTGTGTTCATAGTCATGTGAATCCTGTGGTTGCAACAAAAGCTCCCGTTCCTACACTACCCCTTTCAAACCATTCCTCACCAGATCTTATCTCTGCTTCATGGAGAACACAGAGCCATCATACCTGCCCTTCAGCCGGTGACCAACATATTCATTCTACCCCAGTTTAGCACTTACCCTTTCTTCACTGCAATGGAACAGATGATACGTGTGCTTGGGGTCTCAGTTTGGGAACACTCTTCAGAAGGCTTCATTGTAAGGGAACATTTACATGTCACTTGGCACGTATCCTGGCACATTTTAAGTATTCTCATTCCATTACCCAGTTAACCCTTCAACCCTGTGAAATCAAGGTAGTTCATTAGAGCCAGAATTCAAACCCTGGCATCCCTGCTTGAATTCACATAGGTTGTTTGGTGAGGTTTGTTTTATTTTTTTTTTTGGCTGTACCAGCAGTACTCGGGGTCTACACCCAGCTTAATGGTCACGTGCTCCTTAGAGTGTCTGGGGAACCACAGGGTGGCAGGGAACAAATTTGTGGCCTTTTGCACACAAAGCTTGCCCTGCAGCCCTCTGAACCATCTCCGTGTCGAGTCCCTCATCTCTCTGCTGCTTCGTTTTCAGAAGTCCCCAGAGCCTGTCATCCTACCCGCAAACACATGCCGCCCTACCAACACAATCTTCAGTTTTGTGATTTCCCTGGCTGATTTTTGATGTCCAGCAGACATCAGTTTGCTGGTGACCTGAGGATAAAGCAAGACAGTGGGTTAAGTAGATCAACAATGACTTAGACCTGACCCAAGCTCAAGATTTTTTTTAAAAAAAATTTTGAGCCACACACAGGGTTCCTCCTGCCTCTGCATCAGCTACTCCTGGCAGGGCTCAGGGGACCATATGGGATGCCAGGAATCAAAATCCTGGATTAGCCACGTGCAAGGCACACATTTTCCCTTTTGTACTACTGCTCCAGCCCCCAGGCTCAAGATTTGGTAGGATCAATAGAGACATTTGCAGTTACCTGTGAACTTTGCCTGCTGACAGAAATTTCTTTCGTGCCACAGGCCTGGGCTCCAACATCTTCCGCCTCCTGGACAGTCTTCGCGCCCTGTCGGGCCAGCCCGGGTGCCGCCTCCGAGCACTGCATCTCAGTGACCTGTTCTCGCCACTGCCCATCCTGGAGCTGACCCGGGCCATTGTGCGAGCCCTGCCCCTACTGAGGGTTCTCTCTATCCGAGTCGACCACCCCAGCCAGAGGGATAATCCGGCTGTGCCAGGGAATATGGGCCCCCCCAGACACATAATTGGGGATGAAGAGATACCAGGTGAAGCACTGTGAATGCGCGTCTCCGTGCGAATGTGTAGAGAGGCCGAGAAAACCTCTGGTCCAGGCCTGTCGCCATCCAGACCTAGTTTAGCTGTAGTCTTTGGGTTCAAGCCCATCCCTTTTGGTTTTGAGGGGTCAGGCTCGGAGAGCCATGTGCTGGTAATTGAACGTGGGGTTTCCAGATACAGGCATACTTTTTTGGGGAGGCGGGGGGTGGCAGTAGCAGGGCTGTGCTCAGGGCTGATCCCGGACTGTTCAGGGATCACTCCTGGCAGGCTCTGGGGATCCTACATGGATTTGGGGGATTGAACCTGCATCAGCCACAGGCAAGGCAAGCACCCTCTCTAACCCCATTCTAGCTCCTTGAGCCATCTTCCCACCCAGTAGCTTGCCATTATTAAAAATGGAGCCCGCAGGTCTTGGGCCCAGTGATGGCTTTTTCCGTACTAGGTGTCACACACCCCAACCATTGGCTATATTGTTCCCTTAGTTTCTCTCATACCACACTGCGTTCTATTTAATTGTGCCACAGTCTCATTTTTAGTCCCGTCAAGGAAGGCACGGACTAAATCTTTTGCTTCGTGCTAGTTCCTGAACGTATCACGGTACTTAGCATATAGTAGGCACTCAAGACAAGTGCGTCCATTACTGTTGGGCGAACCCCTTAGGATAGGATGGGATCAATTAGGAGGATGAAAGAGAGTGCTTGTTTCGGCAGCGTATACCAAAACTGGGACGATACAGAGAATGTAGTCGAGATGACCAATTAAAATCTCTCCCCACCATATCCAGAAAACTGCCTGGAACAGCTGGAAATGGGATTTCCAAGAGGAGCCCAGCCGGCTCCGTTGCTCTGCGCTGTCCTGAAGGCCTCTGGTTCTCTGCAGCAGCTGTCCCTGGACAGCGCTACCTTTGCCTCGCCCCAGGACTTTGGGCTCGTGCTGCAGACGCTCAAAGGTAGGATCCAGCCAGGTGGCAAAGGGTGGAGGACAGGAGGGGACCGAGCGTTGTTCTTGGAAGCCTAAGACACGTCTTGTGCCCCATCCAGAGTACAACCTGACCCTGAAGAGGCTCAGCTTCCATGACATGAATCTGGCGGACTGTCAGAGTGAGGTGCTCTTTCTGCTACAGAACCTGACGCTTCAAGGTAAATCCTTCCTCCAGAATCCCCAGCACACTCCCGGATCCTCACAGGGCACTGCCACTCTCACAAGGAACAAACCACAACTATCAAACAGTTGGCTTTATGGCTCGGTAGCAGGGTACATGCCTGGGTTTGATCCCTGGCACCACAAAAACATAAAAGGGCTGTAATAATCAGCATGAGCGCCTTCCTTCTAAAACATCCATTTCTAAAACGTCCTTCTAAAACATTGCGGTTCATCTTCTGCAAAACGTAGGAAATTACTCACTTTCATACCGCCTCATCCAAAAGATGTTAACTGTCAGTGACTGGCAGAGTGAGTGCTGTTGGGAAGCTACCCTCAGATCCCTTCGCAGAGCGGGTGGTCAGTGGAGAAGAGGCAGGAACGGAGAATGTCTGTGCAGAGGACCATCTTACAATGACATGCAGAGGTGCAGTCTCTGGTGTGGATCCTCATGGATGAAGTTTCAGTCTCGCCTGGGGTCTCGGACAAATTCTCTCACACCCCTTGCTGAGGCCAACTGAGGGAGCACCAGTCCCAAGGCAGCCACCAGATTGTATTTTGATTTCTCTTGACAGAGATCACCTTCTCCTTCTGCCGGCTGTTTGAGAAGCGCCCAGCCCAATTTCTGCCTGAGATGGTTGCTGCTATGAAGGGGAATTCCACACTGAAGGGCCTTCGGCTGCCGGGGAACCGCCTGGGTGGGGGCAGCGCCCGGGGCAAGAGGGGGAAGGAGCCGGTCCTTTGACCTGGCAAGTGGGGGGGGCAGGGGGGGGTGCTGGGCTGTTGGGGGCTGGGTTTCTCTGCAGCCAGCCTGGGCAAGGGTCCCCTTAGCCCCTGCTCTTGAGCGGCAGTGACAGGCACTGTTCCTCTCTCTCCCCACAGGGAACGCTGGCCTGCTGGCCCTGGCAGACGTGTTCTCAGAGGACTCATCCTCCTCGCTGTGTCAGCTGGATATCAGGTAGGTGTGGCAGGGTAGGGGATCAGGGCATGCGGCCACAGGCATAGCAACGAGGGATGAGTTGTCCCCGGATTTCTGACCCATCTCACCCCTCCCAGTTCCAACTGCATCAAGCCAGATGGACTTCTGGAATTCGCCAAGCGGCTGGAGCGTTGGGGTCGTGGAGCCTTTGGTCACCTGCGCCTCTTCCAGAATTGGCTGGACCAGGATGCAGTCACAGCCAGGGAAGCCATCCGGCGGCTCCGGGCCACCTGCCACGTGGTTAGCGATTCTTGGGACTCCTCCCAGGCCTTCGCAGATTACGTCAGCACCATGTGACGGGGCCCTCCTCACGGGCCCCTGCAGACGCTCAGCGTGGTGTGCCCAGAACTCCCGCCGCCAATTCTCTCTTTCTCTTTGGCCACTTTCCCCTCCTCCTCCCTTTCACTGAGGTCCGGGAGGCCTTGACGGGGCCCATCAACAGCATCCCCCACCTAGGCTTAGGCTGCTGGGCCCCTTTCTCAGTGCCCTGGAAGCCCTGGCCAGGAGGTTACAATACATATTGGCCACCGAGGGCAGCCCCTGTCCCCCCTGCACCCCGCCCCAGGATTCCTGCTTTCCTTCTCAGGCAGGTTCCCAGGCTTTAGAGACATGTAGGGTGCCCACTACCAGCTCTCTTCTCTGGCGGGCTCACCATGCTGCTCCCAGGCCTCAGTCCCTTTCATACCTTTATTCCTTTCTTTTTTTTAACCAAAAAAGTTTTTCTTATAAAATAAATTTTGGGCAAACATCATGTCGCCCTTCTTGATTTTTCTCCCAGAGAACAAAATTCAGCAGCCCCCGTTTAGGGGCGGGGAGGCCCTTGCACGGCAGCGCCTCGCTCGGCTGGTCCTCAGCGGATGCCCCGCTGCTCCTCGTGGGAATGCTGGTGGAAGACGAACGTGATGGCAGTGGAGGCGGCGTCCCAGGCAGCCTGCAGGACCGCGTCCTTGAGGCCTCTCTTATCAGTGCTGTGGTTCCACTGAGCCAGGTCCGAGGTGCAGTCAGAACCCTCCGGGGGTGGCCGGACCTGGTGGTTGTTGACACAGCGACGGCACCGCAACCTGGGGACGAAGACAGAGCAGTGGTCACTACGGATCCCAGCCCTCCAGAGAGAGCTGTCAGCAGGGGCTCTCCACTCACCTGTCGTGAGTGTCACTGAGGCTCGCCTCGTCCAGGGTAAAGAGCTCCTTCAGTTCCCCCAGGGAGAAGTGCCGCTCCACGTCCTGCTCCTCATCCACCACGCAGCTGCTGAGAGCCTTCTTGTGGCTCTGACGCTGGAAGATCTTCTCCTCGATGGTTCCTGTCTGAGGGGCCCAGAGGTCAGGGACGAGGATCTGATTCATCCCCGCAGATGGGACAGAAACACCCCAGGGTTGAAACTAGAGCTTCCCAAGGGAAGCCACAAATAGGGAGCCCAGGAGCAACACCCCTGCTCAGTTTAGCCCATTCCTCTCTCTGGTCTCTCGGGAACACCCAGGAGAGTTTCTGGCACCAGCACACTGCTCAGGTAGCTGAGATAGCCCTCAGGAGCTTCACTGGACCTCCACATGAAGCCCAAGTCCCTTATTCAATAAATGTTATTTGGGTGACAGGAGGATACAAAGAAGAATCTAATCTGTGTATTCTTAGTCCGGAGAAGAGTGGCAGAGTCAGACATAAAGTGGGATCGTCAGAATATGTACTGGGTGGACAAGAGAAATACCAGAGTAGAGGGTCAGAGAGAGGTACAGGAGTAAGGTGCTTGCCGTGAATGTAGCCAACCCCAGTTTAGTTCCCAGTAATAAATACAGGTCCTGGAGCACCACCAAGAGTGACTGCCGAGAAGCTTGCAGTAAGGATTATCCTTATACTCAATCTTGAAAGATGAACTTAGTTTGCAAGATAAAAGGCATTCTGGGGCTGGAGAGGTAGCACATCAGGGAGGGCGTTTGCCTTGCACGCAGCCGACCCAGGTTCGATTCCCAGCATCCCATAGGGTCCCCTGAATACCACCAGGAGTAACTCCTGAGTGCAGTGTCAGGAGGAACCCCTGTGCATCGCCAGGTATGACCCAAAAAGGATAAAGAAAAAGGCATTCTAGCAGAAGGACTAGGTTATAAGGTTTGGCCTACACAAGGACTGAGACGTGATCAGCTTGTCGAAAGCAGCAGAAGTCAAATCTGGGCCTCTCGCATGCAAAGCTTGCGTTCTGAGCATTCAGCGCACTGAATTCAAGCTCTCTGGACCACAACAAAAGAAGCTGAAGATTATTAGCAAACAATATCAGATGCTCAAACAGAAAAAGTTGACAGTCTCACTTTGGAAATGAAGGAAAAAAACACTTCAAAGTAGGTTCAGCGGCATATAATCTGATGAGTAGGGGAAAAGGTAAAAATCTGTAGACTTTACAACAATGAGGTTGAAGAGAAAGGACAAAGAGGAGGTTAGAGCACCTGCCTTGCACAAGGCTGACCCAGATTCAATTCCAGGCAACACGTGTGGTGCCCTGAACCCTCCAGGACTGATCAGTGAGCACAGTGCCAGCATAGTAAGACCTCAACACAGCAGAGTGTGGCACAAAAACAACAAAAAATAGAACAGTGTAAGAGTGGGTTGAAAAAAAGTAAAAAAGTAACAGTCCAAAGGGCTAGAGAGCCCTTGCCTTGCACAACCCCAGACGGACCTGGCACATGGCCAGGATTCCTGCATGCAAGGTCAGGAGTAACCCCTGAACATCACCAGGTATGGCTGCAAACACCCCCCTTCCACCCCCCTCAAAAAGAGGAAAGGATAGAGCTGGAGTCATTGTTTATAAGGCTGGAGTATATGCTTTGTGTGCGGGAGGCCCAGTTCAATACGCAGCACCACACGGTTCCCAAGCACTGCTGGGTGTAGCCCCAGTAAACCAAGTATGGTCCAAAAATCTCAGTAAATACCCTGTGGCTTACTCCTGGCTCTACGCTCAGGAATCATTCCTGGCAGTGCTCGAGGAACCATATAGGATGCCGAGGACCAAACAGCTGCAAGCAAGGCAAGCGCCCTATGGGCTGTACTATCACTACTCTGGCCCCGAGATAACCTTTTTCAAAAGAAAGGATGCCGGGCAAGAGAGAAAACACAGCAGATAAGACACTTGCCTTGCATGTGTCTGACCCGGGTTCAATCCCAGTACCACATGTGGTCCCCTCAGCCACCAGAAGTGATCCCTGAAGTAAGCCCTGACCATCAGCCGGGTATGGCCCCCAAACTTAAGGAAAAAAAAACAAAACAGAGGGACCAGACAGAAAGTTAGCATGCGGTAGGCCTTGGCTCAGGCCCCTACTACTATTCTGTCCTCCCAGCTCTGCCTGCAGTGACCCTAACACAGAGCTGAGTAGTCCCTGTGTACCCCGCACCCCGGGATGTGGCCCCAAAGAAACAAAAGGAATCTGCAGAATGTCAATGCCATTTCGTCCCAAGGGACATATGATTACGATGCAAGTGGCACAAAAGATACGAGATAAAGTGAAAAGAAGGAGGTCATAAGGGAGTATTTTGATCACTGAGCAGACATCCAAAGGGAAGACTAAGAAGGAGCGGGAGAAGGAGGACAGAAAACCCCAGGGCTCTAGGCTGGCCACTGCCAGAGAGAAAGCGGCCAAGAGGAACCCAGAATCTGAGTCGTTCTAACAGACCTGTTCCCGAGCCCACCGCTGCCCTGATGGTGTCACCGTCCTTACTGAGAGCAGGCGGTAGATGTAGCAGGTCTTCTTCTGACCGTCACGCCAGACTCGGGCCATGGCTTGTTCATCATTGGCTGGGTTCCAGTCGGGGTCAAACATGACCAGCCGGTTGGCCCCGATGAGGTTGAGGCCGCAGCCGCCGGCTTTGCTGCTCAGCATGAAGACAAAGTCGGGGCTCTGGAAAGAAAGGAGAGAGAAGGAAAAGAACCTCTTGGGACCTGAGTTCGAAGTGTCTGCCCGGCCAACTTCTCCAACTCAAACTGGAACTCTTGTGACGTCGGCCTGCCGAGAGGCAGTTTCCTAGTCAGGAATCATTAACCACGATTGAAGGTCAAGAGAACCAGAAAGCGAAACCTCTTGCCATTCTGATTCCTTGGGCCACTCAAGCCCCTTTGGGAGACCACAAGACGCAGAGGTGGAAGCTGAGGGTCCAGCGTGCGAGGCGTGGACTCCAGTCCCTTGAGCCATCTCCCGCGCCGCAAGCCCCGCTGAGGGCCCTTCGGGCAACCATTTCTGAGTTCGTTTTCTTGGGCCTTTCGTTGCTGTTGTTTCGGGGGCTGGCGGGCACGGCCATCGATGCTCAGGGCTTACTCCTGACTCTGTACTCAGGGATGACTCCCGCCCTGCTGCCGTGCTCGGGATCATATCAGGTCAGCCGTGAAAACAGCATTTGCCTAACCAGCTCCCTGTACTCTCTGGCCCCGTCATTTTCCCCCCTGTGGTGTTCGAGAAGGCTAGGAGGGCACAGATGGGAGGCTATTTAGGAAACCCATCTCCATCCCTCCCTCCCTCCCTCCCTCCCTCCATTCCTTGTTCACTTCCTCCCCTCATCCCTTTCCTTTTGCTCGAGGGCTAGCCCTGAGATACTTCGCAGCTACTCACCACTTGAGACCATGTGGTACAAGGGGAAACCCAGGACTTGAGCACGAAAGCAAGCACTCCATCCCTTGGGTCAGTTTCCCAGTCCCTCAGCCCGTTTAATTCTGATACTACTGCATCTCTGGTATAAAGACAGGGGCTGTATAATTACCGCCGGATCATTGAAGCGCTCCACAACCTTGGCCCGCTTCTTGATAGACATTGTGCCATCCAAGCGAACATACAGGTACCTGGAAGGGATCCCGGATTAAAACCCTAAAAGGAAAGAAGGCCCCCTGGAGCCACAGCCGTCAAAATGACTGACTAGCCACACTTTAGACTCTTCCGAACTGTCTGAAGTCCAAAGCTTCCAAACAGACTGGCCCCAGGAGCACCAGAGGAACCAAGGACTCTTTGACAGACTGAAGCAAGACACGGGCACCATGGGGAGAGACCTCTGGAAACTCTCAACTAAGTTTAAGAACACCTATTCTCACTAGAGGGACAGCAAAGGGCACCCCTTTCGGCAGCCTTCCCCCTTACCTCCGGGTCCGGCAGAGCTTCTCGAAAAGGTCCAGTGTCTGGGTGTAATTGGATACCAACACGACCTTGTCGTTGCTGCGGCTTCGGGTCACTGCCAGAATGTAATCAAGGACCAGCATCTTGCCTGGGAATCGGCAACAACATTAGACCCAGTGGCTGGCCCACTGACCCGGCGCCTTGCTCTGGGTGTCCCGCTTGAGAAGTCCAAGGATCTGTGGGCACGCACTCACCCGAGAGCTGGGGCTCCAAAGCCTTGGCACTATAGCCGGCGGGGAATAAATCCAAGGCCCCCTCAAAGCCCCCCTCCTCTTCCACACACTTCTCATGGATTAAAGCCGGATCTGAAGAGGAAGAAAAAAAAAATCAATGACAGCATTTCAGAAATTTCCCCTTCAGTGTGCCTTAGAACTCCAAACTTGCCGGACTCCCACATCCTCCCACAAGCTGCCCGTGCTTGCTGGGCCAGGAGGACACCATGCCCATCGCTAAATATTCCCAACAAGAGGCCACTGTCTTAAGGACAGAAGATTTCTTCGTGATTTTTCCTCGTGCTTTACATCTTACACATACACGTGTAAACACAGATAGACCCCAAGTAGCTAGAAGCTAGACGCTCCAAAGCCAACGGTCCGGAAAAAGACCGAAACCACATGCGGCCTCTCTGACAACCCTGGACAAGTCCCAGTGGTGGCCCCCTGCAGGACACGGCCCTTGCGCATGAGCCCAACTCACGGTTACACAGCTTCTTTAGTGAGGTGATGGACGAAAGAGAGGAAACGGTCATCTTCCCCTCCCGCAGCTCCTCTGCTGGCTTGGCCTGTCTCAGAAACCGCTGGTATAATTCCATCTGAAGAGGAGTCAGCCTGAAAACAGCACCTGATCAACCTGCGGCTGTACGGCTGGGGACCCTTTTGCCTCTGAGGATTGCCGGAAGTCCAGCCAGGTCCTGGGGGCTCAGCTGTTACCCGCTCGACTCTTTGACCCTCCTCCGCGGTTCGGTACCTGCAGCAGACCACCTGCTCGATCTTCACGGGCAGATATTTAGAAAGAATATCAGAGGTCCTCCGTATCAGGCACCTGGGGAAAACAGAAAAGCCAGCGCTGGTGAAACTGGCACCCAGACTACCGGAATCACAGTGGTCACGTCACTCCTGGGATCAACAAACTCCCTTCTGTAATGTAAGAGTCAGAGACCCACTCGTCCTGTGGCAGAGACCTCCCTATCAGGGGCCCCGTTGTGGGAACAGAGACCCCTTCACAGGCCAGTGTAGCCGGGTAAGGCAAGCGTCTCCTTCTGTAGGTCTGCTCTCCAAGAGAGGGTCAAGGGTTCCCACGGAGCCTGGCGCTGACAAAGAAACAAAGAGCAAATCACGGGGTCCTTGGGTGGAGCGAGACCCAACGACATCAAGTCCGTAGCTCCTGGCAGACGAGGGAGGACAAGCTCCTTCCTGCCACCTAAGCCTGGGAAAGGGAACAAGAGGGGGCAGCGAAGAAGGGCAGGACTTCTGGGACATAACACAGGAGTGCGGGAATGTCCTGGCCCCTGGGCGACAGAGCGCTAATGGTAAAGAGGTGGGTCCTAGGACCGGACCGAAGGTGCAGAAGGTAAGGTGTGTGCCTTGCACATGGCTGATGCAGACTTGATCCCCAGCATTCCATATGGTCCCCTGAGTACAGAGCCAGGAGTAACCCCCGAGCATAAAACAAAAACCAAAACCAAGAAAGTGGGTCCTCTCAACCTGCTCCCCTCCTTCGGGCAGTTCCTGTCTGGGAGCTAAGGCGACAGGCCCTGAGAAAGGAAGCCAGTGGCCTTGATTGGAAACCAAACGGTATGATGCTTCTCAAGCAATGACAATATTTCACGGGATATCTGCCCAGCAAGTTAACAGGTCGTCAGAAACGCCCAATATCTGCCCAGTAAGTTAACAGGTCATCAGAAACGTTCTCAGCAGTTTGCTAGGAAGCCCACCCTAGACCACAGGGTCTAGCCTGCAGGGCTAGAGTCAGGGGCCCGGCTGCAGGGCCGGATCGGAACACTGCCGTGCACAGCACTAGCAAGGCAGAGGCCCCACTCTCATCGCTTAAGGACTCCAGCCAAGCCAAGACCCCGGAGGACTGGCCTGGGACAACGGGGGAGACGATCCTTTGAGTCTGACCATCCTTGGAGGGACCTAAGAGAAGGGGCAGAGCTGCGGGGCGATCCCTGAACGGGACCCGCACAACCTGTTCACGATGCCGATGAGCTCCCGCAGCCGCTCCTCTCCCAGCTGCCGCTCTGCCTCACTGGCCGCTGCGTCTCGACCCTTGAGTATGGGCAGCTCAAAGTGCTTCTTGAACTCGTGGGCAGTGCCTAAACAAAGGAGAGCGGGGAAGATTACAGCACCAAAGCCCGGCACGGTGCCCTGACCACAGCTGAATGGGAACCAAC
>JAOXYA010000032.1:16111681-16124433 GCA_028565675.1 Sorex palustris
CAGACATTTGCTGGCTCCGAATGGCCGAGTGCAAAACCAGCGACGAACTTGAACAGCCTTAAAGCGTTTTAGCCGCCCTCTGGTCCGCAGGTCCCCGGGGCCTGGGCTGGCCGGGCCGGCGGTGACCCCCGCCCCCCCCCCCCCGAGCCGCGGGCATGCAGGACTGGAAGGCCGGACCCCCGCCCAAGCCCTTCGGGGCCCGCAAGAAGCGGAGCTGGTGCCTGGCCTGGAGGTACAAGCTGACCCACCAGAGGGCCCTGCGGAGGTGCTGCCAGGTAGGGGCGCCCCCGCCTCCCCCAGGTGTGTGTGTGCCCCCCTCCAGGCACTCCTCGTTCATCCCACCCCCCAGCTGGTGGCCCCGCCCGGAGTTCTGGAATCAGAACCCGAGTTCCGCCTGCCAGGCTCCCTCCCCTCCGCAGAGTCGATGGGGGAGGCCTTGCTCGCCGTCTAGATCCTAGTGATGGGGCGCCCCAAGAAAAGCCAGGCGTCTCCTTGGGCTGTGCAGGACTTATGGGTAGGGGGCCCCTTGCTGAGTGAGGGACCCACAGCAGGGCGCCGCTCTGGACATGGGTGCGAAGAGACCCAGACCGCCCGGGGAGTGAGAGCCGGGCAGGCAGAGGGGAGAGGACAGAGGGTTCTTGGTTCCCCTGGAGGCCCTCCTCGGGAAGGCCCTCAATGACTCCACGGGGATCCCAATCCCTCTCGTTGTCCCCCCCACCTCTGTCCTCAGACAGGGGCCGTGCTTTTCCTGCTGGTGACCGTCATCGTCAACATCAAGTTGATCCTGGACACGCGGCGAGCAATCAGCGAGGCCAACGATGACCCGGAGCTGGAGCAGAGCTATGGTGGGACAAAACTGATGGTGGGATCGGTGGGCCGCAGGGAGGAGGGGACCCCCGGGCTCCTACGGATAGAATTGCAGGCAGGCCCTCAGGGGTGAGAGCACTGGAGGGACTCCCGTGACCTGTGGTGCCCCCCCCCCCCCAGATGAGGCCCTGAACCACTTGGAGCCTTCACGTCGCAGAGGCAGTGGTACCCAGCGGGTCCTGGACGTGGAAGTGTACTCGAGTCGCAGCAAAGTCTATGTGGCAGTGGATGGCACCACGGTGAGTGGACAGTGTCCGTCGGTGAGTGGGAACTGGCAGCTTTCTAGCTGTGCCTTTTTTGTGTGAGATTTTGGGGTCACAGTCGATGATGCCCAGGGGTTACTCAGACACTGCACTCGGGAATTCCTCCTGGCAGTGCTTGGGGGCCATATGGGATGCCAAGGATTGAACCCAAGTCGGCCATATGCAAGGCAAGTGCCCTACCCGCTGTACTCTGGCTCTAGCCCACGTGTGGCTCTTTTGGGGTATGCTGGGAATCAGACCCAGGATCTCAGTCATGTCGGCATCTGCTCCGACCCTGAACCCCATCCTTTTCCCTTCCCTGTTGTGTGATTTGGGAGGCTTCTGTTCCTCATCATCTGTAGAGCAGGATTAATGATTTCTACCCTCCGGGACTGAATAGAAGGCATGTGACGCGTATTACCTGGGATAATAGCAAATGTGATTTTAGTATTAATGGGTAGGTCATTCTTTCCTTTTGTTGTTTTTGTTTAATTTTTGTGTTGGAGCCATCCCCAGCAATGCTCAGGGGGTCATTTGGGGAACCATATGGTTCAGGGGACCAAATGTGAGCCTCCTGCATGCCAAGTATGCACTTAGCCTTTTGAGTTATCTCTCCAACCTGCCCAGGGGTTTGTTCCATAACTACTTCCTGTCTCTTCTGTGGGATCGGGCTTATTCTGGACACTGAGGCCCTGGAACTAATCAGAGCTGGTCCTAATTTGAGTCGCTCCTTCCGATGGAAATCTCAATCAGATGTCTATCAGGCAGTCCAGAGCTCTAAATGCCATGATCATGCCACAGAGGGGAGGGTTAAGGGAAAGATGTAATTGATTTGGGGTTCTTTTTTTTTGGAAGGGTTGGGGTACATCTGGTGATGCTCAGGTTATACTCCTGAATCTGCACTCACAGATCACTCCTGGTGCTGCTCAGGGCACCATATGAGGTGCCAGGCATCAAATCTGGGTCAGTAGCATGCAAGGCCCTGCCCACTGTACTCTCATTCCGGCCCCATATATAATCTTTTTTTTTTTTTTAATCTTTGGGCAATACCTGGCATTGCTAGGGGAATGATACAGTGCTCAAGACTGAATTCAGGCACGCAGAGCATTCCCTCGGCCCTTTGAGCCATCGCCCCCTAGACCTTGGTGCGATCTCTTTGTTGGGGGTGCTGGTGCGGTGGCCTTCGAACTGAGCCAGAGAACTGTGTGAACCCAGGTGTAGGTAGGACCGCATTCTTTCCTGCAGTGCTTTGTTTTGTTTCGTTTTGACCTGCCCGTCAGACAGACCTTGAATGATGGAGTGAAACTTCGCCTCTTCCACTCCGTAGGTGCTGGAGGACGAGGCTCGGGAGCAGGGCCGGGGTATCCATGTCATCGTCCTCAACCAGGCCACGGTGAGGTTCTGGCACTGGGAGCCCTGGATGAAGAAGGGAACTGAGCCTGCCTTGCTCGCGACACTGACAGCAGCTGTGTCCCCAGGGCCACGTGATGGCAAAGCGTGTGTTTGACACATACTCCCCCCACGAGGATGAGGCGATGGTGCTTTTCCTCAACATGGTTTCACCCGGCCGAGTGCTCATCTGCGCTGTCAAGGTCAGTAGTGACTCCGCGTGGCCCGTCTCCTCCCTTCCTGTCTCTGACCTTTCTCCAGGCCCTGGTGAGGTCACTCGGTTCCAAGTCTAGTCTTGTCATTTCTTATTATTCAACAAAGAACCGTTGGGCACCCCTGGAGATCGAGAGCCCCCCCCCTTGCCCAACCTATACAGTCCAGCAGGTCAGGAGCGGCACGAGCAGCCGATCAATGTGTCATGTCGAGAAATGGTGCCCAGAGTGGGAGGTTGGCCAGCTTGGGCAGCATCGAGGATGTGAGTGGAGCTGAAGAAGGGAGGGGCGGAAGTGGGCGAAGAGGCCAGAGCAATGTTTGGGGGGGGACACAGATTGGAGCACAGAGGATGTGGGGTCCTGGGAAGCACCGAGTAGCCTGGGGGCGCCGGAGGGTTCTCAGGCGCGCTCAGAGCCTTTCATTCTCTTGCCTGTGAAGCAGGCCGAGCCACGGGGCTCTGTTCCTGATCTCCCCAATAAATGTCCACGCGGGTGAGTCCAGGTCTCCGGGCGGCATGCCTTGGCCTGACCGCCTTCTCTGGCCTTGCAGGACGAGGGCTCCTTCCACCTCAAAGACACGGCCAAAGCTCTGCTGAGGAGCCTGGGCAGCCAGGCGGGCCCTGCCCTGGGCTGGAGGGACACCTGGGCCTTCGTGGGACGCAAAGGAGGTGTGGCACTGTAGGCCGCCCACCCGGTAGCATCAAGGGCCTGGGAGCACTCCCAGGAGATGAGGTGGGGTGGGGCTGGGGGGGGCACGAATCGGGGCCAGTGGTGGGGGATTGGACGGAAGTGTGCGGGGAGCAGGGTAAGGTGTTCGCCTTGGGTCTAGCCGGTTCGATCCCCGGCACGGCATGTGGCCCCTCCGTGCACCGCCAGGGCTGGCTCCCGAGCACAGAGGGCAGGGGGGCCTCCGAACGAGCCAGAGCTCCCATTGTTCCTCATTCCCGCCTGTGCAGGCCCTGTCCTCGGGGAGAAGCATTCCAAGTCCCCTGCCCTCTCCTCTTGGGGGGATCCGGTCCTGCTGAAGACAGATGTGCCCCTGAGCTCAGCTGAAGGTGGGCCTAGCGGGTCTGAGCCTTGGGCACTCGCGTCCTCTATGGGACTTTATTCTCTCGAGCGGGGTCTTGGGTTTGCTCCCGACCGCACTGGCCTCATGCCCCCATGCCACGTCCCCGGCCCTCCCTCAGAGGCAGAGTGCCACTGGGCAGACACGGAGCTGAATCGTCGGCGCCGGCGCTTCTGCAGCAAGGTGGAGGGCTACGGGAGCGTGTGCAGCTGCAAGGACCCCACCCCCATCGAGTTCAGCCCCGACCCGGTGAGTGGGTGCTCACGCACGGGGCTGGCTTTTTCCCAGTTTGGCAGGGGGCCCCCGGGAAGGACTTGGGGTAGGCTTTTCACCCCCTAGCCTGCCTGGGAGGGAGGGAAGCAGGAAGTATACTGAGCTCTGGAAGACAGACGGGGCGTCTGGATCTGGGGCCGAGGACAGGCTGTGTGGGCAAATCTGGGTCGGAGCTGGACTCAGTGTGTGGAGGGACCGAGACAGGCCAGGCACCCCCTGTCTGCTCTGGACTCCCCTGGCCCCTCAGAACGCTTCCCTAGGGACCACGTCGCAGAGGGCGTGAGGCAAGTGTGAGCTAAGAGCTGTTTCTCCCTCAGCTCCCAAACAACAAGGTCATGAATGTACCCGTGGCTGTCATTGCAGGGAACCGGCCCAACTACCTGTACAGGTGAGCCTGAGGGGTGGGTGCGTAGCGCGTAGGAACCCCGGTCTCGCCTGCTGTGCTAGGAGACGCCACGGGCCCCCGGCCCGTTCACGTCTGTGGGTGACCCTGGGGAACCTGAGCCCTTGTGTTGGTGTCGGGGAGCTCCTGCTTTGGGGAGACGGCCCTAACCTGTCTCTGGGCTCCCCAGGATGCTGCGCTCCCTGCTGTCAGCCCAGGGGGTGTCGCCTCAGATGATCACCGTTTTCATCGATGGCTACTATGAGGTGAGTGAGGTGTGGGGGCTTCCGGCGGAGCAGAGCACAGAGCTGTGGGTGCTGAGTGCAGTGACACTGGCAGAGGGTCTGTCTGCCTGTGCCCTGTGAAAGGGCTGGGCAGGTGGGAGGCAGGGGTGTCACCTGGTGGCTGGTGGCCCTGCCCCCCCAGGAGCCCATGGACGTGGTGGCACTGTTCGGTCTGAGGGGCATCCAGCATACTCCAATCAGCATCAAGAATGCCCGCGTGTCTCAGGTACCGCCTGGGTGGGGGGGGGACGGGACAGGCACCCGGCCCTGTGCCTACCCCAGAGCTCGTGACTGTGTTCCTGTCTCCCCCAGCACTACAAGGCCAGCCTCACTGCCACGTTCAACCTGTTTCCCGTGAGTAGGAAGAAGCCTCTGGCTTCGGGAGGGCAAGAGTGGCAGAGTCTGGTTTTTGTGCCGAGCACGTTCTTCCCTCGCTGACCTGGAGAATGGGGGACATGCTGCCTGAGAAGTGGGCAGGGTGTGCAAGAGACCCGGATGGGAAAGGCGGCCCTGGGGGTCGTGTCTTCTTTCTCCTGCAGGAAGCCAAGTTCGCTGTGGTTCTGGAAGAGGACCTGGATATCGCTGTGGACTTTTTCAGGTCAGGGCAGGGCCCCTCTGTGCGGCTCCCTGAACACCTACAAGCTCTCTTGGCTCTTGGCTTGACAGGGTCTCTAGGGAAGAAGGCAGGGAGGTGTCCAAGAGAGCTTGAAAGTGGGGGGAGGGGGGCTGGAGTGTGGAGTGATAGCACAGCGGGTAGGACGTTTGCCTTGCATGTGGTCGACCCGGGTTCGATTCCCAGCATCCCATAGGGTCCCCTGAGCACTGCCAGGAGTCATTCCTGAGTGCAGAGCCAGGAGTAATCCCTGTGCATCGTCGGATGTGACCCGAAAAGCCAAAAAAAAAAAGTGGGGGGCGTCCAGGCTGGAGGCCAGTGGCCAGAGTGGAGTGGGGCTGCCTGGGAAACGGGCTCTGGAGGAGGGAGGGAGCGTGAGGGCCGAGTCCATCTGCGGCTCCCCCTGAACGGTGGCTTCTGCCCCTCAGTTTCCTGAGCCAGTCCATCCACCTGCTGGAGGAGGACAGCAGCGTGTACTGTATCTCCGCCTGGAACGACCAGGTAGGCCGAGTGGCCGGGGCCCAGCCGGGGAAACGGAGGGACCCTGAGCTGAGCCCCGGCCCCATCCTGGCCGCCTCTCCGCAGGGCTACGAACACACCGCCGAGGACCCGGCGCTGCTGTACCGCGTGGAGACCATGCCGGGGCTGGGCTGGGTGCTCCGGAAGTCCCTGTACAAGGATGAGCTGGAGCCAAAGTGGCCGACGCCGGAGAAGGTGCTGCCGCGGCGGGGTTGGGGCAGGGGGCTGGGGTCCCTTCCCAGCCGGGAACCTTGTAACCTTCCCCCCGGGCCCCCAGCTCTGGGACTGGGACATGTGGATGCGGATGCCCGAGCAGCGCCGGGGCCGAGAGTGCATCATCCCTGACGTCTCCCGGTCCTACCACTTCGGGATCGTGGGCCTCAACATGAACGGCTACTTTCATGTGAGTTGGGGGGAAGGGGGCAAGGCTACAGGGAAGGGCAGGGCCACAGGGAGGGCCATGCGTGGTCCATCCAGTTCCAGTGGTTGAGAGCACTGACAGAGTGATCACGGCCCTGCCGCTTACTGGCCAACTAGCAGAGGGTCTCCTCTTTGCCTCTGTGGTTTTGTTTTTGTTTTTTTAACTTGTGGGTCACACCCAGTGATGCTCAGGGATTACTCCCATGTCTGCGTTCAGAAATTACCTGGCGGTGCTCGGGGGACCATATGCAATGCCAGGGGTCGAACCTGGGTCAGCCGTGTGCAAGGCAAACGTCCGACCCGCTGTACTCTGCGGTCTCCGCCTCTGTTTCTGTATTTGTCAAGTAGTGGTGATGGTCTGATGCATTGAGAATGGAACTCAGTGGAAGAGCGCATGCTGGCCTGCATGAGAATCGGGGCTTAATCTCAGGCACCCCCCAAAACAAATTCAGTATATATCTCCGAGGATTGTGAGCTTCAAATGAGCCAATAGACGTAGAATGCTTTTGCTTGTAAGCATTATATAAGGGTTAGCGAGTATTATTTTTATTATCGCTATTCTTAGCCCCAGACTGTGGGTGTGGGGAGGGTATTTCTGCCACCGAGCACCGCTGCAGCCCTGCCAGTCCTGGCCTCCGCTGTCCTCACAAGTGCTGGGGCCCGTCCCCGCGCCGGAGGTGAGCAGGGACAAGTCCCAGGAGCCCACCCCTGCTGGCCGTGTCCCCAGTGACAGCCCAGCCCAAAGAAACAGATCCCTTCCAGCTTGGAACCTCCTAGAAGCCAGGAAAGCCCTCGGAGACCAGCTGGAATAGGATAGATACCCGCTCACCTCCCGGAGAGGAGAAGGCACTTGCCTCAGACTCCTCTTGGGGCTTTAAGTCACACAGTTTCCTGTCGTGGCTCAGCCGTTCCTTTGCTCCCTGCTGCCCTCAGGCCTGCCGCTGGCTTAGGGGGGCGGGGGAGGGGGTGCATTTTCAAGCAGCAGACACTGGGCTGGGGACTTAGCTCTGTGGCACAGCACATGGGGAGCCCTGGGTTTGGTCCCAGAAACTGTAAAAACAGTATAAAGGAACAACCCCGCGTTGGCCCAGGGAGGACCCCTGCAGACAGGCACTAGCTTGGGTCAGTAGGAGCTACCGGTGCGGGCCTGTGGGCACAAGGTGAGCCCGGATGAAGGAACTCGCCGAGGCGGCTGTCCGAAGCTCAGAAGGGCAGGAGGGACGTGGATGTGCCATGCGGGGCCCAGAATTGTTTGTGTTCCCGTGTGCGAGTCGGCGGACGCGTGTGGCTAACAGCAGGCTCTCCCCGCCCCACGCCTGCTCCAGGAGGCCTACTTCAAGAAGCACAAGTTCAACACCGTTCCAGGTGTCCAGCTCAGGAACGTGGACAGGTGAGGGGTGGGGGCAGGGGAAGGGGAGGAGGCCGAGGAGCCTGGATGACCCGTCCCTGGCTGTCTCTTCCAACTCCAGTCCTGCTACCCCCTCCCCCCCCCATTTCCCAGGTCATCCCTTGTCCTGCCATTAGGGCCAGAGAGACTCCAACCCACCTGACCGATTTCTCCCTCCCTTTAGCCTGAAGAAGGAAGCGTATGAAGTGGAGATTCACAGGCTGCTCAGGTAGAGCCTCGAGCCGTCGGGGGGCGCGGAGTCTGGCAGCAGGCAAGGAGGGGGCAGGCACTGGGGGTCTCGGGTCTCTAATGTGTGGGACTGACTGCAACATGGAAAGCGAGTGCCCTTGTCTAAAAATGGTTAAGGTGACGAGCTGGGGCAGGAGAGGCAGCCCCTGCGGGAGGCCCAGGTTCAGTTTCCTGAGCTCCGCTAGAGAGGACTCCCACTCCGAAGAGGGGGAAAAAAAAAAAACGGCCAGAGAGCTAGGACAGAGCTAACAGTGCTTGCAGCAGCCAACCCCAGTTAAATCCAGGGCACTGCTTTATGGTCCTCTGAGCACAGAGCCAGAAGGAAGCCCTGAGAACACCCAGGGGTAGCCCCCACACTCAAAAACAAGAACCAGACAAAGGAAAAACGTAGTTATTGGGACTGGATACACAGCGGGTAGGGCACTTGCCTTGCCAGGAGCGATTCCTCAGCACAGAACCAGGAGTATAAACCCTGACTGCCACCAGGTGTGCCACCCCCCACCCTACCCCCTGCCAAAACAGATTTACAGGCAACAAGAACAGAGCTTTCCAGGGTGCCGCGCCTTTGTGTGACACCCAGCAAGGCGGGCTCTGTCCTAACCCTCCGTCACGTGCTGCAGTGAGGCCGAGGTTCTGGACCACACCAGGAACCCTTGTGAAGACTCCTTCCTGCCAGACACAGAAGGTCACACCTACGTGGCCTTCATCCGGATGGAGAAAGACGATGACTTCACCACCTGGACCCAGCTTGCCAAGGTGCCCCACCCCCACCCCCTGGCACAGGGACCGCAGCTTGGTTCTGGAGCCTTCTACCCTGGAACCCGCCCCGTGTACCCCGAGAACCCGTTCTCCCACTCCCTTACCAATGTCCCAGTCTAGAAGACGCCGCCTCGTACAAAGGGAAAAAGGGGACTCGGGGAGGGCGGAGGTGGGCCGTGGGTCTTCAGCGCCCCTCGACCCCCAGCATTCTGACTCCTCCCCCCCCTCGCCCCCCGGCCCTCCTCACCCAGTGCCTCCATATCTGGGACCTGGATGTGCGCGGTAACCACCGGGGCCTGTGGAGATTGTTCCGGAAGAAGAACCACTTCCTGGTGGTCGGGGTCCCTGCTTCCCCCTACTCGTGAGTGACCCTCCTGCCCTGGGAAGCGAGTGGGGGTCGGGGGGACGGTGTAGCGGATGAATGGCCTCTGCCAACACGTTTTTATTCAAATTATTGTTCTAGAGTGAAGAAACCGTCATCGGTCACCCCGATTTTTTTGGAGCCACCCCCAAAGGAGGAGGGAGCCCTGGGAGCCGCAGAACAGGCATGAGCCCTCCGGGACCCTGCGAGGCTGGGTACTGTGTACCCCCGGCAGGCCAGCCCGCCACCCCATCCTGTAGGATTTTGTAGACACTAGCCGGGGCTGGGCTGCTTCGTTTTTAACAAGCGACTTAATTACTAACTCCAAGGGGACGGTCCCCCTGCTCCACACCCCCCCAACTCCACCCCCGTTCCTGAGTTTGGAGGTCTATTTATTTACTCCCTTGTTGGGAACGGGCAGGAGAACAGTTGACTGGGGGTCGCCGGGACCCCCTGGCAGTGGCTCCTGCTCTCCGTGCGCGCCCTCCTCCAGGCCTGGCTCCAATCTAACCTATTTATTGACTGTGGCGAGGGCCTGGGAAACAGGCAGGCGCCCGAAGCGCCCTTGCTCCCTTTCTGGACCGGGTGCTGCCCTGAGGGTAGGGCTGGCTCTTACTCAGGAAACTGCTGTGCCCGCCCCGTGGACAGGCCCGGCTGGGCCCACCTACTGAAGCAGACACACTCAGAGACCCTCAGACACTGAAATAGGCCACTTCTCAGCCTCTTCTTTGTCCAGGTTTCCAAAGCTGGATGAGGTGGTCATTGATTAAAAAAGGATAAAAACCTCTGGGCATGTACGTCTTGTGATTGTGTGCATGTGTGCGTGCGTGTGCGTGCGTGCGAGAGAGAGACAGAGAGGAGAGAGAGGAAAAGTGTTAGCCTTGGGCAGCACCACCACTGGGTGTGGCCCAAAACTCAAACAATATAAAAAGCAACAGGAAAAGAAAGTCATTGTTCTACTGTTCTGAGTGTGCCGGTGCCTTTGCCCAAGCTCAGGGCTTGTCACTGATGGTTCTGTGAATACGGCTTAGCATTAGGAGGATGAGGTTTTCGTTTTGGGCTACCGCCTGGTGGTGCTCAAGACTTACTCCTGGCTTTGCGCTCAGCGTCACTCATGATGGGGCTCAGGGAACCATTTATGGTGCCCAGGATTGAAGCCAGGTTAGCTGCATGCAAGGCACTTAAGTGCCTTACCTGCCATCCTGTCTTTCAGGTACCCCGAAGGATGAGTTTTGAACCCCCCCTAGAGAAGGGACCTACCTGTGGCACTTCTGAGGTGGCCCAAGTGAGCTCGTAGGCGTCCTGGCTGTGGAGGCAGGCACCGATCAGCACTGTCACCTCTGTCACCTCTGCCTCTGCTTCCTCCTCCACCAGCTTAGAGCCAGCATGTCCTGTGTGGGGCTGTGTGGACATTCCTCAGCACCCTGACGCCTTCAGTGTTTGCTGGAGTTAAAGATAGCGCTAGGGGTGCCACAGCACCAGGGTGGAAAGCAGTGAGCCCACGATAAGGCAGCGGCCTGCCCTGGGCAAACAAATGGCTTCTAGCTTTCATGCAGGCCCCTGGGGGAGGGGAAGAGCGAGTGGCCTTCCTCTCGGAGCCGCGCTGCTGATCTGGGCCTCCCACGTTAGTTCTCAGGTACCGTGTTGTTGCTCTGACCATGTTGCTAATCCTTCGGAGTCTCACTGAGGGGTGTGGGTTCTGGACGGCCCTGGGAGAAGGGTTCCAGGGAAGCAGAGGAGGGAGACTGGTTCGCCGAGTGGGACTTTTCCTCAGCGGAACTCACCATAGCCTCCAGCTGTGGCTTCCAGATTCAACATGTGTCAAGTCGACCTCAGGGACAGGGACAGTATGGCCTTCAAATAATTGTATCAACACACATACCTGGCATTCTGAAATATCTCTCTCCCTGTTACACACACACACACACACACACCTGCCATTCTGGAGTTAAGACTTCTGGGCCCGAATCCATGCCCAGTTCTTCACCAAAAGGAACTAAGACATTAGCCTTTCTCGGCCCTTGTTTCAGGAACCTGGAATGGGGATGGCTCAAACAGAGGGGTGAGTTCTGTGGAGCACCCGGCAGTGTCCTTGAGAAGCCCCCATCGGAGGCTGCTTGGGGGCCTTTTCCAAGGACTTCTCAGAGCCTAACCGTGACCCTTTCCCACTGCCCAGCAACATTTCTGGCTTCCCTACCAGTTTCTGGTTTTAATGCCACTCGGGCACAAGCTTGGTATTTTCATAGCTTTCCAGTCCAGTGCCCCCAGCACCCAGGAGTGGGGAGTTTCAGATTAGCCTTTCCTCCTGACAAGGCAGCTGGCCCAGTCCCCCGGCTCCTCCGAGCCCTCCCTGCCCATTCCCATGAGGCCTGGAATTCTAAAGGAAGAGGAGAAACAGCCACTCCCCTCCACACCATTTCCTCCTGCTGCCTTTCTGAGCCCCCAGCCCCCTCTGGCATCTGGGCTAGCTTAGACCCGGGGGCCCCCAAGGATACGCAAGAGTCTAAATGGAATGTTTTTTAATCGGCTTGTGAGTTGGAAACTCCCGCACATCCACTCTGTGACTGCTGCTGCATCGACCTAGGCCACCGGCCCCCTTTCTCTCATCCCCCAGTGGTCCGGGATCCCTGAGAGCACCCCCAGGCTTTGGGAAAAGAGCGGGGACATGACGGGAGGACTGGCTGGGAAAACTGGTTTACGCTGAGGTGGCTCTGGACCAGGTGGACCCAGACCCACTATGGAAGGAAAAGTCAGGCACAGCCTGATCCGAACGGGCCACAGTCCCGAGCAGCAAGCCGGGACCCACTCCAGTCTGATCCTGCTTCTCCCGTCACTGCTGCGTGGGAACACCAGAGTCCTTCCCAGGCCTCACACGGCGGCGGCGGAGACGACGTGGACTTACTTCAGGTTGCAGTACAGATACATGGACACGATCATGGCCGCCAGCTGGAGGGGAGGAACAGGGATGGCACCTGTACCCTTAAACTTCCGTCCCCTGCCCTGATGCACTGGGTACTGTTGGCAGTCTGCCTCCTCCAGGAAGTCCTTCGCCCTGGTCCAGTGGGTATGTCCCACCCCAGCTGCTTCACCCCCTTACCTCCAGGCCCCCAATTCCAGCCGCCACAGCACCCACTGTCACGGCATTGGTTCTGATGTCGGTCAGAAGCTGTTTGAAGCAGCCCTTGGGGGAGGGAGGAGGACGTGGGTCAGCCTCGGCTCCCTCTCAGGGCCTGGGGCCTCCCAGCCTCCAACCCTGCCCCCAGCCCCAACCTGGATGTGCTGCTCCTCCGCTTTCTCCTTGGTGCAGGCCCCCGTGGCCGTGCCGTTGGCACTGAGGCAACAGAATGGGGGGAATTCGTGTTTCTCTTGGAAGAAGGGGGAGTCCTCAAAATCCGTGTAGTTGTTGAAGCCACAGCACTTGAGCTGGAGGTGAGGAGAGGGAGGTCGGGGGGTCTCAGTCAGGGGGCCTCGCCGCTTCATCCACACCACGCACACCACTCCCCCTCCCCCCGCCTCACCTCCTTCATGGTGGTATTCCAGACTTCAGTGAAATCTTTCTGGGAACCGTAGTCCTTCTTGATTGTGGGCACTATCAGCAGCTCGAGGAAGTGCTCAGCCTGGCAGGGGGGGCCCGGGAAAGTGGCCATCTGAGCTCCCAAGGCCATCCCCTCCCCCCCCCCCCCCCCCCCCCCCCCCTCCCAACCCCCCCCCTCCCCCCCCCCCCCCCCC
>JAOXYA010000032.1:16146363-16158120 GCA_028565675.1 Sorex palustris
GTCTCCAATGGAGACGTTACTGGGCCTGCTCGAGCAAATCGATGATCAACGGGAGGGCCTTTACCTTTACCTTTACCAAGCTATTCTAATGTTTTCAAGATTCCACCTCAAAGACAGTGTTGCCCAAGTTTGGGACCAACAGCAAAAAAAAAAAAAAAAAAAAAAAAAAAAGATCATAGTATGAGTGACAGGTTTATAATAGTGTCAACATTAATGGTACTATTTGGAGGGGGTGGATCACCCATGGTGGTACTTGGGACTGACTCTGTGCTCAGGAATCACACCCAATGGTGCTTGGGGAATCATATGCAGTGCAGGAAATCACACCGGTGTTGGCCTCATGCAAGGCAGGAGACTTTACCCCTTCATGATCCATCTCGTCCCAACCTTTATGGTTTTGATATATAGGAACCACACCTCACATACCAAAGTACTCAAGACCCTCCACTGATGTCCTTTGTCCCTCTCGTTTTCCTTTTCATCAACGCCACCCCACTATAATCTCAGTTTTATAGTCCAAGGGCGAGTGCTTGTCCTAATTTGATATTGTCGAGTTCCTTGTTTTGTCTGTCTGTGTACCACCGAAAAGTAAAATCATCTGCTATGTTGGCACAATTGGAGCTTCTATTGGGTAATTCCTGGTTGTGGAAAGTAATTACCATGTTTAGCAGCTCTCTGCCCCTCTGCCCACTAGCTGCCAGTAGCCTCGCTCCCAGCTGTGACAACTGTCAACATCTCCAGACATTGCAAAATCATCCAACAGAGAAGTACACTCCTTCTGGATAAAGAGTTTCCTCTTCTCAAAACGACAACTTTTTTGGAGGGGAGGTATAAGGCACTTGGGTTTACTGCTGACTTTTCCTTCAGTGGTTACTCCTAGCAGTGCTCAAGGGACCATATAGGATGCAGTTGGTTGAGCCTGGGTTGACTGTATGCAAGTCTAAACTATTGCTCTGGACTGAGGAACCTCAATTCTTATTTATTACTTATGTTCTATCTAAATCCAGAGAAGGATATAAACTTAAGCAGGAAAAACATGCTGTGGCATGTTTGTGAGTCTAAATTTGAAGCACTGTAGCACTGTCCTCCCGTTGTTCATTGATTTTCTTGAGCAGGCACCAGTAACATCTCCATGATGAGACTTGTTGTTACTGTTCTTTTGGCATATCAGATACGTCACTGGGAGCTTGCCAGGCTTTGCCGTGTGGGCGGGATACTCTTGGTAGCTTTCCAGGCTCTCTGAGAGGGATGAAGAAATTGAACCCAGGTCAGCCACGTGCAAGCCAAACGCCCTACCTGCTGTGCTATTGCTCCATAAAATTTGTAAAAGAGAGAGCAAAACCAGAAACTTCAACTGAACATAACTATTATATTTAAAGACTACATTTAGCTTCAAAATGAACTTAAGGCAAGTAAGTTATGTAATTTTACTGATAAAAGGAAAATGTAAATACCAGCTATATTTAACTGGTGCTTTCTTTTTGTCTTCTTTTTTTGTCCTGGAATACAGTATAATACACATTATTTGAATATGTTTTCAAAGAAGCATGTTATATTATAGCTGTGAGTTCCCAGGAAAAGGCACAGGCACATGGGGCATGAGCATTCAGTGGCCAAGAGCTGCCTCTCCGGGTCAGACAATGGGCTGACAAAGGACCAGGGAATGGAGAAACTGGGACTCAGGCCCCAGGATGGTCCGTAGATGGTTTATTTCTCTCTCCTCCCCAGTGTAGTTTGATCTCTCCCCTTACAGCCCAGTCGGAGTTGTCATTTTGGCCACATTACCAGTCATCATAGTTCCATCATCCTAGTCTCCTCGTAGACCTCAAAGTCTTCTACCTCATTATATCTTCTTCCTTGTCTTGTTGTAGGGTCATAGTCCTCTACTTCCAGTCATCATTGTCATGTTGTCTTCCTCCTAATACTCAAAGTTCCAAAGTGTCCAAAGTCTCAGTTCTCATCCTCAATGTCTTGTCATCAACTTTCTAATCCTCAAAGACCTCAAAGTCCCAAAGACCCCATTCTTCTCTAGTTTTCAAAGTCAAGTCCCCTCTTAATTCCTTACAGCATAGTTATATAGAAATCATGAAGGGTGGGGTTAGGTGGGCTTGAACACTATCATAACAACAGAGGTAAAGCCACTCCTTCAGGAGATTAACCAAAGGACAAAATCTCATTTGAGGAGATTACTCCAGATTACTAGGAGATCCACTCAAAAGTGAGATTCTATCCAAGGTGTATTGCTCTCTCCTTTCCTCGGCTAGTAATCCATTTAAACAATCATAGTAAATCTACTTCTTATAATATTTCTAGTCATTTTGTGTGAACACAGAAAGAGAGATATATATTAAGCTTAAAGGTTGGCTCTTCCTGGGGACATCTCGCTATATATTCCAGACCACAGTCCTCAGGCCAAGTTAGTCTTTCCTAACCCCAACAGGGTCCTTATTCAGTTACTTCTTTTCAGGTCATGACAGAGTTTGTCCATGACCATGCTTTTAACTTATAGTTAACTATTGTAGTGCTTGCCCTGGCCCATTTTGATGCCAGAATAGCTCACAGCTTGCCCTGGGTCCATCCAGTTCCTCATTGGGACCCTGCTTTTGGGGTGTTAGGAACTGAGGGCAACTGAGGCTTCAGTCAAGTGAATATGGATACTCAGAAAGCAAATATTATTTTGGAGGCGATTAACTCCCATGTTACATAGCATAGCATCAACTGTCTTCCTGTGTCTTTACAAAAAGGACATTGCTAAATAAACCATGCAAATGACATAAAGTAAAGAGAAAAGCAATATAGAATTATTAGTGCTTGATGGAATTGGGTGTGCTTCAGGGGCACTGTTGTGGGAGTAGCTCAATGAACTTTAAGCTTCCTGTGGGAGGAGAAAGGGCAACCCAATATTATCCAACAAGTAGCACTGTAGCTCTGTCCTCCCGTTGTTCATAGATTTGCTCGAGTGGGTACCAGTAACGCCTCTATTGTGAGACTTGTTACTGTTTTTGGCATATTGAATACACCACGAGGAGCTTGCCAGGCTCTGCCATGAGGGTGGGATACTGTCAGTAGCTTGATGGGCTCTCTGAAAGGGAGGGAGAAATTGAACTTGGGTTGGCCACATGCAAGGCAAACGCCCTACCTCCAGTGCAACAAGTAGCAACATATGTTTGTTGATGGTGCAGGGATTGAACCCAGATATTCATACATAAGTATGTGCTCTACCACTGAGCTTAACTTCTGTTCCATAGTTGCAAATTATATTAGGAATATATCAGTGTTTCTCCTATGTTCATATTCAATAGCAACCCAAGACATATGAACAGTAATTATAAGCATTAATTTTACATAAGAAGATTTTGTTCAGATATTCAACACAGGTGGGTTTTTTTGGTGGTCGTGGTATTATGGGCCATACCCTGCAATACTCAGGAATCACTCTTGACAGTCCTTGGGGTGATATCATATATTGTGAGGGACTGAACCCAGGTTGTCCACGTGCAAGGTGAGCATCCCTCTACTGTCTTATTACTCCAGCCCACATCACAAATATTTCTAACAGTGCTTAATTTAGAAAAATCCTCCCTGATAAATAGGTGAAAAAGATTTAGTTACAAAATAAGTAAGTTCAGGCATGCCCACTACACGTGTTGGCCATAATAACATTCCATTGTCTATATGAATGTCATTATTAGTACATTTTAGACTATTAATTTTTAAATGTATTTGTCTGAAAAAGATATACATTTAAAAACCTTTTTTTTTACTTTTATCAATTCATCATTGATTTACTGTTTTGTGGAATACAGGAGTTTTTCTCTGATTCAGTTATATGTGTAGGTGTCACCACCTGCACTATTAAAAAAGAGACAGAGATCTATACCAAATAAGAGATACTGAAAAAGAAACGTAGTAAGGGAATAACAATGGTCAAAGTCATCAAAACTGAAACTTTTTTCTCTAGAACTGAGCTCCTCATGGGGAGCTGAGCAGGAAGGGGTCCTGGGAACCCTGGTGGAGGGAGGGAAGTTGTCCCTATGCTGGTGGGTGTGGTGTTGGAATGATGTGCCCATGAGCTGTATGAATAACAGCAATATGAGTCCCCATCTTCAGTTAAAATGGTTAAAAGGAAAAATGTCGCTGAGAGAATAGTTTAAAAATATCTGACTAGAAGAAAAATGTAAATGTGTGTGGGAACAAAGGTAACCGAGCTTTGGTATGGTGATCATTTCATAATATATATAAATACAGAATTATTAGGTTATCTACCTGAAGGGAGTATAATATTATGTCAATTATACCTCAATTTTTTACAGCATTGGTCCTAGACCTACTTCTGACATCTATTGCAAGACTACACAAATAATTGATACTCTCGTTTTCTCAAAGAATATAATCATAGCTTCCCCCTTTTATAAGATTGAAGTGGAAACTAAGGAATGTGAAACTTGCACAGTAGGGATGGAGAAGTCTTTGTTACATTAAAGAATAGGTTTAGAAATTCTCTGACTAGTAAAAACACACTATTTTTAGCATCATTTAAACGTACAAAAAGTTAAATTCTGATCCCATAGATTTTTCAGAGACATTTATATCAAGAAAAGCAGTTCTTTTCCATAAAACAGCCTTGCACAAATAAAGTTATTTTCTGTAATTCATGAGTGGCTTTACAACCTTTCTTAAAGGGGTTATTTATCCACATGAATTGAAAGAACATCATTATCAAAAAATGTCACTTTTATTTGTTTCCTGCTTGTACTGAAGTACATTGAATTCATGTTCCTGCATAGTTCCAGGAAGCTTTAAATAGTTTCTGTGTATTCTTGTACCAAAGTAACTCTTGGTATACAGAGGCCTTTTCCTAGGGTACTTAAACAAGAAAAAAAAATCTTCCCTGGCGAATACCTGGGATGGGCCTCTCCCTAGGGCAATTCTTTTTGGTGAACGTTCAGCAAATGGTTGAAGGTGGTTTCTGGCTGTGCTTTGCATTTGCAAGTAGACTGTTTCCCAAACCAGACTAAAGTCAAGTCACTAATGAAAATGTGATGCCTTGCCTGTCCCACCGACAGTCATCACAGCAGATTGCTGGTAGTGAAGACTCAAATGCACTGGTTTAAGACACTCTTATTTTGCAGCCCCGGCCTCAGCAGTGCCTTGAGTAAGAAAGCTGCCATTGTTTTAATGCAAGAGTGATTTTTTTCCCCAGATACTGTTTCCATTTTCTAGGGTTGCTGTAACAAAGTGCCACCATCTGTGATGGTCCACCCACAGAAATCTCAGGGACCACTTTATCTGGTTGAACAGGACCCTGTAGCTTTACCTCAGTCTTCTTTTTTTATCTACTCATCTCTGGCATCTTTGTGTCCAAATGTTCTTTTTTCAGTGTAATGAAACCTGTTGCATTGGATTATGACCCCACTCTTTAGGACCTCTTTTATCTATTTATTTATTTTTAAATGGTTGACCAGTCTGACTGAGGAAGCCCTAGGTATTGAATTCAGGGCCTCACAAAGGCAGGACGTGCTCTACCACTTGAGCTATATCCCTTGCCAATGACCTAATTTTAAAAAAAATTTAAATTTCATCATGTCATTAATTAGAATACTGCAGTTTACAATGCAGCTAATGACAGGATTTCATGCACATAGATGTTCTAATACCACAGCCTTCCTCAGTGACTAGGCGCTTCCTTTCTTATTCTACTCCCCCCTCTCAGCTCTTTTCCATGGTAAACTCATGTAAGCTCAGTTCTGTAGACCAGTTTTCAAGTACTGTGTCTTTGGGCCATTGCTTATTTCCTTACTGTGTTTCCACTTTTAAAAGTTCTGCCTTCAAATATAGTTATGATCTGCAGTGCTGAGGGTTAGGGTTTCATCTTATGAACTTTGAAAGTCTATAATTCAGTTTATGACAAAGAGCTTATATGCTAATATTATAAAAGTGAGATTTTTCTAAGACATTCATTGTCTTCAATTGATGCCATTTAAATATGCCAGGAGAGAAATACAGAAAATTTTATTTAGAGTGACACAAAGTGTTGGTCCTTCCAATGTCTCTGGATTAAGGTAGGCATGGAGGGGCTGTAACAGACTTTAAGAACCATGCTTTTCAATAAGAAGTGGTAATATGTGTTTTACAGAGACACTGAATTGTATAAAATAGTCTTCACACTGCTGATGTTCCTGAAACCTCCATTTCCACCCCTTTAATCTGACCTTTCTCTGCTGATTTACTCCTTTATACTCACTAATTTTTCTGTCTAGAAAGAACATGCGTTTGCAAACACCCCATGGAGGGTAAATTAAGACTTGTACCAACTGATTCACTCCTATGTTCCAAGCTTATTTTCTTGTTCTTATAACTGTTCATGCATCTTTACAAAGAGCACTGTGGACAATATACTCTATAAACTTATTAATTATATGTTAGAGTGAACATAGTGTTAATTTTTATAGTGCTGATGTACAAATTTACTGCACCCCTCAACCATCAAAGTACTGAAGGCCATCCAACACCATGTCATCTCTGGTCTGATCTACATTGCCCTACCGGTGTTTCCCCCACTGCTTGTTGATCAGTTCTGTAATTCAAGGCCAAGTGTTTGTCATCTTTTGATACTGCCTATTCCCTTGTTTTTCTCTCTGTAATTCACAGTCAAGTGAGATAATATTTTTTCTTCCTCTGATTTATTAAATGTAAGGGTATATCCTCCAGTTCCATCCATGTGGCAGCTAACTGCATGAATTCATCTTTTCTTTTAGTGCAGCAATATTCCACTGTGAAGATTTACCGAAACATCTTGCGTATTCATCTGGAATTGGACATTTGATTTGTAATGCTGTGGGATGTGCTGTAGGAAGTGATAGGACAGGCACTGTTGGGTCAACATGTTTTGCTGCTTCCTGTCACAACCATTTGCAGAAGCCTTTTCCCTACTTGCCTCTGGGAAGCACAGTTCTGGGGTGAGGCTTCCCTAGACCACTAGGGCCTGACCAGGTCACAGGAGGAAATCAACCTTCTAAATTTCTCTAACAACTAGTCCCAGAATGGCCTGTGGGCTAAGCCTGCCACTAGGTGTTAGAGGTAGATCATTCTGCAGGTAAACGCAGCTGACAAGACCCTGACTTGACACAACATATTATCTTCCTCATTGTTCAGAGTACAGAGAAAGAAAGACATGCAACTCTTTTAAAGGTTTAAGAGAATTAAGACAAAAGATCATTGTATAACTGAAACCCAAGTACAAAAATTTGTAAGTCTACTACTGTGCCTCGTGGTGTTTCACTAATAAAAATAAAATAAATATTCAGGGAGCCTAAAATAAAATAAAAAATAAAATATAATTTAATATAAAACTAAAAAAAGACAAAAGCCTCATTCTGAGGTCTCAGTATTTATGACTAAAGAGAACATGAAAAATGTGTATCAGAAGAGCAAGCATATACCCCCAGTTGCCGGGAAGAGGTATGGAGCAGTGGTCGTGAAGTTTTGGAAATAAGATAAGACAACGGGGCTGGAGCAATAGCACAGCTGATAGGGCGTTTGCCTTGCACGCAGCCAACCTCAGTTCAATTCCCAGCATCCCATATGGTCCCCTGAGCACCGCCAGGGGTAATTCCTGAGTGCAGAGCCAGGAGTAACCCCTGTGTATCTCCGGGTATGACTCAAAAAGCAAAACAAACAAACAAAAAAAAACAACTAAGATAAGACAAGGTGGGTCATCATGAGAGAAAGGGGGAGAAGGCATGAATGAAAGGGAAATATTTGAATTCTAACAAATGTTTACTGATCGGGATACAGAACAATCCCATAGAAGTGTGTGACCTGGGCAATAGGTGACAGGGCTGTGTCAAGGTCATCTAAGATGATGTCTCAGGACTGATGAATACAGGAGGGAACCTCTTTACCCAGTTGGCAGCACCAATGTTTCTGTAAGCACCACATTTCCTGTGTTCAATCTGCACCCCTTTCCCCTCTCTTTCGTTGCTGTGGCTGAGTGATGACTGAAGTTGTTTATGATGCTTACCTGGGGTTGCATGCTTCAGTTGATGGTGCTCACATATGCCTCTAACATTCCATGTCAGGGCCGGGGTTCCAGAGAGTAGAGCTGGCAGGACGGCGCTAGGCCCCCGTGGGTGTCACCGGGGCTTGAACTCATGGCTTCATACTTGCAAGACAGGCAGTTTTAGTCACAGAGTCATCCCCTGGGGCCCTGCGCTCAATCTCTTATTGCTTAATCCAGACGAAGAGGATTTTTTTTTTCCTACAACCAAACTCTCACTGGTATAGAGGAAACATCTGTTGCTCTCACAGTCAGAATGGGAAGAAACAGTGTATATTCTCATAAACCCCTTTATGTATGGTGGGTGTCTTTTAAGAAGAGTACTGACATGAGAGGTGGGGCAGGGGAGGTGGCTCAGCCTTAGAGCACTTTTATTTTCTTTTTGGGTCACACCCAGCGATGCTCAGGGGTTACTCCTAGCTCATGCACTCAGGAATTACTCCTGGCGGTGCTCAGGGGAGACCCTATGGGATGCTGGGAACCGAACCCGGGTCGGCCGCGTGCAAGGCAAACGCCCTCCCCGCTGTGCTATTGCTTCAGCCCCTTTAATATTTTTTTTTAACATTTAGACACCGTGATTTACATAGTCGCTTAAAATGAATTTTTAGGCATAAAATTCCCACCTCCAATCCCACCCCCAGAGCCCACTGTCTGACCCCGAATTCCTTCCCATCCCCAGCCTGACTTTTTGATAGTTACATCTTTTTTTTCTTTTTGGGTCACACCCGGCAATGCACAGGGGTCACTCCTGGCTCTGCGCTCGGGAATTACCCCTGGCGGTGCTCAGGGTATGACCCTATGGGATGCTGGGAATCGAACCCGGGTTGGCCGTGTGCAAGGCAAATGCCCTACCTGCTGTGCTATCGCTCCAGTCCCTTGATAGTTACATTTGTAAGTTAAATTATTGTAGTCTGAGTCCCATGCTTACAGTACTGTTGGATCTAGTGGTGTAGATAAATCCCATCCTTTTGTTTATTCATTCCACTTCTTTCCTTTGCTATTGTGGGAATTACTCCAACGTGATTGTACACTTGGTCACGGTGCTCCTTTGGGGGGGCATATCTGGGTGTAGTGCTCCCACACTTGGCTGTGGTGTTTACCAGGGGTACATACTTTAATCGTTTCGCTTGCACATATTCTGGTTGTGTTGCTTGCCAGAGGTCCCTGTAATGCTCGCCGGTGTCTCCCTGAACTGACTTTGGGTAGAGGAGATTGGGGGGTGGGGCCTAGCAGATGATCATGATAATAGTCTAGTGAGTATGTTCAGCTTCAAGCGTTTTTACCCTCGTTAGCTAATTAAGTGACAGTTTGTCCAAGTGGGGCTGAGAGACGGTGGGAGGCAGGGACGTGCCTGATCACGCGTTCAGGGTCTGCAGGGGATTGTAACGTGACAGCAGTTTCAGGGCAGAGCGTCAGTGTTTGCACGGGGCTAATGGGTAGCAGCCAATTGACAGGCTCTTGGCTCTGTGTGCGTGATGGTCAGCTGGTATGTCTGAGACAGGGCGATAAATGCCCCATTCAATTCAGGGGCAGTCATGGTCAGGGAGACCCAGTCAGACCCCGTTACTGATCTGATGACAAGTGCACGGGGCATTAGCTGCTTCACCACAGATGTCTTCTCTGGAGAACCATCTCTGTGTGCGAGAGACTGAATGAGATTCTTCACACGGAGAGAAAGCACAGACGATTTTCTTTCTTAAACAGGAAATTTTCACATCAGGACCCGGCCAGTGATGAATTCCTATTATTCCCTATTTAACTTCTGTAAGAAAAACGAGAAAAGACATGCACATTTGTAGAAATGAACGTGTTAGCCCTGGTCATAATAACTCACTGTAGGCATCTATAATTTTACATCTTTAAGTTCTTCTTCTCCTCCTCCTCCCCCTCCTCCTCTTCCTCTTCTTCCTTCTCTTTCTCATCTTCCTCTTCCTCCTCCTCTTCTTCTTCTTCTTTTATTTTAAAGAATTTAAAATTCTTTTATTTATTTATTTGTTTATTTTTTGCTTTTTGAGTCACACCTGGCAATGCACAGGGGTTACTCCTGGTTCTGTACTCAGGAATTACTCCTGGTGGTGCTCAGGGGACCATATAGGGTGCTGGGATTTGAACCTGGGTCAGCCGTGTGCAAGGCAAATGCCCTACACACTGTGCTATTGCTCCAATCTTCTTCTTCTTCTTCTTCTTCTTCTTCTTCTTCTTCTTCTTCTTCTTCTTCTTCTTCTTCTTCTTCTTCTTCTTCTCCTTCTCCTCCTCCTCCTCCTCCTCCTCCTCCTCCTCCTCCTCCTCCTCTTTCTTGTTCTTCTTGTTCTTTTTTTGGGTGGGGCACACACAGCTATGTTCAGTGCTTGATCCATGTTCTGCGATCAGGGATCACTTCTGGTGAGATTGGGAAACATATAGGGTGCTGGGGATTGAACCCAGGTTGACTGCATGCAACGCAAGCACCCTACCTGCTGAACTATTACTCTTGCCCCTTACTTTAACATTTTTTATAAATCCATTTTACGATTTGTTTGTGTGTGCATTTCTTTTTCACTTTTTACTGTTGAGCCGCATGCAGTTGGGGTCATGGGCTGCATTCTGATATGGTACGTGGTGCTTTGTCTCTCCCGGTAGTGACCCTGCAGAGTGGATGGGATCTAAGGCCTTACGCGTGCAAGGCAAGTACTTTACCGCTGAACCCTGGTCCCTTTGTTATATATTTCTATGGGTCAGCATATTTAACTCTGATGACTTGGATCTATTTGGCTTTGTGGACAGATAGTCTCTATTGTAAATCCTCCACCCTGACTTTTGAAGCACTGAGCATCCACAGATAGTACATAAACAACAGGCCTAACTTCATTTGTAGACATCGACATTTGAATATATGTCATTTCTACAAGTGTTTGTTTTGATTTGCTTTTGTTTATTTTTGGCCACACCTGACAGTGCTCAGGGCTTACTCCTGAGTCTGTGCTCAGGGATCAACTCTGGTGGGGATTTCTCCAGCACAAGTTTTTTTCTTTTTGTTTCCCTATCTCTCCAGAGGGAAATAGAACTTCAGGGGCAGTCGTGCTCAGGAGCCCTGGGCCCACTCGAGCAAATCAATGAACAGGGGGAGGACAGGGACAGTGAATTGATTAAAAACCACTCATGGTGGACAGCACAAAGAATACGGCGGGCAGCATTTGTTCCCTGGGCTCTTGTTTTCTGACCTCTTGTTTAGAGCAGGGCTTCTCAACCTTGGCACGATTAACAATTGGGCCAGACACCCTTTGCTGTGGGAGATCCTCTCTTGCATTGCAGAATGTTTTGTAGCATCTCTGGCCTCAACTCAATAAACGTGGATGGGACCTCATTGGGTAGAATCCCTTTTCCCATTATACTATCACAACCAAAAATATCTCCAGATCAGACATTGTCAAATGTCTTTTAGGGAGCAGAATTGCCCCTGCCTGAGAACTTCTGATTTGTCCACACAGTCAATTAACCAAATACTTTACCCAAGATACACAACAGTTCTTTTCATATATATATGACTTGCAATAATAATTCATTCCTTTTTAGTGCTGAAGTTTGCCCATTTACCAGAAAGTTATTAGTGTTGTTTTCTATTTTTTGGTAATTATGGATAAAGCGGGTTCCGGGGCCGAGATCTCCAAGCCTACTCGGATTTGGGCCGAGCATCCTCCACCCAGATCCTCCAAATTCCA
>JAOXYA010000032.1:16177967-16190588 GCA_028565675.1 Sorex palustris
ATAGGAACATTATTCTTATTTTTATATATTTTTTAATTTGGGAAATAGAGGTAACTCCAGAAAAAGATACAGTCATAGCATTCATTTCTGTCTTCTTGTGACTGCTCAAAATATTTCTTTTAGGAGGGAGTGGGTTTGGCTATACTTGGGACTATTCCCAGACCTGCTCAGAAAACCGTATCTGGTGCCAGGATTAAACCTTGTTTGGCCATGTGCAAGTCAAGTATCTAACCCACTGTACTATCTTTGTGGCCCCTCAAAACATTTTTAAAACCCCTTGTTTTTTATTGTTGCTAACTTGTAAATGTTATATTTCCCCCAGGAAGAACCCTCCCAACAACATCCTCATAGATTGCTTTACAAATGATATGAACTGTACCTGGCATCTACTGTCTGGGTAAATGGGGTGAGCATAGCAAATCTATTTCTTAATGAGATGAACAGTGCCAGAGGTAGAGGCAGTGATGGAGATTCCTCTCATTCGTGAACATTCCTTTGAAGTCCATGGTGACTTCCTCCACGTGACAGAGTCCACAGTGAAGACAAGTGACAATATCCCTGTTAGTGAGGTTCTGTGATGTACCTGAAAGTTGACTTGCTTCTCCAGCAAAGTGATGGTATCTTAGGGACCATAGAACTTGTCACTTGAAATAAGAGATATTTGTAAGCAAAGGAAGAGATTTAGTATTTAATCATTATAATGATTAATCATTGTAAGAGTAAATCAGAACTGTATGGAACAGATGGGATGCATGGTAGTTCTAATGCTGTGATTTACTTCCTGTATTTTTCTGCTTGTTAGTCAAAATCAACTTTCTTGGAGGTTCTCTAAGAAACCTAATCTACATGTTGGATTATTTTTTTTTTCAGATTATAAAATTAGTTGACAGCCGAAGTGGACCCTGTTTACAATGTTGTGACAAAAACTCAGGGAAGGATGAGCTATTGCACATAGTTAGAAAACAAATTCAGATTAATTTAGGTTCATGGAATGTATTATATCAATATTAGCTCACATAATGTAGCCATATGTTTGTTGCCTAAAGAACCATGACTAATACTGATGTTATATGTTGTTAATGAAGCCAGGAAATGGAAACAAGTGTCCTGTCAGTGGTGTTTTTATAAATAGTGATTCCCTGATAATGTGGAGACTGGTGGTACTATTGCCAGGCCAGAGGAGATGATTTAAGAAATGTGTGGCGTTAAGGAAATTGTTTAAAGGGCTGGAGTCAATGCTTGCATAGTCTAGTCACTTAGTTGGATTCCCAGCATGTCATAACAGTCTTAACCCCACCCTGACCACCCACGGCACCTCCACTGACCTATACTACCAAGTGTGACCCCCCAGAATTACTAGGCTCAGGCATCACTACTTTGTCTTGACTTGAGCACCCAAATTTCAGACTGGAGTAGCTCAGGTTTGAGTACTACTAGTAATGGATCCTGGGACCTTAAGCACCTCGGGGGTGGGGGGTGGCGAGGGGGAGAACGGACTTTTTGCTCTTGAGGGAAGGAAAGAGAAAGAAATTTGTAAGTCAGGCTCTCTTTTAATAGCGTCATGATCCGAGCCAGAGCAATAGCAAGGTGGGTAGGGTGTTTTTGCTTGCAAGGGGCTGACCTGGGTTTGGTCTCCAGCACTGTATATGGTCCCCCCACTCCACCTGGAATAATCCCTGAGTGCAGAGTGAAGATTAAACCTTGAATACCTCCAGATGTAGCTCCCCAAACCAAAAGAACAATAGTAATAACAAGTAAAATGAAATTGTCATGGTCTAATTTCTATCTAAGTGCCACTTTATATCATACAGTTCTAAGCAAGGATATTGTTTTAAACTAGGAATGTAAATAACTGAACTATTACGTTGCCGATATCAGAACTCCAAAAGGAAACAACTATCAGTGTCATTCATCATTCTGGCATAATCATTCAAGCAAACACTCACTGGCACTTCACTTACTCATTTAACTGTTCATGTGGGCCCCATGCCACAATAGCTGAAACTACTCAGATGAGCAAGGCCCACATGATCTTAGGCGCATGACTATGACCCTGGGAGAAGGAAGTGCAGTTAATATAGATACATAGAGATAAGAGGAATGGGCTGGGTGATACTAGGAAGAATGGTCCCACAGGGAAAATCCCCTGATAATGGCCCAAGATGAGCTCAGGAGACACAGCCAAAGATGCGAAAGATAGGTTTTCAAACATCCTATTCTTCCCCAGCGTCTTGGTCTTACCATCGTGCATGTCTTAGAACATTGCTGAATGATGGCCTATCCCCCAGTAAGGAGAATATCAAAAGAGGGTTTCCACATTTCCTGGGCTTCCTACTTAAGAAGACCTTATTCCCGGCTTCCCCTACCCTTCACTTCTTTTGGCAAATAAAGTTTCTACAGAATGTGGCCCTCTTGTCATTGGTCCTCTGCTTTTGATCTTGACGGCCTGAGGACAATGACAATACCTGAGCACATCATAAGATGACAATCAAATAATAATACAAATATACATGGTCATAAACTAGAATGAGAGTTCTGAAGTTCTCTATAAGGTATATTTTGTAGAGACTTTTCCTCAACTATACTCTGACCTAAGTTACATCAGGAATCAGACATCTTTGTTGAGAAAAGGAGGCCAGGAAATCACAAAACAAAAACTTAATGTGGGAGTTAGCATGGGAAAGGGGTGGTCTAGACCGGTGTTTCTCAATGGGGCCATCTGGCCATCTGTGGAAGCCCCTCTACACACACACACACACACACACACACACACACACACACACACCCTGATACTTCCAGAGAACCATATGTAAAAATGGTCTAATTTGAGGGATAAGACTCAAGACTAGAACAAACTGTTGTGCAGTGAGTTTACAGGAAGGATACAAGATCAGAAGGAAGAGTTTGAGAAATACTGACCTAAGCATAGAAAAAGGCATGGCGGGGGGTGGGGGGGAGTTGTAAAGCAAAACTGGGCATGAGTTTCCATGGAGAGCACTAGAATGAAGATGTGTGTGGTGGGAGCTGAGGACAGGGGATGACACAGGGGTCTACTCTAGTGGCAGCTGCCACCTCTGCATGGTCCTGAGGGCCAGGACAGGAAGGACACCTTCTCAAGGCCTCTCCCTCTTTCTGGAGAATTGGGAGATTAGTGACAATGTCCTTCCTTCCTTCCTTCCTTCCTTCCATTTTCTTTCCTTCCGTCATCCTTCCTTCCTTCCTTCTGTCTTCCTTCCTTCCTTCTGTTTTCCTTCCTTCCTTCCTTCCTTCCTTCTGTTTTCCTTCCTTCCTTCTGTTTCCCTCCCTTCCTTCCTTCCTTCCTTCCTTCCTTCCTTCCTTCTGTTTTCCTTCCTTCCTTCCTTCCTTCCTTCCTTCCTTCCTTCCTTCTGTTTTCCTTCCTTCCTTCCTTCTGTTTTCCTTCCTTCCTTCCTTCCTTCCTTCCTTCCTTCCTTGCTTCCTTTCTTCCTTCCCTCTCCTTCCTTTCTCTCTGTCTTTGTTGTTTTTGCTTTTGTGCCACACCTGGCAGTACTCAGGCTTGCTCCTGACTCTGCACGCAGGGAATCACACCTGGTAGGGCTCAGGGGACCGTATGGGGTGCTGGGCAGTAAACCCAAGTCAACAACTTAAAAGGCAACCACTCTAACTGCTGTACTATTGCTCCATGGGTCTTTTTTAAATTAATTGTTTTCCAATCTTCATTTTTTTGCAGAGGACAGAGAGAGGGCACACCCAGCAGTGCCAACGCACAGCACAATGGTTGAGACCACTCCAAGAAGTGCTTACGGGACCACGCATTGCCAGGGGTTGAACCCAGGTCTCATTCATGCAAGGCATGCACTTTACAATAAATGACATTCTCAGCCCTTAGTGACAACTTTGAACAGAATGTCAAGAACAGAAATTAGAGTCTGAGTGCAAAAAATTCTAAATGATATCTTGAAAAGCAGAGAGAGCTGGAAAAGGAAACCCAAACTAACTTATTTGTGGGAAAGACAAAAATGAACATTCCAGACACCAAAAAACATTAAAAATGTGAGGCAGAGACAAAATTAAGTCAAGGACCAAAGAGGTGGCCAGTCCTACCTGGGTAGGGCCTGAGGGGGATTCCCAACACCACAAGAGCAACGACCCCCTCAACCACAGCGACAGGAAATATGTGCATAAATAAATGGGAGGTCTAAGTCAAGACATAAAACTCAGGATGGAAAGACAGTAACGGGAGGTGAGAGACTTGCCTCCCAGTTTGAATTGCCAGCACTACATATGCTCCCCTGAAAACTGACAGGGGTCACTCCAGGGCACAGAGCTAGGAAGAGTTCCTAAAATACTTCGGGATGTGGCTCAAAACAAAAGACATGTGGCTGCAGTGACAGCACAGTGGGTAGGGAATTTGCTTTGCACACTGCCAACCTGGGTTCGATTCCCAGCATCCCATGTGGTCCCCCGAGCACCACCAGGAGTGATTACTGAGTGCAGAGCCAGGAGTAACCCCAGAGCATCGCTGGATGTGACCCAAAAAGCAAAACAAAAGAGTTTCACCTGATACAGAAATGTTGTTTTTTCCCTTTTTGGGTCACACCTGGCGATGCACAGGGGTTACTTCTGGCTTTGCACTCAGGAATTACTCCTGGCGGTGCTCGGGAGACCATATGGGATGCTGGGAATTGAACCCGGGTCGGCCGTGTATAAGGCAAACGCCCTACCCGCTGTGCTATTGCTCCAGCCCCTGATAGAGAATTTTAGATTGTGTTTTTTCCTTGTTTATTTATGCGGTTAATTTAATTGTTGTTCCTTATGAATAATGTATCTTCCCCTGCCCCCCATTAAAAACTTTATTAAGTAAATTTTTCTGTGAGGGCCTGAGTGCAGGAAGGTGCTCACATATGGTTGACCAGGCACCACACGTCCCCAAGCACCTGCAGGAATGACCCTGAGTGCAGAGCCAGGAGTAAGCGCCTCACACCCCACCCCATCCCCACACACCAAAAATTAAACTGTTGAGCCTGGGGCCATTTCTGGCAATGGCCAGGTGCATGCAAGACATGTCACAACCTTCTGAGCTGTCTTTCCCAGCGCCCTCTTGGTTGGTTTTAAGATTTTCTTCTTCATTGTTTTCAGCACTTTGGTTATTTTAATGTTCTTTGTTAGGGTTTGCTTTGTGTTGTCTTGTTCAACTTGGATCAAATTTGGTAAATGTTTAATCACTTATTTCTTTAAGTATTTTTCTTTATACCTTCTCTCCCGCATTGGGAACTGTTATTTACCATGTGTTTTTGGTTGAGGGTGGTCCTGCCGCCAATTTGCATGTGATTTTTTTCATCCTTTTGCCCAGTTTCTACTCGTAGAATCACATGCTCACTAATCTCTTCCTCTGCAGTATTCCATCTTCAGTTAATCCATACTTTGTGTTTTTTTAAATCTCTAGAAGTTCTATTTTGGTATTTGTTTACATTTCTTACTCTTTTGTATTCAGCACATGAAATACAGATAAAGCATTTACTATCTTGTAGCATTTGTCATTTTTAATTTCTCTTGTCAATTTGGGTCAGTTTTCCTGTTTTCTTGCACTTCTAATCTCTTCTTGTGGCGGGTTGGGGGTGCTGCACACTTGGCAGTGCTCAGGAGTTACTTCTGGTGATGCTTGGGAGACCATATGGAATGCCGGGGATGGAACCCACGTCGGCCACGTGCAAGGCAAGCGCCCTACCCTCTCTACTAATCTCTTCAAGTCCACACTTTGAATAATTCTTTTCTTGGAGACAAATATTTTGAATTTTCAGATGTTTAATTCATGTCAGTATTTTTGAACTTTGTTCTGGGATTCAGATAAAGTTCATTGGCTGTGGTGTGTCCTTTGGAGTCTTGCAGTCTTGTGCTTGGACAGAATGGTACCCTTCTATTTGTGTACCCTACTCTTGGCTCCTACATCATCTTCCAACACTACGTCTCCTTCACTGTTCAATGAAAGGAAAGATTTGTTTGGGGAGAACATGACAGCTCTTTTAAAAAACTCACAATTTTTGCCTTTCATATATGAATTAAAAAACGAGATATGGGTTCTGCAGATATTTCCTCTAATTTCTTGTCTTCATTTTTGTAAGGCATATTTTATTAGAAGTTCTCAATTTTGAGGTTGTGTGTCGTCGTCGTCGTCATCCCCTCCCCCCCCACCCCGGTCTGGGGAACAGTGATGTGGCTCAGAGGTTAAGCACTTGTCTTGCATGTGTGAAGTTCTGGGTTTGACTTCGTGGCACTGCCTACCCCACTTCTATTTTTTTAATAGATAAAATTCACCTGAAGATATTTGTCTTTTAAGGATTATATTGATTTCTCCTGATTCTTTGTATTTCCATGTAAAATTTAAAATCAGCTTGTTCATTTTCTGTTCTTTTGTGTGCGGGGAGGTTGGGACAGGGTGGATCATAATCATAAACTGTGCTCAGGGCTTCTGAGTCGTGGTCAGGTGTCACTCCTGCTGGGGCTTGGGAAACCATTGGTGAGGTCAGCCACGTGGAAGACAAGCGCCTTATCTGCTACACTGTCTCCCCAACTCTCTTTGGCCTGTTTTCACATACTTCGGTGATCATCACATTTGCTCTGTCATTTTCATGTATGTGTTTCTGTTCTATACCAGGATAAATCCAAATATAATGTAATGTCCTTTACCTTAAATCTCTGGGCCGGAGCCATAGCATAACGGGTAAGGTGTCAGTAGGGCCAGCGAGCTGCATGTAGGGCCTGCACGTGGCCGACCTGGGTTCGATTCTCCGCCCCTCTCGGAGAGCCTGACAAGCTACCCGTGAGATACTCAGTATGCCAAAAACAGTAACAAGTCTCACAATGGAGACATTACTGATGCCCGCTCGAGAAAATCGATGAACAACAGGACAGTGCTTCTGTGCTACCTTAAATCCTTAAAAGGGGCTAGAGAGATAGTTTAGTCACCAGAACCTGAGTTCAAACCGTATGGTGCTGACGACATCGCCTGCTGCCCTTCCAGGTCCTCCCCTTCCCCTTCCCCACCCCCCATGCTGAATGTGACTCTAGACACTGCCAAGCACCACGAGGGTGGCTTTGGGAGGGCCCTTGCAGCTCTGCATCCTCAGCCCTACATGCAGCTCGCTGGCCCTACTGACAATTGCTGGCAGTTTGGACTCCCTGAGCACTGTTTGAAAGAATAAATAGACACACTGGAAATTCAGTTGCGGAGGTAACTCGGTAGTAGAGCATTTGCCTAGATTAGGGGAGGCCTGGTTTGATCCCCACAACAGCCCTCTCTTCCCTGAGGGAGTGGGCACGTGGTGGAGAGAGAGAACCAGGGCCTGAATGCTTGCCTTGCTTACAGCCGGCTTCTTTCAATCCCCATCACCAACTATAGTCCCTTGAGCCGGGCCAGGAATGAGCCCTGACCACCACTGTGTGCTAGTCTCACTGGTGTGAGGTGATGTCTTACTGTTTGGATTTGCATTTCCCTGATAAGTGATGCCGAGTATTTTTTCATGCTCTCATCTGTATTTCTTCCTCGAAGAATTCATCTCTCCTCCCCACGTTGTAATGTCGGTTGGTTGGGTTTTTTTTTTTAAGTTTTACAACTGCTTCACTGTCACTGTCACTGTCCTCCCGTTGTTCATCGATTTGCTCGAGCGGGCCAGTAACCTCTCCATTGGAGACTTTGTTGTTACTGTGTTTGGCATATGGAATACGTCACGGGTAGCTTAGGGCTGGAGCGATAGCACAGCAGTAGGGCGTTTGCCTTGCATGCAGCCAACATGACCGACCTGAGTTTGATTCCTCCGCCCCTCTCAGAGAGCCTGGCAAGCTACCCGTGATGTATTCGATATGCCAGACACAGTAACAACAAAGTCTCCAATGGGGACGTTACTGGGCCCGCTCGAGCAAATCGACGAACAACGGGAGTGCCTTTGCCTTTACCTTTACCTTACCGAGCTCTAGGCCAGAGCCTGGCCCTGAGAATTTGCAACTTTGCTCTTTACTCACAGGGAACTCAAGTAGAGGGTGGTGGGAGGTAGGCCAAGAAAGAGACGTTTTGAATGTTGTCAAGGGCTAGGCAGATGGAAGCACAAGGTGCTGGGTGAGCTCAGTCTGCCCCCTCAGGTGCACACATGTGGGAGTTTGTCACTTGATAGGTGAGGTCTTTGAATGGAGGAAAAGTTTGCTAATTTCCTGAGAGTTGCATCTTGTTTAGAGCTAGTTCTTAGGAGTGACATGAAAGACTGCTTGAGAAATGGATGCAAGGTGTGGACAGCGGCTAGATCACCAAAACCTTGAATGTCAGGTTTAAACTTTATCTCCAGGGCAAATGAAATTACTGCAGGGTGTGGTGGGCGCGATTATGCAAAAGACGGACTTGTTCAAATTTTTTTCTGGATCGGAGGAGGCAAGGCAGAGATATTATGAGGAAGCTGTGGCGTCTGATTAAAGATGTTGAGGATTAAAGTGGATGAGGTGACCTGATATTGGGGTCAGCTTTCAGCAAAACTGTTTTAGGCTTGGTGCTAATCATACAGATTAGAAAAACTGAAAAGTAAAATGGCAGCATGTATGAATGAATTTGTATATAATGTAAGTGCATGCACGTTTGGGGCAGGCTAAACTTCACCTTCTTAAGAAGCCTAATTTGGGGGCTGGAGTGAAAGCACAGCGGGTAGGGTGTTTGCCTTGCATGCGGCCAACCCGGGTTCGATCCCCAGCATCCCATATAGTCCCCTAAGCACCGTCAGAAGTAACCCCTGAGCATCGACGGGTGTGCCACCCCACCTCATAAAAAAAGCTTAAAAAAACAAAGCTAAAAAGAAGCTTAATTTACATGCACGTGGGTAGAGGTCATTAGAATCTTTGGGGTTCCTGTTGCACTTTGTCAATTTCTCTGATTGTAACACTTACCACATCCCTGTAGCTGTTTATTCCGTTGTGGCCCCTCCTCTAAGGGCTCTGGACATAATGTTAGGCAATTCTGTCTTGTTCGTTTTTGTTCCCCAGGTTTGAAAGTCTCAATAAACATTCACTAAGTAAATGAGGGGGAGAAAGAATTGTGCAGTGCAGTGGCAAAGGCACTGACTGCACAGACTGAGACACTGGGGGGGGGGATTTAGGGGGTGGGGGTGGGGCTCTCATCCGGCACTGCTACTAAGTGGCTCTGTGAACTCCTCAGTGCTCTGGATCTCAATTTCCTCATCTGTAAACTGAGAATAAAAATATAAACCTGGGTGCTGGAGAGATAGATAGTACAGCAGGTAAGGAGCTTGCTTTGAACATGGCCAACCCAGGTTGGAGCCCTGGCACCCAAGCTGATCCTGGGAGCACCTCTAGGAGAGAGTCTTGAGTACAGAGATAGTGTAAGCCCTCAGCCCTGCAGGCTGTTGCCCCTAAACAAATAAACAAATATATCCTGTGCATGTGTGTGTTTGTAAAATCTCCTTCTCGGTGGTGATGGAGATTGCATGAGGGAGCAGAGATCAGTAGCAACCTTCCATTTGGGCCTGTTTGGAGGGAAAGTCACAACAGTAGCAGACACGACATTCACACCAGTATCTAGAGTATTTTCTTAGAATACCATATATTAAGTGCATTTATTTCGCTGCCGGACACGGCCTTACAACAAGACAAGTGGCCAAGTAAAGATGATGAAAGAGGGGGCACAAAGGATGTCAGGGATCCTTCCCCAAAGGCGAAGGCAGTACTTGTATTGAAGTGAATGACCTTAAAAAAATAATAAAAGTATGTTTCCATTTTACAAGATAGTGTGTGTGTGTGTGTGTGTGTGTGTGTGTGTGTGTGCGCTCAGATGGCACCTTTAATCACTGAAGAACTTTTGGCTGAATTCCAGGCTGATTCTGCTGGCACAGAGAGCTCTGAGATCATCCCCTATATTCAGTGCACAGAAGAAATATTTTATCCATTTCTGAAATAAGAGGGGGAAATGGCGCATATTTCCACTGCTTCATTAGCAAGATCATACCAGGGTGAAAAGTAAAGGACATGCTACCTATTTGGGAGTTCCAGAAAGGCACTGCTAGATCGAAGTCTTTAAGTGGCTCTCTCCTTCCCATTCTCTGAGTGTTTCACAATAAATGAAGCATATTGCATAAATACGAAGGCAAACTCTTACTTCACAGATATATAAATGAAGGCAGATTTGCGATTTACCCAAGACTATTTTAAATTTACAAAAGAAAGGGGACAAGCAAAGGGGGGGAAAAACAGCAAATTCCAAAGTAGCAGGTTGTGACCCAGGAGTCTGAGCTGCTAGAGCTGAATTTAATCCACACCCAGGCCAAATATAATTCTCTAAAATGGAAATGGTCCAGGACACCAGAGTTAACGTTCTGCCTTTGCCAAAGAGCCCGAGGCGGTTTGGTGACAAGCAGTCAGAACTGTTTCTATTCCTCCACTGGAAGCAAGACCAGTAGTGCGTGCTAGATGCTTCCCATCACGGCAGGGCACCGGTTCAAGCCCATCCAAAGCAAGTCTGCTCTCCTCTGAGTCACTGTTACCGTACATCACTATTGCTTTTTGGAGCTCTCCCATTCAGAGGTTTATTTAAGTGGACAGTTGGGTCATATAATTTGAGGTGGCAGGATTGAATCACAGCTTTACTCCAAGCGCCAGTCTTGAGCGTTAGATTATATGCTGTGTTGCTTGCTCCATGACATCTCCTCAAAGCCTGAGCTGTGGGAAAGGCCTGGGTGATTGCTTTGTGTAGTGGAAACTGAAACTTCACCATTAAATGATGAAAAGCGGTCCAGGAGAAAGCTGCTGTGGAAATCTGAAAACCATTATCTTTTCCACACTTCCTCTCTTCATCCATCCTCATTTTATTTGGAAACACACAAGGACACCTGTGAACAAAAATAAACCACTTGCCCTTGACAGATTGTTCTGCCTTGAGTTATCAAATGTGAGTACTTCTGGCTCCCAGATATGTTGAGGTAAAGCGACTGTGGGAAGCTAGCCATAGTCAGAGCTGATTTCCAGCCTTTCTGTGCAGAGGAATACAGTTCAGGATATTCCTATTCGAGTCACAAGTTCCAGAGCTGATGCGACTTCTGAATCACACTTGGACTTCAGAAATGTAAGCAAGAATTCACATTCGAACTCTGATGTGTATTCTTAGCTCAGGCCTATTCATTCATTCTTACTGACGCTTCTTTAACTCATGACTCGCTCAGTCCACACACACATTTCAACATCTGTTACTGGGAAGTGGCTCCACTCAATGGCAGCACCTTTAAGGAAGGCAGAACCACTCTGAGGCAGAGGGTGAAACGTGGCAACTCTTCCACAGGCACGGATCAATACTGCAGAACCAGTTCAGGCGAGGTTTGGCTTAAATCAGGTTGTCAACCCAAACACAATGGGCTTTGTTACTCCTGTGTAAAGAAAGAGGAAGTGGGGCAAGTTTTGGCCTCCTCAGATTGTAGGGTATGCAGGGTGTCGAGTCCAGCCACAACTGTCACGAGCCACGGGTCTGCTCTTTAGCTACTTAGTTCCACAGCAAACTGACCAGTCCTCCCCTCGATCCGCTTAAAAACAAGGCAAAGAGATATTCTGCATTTTCCCTACAGATTCATCCATTTTCAGCAGCAGGAGGAGGGGATGGGGACTCAGTGGACAGAATTCCGGGGCCCTTTCGGTGCGGGATTCTAGCCCTTGCGATTTAGTTTGGAAATCACAGACTCATTGTAACTGGCAGGACGTCTTCTCTTCTGAGTTACGAGGACCCAGCCCGAGGACCCGGCTGCACCGTCCCAGCATGCATTCCAAGAGCGGGGATTTCTCCCTGGGCTCAAAGGTCCCCGGGGAGAGGCCAGCGCAGACGTGGGAGGCGCGGACCATCCGAGAGATGCCTTAAGAAGCGCCCAACTAGCTGTTCCGGGGGAGCAGCCGGGACTGGGCTCAGACACCCGGCGGGAAGGTGCAGGGGGCCCCGGGCCCTGCAAGTGGTTGGGGGACCCTCCGCTTCGGCAGGCAACTTCGCACGGGGGAGAGGAGGGTGGTCCCGGCGCGGCGGCGCGTCCGCGGGTCGGGACTCTGCCCGGGGACCCCTTAAGGGAAGACCGCGCGTCCCGCCGGTGACAGCGCGCGCCCCTGGGGCCCGCGCCGCTCCCCTCCCCCGCGGGCTGTCTCCGGGCGGCCGAGCCCCCGAGCGCTCGCCCAGCCTGTCAGCAACGCCGTCGGCGCTGGCCTGCTCGCTCGCTCGCTTTCTTTCTTTCCTCTTTTTGCCCCTCTTCTTTTCTCTCCCCGTCTGCCTTTGTCCCGCTTAGTAACTGGGCGCCGGCCAATCGCCGCCTCCCGGCCGCGCCGGCCGCCTCCCGATTGGCTGGCGGCGCGCGCAGCCGTCGCCCTCCCGCCTTCCCGGGAGATGGAAAGTATCATGCTAAGCGAAATGATTCAGAAAGAGAGGGATCCACATAGAAAGATTGCATTCATCTGGGGGATATAAAGTAACAAAATATGAGGTCAACACCCAAGAATAGCTGAGATCAGCACCAGGAGGATTACTCCATAGCTTAGAGGCTAGCCGGGTATTCTAGGGGAAAGGGCAGTTCAGATAGAGAAGGGAGCACCAAATAAAGGGTGTTTGGAGGATCCTCCCAGGAG
>JAOXYA010000032.1:16236018-16267259 GCA_028565675.1 Sorex palustris
GATGGAGGTTGGAATATCGTATGACTGAAATACAATCATGAACAATTTTGTAATGCTCTATCTCATGGTGATTCAATTAAAACAAAGTATGAGAACCAAAATGAGAAAACTTCAAGTGGAAATGACAGAAAGAAGAGTATGGTAGGTGATTTATAAACAAAGAAAACACCTGGTTTGAAGCTCTAAGCAGCAGAATCACAGCAGTGAGGAAAGATTAAAAAGCTTCAAGATGAGATGGAGGAAACCCCCCAGAAACAACAGAACATGGAGGAAAAGTCTGAAAAGAAGAGATGAGTTCAAGAGGAACAATATAACAATCATTAGAGTCTCTGGGCAACAGTGAGGTGAATTTGACAAAGAACTACCAGAAATCATAGTTAAGAATTTCCCAGAGTTGAGGAATTCAGGCAACTAAACATAAGAGGCCCAAAAGGTCCCACTGAAAACAGACTCAACTAAGAAAACTTCAAGGCACATAGTGCTCAAAATGACAAAAACCAGAGACAGTATACTGAAAGCGGAAAAATCAAAAGAGGAACTTACAAAGGAAAGCCCTTAAGATTTACAGAATAGCTATCAAATGAGACTCTGAGCCAGAGGAGAATAGAAGAATATAGTCCAAAACTCGGTGACATGCATACTTCACAGAGAATATTCTATCCAAATAATTATTCAGATTTAAAGGAACGATAGTTTCATAGAGAGGCCACAGCTTAGGGAATTCATAGCCTTGAAATCCGTTTTGCAAGAAGTCTTAAAGGAGCGTCTATAAAGGACAGGATAAATTTCCCAGCATGTAGCACTGAGTACAGCACTGACTCACAGTGCTTACGGCTGCCTTCCACTAGATGAAGGAATTGTCACTGTCACTGTCCTCCCACTGTTCATCGATTTTGCTTGAGCGGGGCCAGTAACGTTTTCACTGTGACACTAGTTACTGTGTTTGGCATACTGAATACGTCACGGGTAGCTTGCCAGGCTTTGCCATGTGGGCAAGATACTCTCAGTAGCTTGCCGGGCTCTCCAAGAGGGGCGTAGGAATTGAACATGGCTCAGCCAGGGCAGCTGCGTGCAAGGCAAATGCCCTACTGCTGTGCTATCACTCCAGCCCATAAATAAATAATAAAATTTAAAAATAAATGTCATGCAGAAGTAAAGGGTATTAACATTGTTTTAACATTCAGTTAAGTATCTTCTAAACTCCAGGAATCACACCAGAGAGTATCAAAGGGTTGAGCACAGACATAGCACCAGGTAAAGGCTGGAAGAATTGACTCTAACATCCCATGCATATTAAAGTCAAATAAGCAAACAACGGTGAGAAAAGGAAGCTTCTTCTCTGAGTCTCCTCAGGGCTGGCATGAGCTGAGAGTGCTAACTCAGGCCTCTCTGGGGCGTGCGAAAATAGCTCCGTGATATTTGAAATTTGGAAGATCAGGATTTGGCCAACCTTGGTCCACAGGAGTACTAGGGACAACTATAGGACTAGCTAGAGCTGTCATTTCAACAACTTACAGGGCAGCCATGGAGAAAGCATAATGAAAAAGTAGGGTGGCTCTTAAAGTTCCAGTAAATTTTATGGACACAGTGGTGACTGCTGGATGGGTCCAAGTGTGCCTCTCATGCTCTAGGCTGGTCCAAACGAGAATTTGAGCTGCCAAACTCCTGGAGAGCAGAAGCTGTGTCTGACTTCCCCTCTGCCTCCCCAAAGCCAACCTAAGCACACTAGTGAGCAGGCAGGCCAAGGCACTGTGCATGAGTGAGTGAATGGATGGATGCCCCAGGCTACACTAAAAGATAGATTCCATGTAATAAAATCTTTATTGGAAACATTCAGCTATATGTTCCATAGATAAAGAGCCCTTCGAACAACTCCACTTCACTAACTCAACTGTCAGAAACGGAGTCCACAAGCCACAGGCTACACCGGGAGGCCAAAGTCTACTTTACAACAAAGACCTGTCATGTCTAAATTATTGACACAATAGACCATTGTAACTCCTTTGGACTCATTAGGCTTAATTATGTCAAGGTCTCATTGAGGACTCTTTAAATCTGAAGATTCGTGAGATAATAAAAGATAATAGCTCCTTTGGAGCCATGAAGGTCTCTTTATGTCACGGGCTATTTGGAGGTTCAATATTTCGTACGATTAATATCACAATATTGTAGAAATGACAATTACCACACCCTCAATGTCTACCGAGTGTAAGTTAATCATGAGGATAAAGACAGGTCCCGCTTCTCATTTACTCTTGAAAAGTCTTTGTCAAGGAGGAATGGGGAAGGGTTCCATGGCTGAAGGGTTCCTTGGCTGCACCATTAGCCACTCTTTCCACCCCGCAGTTTCCCAGAACTCAGATCTCCCACTGTGGGTCAGTTCCCCCTGCACTGTCCTTGTCTGGTGCCTCTATTTCTCACCTGGGAGTCCTGCCCATGCACAGAGGCCCTTGGCACCCCCATCTCTCTGTGCATTACGGGTACCAGGCGTGCAGTCCATTGACTACAATGATGGGAGAATCAGAGTGTTTAGGAAAGAATTTTAGTTGGTCCCCGTCACCCGACTCTTCTGACTCACCTCTTTGCCCTTCCCTTTCATTGCTAACTGGGGATGGTACATACAGCTTGCTTCCAACCTGCAGAATATGTTCAAGGTAGGTAAAGAAGGCATCGATGGTTATGATGATGTTCCCTTACAAAATACAGACATAGAGGAGTCACCCCTTGGATTCTGTCACCTTATCCAGTGAAGGTAGATGTCCCTTTCCATCACAGTATATGATTCTGCTAGGGAAAAAAATTGTTCTGGAGTCTTTCTCTCTGCTTTAGAATTGAATCCTATTGGGAACTCTTCTGCAGCAATAAAAGGAATCGTGTCAACCATCCATGTAAGCTTTGTGAGTGTGTGGGAGGAGGGGATTCGGGAATTGAATCCAGGGCCTCTTATATGTAAGACAAGTGTTCCACCTCTAAGCTACATCCTAAGTCTCATATGAAATTTTAAAGCAAGCCCTGATACAGCTGTGTATTCAGATGAGCCTTTACCCCTGCCCCAACACTTAGATGAATACTTGCTGAGGGCAAAGTTAAATTGTGCCTAGACCTCAGATCCACAGACAGGGATTAAAATAAGCATGGTACATGGAGTGCAGGGGTTGGGACTGGAGAGATAATAAGAGTAGGTAGGGTGTTTGCCTTGCATGTAGCTGACCTGGGTTTGAGCTCTGGCAACCCATATGGTTCCCCAAGCCCTGCAAGGAGTAGTCCTTGAGTGCCAAGTGTGACCTGAAAAAAAAAAAAAAGAAGAAAATCCACTATGCTGTTAAGGTGCATGCCTTGCGCATGGCCAGACCTGGCTTCAATTCCCAGTTTGGAATCTGTCATCGCAAATGACCAGCAGTGATCCCTGAGCACTGCTGGGTGTGGGCCTAAAACAAAACCAAAAAAAGAAAGAAAATATGGTAAAAGTAGACAAAGATACTCATGACTAGAATGCTTGGTGCTTTACACGCTCCCTAGTCCTTAATGGTCAACCTCTGCCCGGAGTCAGTTTGAATCCAAGTTTCCTTGTGGAACCCATGTTCGTCTGTAGAATTACACCATCAGTAAGCAGTGCATGTATAGAACTCTGATTCTGGAGGAGAAAGAGAGTGCTGGGAGGTTTTTGGGAAGAGGTAGCATTTGAGCTTTTTTTTAAATTAGACTTTGAAAGAACGAATGATTGGTTATCTATGGGTGAGAAATGGGAGAGGAAGCCAGTTGCAGTCATATATCATATTCGAGTTGACCTTGAGGGTGGTTGGAAGTAAAAAGTCTGGCATTAGATTGTTTCCAGCATTTGGCTACCGGAAGCTTGCCTGCAGTGATAACTCCCATTTAGGACATTTGCTGAAGTGGGGATGTGAATAAGTTTGCTTTTTTCAGCTCTTGAGGCAAAATTAAAATGATTATACAGTAGGAAGACAAAGCATGGAATACTTTGCTTTTGTATTTTAATTGCTACTGTAATGACATCATAAAGAACTCTAAGAGAAAATTGCTAAACTGCTCAGTCTACTTAGGCTAATCCTTCAACAAGCAGATGATTTGTTTATTATGCTAGACATAAGAATCAGGTCATGAGCACTTTGATCTTTATTATTGCTGCCATTTGGGATACAAAATATGATTAGTGATTGAAACTAGAGAGGCTGGTCCTTTTTAGATTAAAGTGGGAAAGGCATTTGCAAGTTGACTGCAGCCCCATCCTTGGCACCATCTGTGGTCCATTGAACTTCATCAGGTGTGGTCCCAAAACGAAAACAAACAACAACAAAGTAAGCAGGCTAGAGAGATAGTTCAAAACTGGAAAAAAAAAAAACCAAGCCCAAACACTGTAATATAGAATATTATTAATAGAATAATATTAATAGAATAAAGAACAAATGCAGCCGCCTCGGGTTTGATCCCTGGCACCTATATGGTCCCCTGAGCCCCATCAGGAGTGATACCTGAGCAAAGCCAGAAGTAAGCCCTGAACACTGCTGGGTATGACCAAAAATCAAAAACCAAACAAAACAAAAAACTCAAACCCAAAAGCCCCACATAATTATTTCAGTATACCCACAAGAAGAATTGACAATATTTGCAAGTCATATAGTATAATCTTTTGTTTTTGTGTTTGTGTGGTGGGGCGCCCCATACCCAGTGGTGCTCAGGGATTGCTCTTAGCTCTTTGCTCAGGAATGACCCCTGTCGGTGCTTGGAGGACCATATATGGTGCCAGGGATTAAACCAGGGTCATGCAAGTTAGTGCCGTATGTCTTATACTATTTCTCCAGCCTGATAAGTCATTTATCTGTTTAGAGCAAATGTTTAATACATAAAGAACCCCACAGAAATAGTGCTGAAGCAGCATTTTTAGAGAGATCCAGAAATGGTCTAAGCATATAAAAATGCTTATCATCATTAGTCATCAGGGAAGTACACATCAAAACCACAAACAAGGGCTGGAGAAATGGCTCAGTGGGCTAGGGTATATGTTTCTCGTATGCAGGAGGGCAGGGTTCAAGTCCCAGTACCACATATTCCCTGAACCTTACAGCAACCTCCCAAACAACAAAAATAACCTCCTTCAGAAACCCAGAAAATAAGAAACACCCCACAATGAGATATCACTAGAGTAACTGATAGAAAGATGGACAGTAACAAGTGCTTGCAAGGATATGGAGAAGTTAGAACCCTCAGGTACTGTCGGCAGGAACAGGGGGTGGTGGGCAGCTTTGAAAAAAGGTTAAACAGAATAATCACATGAGTGAGCATCTATGTATATATATGTGTGTGTGTGTGTGTGTATATACACACATTTTTAATATATATATATAAAATCATACAAAAAGGTGTACATGAATGTTTAGAGTGGCATATTTGTAACTGCTAAAAAAATGGAAAAGAGCCTGTGTCCATTAACTGATGGACAGATGTGATCTCCCCGTACCCTGGGATATTATTCAGCCTTAGACAAAATGAAGTTCAGTTCATATGATCACATAGAAGGACTTAGCAGTCGGTGTACTGAGTGAAAGGTGGCAAATCCATGAGACCCGCCCAGAACAGACAGAGCCATGGCAGAAAACAGGTCAGTGGTTGGCATTGTTGGGGACAGAGGAATTAGAGAGCGACTCCTCACAGGTTTACAGTTTCTATTCAGGTGGCGATAATCTAGAATTTGGTAGCTTGTGATACCTAGAACATCAAATACCCTGAAAACCACTGGTTTGAACCCTGAGAACATCGGGTGTTTCTGACCCCCTCAGGGTGTTCTTCCTAATGAGCGTCAGGGTAGCCATCCCGTGAAGGGCACCTGTCTACACAGGGGCGTGGGAGACACACAAGCTCTAATGGCTTGCCTTTGCCCGACAGCTGCTCTGCCAGTCCGGGCTCTGTTTCATGATCCCTGTATGCACCGTCACCTGTGTTGCTTGTGTCTTCACAGCGCGGACGGGGAGGTGAAGCACTGCGTGATCTACAGCACAGCGCGGGGCTACGGCTTTGCAGAGCCCTACAACCTGTACGGCTCCCTCAAGGAGCTGGTGCTCCACTACCAGCAGACGTCCCTCGTCCAGCACAATGACTCCCTCAACGTCCGGCTGGCCTACCCGGTCCACGCACAGACGCCCTCGCTCTGCAGATAAAGGGCAGGGCGAGAGAGGTGGCTCTCGAGCCGTTTTTTATTAGACAGTGAGGGCATTCTTTCTACGTAGACTGCTTGTTTTGCACAAGAAGTGGTTCTGTGAATGTGAAGTGGAGAGGCCGAGCCGCGGCCGGCCAGGGTGGGGCAGAGGGCCTGGGGCCTTTGGACTGAGCCGGGCCGCTGCACTGACCGATGAAGCTGGAAGCAGATTTTTTTTGGAAAAGCGTTTCATCCGGAGTTTTCTTTCGTTTAACCAGGCATCCTCAACAGAACACAGAGGCGTGAGGGGTGTGGCGGCCTGTATCGGGAAGCCTCTGAAACGGGGAGGGGTCATGGCTCTGTGGGGACTTCCCTCCTGATGGTCTTTCTTAACTCCCCCCACCCCCCCAAGAGGGATGTTTCAGTTTGTAGTAAAATGGCTTTTGGTGGAAGAGACAACCAAAGGAAGACGGAGGCTGGGGATCTCACGGGAGACAGCTTGGTCGGGGGGCAAAGGCCTTTAGTGGAGGCTCTTCATTCCTTAGCCGATCAAGTTTAGGTTATTGGCCTGATAGTAGCTCCTCCCTCTAGAAGCATCATGTTTGGAACCAAATTGACCCCAGAAGAACATCGCTGTTGGACTACAGTCTGACGGAAGAGGCGGCACGCGTATCTGAATGCACACTTCTGTACCAAAACTTGAACATGAAAGGAAAACTAGACTTTGTTAGTTTTTAGCAAACACTAAAACTGGTCAGTGTAACTCCTGCCCTGCCCTTATTTCTCAGAGATGAGGAATCGTGGTTTTTTTTGTTTTGGTTCTGTGTGTGGGCATGGTGAGCTTTGAATCATAAAATGAAGTTGGTGCTTGTGTGGTGTTTCCTTAGCTTAAAGAATGATCTGTTGTTTGAAACCTTTGTAATTTGTTTGTATGAGTAAAGAAAAGGTGCAATCCAGTGCTTTTAGATGGCTTGATATACCAAATAATGACCTAGAACGACATTCTTCCGTGTGCTTCCCTGAGTTGAAATGCCTGCAGAAGCAGTACATGTGGTTTATTTCTGTACATCTCCCTGTCCTCTGCTGGCTAGGGTCTAGGGAAACGTGGTGGCAAAGGCTGGGACAGGAAGGGAGCCGGCGTGGCCAGGAGCCGCAGTAAAGCACAGACACAGGCACGCTGGTGTTAGGGCGAGGGGCGAACCCTGAACCCCTCGTGCTTCCGTACGGTGGTTTCTGAAGCGTCTGAAGGAGAAATGGGTGGCTTGAAGTTACACTGTCAGGAAAAGCCATCTGGAAGCTTTTATCTTTGCCTTTTTTTTTTTTTTTTTGGTGATCCTGCCATTAAGATGATGTGCACAAACTGTCCTCATGCTTCAGTGGCCCTGATTTTAGGCCAGGAATCTCCTGCTCCGTGCAGTGTAAGCCTTCCAGCTGAGTGAGGCCGGGCAAACGGAATTGGAGGCAGCCATCTCCTCCTGCCCCCATTATGCCCAGCCCCCATCAGTCAACACTCACTTGACAAATAGAGTCCAGCTGCCTCTGAGCCAATCCTGGAACCAGAATGGGTCGGGAGTGAGTCAGCGGTTTGAGCCCGGAGCTGTGCGGCAGGCGGCCCGGCTGAGCTGGCCAAGTCTCCATGTGGGTCTTGGTGTAAGGTTTACAGCCAGGGAAGCTCGAGCTTTGTGGATGGAAGAGACAGAGTCGGCTTTCCTGAGCGTTCGTCCAGTGACAGGGTCTAGGATGGACCATGACATAGAAATAGACATAGATGACATTTTCTTTGGAAAACCAGAGTTGCTCTCAGTGAAGATAGGAAGGAAAGGACGGAACTTTGGCTTTTCCTTGGTTACATTAGATTTTCAGGATTGGGTGCAGACGCAAATGATCCCCCTCCAGCGTTCGGTTCTGACTGAGGCCAGCCAGCTGTAGGGCCTTTCCACAAACTGCCAGATTGAGATCTTGGCGGAGTTGGACCGAGGAGTGCCGGGCCAGGCAGGGCCAGGCGGTTGTGGGGAGGCCCAGCTGGAAGGCCCCACACCCGGTGTGAAGCTGCTTTCAAGTTGCTGGATGCTGACATAGGATGCACAGGAATCTCTCCTCTCAGGTACTCAAGTCTAGCGGGCTTTTAAACTAATTGTCCTTGTAAAACGAACCACTGGAAACCAGGATACTTGCTAACAACATGGACCCCTCTGCGGAGCGAGGGGAGGGGGGCGTCCGGGCACGCGCTCGGGCTCCTGTCCCCCACACCGGCTGGCTTGTGAAGGGTGACCCTCTAGTCCTACATTCCTTCCTCTTTCGTTCCTCTCCTGCTTTTCATTCTTGAATGTGTTGCCTGGTGGGAGCTGAGACCTAGGGCTCCTCGGAGAGGTTGGCAGGTCGTCACGTGATCTGTTCCAGCTTTACGTCGGGGACAGTCTGCCAGATACTCAGGCAGCTCTTGGTCTCCTCTGCCACGGCTTGCTCTGTCCTGCCCCTGCTCTGGGGCATTCCTGGAGCAGGGGCTGAAAGGACAGACCAAGATCAGAGGGGCTCATTTATTTTCCTGGTAGAGAATCCGGCAGCCAGTTGCAAACAGCATGGCGGTTGGCTGGATGTAGAGCCTAGGCCCATCTTTCGAGGTGGATTTTTTTTTTTTATCACAAAGTAATGTGTTTCCTCCTGGCCATAGATGCTAAACCTTGGCTGTAGCCAGGTTTGTATAAGCTAGCTGTGTCCTCTTCACTGATTTGGCCAAGGTCGAGGACCCCCCAATACCTCCTCTTGCCTGTCTTCAAGCCTTGATGTGACTTCCAACTTCTCTTGGACCTCATGTGCTCGGAAGACCTTAGTGCCAGTGTAGTGTCTTCCATGGGTCTCCTTGCTGCAAGAAAACAACCTGACTTCTCTTGGGCCAAGAACTGCACCTGGTTGACTCCTGCTTTTCAAGGTCACCTGTTGCCAGTTAAGATTTCCAGGGTAGGCCTCCTCCAGGTTCCGGAGGCCCCAGAGCAGACGGTTCAGACGGAGTCTAGCCGGGTCCTCTGCCACTGGCTGCTCAGCCTTGCTTTAGCTCCAGCCACTTGGGATAAACAACTTTGTCTCCTTATAAATTCCAGCATGTGACTTTGGTGCCCTGTTGTTACTTGTGAAAAATCGATTCTGTTGTCTTTGATGTAGTCAAAAAAATTCATGTAGTTTACGTAAAAATATCTGATTCACAAGCCAACTCTGTGTCTTGTGTTGGGACAGTTCATAATGTAGTTCCTAGACCACTTTTGCAAATTGTTCTTGTCACCAGGTGTGTTCAGACATTGCTGTGCAGTTGTGGGGATTGGGGGGGAAGGTGAGGGGATCTACTTTTCTGGTCTTTTTGTTTTTTACCTTCCCCAGGAGGGGACAGTCTGGCCAACTTGCTCCAGTAACGCAATAAAAACATTGCAATAAAGCACTTTTATTTTGGTCCTGATGCTTTGGGGGGTGGGGCTGACTGAACATATTTGAAATTCCCAAACTTCCTCTCCCGTGAGCACTACTAGATCAATCCTGAAGCCAAACTGGGATTCCAGAAGCACCTTGTCAGCCCGGTACAGGACACGGGAGGCACACTGGCACCCTGTCAGCCCGATACAGGACACGGGGACTCAGAACGTTTCTTCCTTGGAGAAATCCTCACTTACTGGTTCTTACAACATTTGCCCAGAAATAAGTGTTTCCAGATCCAGTCTGGGGGCAGGGGCCAAGGACTCAGCTGTCGGCCCTCCTGCCAACAGGAGTTGCTGTGCTGGGAACATGATCAGCAAACAGGTGAGCCAAGCACAGGGCAGGACAGGCTCATTCGTGTCTCAGGCCCACCTAGATCAGACTGCACGGGGACCTTGCTGTAGTCCTTCCTCCTACACTTCAGCTACCCACCAAGCATCCCCTGCCAGCTACCTGTCTCTGGCACTGTAGCACTGTCCTCCCATTGCTCATCAATTTGCCTGAGTGGGCACCGGTAACGTCTTGTGACTGTTTTTGGCACATCGGATACGCCACGGGGAGCTTGCCAGGCTCTGCCATGTGGTAGGATACTCTCGGTAGCTTGCTGGGCTTTCCAAGAGGGACAGAGGAATCCAACCCGGGCCCGCTGCGTGCAAGGCACACGCCCAACCTGCAGTGCCATCGCTCCAGCCCAGACTAGGATCTAGTCCTAAAAATTGCTACATCTAGCCCATCTTCCACCTGAACTCCACTACCCCACTCTCCAAAGCATGGCGTGGTTTTTTTTTGTTTGTTTATAAAGAAAAACATACTTGGATGTGAATTATTTAACCTTCAGACCATCAAATCTAGAAACCTGTTGATATTCACATAACTCCTTTCTCCCTGGTTAAATGACAAAAGGCTGCCCTTCTCCAACTAAAAAGCCATGTCACATGTATTTTAGTCGTCTTTTTTTTTTTTAGGGTCACATCCAACAATGCTCACGGGTTATTCCTGGCTCTGCACTCAGGAATTACTCTTGGTGGTGTTGGGACCATATGGGATGCCGGGGATCAAATCAGGTCAGCCCCACATGTATTTTAGAATCAGTTTCCCCTCCAGGAAATCTCCATGATCAATTATTAATTTGTTCAGTCTAGAGCCAACTGGATCATTCTGTTGACATTTAAACATTGTTGGACTTCTTTTCAAAACCAAATCTTTTTTTTTTTTTTCTGGGTGGCTGGGTGGAGAGCCTGTCTGGTCTTTATTTCATCACATCCTCAGGCATTTCAGTACAGGCTCTTCCATCACCTGAAATTGCTATCCTTGATGTCTCAAATAACCACAATTGTTGAGGCTGGAGAGCTCAATGGGCTGGAGCACATGCACCACATGAGCTGTACCAAGAATAGCCCCTGTACCCTGCTTGATGAACTTTTTAGGGGAGGGGCCTGGGTAAAAAAAAGTTCAAACCAGGGGCTGGAGCAATAGCACAGCGGGTAGGGTTCGATTTCCAGCATCCCGTATGGTCCTCCAAGCACGGCCAGGAGTAATTCCTGAGTGCAGAGCCAGGAGCAACCCCTGTGCATCACCAAGTGTGACCCAAAAAGCAAAAAAAAAATTAAAAAAATAAAATTTAAACCATCAGTGTTGACTATTTTTCATAAAAAACTCCTACCCATTCCCCTCATTTCTCTAGTTCTGTGCTTCAGATCACAGGACTCCTGTTGCCTTTTACTTGGGCCTTTTTTTCTGGCTATTTTCTGATTGGCCACAGCTGGTGATGCCCAGACACACGTGATGCACGAAGTCTGTGATCAGCCCTCCAAAGCTCTTCCAAGCAGTTTCACCTTCATTCATGAGTTCACTTACCTTGCTTAGGCCCATTTTGTCCATCTTCCACAGGGAAGTGGCTTAGAGGCTGCATACTGATTGGTTTTTACCGCCTAACCCTGGTTCTTTTCCATTATTTCACGCTTCAGTGAACGTAAGTACATAATTCATTTGGTTACGCACAGAAATATAGCCCTTATCTTGAGAGCGTCTTCCTTTGCTGCATGTCCACAAGACACATCACCCTTCTCCACTTCACCTTGGCAAGACAAAAGATCATTCTCTCCAGCGTCACCGCTTCACGCCCATCTGCGTCTCCAAACGGGAAGGCCCCTCTCATCTCCCCAGCTGCCCACTTCAATCCCATTTTCTCAAGAGCAACCAGACATTTCAAGATGCAAATCTGAACTGCGTAAAATTATTCAATAGATTGCAGTTGGATTTTGAACATCACAAAATTCTTAAAATGGCCGGGCTTCTTCCAAGTTCATTTCCCATGTCAATTACCCTTTGCTGGCTTCCTGCTCACCCCAATGTCTTGGGCCTTTCCTTCTGCACATGTTCTCAGTATAATACTAATTGACTACGGTTTTAATGACCTACGCTTGCGGAGAATGCCAAATTATTCTTGGCTCCTACACATCCCCTGTGGGGGAAAGCTCACTGCTGCCCTTGATCAGTCCTCCAGCCACTAGTCATTACATACATCCTCATCACAATGTGATTATATCACATCATTTTCCTCTCGTCTGTATTTGAGCTTTTGATTTTCCTCAGACATAAATATGAGAGTACTTGCCTCCTTCAGAAACTTCTTACACCTCTCAGGCTGATCAGCAGGTGCCCTCCACATAGGCCGTGACACCTTTCCCCAACTCCTCACCCGGCCCCTTCAAGTTCCTTGCTTGCCCGAGTTACTGTGGGATGTGCCTGACCACACCCTCACACAGGCTGAAGCCTGGGGAGTGTGGGGTGTGGTCCCCCAGGCAACCCCTTTCCACTGTTCCTAGCGCTGACCAGTATAGGCTGGTCAAGGGTCAGCTGTCAGCAGATAACTGAAGGGTGCAAAAAAAAAAGGGGGGGGGGGTTGGCACGATGGGCAGAGAACGCCCTCTGGTGGCCATGGCAGTGGCATTTCTTTTCCGCCCTCCAGGCTTCTCTTCAAACAGAGGCACCGGACCGGGGAGACAGAAGTCACACTTTACCTTGAGGCTCTCCTTGCTAGGTCCCCACCACAAAGGAGTCCTGCTCCTTTGGCACCATCTTCTGACACCCAGCAAACATTCCCACAGTTGCCTCCTGTTCCTACCCACACCGTAGTAACACACAGCTGCAGGGGTGTTCCCCAACCTCGGCAATATCCGTGAGCCTGGGTGAGCGCCTACCTCTGTGCTAAGCGGACTGGGGATTGACACCTTCCCTGCGGTTCTAGCTCTTGCACCGTAGGACTTTTGTGAACTCAGACGTCAAGTCTCGAAAACTCAGTTGGGCTGATGGAAATTCACTCTTCACCACTATCTAGATTCTCGGTGGCAGCCCCAGTTATCTTTGTGTTGTGTAAAGAAAAGAAATGTGGGCTTGGAGAGACAGTGGGTAGGGTGCTTGCCTTGCACACGGCTGACTCGGGCTTGATCCCCAGCATCCCATATGGTCCCTCAAGTCCCGCCAGGAGTGGCTCCTGAGGGCAGAACCAGGAATTAGTCAGCCCTCAGTATGGCCGGTATGGCCCAAAGACAAAACCAAAAACAGGAAGCAAACACGAGAAACAGATGGTTTCCAAGAGCGTGTATTACACAGGTCTGAGTGCAAGAAATGGCAAACACCGGTTATGTTTGCTTTAAAAGCTCATCAGGTGCCAATGCCAAGTCCTGATACTTTTGAGGACCCCCAGGGTCTCGGTCTCTCCGGAGCGGGCTGGGCCCAGGCTCCTGGCTGAGAGGGCAGCTGCTGTACAGAACGTCCTGCCTCCGGTCACCTGAAGCGTCAGGCATGTTGGTGAGGCCCAGGGCTGGCCCTCTTTTTTCTGTCGGTGCACACTCAGGCTGCCACAGCCGGACCTGGCCAGGAACCTCGCAGGGTGGAGGGTCACTGGGCGGCCAGGTGGCCCCCTGCTGCCAGGGCGCCAGGTCCCCCGGGTGGGCCGGAGTTGTGGGTTTTGAGTCCTGGGAAGCGGGCCCACCTTTCACTGCGGCTACTCTGCCGCCCGGAGCCCTGTCTGCACCCTCAAGGAGGCACTTCCAGGGCCACGGTGCTGGCTCCCCAGAGGGGGTGACGAGTCCTGGGGAGCAGGGACAAAGTGCTGAGAGTGCCTGGGGATGGGGGTGCTGGGCCTCCCAGCAGCCTTCAGTCGGGATGGGGTCTGCGAGTCCAGCCCTGCTCAAGTGGGGGGCCGATGACAAGGAGCCAGTGGCCACCTCGAAGCTCTGTGGGCTCCCAAGCCTCTGGGAGACGCGAGGGCATTCTACTTGGGGGGACCCCCGTGAGGCTGCTGCCAGGGGGTCCCCGGGCAAGAGACCGTCCTCCTCCTCACCCTCCCCAGCTCTGAGGGGCAGGCCCGGGCCCATTTCCAGCGCAGGCGTCATGCAGGGCTCGGGGTCACCCCGGCTGGGCTCTGGCCCGTCGTCCGCGTCGTCCTCCGAGGAGTCCACCTCCCGGATGGCCTCCTGCTTCTGCAGGGACTCGCGCCGCTCAGCCCGGTCCTGTCGGAGGGTGCCCAGGGCCCGCGCGGGGGCAGGCTGCAGCACCCCCTTCCCAGACAGCGTGCTCCGGGTGCCGATGCCCTCCAGGGAGCTGCCTTCGCGCGGGGGCAGCTCCTTCTTGAGCTCCGGGTGCGGGGGCTCGAGGCCCTGCTTCCGAGAAGGGCCGAGCTTCTTGTCGGAGGCAGCCAGGGCCGCTGCCAGCTTCTCGGCCGACTGCACCCGCTTCAGCAGCGGGGAGCGGGGGGGCTCGGCGCTCTTGGGCCTCGAGAGCTGCCGGCCCAGGGGAGGCGACGGGTGGAGCTTGGCGGAGAAGGCCTGCGCGCCGTGGCCCGACAGGGGTGACGGGGAGCGCTGGGGCGAGGCGGCCGGCGGCGGCGACGGCGTATGGGCCAGCGGGGACAGCGGGATGCTGCCGGCCGACTTGCGCCGCGGGGAGCGGTACTGGCGCTGCAGCTTGGGGGCCAGGCCGTGCAGGGAGCTGGGCCGCGTGTGCCCGGAGCCGGCGGGGGAGCTGGGCACGCTGGAGCTGGGGGAGCTGCTCTGTGACGAATTCCCTCCCACTGGGCGGCAGGCAGACAGACAGACAGACAGAACATCGTGAGTCGCAGGGAGCGGGCGAGGGGTAAGCAGGGCTGTGCCCCGGGATGCCCCGGGACCCACTCTCCCGACTGGGACCCACTCAGAACCCCTACGGAAACGGAGTCGCCCCGCACGCTCTCACCGGCTGCCTCAAGGTGGGCCCAGCGAGAAGCCAGGGCACGACCTACCTGAGTGCACGGCGTCGGGGGCCACCCGGTAGCCCTGAGTCGGGGAGCGCGGGGACAGGCTGTGGTTGTGCGTGGGGGAGCCCGAGCCGCTCTCCCCCGACGACAGGGAGCGGCTGAGGGAGGAGAGGCTGCGGCTGGTGTGCAGCAGGGACGCCTGCTTGGTGATCTTTCGGAACAGGGAGCTCCGTCTCCTGCTGCGGGACGTCGGCTCAGGGTCACCAAGGGGCACGGAGGGGGCAGGGCTGCCACCCCGGGCCAAGGGACTCACCTCTCTTGGCCATCCTTGCCCCGGCTCCTCTTGCTCCTTCTGGCCATCTTGGCCTTGTAGCTGCCTTTCCGGGCCGGCCCCACTTTAATGGAAGTGTTTTCCAGGGGCGTGGTCGAGATGGACACCTTATTTCCACTCTGGGGGCAGAGCATGAGGCCCAGGCTCAGGTGGGGACATATTCCCAGCCTGCCCGGCCTCCTCCTGGCTCAGGGTGGAGCCCAAGGGGCCTGCGTGCCGGGCTCGAGAGCCTGGCTAGGAGGCTCGTTTGTCTTGTTCCCGGGGCTCAGGTAGGTGAAGGCCCCCTGCCACGGCACCCCCGTCCCCACACTGACCTTCAGAATGAGTTCCACCACCTCCGTGTGCACCAGCCCGTGCACCGGCTCCCCGTTGACGTGCGTGATGAGGTCCCCTGGGTGAAGGCCTGCCTCACTGGCCGGTCCCCCGTCCTCTACATGCTGGCCCGGGGGAAACGGAGAGGTGCTCAGCCCCACGCCTGGCGTGTGGGCCTGGTCCTACTCGTTGTGCCGCGCACCCGTCTCCGTGCCCCCGCCCGTCCCCCACCCTGGTGTCCCCCAGCGCTGCTGGAGGCAGGGGAGTGATACAGGAGACATACCCACACCATGTGCTGCACGGTATAGACGTCCGAGTCCCCCATGTAGACCCGAATGGCTCGCAGGGTGAAGCCGTACTTCTTGCCGGCACGGTGAATGACGATGGGGGGCCTCGCGCTGCCGAGGGCTCGCAGGAAGTCCCTGCTCGGGGAAGAGTCCCTGGACGAGGGGTTGGAGGACTGCGAGTGCGGCGACATGGGGCTGGCGAGCGGAGAGCAGCTGTGGTGTTCTGGAGGAGAAGCCAGGGCTCGAGGTGGGGCTGGGGCCCGAGCACAAGCCCCTGCACCCAGAGGCGGGGCCCAGAAATGTCTTCCCCTTAGCCCCTGTGCCAAGCCCCTGAGGAGCCCTTATTTATTCGTTCATCTTTGAGTGTTTTGTGTCACACCCGCTGGTGCTGGGGTGAAACCTGGGGTTCGGGAGCTTCTTCAAAGTTAAAAGCCGAAGTTTAATAGGGGATCTGGGATGTGTCCTGCCCCGCGGAGCCCCTACTGTGCACAGCACCCCAAGCCTGCATGCCCGGAGGCCTCCGCCGCCCCTTTCCCCAGGCCAGGTCACACCTGAGACCCCAGCCCTCACCGGCAGGAATGAGGAGGGACAGGGCGGTGGCCGAGGCAGACTTGATCACTTTGTTGAGGGGGCGCGCGGTGCGCTTTTCCAGAGAGTCCCCGGAGAGCAGCCGGTGGCGGGCCCTGCGCACGGCCAGGTCGCTGATGGCCTTGGGGGTGGCTCCCTCGGCCAGCTGCGGGCTGCTGTGGTCCCCTCGAGGCTCCGTGGCTGCGGACCCAGGTGACCCGTGAGACGCGCGCCCCTCCCCGCTAGGGGCGTTGTCCCCCCCAGCGCCCGCAGGCCCACCTGGGCTGGAGGAGAAGGGCCCCTCTGCAGAGGGTGTCAGGAGCCCCGCCGCCTCCTGCTGCTGCTGCTGCCGCCTGGGGGGGCCTCCCGCCTCCTCGGGGCCGTCGGAGCCGCGCGGCACGTCCAGGAGGCCGGAGCAGCGGCGGCGCACGGTCAGCGGCGGGCTGGAGTCGCTCTCGGTGTGGGAGGACTCGGACACGGACAGCCGCTTGCGCAGGCTGCAGGCGGGGGCGCAGGGTGAGCGGCCGCTGCCCGCAGGGACGGACCCCCCTCCCCACCCACCCTCCCCACGCTCCCCTGGGCGCTCACATCTCGGGGGAGCCGAGCACCCAGCCACGCTCGCGGCCCTTCAGCCCCCCCAGGCCGTCGGCGCGGTCCTCCTTCTCCTCGCTCAGGCTGCGCTGGGTGGGCGGCGGCGTGCGGCGCCCCTCCAGCAGGGACAGGCGCTCCATGCTGCTGGACACCTGCGGGCGCAGCGCGGGGCCAGCTCAGGACAGCTCGAGGCGCCCCCCCACCCCCCGCGCCCCTCGGCCCCTGGGGCCCACCTTGCTGAACCTCGGGGAGCAGGAGGAGAACTGGCGGATCTCCAGGTAGCTGTCCTCGCTGGCCTCCTCCTCGTCCTCCGAGTCCACGTGGTGGTAGCGCTCGGAGCGCGCTGCGGCGGACACGGCACAGCCCCTCAGAGAACCCGCCGGCAGCCGGCCACCCGGCCACCGCCACCGTATCCCGCCCGCCCGCCCGACCCGAGGCCTTACTGTCGAAGTAGCTGGTGTCGTCCTCCGACTCGAGCTGCGGGATGAACTCGGCCTTCTGCCGCAGCAGGCCCGTCCAGTCCAGGCCCGCGAAGAGCGGGTGCTGCTTCACCTCGTGGGCACCCCCTGCGGGCGGGGGGACCCGTGAGACCCGCGTCCTTCCCAGCCCCTCGCCCCCGCAGGGTCTGTCCTACCTGTGCCCAGCCTCTCCAGAGGGTTCTGGTGGAGGAGCTTCGAGGTGAGGTCCTGGGCGTCCGGGGGCAGTGCATCGTCCCCCTCGGGCCACACAATCTCATCTGGAGCGACACAGGGAATGAAAGGGCCAGCAGGGGTCACAGATGCGGTTCCCAGCTCACCCGCCGGATGGGGAGACACGGTGCCCAGGGCCACGGTGAGGAGACGATCAAGGAGGCCTGATAGGACCCGAGACCCAGACCTCCTACTCGCCAGCACCCCATCGGGGGCCACGCGCACCTTTGCCCCAGGCGCCCTATTCGGTTTGGGAGTGGGGGAGGGCGCAGCAGAGGCTTGTCCCCCCTTTAAAATCCAGACACACGGAAACTCCCGTGGATGCAGGAAGGTGAGTGTCCACACACACACAACACAGCACACGTATGCGAGTGGCGTCTGTGGCAAGAACTGCGCGCACACCCCCAGTTTGGAACAAGAAGCCACAGCCCCAAAGGAAGAGTCACATCTGCAAAGCCAGACTCTGCCCCGGGTACCTACCACTGATCACCTGCCCGAAGAGCTCCTCTGGAGTGTCCCCAAAGAAAGGGACGCAGCCCACCAGGAACTCGTACAGGATGATGCCCATGGCCCACCAGTCCACCGGCTTCCCGTAGCCCTGACGTAGGATCACCTCGGGCGCGATGTACTCTGGGGTCCCGCAGACCTGGGTAGAGAGGCCGGAGGGTTGGGGAAGTTCCCTCCCCAGACAGAAAGTCACTTCAGACAACAAGCAGTAACAGGACCAGGCACCACAGCTGGAACCACTGGAGGGGTGAATTCCACACATTTTCTAAACTAGAACGTCTCATTCTGACCTGAGATCACCATACCCCGAGACCTCAGCATGTCCTTCTGGCCCCCGACTCCCCTCCCCCTCCCCCCCGGCCTCTGTTCCCCGCTGCCAGGGCAAGGCAGGGTTGTGTTCTAAAAAAATGGGCTGCAGCAAAGTCCTGCCCTTCACTGGGCTTAGGAAGTTCAGGACAATCTCAGTTCAACAACAGTTAAATAACCAACTTTCTGGGGCTGCAGCAGTAGCACAGCGGGTAGGGAGTTTGCCTTGCATGCGGCAGACTCGGGTTCGATTCCCAGCATCCCATATGGTCCCCTGAACACCGCCAGTAATTCCTGAGTGCAGAGCCAGGTGTGACCCAAAAAGCAAAAAATAAAATAGCCAACTTTCTGTAAACCTGAGGAGCAAGATAATTTGGATTTTATATCTCAGTCTCCCATTACCTTTTCCTAAACAATGACCCAGAAACCAAAAGGTAGGACTGAATTCCCCATCTGCACCCACACCAGGGCGCGCGGGTGGCCTGTTACTCTGCGGCTGGAGCCCGCCTCAGCACCGGCGTTGCCGCCACCCACCCACCTGCTTATCCAGGAACTCCCGGGCATCCTTCTCAATGTGGCCTTCGTACAAGTTTGTCGTCAGGCTCATGAGGCCGATCTTAGAAAGGCCGAAGTCAGTGAGCTTGATGTGGCCCATGGACGTAATCAGGAGGCTGGGAAATGAGAGAAACGAAGGATGGGGTTATTTCCCGGGCTCTGGAAGGCGGATCGGAGCAGGTGCCACAGTTCCCAGCAGGCCGCCGTGGACTTCCTGAGCAGACAGCAGCTGGGAGAGCAGAAATAGCACCGGCGCGGTGAGCCCGCGTTCTGCACAAGCACGGGCCTGCCTCCCACCCATCCCCACCTCGGTTCTATTTATTCCCCAACTGGGCTCCATGCGCGGTGAGCGAAGCACCGGCTGAGAAACAGATGTTCCTCCAGAGCTGGCAGCCCCCGCCACGGCACCGCCCCTCCCCCCTGCCCCCAGCCAGTCTGACTTGGGGAGAGGAAAGGGTCCTCATCCTGCTTTGCCGTCTAGCTCGGAAGCGAGACTGCTCAGAACCTGCGATTCTCCCCAGAGAGCTCTCGCTCCTGCCCTCACACTGCCTCGGCCTTCTCCTGCGTGCGCCAAAGGCACTGGCCGCCACCCATTCACGGAGGCCGGGAGACCCGGCCCTGATTTCTGTCCCTGTTGACTGACTGACTGTCCCCACGCTCACTCACAGGGCCAGACCCCCGACCCACTTGAGTTGGGCACTGTGACTCGCGTGGTGCTTCTCAGTAGCCTGCTGTGGCCCTCTGGACTGTTTCCTCTGACCCCTCCCCCTCCCTTGTCAGTGGTTCCTCATTTATGCAGTTTTCAACTATGGCCCCTTTGGAATATCCTGGGGCCCCAGGCTGGAAAACGGTGCTCTCAAGTACATGAACACAGGCTAGGCTCTACGATCCTGTCTAGAGAGGCGGAGCAGGAACGTAAGGGCCAGAGGAGGTGAGTTACAAAGTGGTCAGGGGTCCGGAGGACAGCTCAGAGGACTGGTGTGGGCCTGGCGTCACACCAAGGGGCCCAAGTCTGACTCCCAGTACCAAGCGGCGCCTGGAATGCCTCCGGCCTGAGCACTGAGTCCTCAGGTGCCCCCTATGACTGTGGGAACTGGGGTCTGTTTGGCGTCACTCAGAGAGGCTCATCACAGTGCCTGGGCCCCACGTTGGAAGCTGCTCTCTTAACACCCGCCCTGCCTGCTGGATCGACAATCCCCCCCAGCCACTCTCGTGATAATCTCATTTCCTCTTTAAAAGCAGTGTCATCCCTCGATAAGGCTATTACACTTCAAAACTAAACGAAACCCAAATTAGCAAAGGCCCCGCAGGGACAGGCCCCGCCTCTCCTAGGGCTGCGTTCTCACTCCAGATAGTGACACGACGCTGGCCTGTCCCTGAGCGGGCCTTGCTGCTCAGCCTTGAGGGCTGCGGATGTTGCTCCTCAGGAGAACTCCTCCCCACCCCACCCTCCTGTGTGCCCCGGGCTGCGGTCTACTCGGGTACCCCTGTCACCCACTCGGCAGGGACGGTGCTGACAGAAAGCCCGGGCACCTGCCCAGCACTGAGCAGATGTGCCGGCCCTCTCCTGCGCGGTCTCTTAGAGCTCCGAAGCCCGAGGCTGCCGCTGCCAGAGCTCGCTGGCAACGGCCTTGGACGGGGGCCAGAGCCCGGGGCCTCGATGGACACCCATGGGCACCATTTCTCTGCAGCCATCCCGGGACCAATTCAGTCAAACTGTGTCCGCCTCCCTCAGAGATGCAGGAGGCAGAGCCAGGCGCGTACTTGTCGGGCTTGAGGTCGCGGTGCACGATGCCGTAGTTGTGTAGGTACTCCAGGGCCAGCACAGTCTCCGCGAAGTACAGGCGCACCATGTCGACGGGCAGGGCCCCGATGTTCTTCAGCAGGGTGGCACAGTCTCCTCCTACAACAAGCCCAGGCCCCTCAGAGCAGGAACCAACCCCCTCCAGCTGGGCTCGGCGGATGGCCTGCCTGATGGGCCAGTCAGGTGCCAGACACCGCGTGGACAGGAGCAGGAAGGAAGGCAAGGACGCTGAGAGCTGTCAGGGTGAGTGCAGCCTGCCCAGGGGCAGCCCTGCAGGGTGCACGGGCAGGGATGGGGAGGGGAAACGGACACTCCTGGCTGGGGGGGTCCTCTATCTCAGTCTCTTCGTTGCCCTCCTCCCTGCCGGCAGTTTCTGGCTTCTGTGGAAAGCCACGTGGTCACTCCCAGACTGCACCCACTGAGTCACAGGGGGCTGATAGTTCAGGGACGAGGAAAGGCTCCTGGTGCCGCGACCCCCTCAGAGACGCACCCCAGGGTGCTCAATTCTCCCTCGAGCAGCTGTGAGCTCCCAAGGAGAGCTGCCTTCACGAGCCATCAGCCGGGGCCTGCTCTTCCGTCCTACGCCCGAGGCCTCTGCTGCGGCCTCCATGCCCTCCTCGGCTCCTGCCCGGGGCACGCGGATGTGTGTGTGCAAGGTCTGCAGCTGCCGCCCCCCACGGCTTCTCACCGTGCCCGACATGGGCAGTCCCAGACCTTGTGAAGGGCTGGGAGCCTCGGGCCCCAGGGCCAAGTGCTCTCCGAGATCCCAAGACAGAATCCAACACCGCAGATCGGGGAGGCCAAACCCTGCAACTCCCTCGTCCACCCGCTGCAGGGTCCAGCTCAGGGGCCCGGCCCAGGTGGGGACTCAGCCCGGCCCCCTCCCCAGTACCTTCCACATACTCCATCACCATGCACAGGTGGCGCTTGGTCTCGAAGGAGCAGAACATGCTGACCACGAAGGGGTTCTCGGCGAAGGTGAGGATGTCGCGCTCCACGAAGGCCTGCTGGATCTGGTTGCGCAGGATCAGGTTCTGCTTGTTGATCTTCTTCATGGCGAAGCGCTGCCGGGTGGACCTGAGCCGCACCAGGAACACGGCCCTGGGGAACAGCGTGTGCGGCGTCACGCCCGGGCAGACGCACACACAGGGCGCACATCTGAGCGGAAGCCCTCTCTTTTCTGTTTGTGTACCATACCCAGTGATGCTCAGGGAACGGTATGAGGTGCCAGGGGTCGAACCCGGGTTGGCAAATGCCCTGCCCACCCACTGTAGTGTCATCCCGGCCCCAGGGCCGCCTCCTCTTACCCATAGGCGCCGTTGCTGATGAGTTTAATGGTTTCGAAGTCCTCTTCCGAGGGCGTCTTCTTAGAGGTCAGAGACGAGCCCCGGCCCTGCCGAAGGCAGAGCCCAGGTGACTGAGGAAGCCCTTAGCCCGGATGCAGACTCCAGCCCAGCATCCCCCAGACCCCTCAGACTGCCCGGCCCTGGCTGCAGAACCCAGAAGCGACCATCGGGGAGGTGGGCACGATCTTTACCTCAACAGAATCATCGGTCTCTGGAGTGTCAGGACTGTCATAGCTGCTCAACTGGGCCATTTCTAGAATCAAAGCAAGCACACAGAGTGCGGCCACACAGACACTCCGGGGTCCATACCCCACCCCACACAACAGGCACACGCAGCGCAGGCCTGAGTGCAGCCGCCTATCTGGGACGCAAATGCAGCTCGGAGGCTCTGTCCCATTGTGGTCCAGGAGAAAAGCCAGACATCGCCACCCCGAGATGGCCAGTGCCACTAACACTGCCAGGTACTCTGACCAAGCTTCCCCCTAGCTTGGGCAACTCCTGGAAAATAGGCCCCGCGCTGGGCTATCAGTCCACATCGTGCCGGATGGGCCGGGGAGAGGGGCGCAGGAGCAGGAAGACGGACTGGGCCGAGTCTGTTCTTCAAGTAGGGGAGGGCACGCGCCCAGAGAGTGGAGGCATCGTCTGAAGCCCCAGGTCGGGAGCACGCCAAACACAGGGTGGCAGCAGGACAGGCGACCATGCGGGGAGGCGAGTGCGTCTGGAAAGGGAATCGTGGTCCTCGGCTGGCGATGACTCTGACTCTGGGTCGGGAAGCTGACCCGGCCTGGCTGGGCTCAGGGCCGCACACTCAGGGCTACGTGGGTGATTCTGAAGGGGGCTCCTCTCGAGGACGCGTGGCCCTGGAGGCCGTGTCATGTCTGTACCCAACTCTGGCTGCCCTGGGGTCGGAGCCCGTGGGCTGCGGGGCGTCTCTGCTTACCCTCCAGGGGATCCCGAGTCAGGCCCAGCTGGCTAACGATGTAGCGGGGGATGTCACACTTGATCCCTTGTCCCTCTTTGGCGTGGCCCTCAGCTGCTTCTAACAGGTGGTAAAACTCCTCAGGGTCGAACTCCTGTGAGGGAGAGGTGGTAGCGGCAAGTGAAGACGTCTGGCCTCTGGTTCAACCGCCCCTGTCAGAGCCGGTGAATGAACGGGCTTCCTGTGGGCTGGGCCCGACACCCCTGAACAGCCAGGAGCATCACAGTCAGGGAGACGTGGGCGAGGGGAATGTGGTCTTCCAGTCACTCCCAGAGCAGACAGAACAAACCCAGGCTACCTTCAGCAACGGCAACCAGAGTGTTTGGTTTCACGGGGACCAGTGCCCGCCGCGGGCCAGTGTCAGAGGAGCCGCTCGGGGCACACTGGCCCTCAGATCTGACCCGGCATCTCCAGTGTGCCAGGGCTGCGGAGCCATGCGGAACTCAGGGGGGCGGCCTCTGGGTGCTGGGTCCCACTTCCTGGGGGCCTTCCAGTGGGTGCCCCACTCGGGGCGAGACCTAGCAACACGATGACATCTCTACGAGGCCAGAGGAGGAATGGACAGAAAACCAGCCTGACTCAGTGTCCCGGTTAAGTCCCGAACTTCGTGTTCTTGTGGAGGTGGCCCTCGGCCTGACCACAGCCGCAGCTGCCCGCTCCCACTCTGCTGTCTCTTGGAGGACTTTGCCCTCCCCTCCCCCACTCTCCCTCTTACCTACGCCAGGCATGGAAAACCTCTTCCTCAGTCCCTGTCAGATGGGAACATCTCCCTCACGCACAGCCCACCTCTTTCCCCAGATGAGTCCGTACCAGTTCCCTGGCTCGTCTGCCTGCCCCCGGACCATCGGCCAGCGGCACCCGGTGATCCTTCTTAGAAGCAAAGCTAACGGGGGCTGGAGAGGTAGCACAGTGGGTGGGGCATTTGCCTTGCACACGGCCGACCTGGGTTCAATTCCCAGCATCCCATATGGTCCCATATGGTCCCCCGAGCACCGCCAGGGGTAATTCCTGAGTGCAGAGCTAGGAGTAACCCCTGTGCATCGCAGGGTGTGACCCAAAAAGAAGAAAAAAAAGTAAAGCTCTCGGCATATCACTGAGAAATAATCACAGAATCCAAGCATTGATATACATAATTTTACGCCGGAGCCTCACATAACAAACTACTTGATTTAATTCCTATGAAACTAAGGCCAAAGATGAATGCTGACCTGGGCAAGCGAGGCCCGGTGAGGCGGGGGAATGGCTGCCTGCTTAAGCTCTAGCTCAGCAGTGCTGGTAACTTTATGGGCTGATGTTTGTTAAAACTCACTGAACTATATGCTCTAAAGGGATACCTCCCACATATAGATGGAGTGTCAGGGACAGAACCAAACCAAGTGCAAGGGAAGCACTCTACCCACTGGACTACCTTTCTGGCCCCCAAAGGGGTCTATTTCACAGCACGTCAATTCTCTTCTATAAAGTTAGTTTGAAAAAGCGACTCTGACAACGCCAACTTCATTCTCAGCGAAACTTTCTGATGGTTCCCGCCTGCGTTCAGGGTAAACACGAACGCCAGGGTGAGAGCTGGGGTCTGTCCTGCCTCCTTTCCCGGCCTTTCCTTCACAGATGCCTCAACTACACCTTGCATGCACTTCGTCAAACGCCCTTTCCCACGTTCCTCACCTGGAGAACTCACAATCATCCTTTAAGTGCCTCAAGTCTTCTATCTAAGGCACCAACGAACCAACTCTAACTCCGCCTGGGAGCACGCATTTCCGAGCTGGTTGTTGGCTTCATCCTGTCTACCCAGTTCCAGAGCGAAGCCGGCGCCCTCTGAAGTGTTGCTGAATGATCACGTGCACGAGTCCCCTTGTGTTCTCCGAGCCCCCCAGGCCCCACTGTGTCAGGGCCTGCACAGCGTGGGGAGGGCCAGACCGATACCTGTCCCCGTCGTGCCCCTCCAATCCCCATCTTCCGGACGGGCAGTCCTTCTACAGTGTCCGCCCCACCAGGCTTCCAGCAGCCACTCACCAGGCATTCGAGGAGACGAGCCGGGCGGGCGATGACGATCATCAGCCTTTTCACCAGCTGCATCACGAAGGCCACTTCTGAGCTCTCCGAGCGCTCATGAGCCTGTGGGGGTCCGGGGCAGAGGGAAGAGACAAGTCAGCCACTGGCCAGTGTGGCAGGGCGAGGTAGGACCGATCACGGGGAGCCACGAGCTCGGCAAAGCAAAGAGCTCCGAGGGCCGGTCAGTGGGCTGTGCGATGGGGGCACGGCCGCGTGAGCACAGGGACACCCCCCCCCCCCACAAGACACAGCTTCCCCTGCTCCGCCGCCCCACCCTGCTTGCCCTCACACCCAGCTCCGGGGGCGGCTCTCAACGGCCCCTCCGCGACGCCCACTCTCTGCCCAAGATAGACAGATACAAGGAACAGACAGGCCACAAAGCAGCAGAGGCACGACCAGGTGGGCATTCCAGAAAGATCTCTTTGGCTCAAGTATGGATGGTCACCGAGGAAGTTAAGCTTGAAGGGAGGGAACCCCATTTTCTTGACTGTTGTAATGATTCGGATGAAAACGGCGTCAGTAAAGGCAAGAAGAACGGAGAATGGCCACGGGCCACAGGCAGGTGACAGAGGCATCAGGGCCACTCCAGAGGGAGGGGACAGAGGTGGCAAAGGAGGGGTGGGGGCAGCAGGTACAGGAGGCAAAGACAACTGCAATGTAGGAACATTTCAGTGAAACCCTCAACAAAATAGGAAATACGGAAGTAGTAGTTTGAGTGAGGTTGCGCGAGAACGCATTCGGGTTTATTTGGGGGGCCCCATCGCGGTGATGCTCAGCTTGGCTTCGTGTACCTGGGATGCTGGGGGTGCTCAGGGACGGAGCTCAGGGACACCCAGACAGTAGGCACGTGCTCCAGCCCTGAGACTGGGTGTGAGAGGAAAAGCAGGTAGGCTAAAAGAGCAGCTCTGTGTCGGACCCCTGGAGGTGGAGGGACCCAGGCTGGCGGCCTTCGTGGGGATTCACTGGCTCCGTGCTGGGCCCTTTCTCTTTTATGGAAAACTACTGTTTTCCAGCAGCTGCATGCACGGCTGCACCCCTCGCCACCAGAGCCGAGCAGAAGGTGATTCGATTAGGGCTCTAAAAGCAGATAAATGCGACAACAGGTGCTCACAGAGCAAGAGAGTGCATGACCCCAAGGCGGGTGCCGGGGCTGCAAGGAGGTTTCAGGCTCGACTCTTGTCATTTGCTGAATCCGGTTCCCTCTCCTGCCCACACGGCTCAGAGCTAGCTTCCCATTCGTTGCAAAAAACCCCTCAGGGTCCAGGTGGACAAGACCTCAGGCAGCTGGGGACAGTGACGTGGAGCCCAGGAGGCCAAGGAGGGAAGCCGCCACAGGCGGGTCCTGTAGCCCCAGGACTGGCAGTGGAGGAGGCTGAGGAGGGAGAAAGAGTGGAGCACAGCCAGCAGGTGACGGGACCTCAACGCTCAGGGAGGGGCACGACCGAAGAGAAAGGTGTGATGAGCCAGGAGGGCGAGGGGCTGAGGAGAGGCGGAGGCTGAAGGGGCTCCCAGACTTGGCAGTCAGCCGGCAAGTTTCTCCTCAGTGACCTTCGCTTCAAACTGCCTCAGTGACACGTGAGGAGAAGAGAGCAAAGGCAAAGCCTGGAGAGAGAACAGGTTGTCGAGAAAGCCAACAGCACATGGGACTGTTCAGAAATTGGTCAGGAATGGGAGAGGCTGCGAAATTAGCAAAATTAAATTGATTTTTTCAAGACTTAGCCCAAACATCAACTGTGAAGTCTTACTGGAGTTTCCCTATACCCACACACACACACACACACACACACACACACACACACACAAAGGACTTTTCACATCTCCTAGCATCTGTTAATGGCCCATTGCATCATCGTGTTTTCCAACTGTCTGTCTCTCTAGCCATGCGATAAGGCCGGAGGGTGCTTGGAGGACCATGAAGAACTGGGGATTAAACAAAGTCCCCATATGCAAAGCAAGCACTCTAGTCTCTCGAGCCGTTTCCCTGGTCTGGACCTTACCTATTGATTTATTTGTTTAGTGATCTATTTATGGTTTGGGGGGGGGTCACACTCAGTGATGCTCAGGACTTACTCCTGGCACTGCTTGGGGGACCAGATGGGGTGCCGGGGATTAAATCCAGGCCAGCCATGTGTGAGGAAAGTGTCTTATCCACTATCAAGTGTACTATCTCTCCGGTCTCAGAGTTGAGTCCTTTTGATAACAGGCGGTCTTCTCTCAGAAATACCAGGGACTGAGGGGGAATCCATATCCTTTGGCACCACAACTGAGGATAAACCCAGCTGGAAGAGAGGCAGCGGTGGCCAACAGAAGACAGACATGGGCAGGGACTAGTGATCCCTGACCACATGACGGGAGGGTCCCGGGGCACTCACGTCTTGCAGGAGCTTCTCCAGATTCTCTTGAAGTTCGTAGAAGTAGTGTGATGTAATGAGGCCACTCCGAGATTTATCGAGGCAGTCTCGGGCCATCTCAATCACCTGGTGATGAATAAAGCTCAAGGCTCCGTCTGCCAGGGGCAGCACGCTGTCCGGAGCGTTGGAGGAAATGAACTCCGCGAGCCGCTCTTCCATCTGTGCGGTGGCCTGCGAGGAAAAGCAGCAAAGTGATCCTTGACTCTTGCTAATTCCGGCAGGGTCGGCGCCGAGCCCGAGGGGGCCGGTAAGGAGCTCAGAGGCCCTCGGCCCCTCGCGCGGCAGACGTGAGGCCAAGGCCAGGCCGATTCTGCCCAGGGCCTCTCTTGACCACACGCTGTGGGGGGCTCTAAGGGCAACAGGGAGCCGCTGTCTCCCGTCTGCTTTTGCTGTTTCCTGCCTGTGGCACGTCCACCCAGTCTGCCCGGCAACCTATTACTCCTGACCTCACTACCAGGATCGCCACTCCTCAGAAGTCTTTGCATGAGCCTTCCAGGCAATCTCGGGCTGCCCTTCCTCTGCGCCTCCACAGAATGCCCAAAGGTGTAGAGTGAGTGGAACATTCGCTCAGAAACCTCTGGGGACCCCAACCGCAGGCGTCAAACGGCAGACTTCATTTACCCAGAGCTGCCTTTCCCCCCTTCCCACCAGCGATTCCCAGTGTGTGCTTGGCGTGGGCGTGCAGATGTACACATATCAACGTGGGTACAAGAGGAGTGGGAGAGAGGGGAGGGAAAAGGAGGGTCAAGACGAGGAGAGGAGCAAACAACACACTCCGACAAAAACTCAGCTCCCACGAGTAACTGAAGACACTGCAAACGCGCAGCACCCGAATGCCAGACCTCCGAGACAGAGAGGAAAAGGGAACAAACACGCAAGCTGCTCGAGAATGAACCAAGGGTGGCAAGGCCGTTTCACAGCTGTTTGTTCCGCCTGTTTGTTCTTCCGCCCTCTTTCCCTGCGGTGCCCACCAAAGGAAGGCCGGGGCGTGCAGATGCAGGCTACGGGCTCAGCAGAGGAGAGGCAACCTTTCCTGAGGGCCTGCACATCTTGGTGCAGCCTGAGAAGCAGGTACTCTGATCCGAGACTTCAGAGGGAGCAGGAGCGGAGGAGGGAGCTCGTCCATCCCAGCCCTACAGGTGGGAGGTCTGAATCCCTCACTGTCCTCACCTCTGCTGCTGGGGGTCACTGTGTGTGTGTGTGTGTGTGTGTGTGTGTGTGTACGTGCGCGCGCGCACGCGCGCGAGTACTTGTGTGCACGTATGTCTCTCAACGGGGAAAGCGCAAGAGCTCTGGGCCACTTCCCCAGGCCACTTGTGTGTCCAGGAGACGGTTCCTGAGCTGAGAGGACATTCCCAGGGGAGCAGAGGACACCCCCCCCACACACACACATGCTAGGGAGGCTGAGCAGGCTGAGAGGCGGAGGGCTGCATGCTCCGGACATCGGGGAACGGGAGTGGAGACGAGGCCCGAGGTTTCACCCAGCTGGCACTGGCTGTGCGCGAGAGTGTCCGGGCATGAGATGCCCCCAGAGAAACGCAAATGGGAACTAGGGTCCCAGTTCCAGAAACGAGGAGGCTGACAGCTAAGCTGCGGAGCGGCTGAGACTATTTCCCACCATCTCAGGAAGGGGATCTGTCGCTCCCCTCAGCATTTCCCTCTGAAAATCCCAATGGGAATGTGTGAAAGCGACGGCCTGTCTCCCACCTCCCTGCCGCCTGACAGAAACGCGGGGCTCCATCTGTGCACTTGGCAGTGAGGCCCCAGCTGAGGACTCGGCGCACAGGCCAGGCACAGGGACCCCAGGAGCAGGTGATGGGAGAAGCACGCTTTTCAGTTCCTCTCGTCCCCATTACTGGCTGGGTGAGCACCAAACGGTTCTCCTGAGACGCCTTTCCTGGGGGCAGTGGCGCTGAAATTCCCTGAGGACAAACCAACCCCAAGCCCGCAGAACTCGGTGGCCCTCCCCTCCCGCGGGCCTGAGCTCTGGTGTTTGGGTCTTCCTGCTCCTGGGCCGCGTGCAGCTCTTTGCAGTGACCACTGGGGACCACTCCCTGGGCAGTGCCTTCAAGAAGAATCCTTACCTTCGGGAATCTTTCTTTGTATACATGATTCATCATTATTATTTCACTGTCAAAGGAAACTGGGGACCGTCCAGGACTAAGTAAGAAAGAAACAATGGTGTTACTCCCCGCCCTGCGGAACAGAGGAGAGAGAGAGCCCCTGCCCTCCCTCTAGCTCAGCCCTCCACCCCCAGCGCCCCCACCTCCACCTTAATGAGTTCTGAGTTCCAGGGCTTCCTTATTCCTGTAGCTGCCAGGACATCTGGGGCAGCTCAGAATGATGCCATCTGGCGGGCCGCCTTCCTGTATGAAGACTGGCTTTCACGGAGACGCGTGCCAAGGCCGAGAAGGTCTAGCGAGGAGGAAACTGCTCCCTGGCCGCTGATGGCTTTCTGGACGCCCTCCCCTACGACAGGACGCTCTGGGCCACCTCTGCTTTGGCCGGGGGGATTGGACACAGCCCAGCATATTCGAGGAATCCGATCCCATCAAACCATCACCAAAGACTGATTCCTGCCCTCCCCCACCACAAGCAGCAGGCGATTAGGCTGAGGGGGGCTCTGACACAGGGGATGCCACGAGACCAATCCAGCCTGCAGGGACTTACAAACCTGCACCAGCCCTTCCCCTTTTCAGGCACGTGTGAATCGACCAGAGTCCGAGCCACACGCCGAATGGGCAGTTGGTCCCCAGCTGTGGGCTCATGCTGCGCCAAAGGATCCACCAAGTTCGCGAGCAGTAATCAAGCAAACTGTGGGCCTCGGAACCTCAGACACCTAAAGGGTCCGCTCTTAGACACTGGGGGGCAGTGGAAAGATTTCAGTGTTCTCTGTGGGACACCAGGGAGCTACACCCAAACTCACTGCCCTGAACGTGTGACCCTTTGTGCCAAGTCCTGTCTTCTTCACCCACTCTGAATTGGAACCAGTTTTCCTGGCCTCGCTCCACTCTGACCTTTAAAGGCCAACGCCACGGACGTGCATCTCCCAGGGAGGCAACGCTCCCCAGAAGGTCCCCTGAACAGGCGAGCCAATGTGTCATTTCCTGAAAAACCGAGCTCTGGGCTCATTTTATCTTATTAATAATGAAATTATTTTGTGACGGCATTCAGGGCTTACTCCGGACTCTGCTCAGAGAGCGTGTCTGGCAATGCCCAGGGTGGTGCCAGGGATGGAAACAGTCAGCTACATGCAAGGCTTGACCTTAACCTCTGTGTGGATGCCTCCAGCTCCCCAAGCAGATTTTAATCTCCACGCTCTCCTTTAACCTGGAATTCTGACTTTGATTAACTAGTCGATACTGAAAAAGAAGGACCAATTAGTCTAAGGCATTCCAGATGAATCATCTGTTAGAATGTTTGGGGCCAGAGAGATAATACAATGGGTAGGACACCTGGGGTGTAATCCCTAGCACCCTAAACGGTCTCCCGAGCTCTGGCAAGAATGATTCCTAAGCACAGAGCCAGAAGTAAGCCCTAAGCACAGCTTGGTGTGGCCCATAAAACACAGACACACAAAGACACAGACACAGACACAGACACACACACACACACACACACACACACACACACACACACACACACAGATTTA
>JAOXYA010000032.1:16267359-16280720 GCA_028565675.1 Sorex palustris
GGGCCCGCTCGAGCAAATCGATGATCAACGGGAGGGCCTTTACCTTTTTATATATCTATATACATAATTTTTGCTTTGTTTCAGGGGTCACCTCTGGAGTTCTCAAGGGTACTCCCAGCTTAGTGCTCAGGGAGTCATTCCTAACATGCAGTGCCAGGGATTGAACTCTGTCCAGAACTCTTGCATGTAAAACATGCACACCAGCCCTTTGAATACTCTCCCTTTGCAGAGGCAGGAATGGATGCACACCTGGCAGTGATTAGGGGTTACTCCTGGATCTGTGTTCAGAGATGACTCCTGGTGGTGTTTGGGAGACCATAAAGGATACTAGAGATCAAACCCAAGTCAGGCACATGCAAAGCAAGTGCTTTTTACCTGCTGTACTATCCTTCCAGCCCCTGAACTCTCTTCCTAATTACCTAACATTGCATTTTTAGGAAGGAAATAAGTCATTAAGTCATTCAACCTGCGAACTATTTTTTAACTCAAATTCAATCAATATATGCTGTAAAACATAAAGATTGTTTCAACTCTATACTGGGAGGGGGGATCTAAGACTGCAACTGGCATGACTCAAGACTCTTAAGAGAGTTTCCAACACCTCTTACCCTCAAGACTACTCTTTGTTTTTAAGGAAAAGTTCAACATATAAGCTTTTCCTCTTCTTCTATTAGCTTATTGATATGCTATGGATAAATCACACTCCCAAGAATAATGCTGTTGGATTTTAATGTTTGCTTTATTGGTTTGTTTTTGCTACATCCAGCCTGTACTCAGCACTTATTCCTGGCTTCTTGCTCAAGAGTTATATGGTGCCTTACTCCCTGTACTATCTACCCACTCTTTTCTTCATAAGATTTTTAAGTCATTTATTGATTATCACATCACATGCTACTAGAATGACCAGTGCACCCTCAGTTTATCCACACTGGCGCCAATGCCCAAAATTCTGCTGCTACTGCTACCCTCAGATCTCTGTGAGGGACAGGTCAGTTCTGCCCCACGTGTTCCTCAGGAGGCTGAGGTGCCACAACTTCTGACTGTGCTCATGCTTACTGATGGTGAGAAGGTGGGTAAGATTGGGAGAGGAGTAAGAGAAATCTCACCAAGGGAACTAATCCAGACAGACACACCAGTAGAGAACAATCTCAATTTTGGTCCCATAGTGCCTTTACCCACCATTGGTACTAATGCAGAGAGGTGATTTTTTCTTCTGCAGGGCATGTGATGAGGCTCCCAAGGAGACTCTCTGCCTGCTCCCTAGGTTTTCCCAGGAAAGGGTAGCGCAAAGAGGACCACCCTCTGTCTTCCCAGCAAGGGTTAATAGATGCAACAACTAAAAATGTCCTTGCCAAATCCGCAAAATACAATCTGAGTCCTGAGACCAAATGGTTTCAATTCCCTGCTCTCTTTCCTCCCTCCTGCCTTCAAGATACTGCTGGGCAGATGAGCCCGCGCAGAAAGCAGGTCAGAAACCGTCAGTGTGCCTTCCTCCCACAGTCCACAGACAAACCTGCTCTGCTTTTTGGAGGATTATCTTGCCTTGTGCTTACTTCTGTTCTTTGTCACCTTGGCTCAACATTCCTTTACATTATCCTCAGTTCCAGAACAAAGGTCTGGATGGTGTCTTCATGGACTCCTAAGTTAAACAGACAGTCTCTCTCTCCTTCACAGGAATGGCCAAGAAGTCATGGTGATCCAGGACCACACATAGAAGAGGGGAATTACCCAGGAAATTGGGGGGCACTCAGTCTCTCTTTCTCTTTGAGTGTCTCTGTCTCTCCTCTCTGTATCTGTGTATGTCTATCTGTCTCTGTCTCTCTATATATCCACCTTTCTGTCTTTCTCTGTATCTGTTGGGTTTTCTTTTGGGGGGGTCACACCCAGTGATGCTCAGGGGTTACTCCTGGCTCTGGACTCAGGAATTATTCCTGGCAGTGCTCAGGGGACCATATGGGATACTGGGAATCCAACCGGGGTCGGCCGCATGCAAGGCAAACACTCTACGCACTATATTATCACTCCAGCCCCTCTCTGTATCTGTTGCTCTCTGTCTCTCTCGCTTTATCTCTCTGCCTCTTATCTTTCTCTACTTCTGTCTCTCTGTCTCTCTCAGTCTGTCTGTCTCTGTCTCTCTCTGTCTCTCTCAGTCTCTGTCTGTCTCTCTCTCTCTGTCACTCAGTATCTGTGTGTGGCTATCTCTGTTTTTCCCCCCTCCACGATACCCCCTTCTCTCAGTAAAGTTTGTCCAAATTCTCATCCTCTACTCTTCTTGCCTTCTCTGTGTGGTTTCTCACCCCATCCCTCAGTGGTCACTGAAGCCAGATTTCCCCTCTCTCCTGCCTTGTTCTCTTGCTCCCAGTAAATATGACACAATCCAATACCAAACCAGCTCCCTCATGTCGAGCTGGGAGGCCCTAGAGCAGTTGTGTGACTGTGCTTCAGACCCCTCATCTCACCCACACAGCTGCTGCTGGAGGCAGGGCGAGGTGAGACAGCCGGAGCACATCAGGCCTGTCCTAAGGGAGTGCTGGGGGGTGATATCTCTGAGAGGGCAGTGGAGAGCAGGAAAGCCAGGGGAAAGAAAGGCCTATGGCTGGATCTCTCCACCCTACAGTGGGGGGGCCCATTGCATAAATGGGTGCTCTCCCTGCCAACCAGGCTGTGTGAACGCCTGTAGCCCTGCTTCTCGTCACACTATCCTAAGAGACCTGAGTGGTTTGGCTGTGAGATTGCCCATGTGAGAATGAAGAGAATGAAAACCTGGTCTGACTCGAAAACTGACTTTCTGTCCCAGAGACATTTGCTCACAACCAGCACATCAGCTTCCTCACAATGAAGGCAGCAGAGTTTCCCTCTTTCCCACTGAGAGGCAGAGGGTGAGATCAAGACACCCGTAACCAGAAAGGGCGTCATAGTAAGACCAGAATTTGTCCCTCACACTCCTGGACACAGCATGGATAGAAACCTAACCCTTCCATCTCAGAACCAACAAGGGAGGTGTGATTCCTAAAATACCTTTCCCCCCCCCAAAAAAAAGCCCATGAAGACTCAGCCTTCTTGCTGACACCATTCTCAGCCATCTCCAGACTATTTCAGCTTTTAATCAAGATAGCAAATTCCAATGTTACCCAGGTATTTTCTATCTTGACCTTGCCCTTCGAAGCCTAGAAAGGACTGTTTAGCATACATTTTAAAGCTTCATCTAATAGTGTGTTTTTTAAATATATATATTATAGCACCATGATTTAACAAGTTGTTCATAATACAGTTGTGTTGGGTATTCAATGCTCCAACATCAATCCTACTACCAGTAAGTGTTTTTCCCTCCATCAATGTCCCAAGTTTCCCACCCAGAACCCACCAAGCCTGCCCCCTTAGCAGAAATAAACAAATTTGCTTAATACTGCTTTTACAACACAAAGGCAAATAAAATTATTGAAAGAACTGTTTAGGGGCCGTATGGACAGGGATTTTAGACTCAAGGCCACTACCTCTGTAACCTAGGATTTGACCCCTCTAGTGCTTGCAAACCTTTTCCTGGGCTTTTCTATCCAATGTGAGTATAAATCCCCAAAGGCAGTTCTTGCACCATCTGCAATCTACAACTAAAACTACCAAGAGGAAAGAGGAACTGTCAGCCCTAGCCTGACCTCATGAGCAGCTGAATCAAGCAAGCTGAACTAATGAAACCCCAGATGGAACTGATCAAGGAGATACACAGGGAATCCCAGTGGATGAACATATTAGAGTGCTGGAACAACAGGTGTATCCTCTACCAGCAGGACAGAGATTTTTGTAAAAGTCCCTTATCCTGTTTGCCAACATCCATACCTTGTGTATTTCTTCATCTGTCAGCTCAGATGTGTGATTACAATGGGGATTACAAGGATAGTGCTTTCCTAAGCTCTGGTAGTCCTTCTAGCAAGTGAGGGGAACCTCCAAATTTCAAGCAAGTCAGACTGAACTTTCATAGCTGAGGACTCAGGATCTTTAACTGGAATAAATAGTGGGAGGTCAGGATCTTGTGGTTCTGAGCCCCATTCCTATGGGGTCTATGCTAACTCTGGGTAATGCCAGAACAGGGTTGAACTGTAAGACATGGTTGCATCAAAGAATTCTTTGGAATGAACATGCCCTCCCCTGGTCCTAGCCCCTAGATGCCACCCTCTCCCATCCCTTAGCTTTGTTTGCTCAACACCTCATGATCATGAGTCTCACTATATTTCTAACCACCCCCCACAGCTTCCTTTGTTGGTAACATTCTTTACTGTATTCAACATAGTACAGATTGAAGAGGAAGCACCCAGACAGTCTTTGCTGGGCAACATCATGACTAAGATGTAGCTAACTATTTCAAGTTGAAATTCACAATAAGAAACCCAAAAAATGGTTTTCTCTCCTCTTCACCAAAATGAAAGAAACCCTCTTATTTGGCATAAGGCAACATGTGTAGATCACATGTACAGCAAGCCTCTATTTAGCAAAATTAGACAGGTGACTACTGAAAGTACCATGTTTTGCAAATATTGAGTGGACTGGCATAAGGCTTTGTATGCATTGTAAATGATTATAAGGAGTCCACACCCCTTTCAAAAGTTTGGCTTGTCCTGATGTTTCTTCCATCTCTCTCTAAAGTTACCCACACATTGTTGATATGGTCAGCAAGCTCTTTAAATCAAGTTTACCTTTCCTTTATTAAACTAGAAGCCAGTGATGTGGGATTTTCTGTTCTCTCCAAAAGCCTCTTGGGAAACGCACAGCTTTGTTTAAGAGCATATTTTTTTTTTCATTTAAAATCCAGCATGTGATTCTCTATCTTGTTCTCTTAACTCAACACATAAAATTCCCCATATCCCTAACATTCCTTCTACCTCCCCGATAAAATTGAGCTGAAGGTTCCTCCAACAATAATACAATATTACAAGCTTACATTTCCAAATGACTTTCACACACATAGCACTTTTTGTTTTCTTTCCAGAACAAGAAAGCAATTGCAACCTCAACTGCAATATGAGAAAACTGAAGACCCAGATACAACACTCAGCATGTATTAAACACTTATTCTGCATGGTACTGTGTCATTTACATGCATGTGTTAAACACTTGTTCTCAAGATACTGAGTCATTTACATGGATTTCTCCATTTGATTTTTCAATGCTCTAGGAAACCATTTATACTCATAGCCAAGATTGCAAAAGGAGAAACTAAATATCATGGAATCCAAAGAGATTATTTAGGGACATGTGGTGAGTGCATAGTAGACCAGACTCCTCCATCACAAGAGCTCACAGCTACCTTCATGGGCTGTTGGCCAATGGTCTCTGAGCTTTGGGTGCCCACCTGGGTCTGACCTTGGAGGGCTCACACTGACACTTGAGCTAGCAGGACAGATCTTGACTCAATGGCATAAGGAGATTCCTACCACCCAGGCCTATCAACATCTCCCCTCCTGAGCTCTTTCTTTAGTCCTCTTTTTTCTTATGAGGTAGATGGAGTCAAAGTCAATAATCCTGTGATTCTCCTTGTTGCTCAGATTCATAGCCACTTCATACTTAATGTGTCTCCTGCCTTCTGGACCAGTATCCTCTCCTGCCTCTCCCACCCTGAAAACCACCTCTTCAGAGCCTCTTTCCTGAACGTCTCCTTCCCTGAATAATCAAAATCTTACTCACAGTCATCTCTTCAACACTAACCTTCATCTGAAAAACCTTATGTTACAGAATATCAGGCAAAAAGGTCTTTGGTTTGCCATATAGTATAAACCCAGAAGATATTTTTTAAATTGGGTCATATCCTCATTAATAGGAGGAAATAATTGTTGAAATAAAAAAGCATTAAATTATAAATTAATATATAATTATATCTAAATTAATATATATATAATGAGATATAAATTAAATTATATCCAAATAAGCATTGCTATTGAACTGTCACTGCCTTCCCATTGTTCATTGATTTGCTCGAGTGGGCCCAGTAACATCTCCATCGTGAGACTTGTTGTTACTGTGTTTGGCATATCAAATTGAACATACCAGTAAAATACCACCTAAATACAAGAAGCCTTCTTCTCACCTTGAGGTTAAGATAATTGAGATTTTGAGGGGCAAATGCCTTTCCCAAGTGGCACAGCCTAGAGAACACAGTATGGCCCAGGTCAGGGCTTGCACTACTATTCCACAGTCCTAAAGAGGATTCTGGTCCTCTTGCCTCCAACACTGGCTTCTTCTCTTTTTCTGGGTTTGGGCACTTGGAGCAGCCAGACATCCCACTGTGCTCCTCCTGCCAATCTATGAAAACAGTATGTCCAATGGAAAGTGAAAGGTGTGGTGACTCTGTGGAGAAAAATAGACTTAACGTGAAGTTTCTGAAAGAGAGAAGTCATGAGTTTAAAGAATCTCTGATGTGTATGTGTGGAAAAGGGGGCTTAAGGCTCCAGCACCTCTCCTGCCCAAATGTCCTTGGCTCACTAGCTTTGAGAAAGAGTATTGAAAACACACATACACACACATACACATACACACAATCACACACACATAATGACTCAGATTTCCTTTTCTGTTGAACAGAGTGCAGTTCAGCCACAATAACACAAAACCACAGGCCTATAACTTAAACAACTCCAGAGGATAGACATCAAAGTTGAAGGGGCTGATAGAGCCAGTATTTGGAGAGAGAAGTCCTTATATTGGGTGTTTAGATTTCAATAAAGGAATTTGAAGTTGAGGGGTAGACATGAACATTCAGTCCCTAGCATGGGGGGATTAGTTGATTATTGGTGCTCACAGCCCAGGCACCCCCATTCTGAGCCAATCCAGGATCTGCCAGAGAAGGAGGAAGTGACAAGACAAATCAGGAGCCCCTCAGAACCTAAGGCCTTAAGAGATACAATAGCAGAGCCTCTGGAACAAGTAGGGAAGCCTTGACAAGCCCGTGGAAGGTCCCTCAGGATTGTGTATCTCTGTGTCCATCCCCTGGGAAGCAAAGATTCCACAGGTGGTGCTAAGGACAAAGAGAATGAAAGGCCAGTAGAACATGCTAGAACTGACTTCTTTAGAGCTAAATGGCTTTGAGTGCAGCCCAGGGATGGGGTCCCAATCCTTCCCCCAATCTCTTCTGGGGAGAGATTTTTTTTTTTTTTTTTTACTGTGAAACCTGAAGGATGGTGCTGAGGATTTAATGAGGGAATCCATTTCTGTGTTTACCATAGTGCCCATCACCACTGTCACAGCCTTGCATGGGCTACTATTTGTGGGGAGGAGTCTCCTGAACTGTGTTTAAAGGACCCTATGGCAACTCCCAGTGTTCTCATTATGTATGCCAGGCCCACTTCTTCTGGGAGACAAGTGGAGGGGATCAAATTTGGGGCCTAGTGCATACAAAGCCTGTGGTCCTGTCCTTTGACCTATCTTCTCTCTGCTCTTTTTCCTTTTGTAATTCTATAAATTAGCATGTTAGGGAAGGCACAGGGTAATGTGTGAGAAATGCTAAAACACCAAGTTCAGTCTAATCGCTCCTCCCATCTGCAGGTTCTTCCCTTCCTTCCAAGGTCTAGTCTCAATGCTTTCACATCAACAGTGTGGTCACTGCCTCAGGGAAGGAGAAACAATTGTCAGGAGTGACTAGACAATCATTTTCAATGACTGTCAGTGGACTCTGATGATCCACAGGGGGAGAAAGGTTACAACCAACTGGTCTGCCACCCTGGCTAAAACTGCCCATTCATTGACCATTATACAGGATAGGTGCTGGTCTGCAGAAGTAAAAATATTGAGAACAAAGGACTAGAGGGGACCAGAATCTACACTCCCCAGGGCTAGTGTGCCCCGTGGACACACTCCATCAGCATCTTAAGGTCTGAGTTTGGAATCTGTCTGTAGGGCAGATGGTCAGGCAACACCTGGATGTTGGCCTTCTTCAAGACCTTGTCTCTTATTTCTTAAACTTCCTTTGGCCTGTTTTTCACTGCATGGAACTGGAAGCTCTAACTTACCAGAACAATAAGCTCTCCCATTTGGTGATATTTTGCCTGGAGGTCTGAATTTCTCACATAGTTTTCAAGGGAGTATAATGCTAGAACCAAGTCCTCATCTTCAAAATATTATAGTCCTCATCTTTTGTGTCCCTAAAAGCCTGACTCTGTGGAGAAAGGTAGACCTAGATGAAGTTTCTAAAAGAGAGAAGCCAAGAGTTTAAAGAAGTTCTGATGTGTGGAGAGTGGGCTTAAGGCTCCAGCAACTCCACTGTCTAATAACTAATGTCTCTCACTCATCAGCTCCATTCACTGCCTTTGAGTGTTAAGTAAGAGTGTGGAACACACACACACACACACACACACACACACAGTTTTAAAGAACCCATGTGGTTCGGGCATAAGATCAGATGGATATCTCATTCTGCCTCCGACAGGGGCTTAATTCTAAGCCATAAACGTCTTCAGCAGCAACCTCTTTAGTTCAAACAGCCTGCGGCTCTGGGTTCTATAACCAGGTAACCATCGCATTGGAATGAACACACTCCTCTTCCTAACTGGAGCTTAAAGTTATTCAGTTATTGTTGGGTTTTGTTTTGGAACCACACCCCTCATGCTCTGGGGTCATGCCTGGCTCTGCACTCAGGAATTATGACTGATGGTGCTCGCGGAACCATACGGGACCTTGGGGATCAGCCCTCCGTCAGCCAATGCAAGGCAAGCGCCTTAAGCTACCGGACAACCTCTACAGCCTCATCTTAAAGTACGTTTCTACAGCTAATTCCCCTCAAAGGGAAAAAGCAGGCCCACTTGACCGCATTTCCAGATGCCTCTTGGCGATGGCTGAGCTGCGGCCAAAGCCAAGGAAGGCTTGAGGAGCTGGAGAGAGACCACAAAGGGCAAGGGACTTGCCTTGCATGCAGCCAACCCTGTTCGATCCCCCAGCACCAGCACCACAGAGGGTGCCCTGGTTGCCACCAAAAGTGACCCCTGAGCAGAGAGCAGGAGGAAGGCCTGGTGCGGACTCAAAACAAACAAAAAAAGGCTTGCGCTTCGCTGGCCCCGATTCACCCGAGTCACCCGGGGAAGGCAGTGGGCTATGACCCCCACGCCAAACCTGGCCCGGAGACTGTGTTTGTCAAGGAAGTTGAAGATGTGGCCACATTTCAAAGCATGATGACAGAGCTGAGCGACTGCCACAGAGCCCGCAGGGCCGAAAGTGAACATGACTAAGCCTCACGCGTTTCAGAGGCCAGTGCTCGGAAGACCAGCCGGGGAGCAGCACCCTTACCTGAGGCTGCGGGAGCGGGGCCGCATGGCGGGGGACTGCCGGCCCTCCTCGTCGGGCACACTCTCGGTGCTGAAGTGCTTGGTCAGGAAGTGCAGCTCGTCCGCGGTGGGCTGGAAAGGCAACTGATGCAGCTTCTCTTGTGAGGAACAGGACGACTGCGGGGAAACATGACGAAGACCCAGTCGATGGAGAGCAGGGACTCCTCCCCGGGCTCCTGGAGGTCCTCCAGGGCCCCGTTCACAGCCTGACAATCTGTGATGCGGGTCCTCCTGAGTCTCGGAGCAGTTGGACTCAGGTGTTTATGAGCCGCGGGTGTGTGAGCACCACAGCGTGTGTGACCCCCGTGGAGCAGGACAGCCAGACATACCTGAAGCCCCAGTCTCTGCCGCAATCACACCAACGACAACGACAAAGCAGGGGTGGGGAGGAGGGAGGGAAACTAAGCAAATTAAGTTCTAGGGCTGAGGGCAATGGTTCAAAGGGTGGGAGCCAATGATCTGCACGGGCATTCAGGGTTCGGGTTCCAACACTGCTCAGTCTGATGAGCACTGATGGGAGTGAACCCCCCCCCCCCAAATCAACACACACACACAAACACACACCCAAAAAAATCAACACACACACACACACGCACACACACACGGCAGCAATTTAAATACTTGAGTTATAGGCTAAAACCTTCTCTAAGAGACACTTAACTAAACATTCTAGGAACAAGCCCCCTAGTCTTGGGATCAGAGAGAGACAGTACAGCTGGTAGGGCACCTGCCTGGTGGGTTCAATCCCCAGCATCCCATATAGTCCCTGGAGCCCTGCCAGGAATAATTCCAGAGTACATAGTCAGTAGTAACCCCTAAGCATTGTTGGATGTGGCCCCCAAACCAAAACCAAACCCTTTCTGCTTGATACAGATCAAACTAGAATGTCACATTCTTCCCTTCCTTTTCTTTTGGGGGGACACCCAGTTGTGTTCAGGGCTTACTCCTGGCTATGTGCTTAGGGACCACTCTTTGGTCTGTCATCCTCTTTTTTTTTTTTTTAAAGAAAAAGGTGAAAAAGGAGAAAGGTCTCACAGATCTGAGACATGGGCGAGATTATCTTGCTTGGATGCCATTCTAGAAAATTGTGCAGGGGAAGCATCTTAGAAGCCTCCGGGCATGGCCTCACCAGCAAAGCCTCAAGTCCACCTCTAACTCCAAAGGCATCACCACACCCCCAGACAATTTGGGGCTTGAGTCTTTCCCAAGGTGCTTGTTGTTCAAGGCTGTGGCTGTTAAGGGGTTCAAGCTCTCAGCCCTCATCAGCCCCAGCCCCAGAAACCTCTTTGGGTCAGTTTTCAGAGAAGAAGCTGAGAACCACATTGCCATTCCGTAATCAGCATTAACTCCCGGGGAAGAATTTCTTCAGGGTGAAGGAGGCACGCGGCCACTGATTTGGTTACTTACTGAGACAGTAGAACTCGGAGTGTTGGTTCCATAGCCTGAAGAAGGCAAAGAGGCCAGAGACCAGCGCCGTCCATCAGTCCTAAGCAAGAAAGTGGATTAGGCAGCTTCTACGGCCTCCCCTCCCAGGTCTAGATGCTACCCGTGGGGGTCTTAAACGGCATGATTTGGGGCAGCTGACCCACTGGCAAGCGTTTCCTCGCCTCACGACGGTACTGCTTGGTCCAGTATATGTTGTCATGTCTCTTTCCTACATGGACCTATTATTGTCACTTTTGGAAAAGGAATGATAGAGGACTTTGTAGAAAGGCACCAGTAGGGGCCAGAATGGTAGTACAGCAGGTAAGGTGTCTGCCTTGCACATGGTTAACCTGGGTTTAATCCCCAGTGTCCCATACGGTCCCCCAAGGCCACCAGACTGAGTATAGAGCCAGAAGTCACCCTAAGCATTGCTGGGCGTGTGGCGTTAATAAATAAACAAACAGATAAAGGCAGCAGCCCAAGAACTGTCACGAAAATGCAGCAACTGTCTTTTTAAAGGGTCCCTGTGAAGGGCTATTTGGTCGTTTCCAGATCACTGGAGAAACCAAAAAGCCGCAGGCCCCATCCAAGCCTGAGTGTGAAACAACTGTAAGTAATTTAAGGCTATCACGGACCTATGAGGACCCTCCGAACCAGTTCTTGAGAATGTCTGCCAAAGTCTGATTTTGTGACTTTTTTTTCTTTTGTGGGGGTGAGGGATTGGGCCACACCTGGTGATGCTCAGAGCTTTCTTTCTCCTGGCTCCGTACTCAGGTGTCACTCCTGGTTGGCTCAGGGGACCATGTAAGACGCTGGGAATCAAATCCATGTTGGATTCGATACAAGGCAAGTATCCTACCCACTGTACGATCTCTCCAGGACCTGAACAAGTGAGTCTGTGCAGGGTTCTGGGCTGCACTGTCACAAAATTGTTCTTTTTCCCTGAAGCCTGGGGAATAGAGCTTGGTTGAAGTTGGAGAAAAACTTCTTTACTGTTGCACACAGATCCATAAATCATCGGCAGTGGGGGAAACTCTAGAACTTCAAGACCTTTGCTCTTCCAAGAATCTAGACATTTGGTGTTTATTCCAGGTTTCAGAATTTCACGGGGATGCAGGGGGACAGAAAGGTGAAGAGAAAAAAGAGCCGCTTCTCCTTCGAAGAACCCTCCTCCCACCACTGCCTAGCAGCTTTTTTGTAGTACTGTTTGATAAGGGGATAAACCAGGGTCCCATGCAACATGCACTTTGCTCAAACCATGCCACCCAGGCAGCCAGCACAGGCAGGGCACAGCTCTGCTGGAACCTAGTCTCTGAGGGGAAGAATGGCCAGAAGGTAGCTCAAATATGTTCTCTCTGTTGGGTCCTGAGGCTGACCTAAGTAAGTCAGTTCCAGGAAAGCAGTTCAGCTAAGATGGGGCTAGTCGAGCTAAGGAATGGACGTGCTAAAATTTGTCAAACAGATTTTCACCGGTGACTTCCTCCCCACCCCCTCCTTGGCACGGCAGCCCTTTTTCTGTAAACTGAAGATCAGGGACCACAAGAGCATTAAGGAAATGCCACCATGAGTGGTCTGTGCTCCTCTGACTGGTAATCTCACTAGGGACAGAGGCAAGTTGTGGGGATGACAGTGACTTGTCCCGACACTCAGGAACTTGGCACTGTGCAGCAACTCCAGCCCCCAGGGACCTGGTTCCAGCAGATGAAGGGAGGCCCCTCAAGGCCTCTTTGCTAGCCAGGAAAAGGCAACGTTTGTAGTAACAGCGGGAAAGACTCATTACAAAAGCTCCCACCAGGAGGGGGAAAACAGTCACAAACCACCCTGTCAGGCCATGCACAGCGGCTTCCCTCCCTCTCCCCAGAACGTCCACTGTTACCTGTCTGCTCTGTGGCCATGGCTGCAGTGAAAAGACGTACATGAGAGTGAGAATCGGGCCAGAGAGATCATTCAGCAGCTAAGGCAGCAGCCTTGCACATGCCCGGCCCGGGTTCAAGCCTCTGGGCCTGGGCACAGAGTCAGCAGAGCCAGCAGTAAGCCCTGAGCACCGCTGGATACGGCCCCAAAACAAAAAGGTAATTTAAAAAAAGACTGAGATCCCGTTTTGGGCTGAAGAAAAGAGGACAGCATAGGGAAGGCATTTGTCCCGCATGCATCCAACCTGGATTTGACCCCCAGCACCACAGAGGGTCCCTCCAAGCCCCGTGAGGACTGATTCCAGAATGCAGGACCAAGAGAAGGCGACGAGCACTGTCAGCTGCGGGCTGTACATACAGAGACAGCGAGAATCAAGGACCAGAGGCCTGGAGCACTGAACAGTTCAGGAATGCGCAGTCGGAAATAAATTGGCACGACTCGATGAGGTCTATCCTTAGTGTTTCATTAACTGTGGTTTCTGTGAGATATTCCAAAGACTACGGTGACCTGAGAAGGCTCAAGCTTGACCCAAGTAACCTAGAAAACAGAATTCTGAAGAATCCTTGGAGCAGAGCTGAAGAGCTCCACTGGTATCTAGCAATGTCCAGCAGCTTTCCCAGCTCTGTCCCGAACGGGCGGCCCAGGGCAGCTGTATGGCTCTCAGGCCTAAAGCCAGATCCTAAAGCCCCCCCGCCGGCCCTACAAGCGGGAACGAGGAGA
>JAOXYA010000032.1:16280820-16291142 GCA_028565675.1 Sorex palustris
AGCTGCTGGGTTATGCTCCTACTTTGAATCCCCACACATGGTCCCATGAACAGAACTATTTCTACTGGAAGTAGAAGTTATCAACGTGGAGCTCAGAGTTTTCATACATGAAATAAATATGTATATGAAGTTGGGGCTGGAGCGACAGCACAGCAGTAGGGCGTTTGCGTTGCACGCGGCCGACCCGACGGGTCCGGGTTCAATTCCTCCACCCCTCTTGGAGAGCCTGGCAAGGTACTGAGAGTATCTCGCCCGCATGGCAAAGCCTGGCACACTACCCATGACGTATTCGATATGCCAAACAGAGTAACAACAAGAGGACAGTGACAGTGACAGTATATGAAGTTGAAGTATACACTTTTGGGAACAATCATAACAGGCACCAGCAACCATTCCTACCGTCCACACCTTAGCTATTAAATTCAAAGGAATCTAAGAGAAATGGCTAGCACAAGGACACTGGCAGGGAGGTACAAAACAAGATAGCCAGCAACATCTCACCAGGACAGAAAGTCAGGAAACTGTTGAAGAATTATGGAAACATAGTCTAAGAGAGACAGAAGCCAGCTTGAAAAGGCTCCCCTTACTGACCAAATATGACAGAATTTAACCACTGAAATATATGCTGGAGGGGAACAGAATATGTGGCTTCAAAGATGCCACTTCTGCAAAAGAAGTATTTTAAACTGAAGGCAAGTGAGAATCAACAAATGCACGAAGCGTTCTCTGTGCTGATTTACCTAAAACCCAAATTTCTGTTGAGGAAGGTGCCCCTGTATTCAGAGGCTAGTGAAATGGTTGGTGTATTTGCATGACGGGTCTTGTGAACACAAGCATTATATTCTACTAGGTTCCTCATTTTTCTCCACAATTTACTGTGTCTTGAAATTCAATCCCCCATTCCACTGTTGAAGGGTGTAAAAGTTCGTTTCTTTTCTGTGAACTTGCTGCATGCATCATTATTTTAAATGTATGCTTTTTTGGTCTCCTAATCTGTCCTTTGTTAGTTTAACCACAGGCCCCCTGGTACTAAACCTGAAAAAGACTTTCCACTGACATTGCATAATTTGACTAGACCTGAGGAAGATCAGGTAAATCCACATTAAGGGACAACTGGCCTCTCTTCTCCATAGGTGACAAGTTAAAATTTGAAGGAAAACTACAGAATTTATTCCTGTTGAAGACAAAAATCAATTATAACACACGAAGCTGAATTCCTAGATCAAAGGACTGGAGAGCATCCCCTGAAGGCCCCTTTTGCTTGTTTGTTTTGTGCCGGACGCAGCTATGCTCAGGGGTTACTCCTGCCTCTACATTCAAAACTACTCCTGGTGGTGCTCAGGCTGCAGGAGATGAACCTGGGTCAGCCACACGTAAGACAAACACCCTACCCACTGCACTATCACTCCGGCCCCTGCACGCCAATTTAATCCTCAGCTCCTGATGGTCCCCCCAGCACGACTGGGAGCAAAGCAATGAAACTCTGAGTACCATGCCGGGAGCAGGGGAGGAGGGGCGGGACCAGAGAGATAGCTCGGGGGTGAGTCCCAGCTTGGCAATGGGAGACCAGGATTTGAACCTGGCACCGTGGGGCTCCCTGAGCACCACTGAGAGCAACCCTGAGCACAAAGCTGGGAGTAGCACCCAGCACTGCCAGGTGTGCCTGCCCCTCCCAGAAGACATTGGTGGGCCATTGGCGAAGTATGAATCAAACTCACGTTTAACTCATTAGCTGGTGACACTGATCAATTTCCTGATTTTAGTGGCTATACTGAAGTTATGAAAATGGTTCTATAGAAAGTAGGTATCGGGGTGCTGGTTCTCAAATGGGGAACATAAAAAGGCTAAGGCAGGCTTTCTATCAAGGGTCAAAAATAAAAAGTTTCGACTTTGAAGGACATATGTGATATCTGTAAGCGTATTTCCTTTTTATGTATTTTTTGTCTGTTTCGGGGCCACACCTGGCAATGCTCGGAGGTTACTCCTGGGTCTGTACTCAGGAGTCACTCCTGACGGTGCTCAGGGAACCATACAGGGTGCTGGGGATCAGACCTGGACCAGTCACAAGGAAGTTCAGTCTTGCTGTCCTACGGCTCCAGTTCCCTGTTTTCTTTCCTTTTAAAAATTTTTTTGGCCGCACCAAGTGTTGCTCAGGGTTTATTCCTGGCTCTTCGCTCAGGGATCACGCTGGTGGTGCTCGGGAGACCATAGGGGATGTTGGGAGATTGAACCCGGGTCGGGCACATGCAAGGCAAGAGCCTGAACCACAGCACTATCTCTCCAGAGCCTTATTTCAATTTTTAAAATAAATCCTTAAAAATCCATTTTTAACGTGGGGGCTCTACAAAGGAATCCCGACGGCAGAGGCTGCCTTTAGTCCACGAACTACATGTAGCTGGGAACACGGGGGACTATGAATCACTTGTGCTTGAAAATGAAAATTATATTTGAAAAAAACATTCCTGGGGATGAAGTGATAGCACACTGAGTAAGGCGCTTGACTTCTACACAGTAGGGAGGAGGAGGAGGAGGTGGAGGAGGAGGAGGAGGAGGGGATGTAGAAGCAGAAACAGAAGCAAGGAGCTCTTGAAGGAAGGTAAAACGGTGCCTCTTAGTTTAGGACCATGTTGTGATGTGCCCAGCGGGCCAATTTTCAACGGCCACAATTAGCAAGAATGTGCGAGAGGGAAGGACGGCGGAACTCGGCTTCCGCTTGGCCGATGAGAAAGCATCCGCCGGAAATACAGGACAATCGGTAAAACCTAAAGGTTTCCATGAGAAAATAGGAAGAGAACACAGATGCAAATGAAGTGTGAAGAACAAAAAAATCTGACTCTTTTTCCAACAAAGGCAGAAGCAAAATCATCAGTAGCACCTGAATTAAGTTGAACCGGGGGTCAAGCCGAGAGTACAGCTGGCAGGGCACTTGCTTGCTTGGGCCGACCAGGCTTGATCCCTGGCACCCCGTGCCCAGCAGGAGTGATCCCAAGCCTCAAGTAAAGACGAATGTGGCCCGAAAAGAAAAGAAAAACAAAAAAGGGAAAAGTTTAAGTGCATTGACTCACTTGATCCCTTAAAGTCAACCTTGGGGGGGCCAGAGAAATTGGACAGGGAATAAGATACTTCTTGTCTTGTATGAGGCTCACCCAAGTTTGATCCCCGGTACCATAAATGGTTCCCTACACTCAGTTAGGAGACGGCGCGGAGTACAGTTGGGTGTGCCCCACCGCAAAAAAAGAACAAAAAATTGACCCCAAAAGCACTATTCCCATTTTAACTATGTAGGAAATGGAGGTAGAAAAAAGCTGGTAATTTGTCAGTAACAGGGCTCAGATAACAAATCCTAGGGCTGGGAGATGGCTTGAAATGCACAATGATAAGGAGACAGTCTAAGGACTGCCACTTTGGTGGGGTTTGTTTTCTGTTGTTTTCGGTCACACCTGGTAGCGCTCAAGGATCACTCAAGGCGCGGTTTGGGGTGCTAAGGATGAAACACGGGCAAGCACCCTTACCCACAGGAACTGTTTCTTGGGCCTGAAGGCTGAAGCTTGATCCTGGGCTAGCACGCTCCCTGAGTATTGCCAGGAACCACGACTAAGCATGGAGTTGGGGGCATTGAGACAACCTAGTGAGTAAGGTGTTTGTCTTATACACAGCTGAACTGGGTGCTATCCTCGGCATCATATATGGTCCCCTGAGCACCACTAGCAGTGACCCCAAAACAACAAACAAAACACCAATAAAAACCCGAGCATGGACCCAATTGCCTGAGTACCTCTAGGGGTCACCCTACAAGCAAAGAAGAAAAAAGTTCTGTTCCAGAGCTGTCCCATTCTTGGAATCTTTTTGAAAAAGTAGCTTTAAAAAAAAAAAAGGTCAAGAAAAACAGCTGTTGGCAAAATGAAAATAGTGCTTTCTTTCTGGCAAGAAATAATCCATCAAAAATGAGTATGAAAGTCTGCTTAGTTTTGGAGGCCCCAAGGAACACCTGTCTCCAGCCATAAAAGTCTAAAGAAAGCTGCTCATACTTTTGACATGTGAGGAGCCAGAGGGCTGAAATAGCACTGGCGACAAACTTTAATAGTGAACTTGAAAACAAAAAATAGTGAACTTGTTGGAGCTGGAGAGAATATTAGGGACTTTGCCTTGCATGCAGCTGACCCATGTTTGACCCCCGGGACCCGAGATGGTCGGTCCCCCAAGCACTGCCAGGAGTAATTCCTGAGTGCAAAGCCAGGAGTACTGAGCATCTCTGGGTATGGCAGAAAAATCAAACAAAACAAAAAATAGTGAACTTGTGGCTGAAGATGTTCAAGCAAAAGCTGAGAAGTTTTTTTGCGAGACATTTTATGGGGAGGACTTCTGTGTAGTAGGAAGAGGGTTGGGGGGGGAATGGGAGTATGTAAAGGATTTCTTCCTCCAAACACTCCCAACTTTAGGTGTTGGACCAAGTCATGGTGATCCAAAACCTAGGTAACACTGTGCTCCAGAAAGTTGACAGTATCTACAGGGAACAGCCAGAGACACAGTGCCTCCTCTCTCCGGGACTACAGTCACACCACCGATCAGATACCAAGCACTCTTTGCCACGGGGCTCCTGGTTAGGCCAATACTGCAACAGTCATATCTCTGAGCCAATTAACAGGCTAGAATCATATTCTTAGAAGTGCTGCAAGTTGATTCAAGATTAGAGGTTAATAAATTCAACCCAAATCACAGCAGTATTTATTCTGATTTTATTTTTTGGTGGGGCAGGGAATACCTGGCATACTAAGGCCTTATTCCTGCCTCTGAACTCAGGGATCACTCCAGGTGGGGGGACTCTGAGTGGGTTTATAGAAGGAAGATGGCCACCAGGAAGACCAGACCATGATGAGAAGCTTGACTCTGCCCGCCCCCCCAATTCTGAAGATAGGAGAGGTGCTATAAATGCTGTCAATAACTGAATATAGTTGCATGAGGACATCATCACAAAAATTTCAATAATTCAGAGAGCTTCCAGGCTGGTAAACACATCCACACGGAGTGGGTGATACATCCAAACTCTAGACAGACAGAAGCTTCTGCACTCAGGACTCCTCCAGATCTCGCCCTACGTGCTTCTTCACCCAGCTGTTCACTGTGTCCTTTCTCGTACCCTTTAATTAACTAGCCATCAAGCAGGCTTGATGACTTAAGAAATTAAGTGCAGCAGGCTCCACTTTGCCATGGGGTATGTTCCAAAGGATGCCTGGCAATCTGCAGACAACACCAAACTATACAGCTGAAGTTTTTTTCCTATACTCAGATACCTACAATAAAGTCTAATTTAAGCAGGGAGAGATTGACAACTATTAAACTGAACTGCATTATAATAAAGGCTAGGAATGTAGAATCATTCTCTTAAGATACTTACTATATTGTAATATTTCTGAACTATGATTGACTATTGGTAATTGAAACTGTGGAAAGCAAAACCACATATAGGGGGTGGGGATCTACTAGAAGTGTTATCCTGAGTTCTCTGAGCCGCTTGAGCAAATCAACTGAACCTGCGAAAGGAGTATGGAACCTCCAATTTGTTGCCAAACTGGACTGAGCTTGTAGGTAACCTGGAGACCTTGAAACAAGCATTTGGGGCGAGAATGGATCTGTGGGACTAAGTTAGCCAGAGTGCCTCAGTCGAGTTTAGCTGGTTCCCAGAGCACTGGATGGGGAATGGTCTGCCACAACAGGAAAGGAGACACAGTAGGCACAAGTAGACTTCTCCCTCTACAAAAAGAGGAAAGCAGTTTCTAACGCATTACCCAACCATTACCCATCCAAGAGACTTAAGCTTGTCTGTGTCAGTTCCATCTCTTCCAGTCCAGGAGAAAACAAAGTAGCAGAGCTAAGCAGGCATCATTTTGAAACCACGTGGGCCATCACTTTGCAATGGTGACACTCTCATCCTCATTATGAGAAAGTTCAGGCGGGGTGTTTGCCTCGCAGGTTACCGACCTGGGTTCAATTCCCTGCACCCTGTATGGTTTCCCGAGTCCCACAAGGAGTGAGCCCTGAGTACAGCCTGGTGTAGCCCCAACGCAAAACCAAAAATTCCTGTATGTAAAACGTGAGGTGATCTGGACTACTCTAACCTTTAGAGAGCTGAGCATTCTGCCATTCGATGCTTCCCCTGGCGGTCGTCAGGAGGCTGTCCCTGGGCAGAAGAGGCAGAGGCTGAAGTACTGAGAGACATCTTGACTCTCTCCTGGTATTTGAAAGTAGCAGAGATCTGTGCAGTTCCTCATACTCTGCTCTGAACAGCGCATGGCCTTGACTCAGTCACTCCCCATTATTAACAACAAAGATTAGGACTGTAACTATCAGGCCAGAAACAACTGCCAAGGCCAATGTTCACATCACAGCACGTCTCCTTACCTCCACTGCAGCGGGCGGCTGGAACAGGGACTGCCAGGGCTGCTATGGGCTTGTGGGTTCAGGAAAAAAGCAAAAGGAGAAGTGCCCAGAGCACAGTCAGCACTAAAGGGGACTTTGGGGAGGGACAGGGCCGGAGCCGATGAGGGAAAAAACACGTGCTGGTTTACTTCAGATCCTCGGCCAAAAGTGGAGATTCTGACAAGGCACCACGGCAGGAAGGAAAACAAGGTCAGTGACAAATTCTCAACCGAAAAAGAAATAGAACCAAAGTGGGTTAGTTTAGACAAGGGACTCGAGAAAAGTTAAGTGGACAAAAATCAAAAATCATCCTCAAATGCTCTATCTTAGTACCCGTTTTTAGCGCAAAATGGCCATTAAGGTTAAAATTTAATGCAAAATTAAAACTCAAAATTTAAGCTTCGGGTATTCAAAGTGTGTTATGTCCTAATGAGAACCATTATTTTTAGTGTAAAATGATAAGCTAAAAACAGGCAGATGGTGAGTATAGATTTCTACTCTGTTGATAATTTATAGATGTATCATAGAACAAAAAAAAATGGACAAATCCATAGCATTTTATTGCCATGGTAGCAGAATGTTCTCCTAATAAATATCACATTGAACTACAATACTTCATTTCCAAGATAAACAAAATGCACATAAGCACGTCATTTCCTATTTTGTTACTGTTAACTGCTTGGATATGGATATGGTAACATTCTACTTATGCTTAATCACATTTATTCAAAGAACACCTTTACCTTTCTACTTATTATACCTTCAGCAGACTTCTTTATATTTCTTAGACAGATACACAATATGAGATACAGAGTAATAGGATATGATGGGTAGCAGACAACTATTTAAAATTACAGGTGTGCTCCAATTTCCACAAATCCAATATGTTAAAAAATTGGAAGAAGTGACAATGTTAATTTCAGGCTAATTTTTCATTTTGAAAAGGAGTTTCATTTTGCTGAAGAATTATTACAAAAGTAAACTCACTAGTATATATATGTGTGTGTGTGTGTATATATATATAAAAGCTAGAACTAATGGCTAGAACTAATGAGAATTAAAAACTAGCACTTTCAACCTGACTAGTAAAAATTTTACTAAATTTTAGAAGTCTTATCATATAAAAGGTTTAGCCATTTTGTAAATACATGCTAGGTTACAAACATATACGAAAGCCAAATTTCATTCTCTTTTTTGTTCCTAATTACTACTATGCACAATGCTATTATAAACGAAGTCTAGAATCTTAAAAGAATTGTTAGTGGTCTAGTAATTTTTCATAGCGGGGACACAATGACACAAGGCCACATGCTCAGGGGCCAAGTGACATCAGGGATCAAACCCAGGCCCTCGCGTGTGTGCTTTACCTCTGGAGCCACATGCAGGTCCCTTAAAAGGGTTATTTTGGTACACCATGCTGCATCTGGGTAATCCCTAACATTCAGGGGGAAAACACAGAATTTACTACAGCATGCACTCGCGCTATCCTGCGGATTATGTAAAGGAAGTGCAAGACACATCTCAGAGATGGAATGGTGTCTACAGCACGCCTTTCCCTAATTTCCTGATTTGCTCATCAAGTATTCACTCAGAAGTTCATGAATTAAACTAGAGCAGCTCTCAGACTACTCTGAAGTGGAAAGCCTTCTATTTTTGGCTTTGAAATCCTCACACAAGTACTCTCTATTGGCCACCAGAGAAATAAAATTCTGGTCACACCCTCACGGATTCAGGTTTGAACCTGCAAGGGCAGATGTGGGGTTCGGAACGGAAGGTCAGAGACAGAAACACCATCCCAAAGGAAGAGATACTGTTCAATTTGTTTTTCACGCTCCTGGGACTTGTATATGCAGCCTTGATGGTAATTTTGAATATGCATTTGCTTTCAAGGCAGAAAAAAATATCTGTATTGGTAACCCAGTTCTCCAAGCAGCAAAGAACTTCTAAAATGACCTCTAACTCGGTTTTTTAGAATCAGAAATACTGTATGCTCCAGTCAGGGAATACGGTCTTGACCTTGAACTTACACAGCCAGCACAGCCCTCTTTCCGAGTGGCATATGCAAAGCAGTCTTTCTACACATGACAGTGTGTTAGTCGGCATTAGTTCTCTTCCTAGATCCTGCTAGTTCCACTCAGACCCCCGCCTCCTTACTGAATCCGCAGGCACGGTGCTCCCAGTCTCTCTCTCCTCCGTTTCATCATTTTTCTGGCTACTCAAGCTTTTGCCCGCTCAGTCTGGAGTCTCGGCGGGAGCTCTCTCCCACAGGGGGTATGCCCTCTAATACACCAAAGGAAACTGAGAAAAGTTTCCCAAACAGGGGAAAATTAAAGCCCCTTTCTTTACAATTAAAAAGGATAGTGAGAACTCTCCCACACCCCCAACAAAGGGCCTCAGAGCTCAGGAGGCAACTGTGAGGAGTCCCAGGTCTCAAACGAATCAGCTGTCTGCTTGACATCATTCACACTCAGCCTGTGACAAATCAGAGCCTCGGAGAGCACCTAGTTCCTCCTCAGCGACAAGCACCCAACTCCCTCCCCCACCACATCCCACCCTGAGCCTGGCAACCGTCAAGACTGGCAGGAAGTGGACATTCCAACTTGGAAACTCACGCTGTGACCGAAACTCTATAACCCAGGAGGCAAGGGCCAGGCCAGAACAGCTGTTGCAGTGGGCAGGAGACTGGAAGGGCATATTAGGGATCCCAGATTAGTCATTAATGAAATAAGAATGCCTGGGCATTTCTGCAACATTATTCACTCTCAAGCCCACCCCTGGTGGAGAGCGAGTCTTAAAATTAGAACACCAAGCACAGTGTTCATTCTAAATCTGACCAATTTAAAAGTAAATGGATGGGGCTCTTTTTTTCCCTTTGGTAAGGTGGAGGTGGGCGGTTGCTGGGGATCAATCTAGGCCTCCTGTATGCAGAGTATGTACTCCAGACAATTAAGTTATCTCTCTGGCCATTTGCTTGATTTTAAATCTAGCAGATAAAATGGATTTTTAAATCTGAGCTGTAATTGGCATACAACATTAATTCTATATGAACTAACATTGGCTACTTGTTTATAATACTGCACATATTTGGAAAAACTCTTAGCAACATTTTAAATTGCATTTCTCATATATTTCAATGACTTGCTAATCTTATGGTAAGAAGAAAGTAAGGGGCCGGAGCAATAGTTTGGTAAGTTTGCCTTACATGCAGTAGTCATGGGTTCAATCCCCAGCACCCCATAAGGTCCCCAGGGCCCACTAAGAGTTATCCCTGAGCACAGAGCCAGGAATAATAAACCCCGAGCACCACCAGGTGTGGCCCCAAAAAACATAAGCATTAGCCCCCTCTCTGGGAAATTAGATGGATAGGGATAAGAAATGAAGGGGCTGAAGCTACAGCAGGTTGTGTCAGAGCCCCAGCACCCCATGTGGTCCCCTGAGTCCTCGAGGAGTGACCCCTGAGCGTAGGCGCAGGCAGGAGTAAGCCCTGAGCACCATAAGGTGTGACCCCAAAACAAAACAAAACAAAACAAAGAAGAAGAAGAAAAAGAAAGTAAGCCTCGAGGGGAAGAGGGCACAGGAGGTAAGACACCGGCCTTCCAAGAAGCCAACACACCACAGAGGATCCCGAGTCCAGCCAGGAACAGTGCCAGGGCAATACTGGACATGGCCCCCACTACGGAGAGGACGGAGAGGGAATACATCGAGGGAGAGGAGTTATTATCTTCTGTCCTTCGAGATCGCTATAACCCAAGAAGACAACACTTTACGGCCAGGGTTCAGCTCATCTCCACACAGACCACTCTCTTTAAGGTAAGTTCAACGCTTCTGGAAAAAAAATTCCATTAGTGTTTTTTGTTTTTATGTAGGAGTACTGCTATTTATTCAGCCAGTGATTAGCTGAGTAA
>JAOXYA010000032.1:16299836-16319579 GCA_028565675.1 Sorex palustris
ACAGAGGCCAGGTGGGTTGGGGGGGGGATGGCGGGGGAGGGATACTGGGATCCGTGGTGGTGGAAAATGGACACTGGTGGAGGGACGGGTATTTGATCATTGTGTAATTGAAACCCAAGCACTAAAATTTGTAAGTCTTCAACTGTACCTCATGGTGTTTCATTAATAAAAATTAATAAAAAAAAGAGAAAAACTTAGAACACCAAAATTTGATTAGTGACAGAGAAAAGTAGTGTGTGAGGAAATAGAAAGGGTATAACTAAGGTGTGGAGGTAATAGCATGAACACAGGAAGGGACGCACTGGTTAGGGGTGACTGCAACAGTGCTTGTCAGTAATTGTTGGGCATGAATCAAATCCAGAATATTTTCCTGTATGAAACTGGGACCTTACTGGGGTGGTCTGAATTAGTATGTCTAAGATGGGGGGTTACAATGTCTAATTGGAACCAGCTTTTTGTTGTTGGTTTGCTTTTTGGGTCACACCCAGCGATGCTTAGGGGCTACATGTGGCTCTGCACTCAGGAATCAGAGGGGAACCAGAGGGGTGCTGGGGATTGAACATGGGTTGACCATGTGCAGAGCAAATGCCCTACCCACTGTCCTATTGCTCTGGCCCCTAACTTGAACAAATTTTATAGATATGTCTAATGCACTTAAAAAGTTAAATAGATATAAGTATGTTGGAGGTAAAATGGCGTCAAACTGCCTGAACCCCTCCTGCTCTCCCAAACCCAGCTCAACACCTCGCCTAAGACAGTGCGTGGCTCAGCACACCAGGCATGGAACTCCACGCGTGATCCCTGCTGGAACACTACATGTAATTCCTGTTGGACATCACCAGCTCTTTTTGATTTAGACAGAATGGCATTGGCGGGGCGTGGAGAAACCGTGGTGGCAGCCACACAGCCGCTAGTCCACAGCAAGGTGCTATCCACCAACTACCGGTTGACTTGGGACTCACCACAGGAGTTCGACCTGGCACAGGCCCTCTGCGATGGGGTCCTGCTCTGCCACCTCCAGATGCACTCCACCAACCTCAAGGAGATCAACTTGAGGCTGCAGATATCCCAGGTGCTGCCCAAAGACACAGGCAGGGCAGGTGCATGTTTGTCAGCATGCAGATTGTTACAACAACCCAATCAACCAAAAGTTTGCATTCGGTAGAGTTGGAGCACCTGTAAAGGCGATTAGAGGTCACCCCAAAAGCCTCCCATCCCTCTTGGAAAGCCTGGCAAGCTACCAAGGGCATCCTGACCACACGATAGTGCCTGGCAAGCTCCCCATGGCGTATTCGATATGCCAAAAAAAGTAACAATAATGGGCCTCATTTCCCTGACCCTGAAAGAGCCTCCAATAAGACGAGTGAAGAGAGGCTGCTAAAATTTTCAGGGCAGGGACGAATGGAGATGTTAGTGGCGCCGGCTCTAGCAAATTGATGAACAGCAGCATGACAGGCGGTACAGGTGATATAAATATGTCAGGGACCAGAAAGATAGCATAGGGCTTATGTGCATGCTTTGCCTGTGGTTGACCCAGTTCACTCACGTGATGATCAGCACCACGTTTCCTTAGCATCACTGGGTGGAGCCCTGCAGGGTAGGCTGGGGAATACCTAGTGATGCAGGGCACACACAACCTTTGACACTTGCATTAAACTGCAGGCCTACTCTCTGATAGTCACAGGAGAGGCCCTTCGAGAGCACTGCTTGGGAGCTCCCTGCACATAAAAGTTATAAATCACAGAGATGCAAGCCAGAGAGACGGCTTAATGGGCTGAAGAAATGATTTGCAGGCAGAAGGTCAGAGTTCAATCCTAGGCTCCTCGTAGTACACTGAACATTCCCAGGAACAACCCCTGAGCACTGTGCTGGGAACAGCCCCTGTCCCTGAGTGACAACTGAGGCTTAAATCAAGTAAATAGGATTGATGGCCAGGAATAAATATTATTTGAAGTCAATGAACTCCCATGATACAAAAGCATCGCATCAACTGCTGTTCCGTGTCTATACAAAAAAGACATTGCTAAACCATGCAGAGAGCATAAAGGATTAGGAGTACTAATTTCTGCATTCATTTAAGGAGCATGTTTTGAATACCTCGTATGTATTAATTTATGAGTTATGGCTATAGATGTGAGATGTGTAACCCTCATCTCAAAAACTTCTTACCATGGTTCTCTTTGTATATTTATTAGATTAATAGTAAAATTTGTATCATTGGTTAACAATTCAGAATTTATATAAGATAGTTACTTTGTAGGGATGTTTAATCTCTTTCCAACAAGAAATAACATTTCCTTCACAGACAATGAACATTTTTTTTTATATCAGAAAATAAAATTCTACCATCCAAAGGTCAAAGGTCTTTTTCGGTGCTTGATTTTTTTTTGGGTGACCGCATGCAGCAGTAGTTAGGGCTACTCCTGCCTTTGTGCTCAAGAATCGCTCCTAGTGGGAATTGGAGTATCATATAGGATGCCTGGGATTGAACCCGGATGGCTACATGCAAGGCAAATGCCCCACCTGAGAGACTATCACTCCAGCTCCTCAAAGGAATTATAAGAGAGGGATAAACTAACGTAACTACATAATAACATCACTGTATGAAATTCTAAGTGAGTATTCTAAACCTTTAATTGCCTTGTTGTTCTTCCTAATTTAAATTTTACAAAAATGATCCCAACTCTTAAGAAATTTTACTTTTACTAGGTAGGATCTATAGGTGTTGGTTGAAGTAGCTTTTGACATTCATTCTGTATAATCAAATGTATTCAATGTGTGTGTGTACGTATGTGCACATGCGGATGTACATGTGTATGTACATGTGGTGTTGTGTGTGTGTGTGTGTTTGTGTGTGTGTGTATGCACTTCCAGGCAGAACTATGTTTAAAAAAGATTTTGGTTTCCAACTCAAACCTCAGAGTTAATTTTATACCCTGACACTTTGCACTGTTGCAGGTTAATCTTTCATAAACTCATTTTGAAAAGATGTTATGGTTATTCTAAAACTATTTTAGATAGAAATAGTTCCAAAGTATATAATGTTAATCATAAGAAAAGTAAAAGAATTTCTCCCCTCATGAAACTTTTGGTCTGTCATGAAGAAGTCAAAGAAATTCTATAAAATGTTGAAATGATGTATGGAAAATCTGTGGAGCTAAAATCACCACACTGCCTAAGCTGAATACCCGTATTTGTTTCTGTGAGGAGAATGGCCCTCACTCAGTGTAATGACAGACACCTCTTTTTTTTTTATTGTGGTTTTCTGTTTGAAGGAGCACAACGTGGCTGATATTCGCCTTAATTAAAAGCAACAGAGGACCTTCCAGCTGTGGAAGGGCCGAGCTGAGCAGTGTTGACATGGGCTGAGTGGGCCGGCCACCTGCTAGCTCCACTCCTGGCTTTGTGCGTGATTTGCATTCCTGTGGGCTGCTGCTCGGCAGGACACTCTCGGCCCTTCCCACGCTGGGGCCTGTTTAATCCCATGGATGCTTTCCAGCCAGGGAGTCTCCCCTCTCTAATGTCAGCACAGAACTGACGGACTTGTTTGGTGATTTCCCTGCTGAGTGTAGAGTACCTTTGCTTAATTTAAGTCACTGAAAAGAACAGAAAATGCTTCTCCATGGACCAGTTTAAGAGAAAATAGAGTGCTTCTTCCTATGATCCTTACCAGATCATTTATTCTTTCATGAGGATAATACACCACATTTTATGCAGCAAATAATGCAAGTTAGATGAAAAGTCTAAACCTTCATATTGAAGTGGGTGGGCAGGTGGTTATGTGAGGCAGGAGGAGAGAGGTCACCTTCTCCCCTTCCGCCTCTTCCCCCCCCCAGGACTGGCTCGGTAGGATAGACTGATTAAAGGCTGCAGTGAGACCCGGCCAGCTCCCACAGTTGGCTTGTCAAGCCACACCTGCCGTGCACTTGGTCTTCTCAGCATGGGAGTAACCCCCACCACCCAATTTCTCAGGGAGCGTGGACTTAGGCTGGAGCGAGGAATTGCTCTTTGCAGGAAAAGAAAGACAGTCCTACACCTTACCCAGGCTTCCTGATTTTTGTCCTCTCACAGAAAGTAATGGCAGGCGTAGATTAGAAGTCAAGTAAAACAAATTTTATTTGGAGTTTTTGAAAAAAGGGAAGGAGGAAGAGTGCGAGTGAGTAACGCACTAAGATTCACAGCAGACTTATTAGACGAAACCCTCTGGGCACAAACATAGTGGTGGGATATAGTAAATAAATTCAATGAAATGAAAGCCTTACCAAGAATACATTATCCAGCCAGACTCTCATTAAGATCTCAAGAAACAATACACAATTTCACAGATAAAGAATAACTCAGGAACTTCACAGACACAAAACCATTGTTACTGGAACTAAATGGGCTACTTTATGATAAGACAAGTCCCACAAGTACTCCAAATTCCTACATAAAGATGGCACAAATCCCTATCACAATAATCTCCTCAAAGTTAATGGATTCACTGCACCAATCAAGACGCACAGAGTGACAGGATGGATTAGAAAATTGAACACAACATTCTGCTACCTACAAGAAACACATCTGAACAATCAAAGCAAACACAGTCTGAAAGTCAAAGGTTGGATAACAATTCTCCAAGCAAGCAACACCCTCATAAAAGATAGGGGTGGCCAAACTAGTATCAGATTGCATAGACTTCATGCTGAAGAAGGTTATAAGAGACTGTGAAGGTCATTTTCTAATGCCCAAGAGATCAGTACATTAGGAAGAACTCACACTCCTAAATGTATTTGTACCTAATGAAGGACAAAGAAACTATCTAAAACAAATGCTAATAGACTTGAAGAAAGACATTGATAGCAACACAATAATAGTTGGAGATTTCAATGCTGCTTTGTCAACTCTTGATAGACCAATCAGACTACAGCGTCGCAAGGAGGTACTTTATTTGACGGAAGAAACAGAGAAGGAGATAGTAGATATATATAGGACCTTTCATCGCTCAAAGGCCAAATACACATTTTTCTCCAGTGCACATGGGATATTCTCCTAAAGAGACTATATGTAGAACCACAAACATACCTTCATAAAATAAGACGATAGGAATTATATTTACTCTCTTTTCTGATCATGATGCACTGAAAATGAAGTAATCACAGACAGAAAAGGAAAATCAAATCAAACACCTGGAAATTCAGCAACTTACTACTGAACAACCAGTGGATTAGAGAGGATATCTAAGAGGAAATCAAAAAATGCCTGACAACAAATGTGAATGAGGACACAAGCTACCAGAATTTGTGGGACACAGCTAAAGCAGTGTTAAGAGGAAAGTTTAAAGCTCTGCAATCATTCATCAAGAGTAAAGAAAGGGCCTGAATAAATAACAACCTCAAAGCTTAAGATCTTGGAAAATGACCAAAAAAAGGAGCCTAAACCAGGCAGGAGGATGGACATAATAAAACTTAAAGTAGAAATCAATGAGCTGGAATCCAAATAAAACAATCCAAAAGATCAAAGAAACCAAGAGATACTTCTTTGAGAAAAATAAACAAGATCAATAAACCACTAGCAGTTCTCATAAAGAAGTAGAGAGAGAGAAACCTAATAAACCATATCAGAAATGCAAAGAGGGAACATGGCAACAGAAGCTTCAGAAATCCGTAGGATCATTAGAGATTACTTTGAAAATCTTTACAGCATGACACAAGATAACCTTGAAGAAATAGATATGTTTTTGGATTCTTATAACCTTCCAAGCTGTATTGAGGAAAGAAGATTTGGAATACCTAAACAGACCTATCACTATTGAGAAAATTGAAATGTAATAAAAATTCTTCCAAAAAACAAAAGTCAGTGCCCGGATTGATTCACTAGTGGATTCTTTCATAGCTTTAAAGAGAACCTACTGCCAATCCTTTTCAAGCTTTTCCAGAAAATTGAAGAAACAGAAAAACCCCTCAGTTTTTATTAGGCAAATATCATCCTGATACCCAAGTTAGACAGAGACACCACCAAAAAATTACAGATTGATATTCCTGATAAACACAGACACAAAGATCCTGAACAAAATACTATCAAATAGAATTCAAGGACTCATCAAAAAGATAATACACCATGACCAAGTAAGATTCATCCTGGGATACAAGGATGGTTTAATACTCACAAGTCAATCAGCATAATACAACATATAAATAAAAAAATAAAAATTTATGATCATATCAATAGAAGCAGAAAAATCTTTTTACAAGATCCAGTATTCATTTATGATAACTCTTTAACAAAATGGCAGTCTATGGAGCTTTCCTCAATATAGTCAAAGCCACCTACCACAAGCCCCCAACAAGCGTTATTCTCAATGAGGAAAAACTAAAAGCTTTTTCTCTAAGATCAGAGATAATATTCTTGCTATTTCTATTCAGTATAGTACTGGAATACTTTTCATAGCAGTTAGGGGGAAAAAGATATTAAAGGTATCTAGATAGGAAAGAAAGAAGTTAAGCTTGCACTATTTACAGATGACATAATATTTTTCAAATAAATAGATAAAACATTACTGAAGTTCATGTGTAACAATAACCCCCATGAGTAGATAGGGCTATCCTTCAGAAAAAGAAGATGGTAGGCATCACCTTTCCCCAACTTCAAACTGTACTACAAAGCGGTAGTAATTAAAACAGCATGGTATTGGAATAAAGACAGACCCACAAACCAATGGAATAGGATTGAATATCCTGACACAGACCCTCAAATACATGATCACCTAATGTTTGATAAAGGATCAAGAAAAATGAAGTGGACCAAGGAAAGCCTTTTTAACAAGTGGTGCTGGGGAAACTGCAAAGCTACATGTAAAATAACGAACTCTGACCTCTAATACCATGCACAAAAGTCAAATAAAAATGGATTAAGGACCTCAATATCAAATCTGAATCCATAAGGTACATGGAAGAAAATATAGACAAACCTCTTCTTGATATTGAAACTAAAGGTATCTTCAAAAATGAAATGCCATTGACCAAGCAAGTGGAAGCAAAAATTAACAAATGGGACTACATTAAACTAAAAGGCTTCTGCATCTCAAAAGATACCAAGATACGAAGACAGCCCATGGAATGGGAAAAACTATTCACGTCATACCCATCTGATAAGGTCTATCAAATATTACGAGTCACTGGTAGAACTTTATAAGAAAATAATCCAACCCATCAAAAAATGGGGAGAAGAAATGAAAAGAGACTTTCTCAAAGAAGTTTGAGGTCAAAAGGAACATGAAAAAATTCTCTGCATCACCAATCATTAGGGAGATGCAAATCAAAACAACAATGAGGTATCGTCTCATACCACAGAGACTGGCACTCATCCACACATCAGTGCTGGTGTGTGTGTGGGGAGAAAGGTACTCTCACTCATAGCTTGTGGGAATGCCGACTGGTCCAGCCTTTTTAGATAACCCTATGGATATTCTTCAACAAACTACCAGCATGCACTCCAACTATCTCCCTAACCCCTTCGTATTATTTTTAAATCCTATTAATTAATTTTATTGTTAATAATAATAATTGGTATTTTTTCAGAAAAAAGCAAGTGGGCCAGGTATACGGCACAGGGTGAAGAAATGTCTTGCGTGTACTGCCTCCAGGTTCCATCCCTGACACCTCAAAAAAGGAAGAAAGAAAGAAAATGAATACAGAAGTGACAAAAGAGAACCAAAAATTAAAAGTATATGAAAGATTCTCAGCCTCACTTAACAATCAGAGAAATGTACTAAAAACATTAAAAGGCCAATGTCTAAACCAACAGAAAGTGATAACCTGAAAAAAACCAAGAGTTGGCAAAGACAGAGGGGTTAAAAAAAAAAACATCACTGGTCAAAGTACAAATTGGTACAATCATTATAAAAAGCAACTGGAAATAGCATCCAGAAAGAGAAACTCCTGCATAGGTGTACATGGAGATAACACAAATATTTTCCACCAGACTACAGTAAGGAAAATAACTGACCTAGGGGTCAATTATTATAAAAATAGATAAACTGTTGATCAAAGAAATGCTAGTTACAGTTAAACAGTAATGAAGCTGGGTCAGGCAGAGACAGCCCAAGAGATGCCCTGAGTTCAATCTCCATCACCACATGCCCCACCCTAACTGCTGGGTGTGGCAGCGATTAAAAAATATATATACACACACACATATATATATATATATATATATATCCCCCTCCCCCCAGGCTGGAGTGCCTGCTGTGTGCACAAGAGTTCTGGGTTCAATCTCCGGTACCACGTGGTCTCCCAAGTGACCCCTGAGTCCAGAGACAAGAGCAGCTCTATAACAGAGCAGGAAATGGCCCAAAAATAAAAATGAAAATGTTCTGGGACTAGATCATGGTGGTGGTGACGCATTATTTAAAAATACTCTCATTAAATGCAAAGTGAATGTGGTTTTGTATAATTTTACATCAAAACACCTGTGGACATCCTGTAGCACAGTTTTTTTCAGAGGTCATTAAAGTACAGGCAGCCTAGGCTATTCACTCTTCTCTACGGTTTCTTTTTGGCTTCCTCTGGCCCTTCCACCTGGCTGGGCTGATAAAGGGAAAAAGGCTTATGGTCGTTCCCTCTAGCCACCAAGACCTAAAGGAGTCCTGGTGTTGCCAAAGATTAGCTCTGCCACCAGCAGAGGAGAACAAGCTTTTCCAGATGGAGCTGTTCTTGACTAAAGGCCTTTCCTTGCACTGAAAGGCCCCAAACTGGGCCTACAAGGCAAGAAAGGAGACTTGGCTTTAGATTTTCAAATCAGGAATTTTGGGGGGGTTGGGAAGGAACCCACACCCAGCGATGCTCAGGGTTACTCCTTGCTATGCACTCAGGAATTACTCCTGGTGATGCTCAGAGGACATGTAGGATGCCAAGGATCGAACCCGGGTCAGCCACATGTAAGGAAAGAATCCAGCCTACCTGCCCTACAACTCTGGCCCCAATAATCAAATTAAGAATAATCATCAGGCTTAGGCATATGGCAAAACCTGCTAAATGTTAACCACACGTGATTTTCACCTTTCTTCTGGATTCAATCTTTTCGTTTTGTTTTGTTTTTGTATTTCTGCCAAACCCAGCAGTGCCCAGGGGTTACTCCTGGCTCTGTGCTCAGGGATCACTCCTGACGGTGCTCGGGGGACCAGATAGGGTGCTGGGGATTAAACTCAAGTCGACTGCAAAACGAGCACCTTACCTGCCGTGCCCTTTCCACTCCTGGGCACAGCCTAGCTGCCAGTTTCCCGTTTCCTGGCCCTGTAACGAAGTTCTGGCAACGAGAAATGGATGGGAGTAATTATGTGTCGCAAGAGACACCGGAAGCCATGTGCAGAAAGGGCGACTCGTTCAGTCTCAGAACTTCTGAAGTTCTTTGTTAAAGCAACCAATGTTTTTTAAAATAAAGACGACTACCAGGAGAGCTAGCAATAAAATGCCCTTCTCTTACTGGTCAAACACAGACTCTCCTAAATTATGCCAATAAAATTATCTCAGCTATTGGGGGCTGGAGCAATAGGACAGCGGGTACAGCATTTGCCTTGCCTGCTGCCAACCCGGGTTCGATTCCCAGCATCCCGTATGGTTCCCTGAGATCCACCAGGGGTAATTCCGAGTGCAGAGCCAGGAGTAACAAAGCCATTTGAAATAGGTAATAATATCATCTCCATTATATGTATGGAATAATTAAGTCTTTGATAAATGATGAAACTTGACTCGGATCGCAGAGTTGAAATTTGAAGTCAAGGAATGAATCTTAATCACTATATATTCACTCACTGCACTGCACCGCACTGTCCTTCCGTTGGTCGTCGATTTGCTCGAGCAGGCCCAGTAACGTCTCCATTGTGAGATCCGCTGTTACCGTGTTTGGCATGTTGAATACTTCACGGGTAGCTTGCCAGGCTTTGCCGTGCAGGCGAGATACTCTCAGTAGCTTGCCGGGCTCTCTGAGAGGGGCGGAGGAATTGAATTCGGGTTGACCACATGCAAGGCAAATGCCCTACCTGCTGTGCTACCGCTCCAGCCCATATAAATGATATTCACTCAAGTAGTATTTATGTAGTACCTCCTACATGCAATTCTAGAACCTAGAGATACAGCAGAGAGAAAAACGGACCCCACCTCTTCTCCGCTGCCCCCCTGCACCCATATATTCTAAAGGGAAGAATGACAGTAAGCAACAAATATGTGACAGCAACAGTTCAAAAGTGTGGGAGTAAGAAAAGCCTGAGCCAGAGGCACAATACGTGCTGGAGCATATGTCTCTCAGGTACGACACCCTGTGCATTCAATATTCAACACACCACCACTGCCACAGACCTGCATGGGCACATGTGCACGCGCACATACACACAGAGAATGACAAAGAGCGGAACGTTGAAAAGGCTGGTCTTGAAAGACCTCTTTGAGGAGCCATCTGAACAGAGACTTAAATGAAATTAGAAAATCAGTCACATACACCTATCTGGAAAAAGAAAACAGGTAGAGAAAACTAAACTACCAAGGAAAACGTCCTCAACTCCTATTTTTTCAAGGTCCTCACAGGCAAGGAGCATTCTTAGTATATTCAAAGAATACCGTTATGACTAGAGCTCAGGGAACAAGACTAAGAGTAGAAAAAAGGAGGTCAAAGGAGGTCAAGAGAGGTCATCAGAATGCTATAAAATAAAGCAAATATTTAGAATTTTATCTCAATTGTGCTGAAAGTCACTAAGAGGTTTTGAGTAAGGGGGTAATAAAATCTGAGTAAAGCTTTTTTTTTTTGAGGGGAGGGGTGCAGTTGAGAAAAAGAAACAAACTGGTTTAAGCTTTTATTTTAGGTTTCAATCCTCAGCACCACCCCTCATCAAGTGTGATCATCAGCACTGTACTTGAAACACAGGTGCCACAAGTGTGAAACAGTGCACCTCAACCAGGCATGTGGGCATCACTACTAAATGCACAACTGGGGAAAAAAAGGGGCGAGGGTGGAGGAACAGAAGAGGAAGAATTTGAAGACTGTAGCACAACATTACAAGTGTGAAATCTGGGTTCAATCCCCAGCACCACATGGTCCTGTGAACACACCGGGAGCAACAGCCAAGCACAGAACCAGGATTAGCCCCCTAACAACTACAACCAAAAAAAAGAGAATAAAATTTAGGTCAAGAGGTATGGTTCAGTGATAAAGTACATGTCTTACGTGCATGAGCCCTGGGTCTGATCACCAGTACCACCAAAAGAAAAAAGTGAAATGAACATTCTGATTTTAAAAATAAAGGTCAAAGGGCTGGAGTGATAGCACAGCGGGCAGGGTGTTTGCCTTGCACGCAGCCAATCCGGGTTCAATTCCCGGCATCCCATATGGTCCCCCGAGCACCGCCAGGAGTCATTCCTTAGTGCATGAGCCAGGAGGAACCCCTGTGCGTCGCCGGGTGTGACCCAAAAAGCAATAAATAAATAAATAAATAAATGTCAAGAAGATGGCTCTGTGGTAGAGCCTGTGCCTTCATGTGCTCAAAGCTCTCTAACAGTTTTCCGTCACTTAACACAAAAGCTGGAGTTCTCCAAAACGCCTCTGAGATCCTTCATAATCTCAAACTCTCCACAATCCAGTTTATCTCACCCACCTTTTCTCTCCGAGTTCACCTAGTGTTCTTCCTCTTTCTACGCCAGCCACTCAGGCTTCCTTGCTGTTCCCCAAACACAGATTGCAGAGGCGGAGGCACACTAGGCCCCAGGGACTTCCTAGTACGCACCCTTCGCAGGCTGATTCCCCATTATGTGGACCCTTCCCAACAATCGAAAGGTTTCTCTCATATCCTTCAGGTCTGACGGCCCATTCCAAAGAGGTACTTTTCCGGAGACAGCTACCTACAACCATAGTTCCCCCTGCTCTCTACCTCCTTGCTCTGCTCTATTTTCTTCAGAGTATTTAATCACCATCAATATACTATAAATTTGGGGGCTGAAGAGATAGTACAGGACGTAGGGTTTTTGCTTTGCACACAGCCAACTCGGGTTCAGATCCCCAGCATCCCATGTGGTTCCCGTGCCGCTTGGAGAATTCCTGAGCACAGAGTCAGAAGTCAGCCCTGAACATCGCTAGGGTGTGACACAAAAACAAAAACAAAATGTAATATACATAGCAACGTAGCACTGTCTTCCCGTTGTTCATCAATTTGCTAGAGTGGGCACCAGTAACGTCTCCATTGTGAGACTTGCTATTACTGTTTTTGGCATATCGAATACACCACGGGGAGCTTGCCAGGTTCTGCCATATGGGCGAGATACTCTCAGTAGGTTGCCAGGCTCTCCGAGAGGGGCGGAAGTATCAAACCTGGATCGGCCGTGTGCCAGGCAAACTCCATTTTACTTATTTTATTATTTGATTCATTCTATTATCATAAAGATTATGTGAAATTTGTAGTCAGTTTTTTTCACTGCTATAATGAAAAAAGTACTAAAAAAGCAAACTAAGCCCAAGAGATCATACAGACGTTAAACCATTTGCCCTGCATACAACTATGGCCATGAACTTGGCTGAAATAACTGCACCACATATTAAGCACAGAGTCAGGTATGACCTCAGAATACAGACCCTGAAATAGCTCCTGAGCACTGCTAGGTACAGCACCTTCACCTCCCCTCACCAAAAAAAAAAAAAAAGAAAGAAAATATAACTTGCTGATTAAAAGAATGATTTCAATGAATGAATGAGGAGGAATGGAATGTAAGACTAACAGATTTTTTTTTAAGATGGAAAATATTACAACTTGTTTGTACACTGATGAGAAGCATCCAACAGAAAAGGGAAACTAATGATTCGTGAACAATTGCAAGAATAAAACTCATTTAAATTAGGGGCTGACAGCAGATAAATGTAGAAACAAATTCATAGCAATAGAATAAAGGGGAAATTATGTGGGTGCATTTGCAGATAATATGGCTGGTTGTAATGAAAGCCTAGGGACGTTCTCCTCGAATACTTTCCCCTTACTGAAATAAGCAGCGTGGATCTAAACTGAAAATAAAGAAGACAAAGACAGTATCAGCTGGAGAGACAGTAAGTGGGTGAGGCCTTGCATGCTGCCAGCCCATGTTCGGTCCCTGGCACTGCAAATGCCCCCCATTCTATCCCCCCACGCCTCGGCCCAGCGCTGCCAGAAGTTAGGTCCTGAGCACAGAGCCAGGAGTTAAGCCCTGAGCATATAACGATCTGCCCCGTCACCCAAAAAAAGACAATTCAGACTTTGTTTTGTTTTGGGGTCACACCCAGCAGTACTCAGGGGCTATTCCTGACAACAGGCTGGAAGGTCACTCCCAGCAGTGCTCAAGGAACCATGAAGTGCAAGGGATCAACCCTCGAGCATGAGCTCGAGCCCTTTACGCTGTCTCCCCAGCCACTGGAATTATTATTGAAGGGTGAATGGTCTAGAGACTAGGAATGTGGCTCTTGTGACAGAGCACAAGCCTTGTACTTGCAAAGTCCTGGATTCAATCCCAGCACTACATGGCCCACACACACATATACATATGTACACATACATACACACACATACAAACACACACACACACACACACACACACACTATATAGGGTATAGCCCTGGTGGTCCCCAAGCACCGCCAGGAGTAACTCCCCACTAAAAAAATTAAAATTGTGAGTGGATTAAGGAAGCATTATTGAACGGACTGTCAGCGCTGACAAACTCCTTCTTGACGACCATAAGCATCAATTTAAGTGATACCATAACTGTGTTTTTCCAGTCATATTCAGTGCTGAGGCAGAGGCAGACAGCAGAGTATTAGGATATCATGGTTGCCAGGAATGACAGAAGGAAAAGAAACAGGGGAACTATAGAAGACACAGGCACAGAAATGGCATAAGTCCAGAAGGTGTTAAAATAGATAAGGAGAAAAGCAGAACCATCAGGCAAATGAACATTAAAAGGTGTTTGTTTTAATTCATTGGGCCAGAGTCCCAAAAAGTTTAAATAATCCGGAGGCAGGAACGTCTAAGAGGATTAAGAGATGGAAAGATAGATGATGAAACCGTAAAACATTTTCAAGGTAGAACAGCTCTTGGTGAAGACGAACATGGAAAAAAAGTAAGATGGACACGAAAATACGAGATTCAGGAGCTGGAGACATAGTACGGTAGATAAGGCGATTGCATTGCACCCACTGGGTTCTGATCCCCAGCACCTCAATTCCCACCAGGAGTGAGCCTGAGTTAAGAGAGTGAGCCTTGAACATTGCCAGGTGTAGCAAAAAACAAAAAAAAAGAGAGTTTTTTAGCAGAAAAAGAAAAGGATGCTCAGGGGGCTAGAATAACCCAACAGGCAGGACACAGGAAACCCAGCTCTCATCCCCAATATTGCATGGTCCCCTGAGCACCACCAGAATCAACCCCTAAGCAGTGAGCCAGAATAGAGCCCTGAGTACTACCAGGTTTAGCCCAAAAGCCAGAGCCAAAAAACCAAAATAGAAAATAAGATGTTCGGGTAGATGTCAATTTGCCACCATCCATTAGTTACTGTCTATCCATCATGTACATGTTTGTAGCGCAAAGAAAGAGTATTTGGAAAGTGACAGTGAGGTACAATGCTGAAACAACACAACTGTCTACTTGGTCTGAACAAAAATGTATGATGTATCCACCTTCACTCCATTAACATCAGGCCTACACTCTCCTGTGAGAAATCCTCCTTTCTCTCCCAGATCTAGCCCTTTATCCAACATTTCGTTTTCAAACCCTTTGGGTTCCATATCAATGATGAAAAACAAACGCCAGCTACTGATGATGGGTTTTTTTTTAATTATGTGATGCCAGGAATTAAATCCAAGGTCTCACACACGCAAGACCTCTGTGTGGACCCATCCACAAAGCCTCATCCCAAGCCCCCAACACCTCTAGTGAAAAGCAGTAATTACCAGGACACCACAGGGATTCCAAAGTTAGATGGAAATTTAATCAAGAATCGCGTACCTGCTAAGGCCCTCCACCAAAGAGACATTCTGAATGCAACACCAAGTGAAGGTGCCCCTGATATTCCTGAGTGTAAGTCACTAGGAGTAATAAAAGGCGGAAAACGTTTTCAGTTCGATCTTTAGGCTAACCAAGCGAAGGGGCAGTTGAGTACAGGAAGAAAACTCTCTGAGTAGATGGTCCTACCCTCCACAAAAAAGACTGCTCAAACTGCTTCAAGACTCCCACACTCCGCTCCTGGTACCTTTGGATGAAATCAAACGTTTAAAGCGAACAAGTTTCCAGGAGCTCATCCTTACACATACTACTCTGGTTAAGTAGGGAGTACTAATAAACGTTCTCTACTAGGGGGCTGGAGATTAGCCCAGCGGGTAGTGCCCCAGACTTGTCTGCGCATGATCCGGGTTCAGTCTCCAGCAGCCCATATAATGCCCCAAGCACAGCTAGGAGTGATCCCTGAGTGCAAAGCCAGAAATAAGTCCTAGACCTTGCTGGGTGCGACCCCTTACCCCAACAACAAAAAAAGTTTTCTATTGGGAACTCAGAGAATTGTCAGATGCCCATGTCTCAATCGCCGTGTCTTACATTCCATTCTCCACACAACTGCCAGCAAAATACAACTAAGATACAAGTGAAATCACCTGGGGCCCTCAAATCATCTGGCACACTTTCATAGAGTTCTAAAGACCTCTAATCTAGGCTTCTTTAGTCTCTTAGCTAGTTTTTGTTCTGTTTTGTTTGGGGGCCACACCCAGCAGTGCTCAGGGGTTACTCCTGGCAGTGCTTGGAGGGATATGGGATGCTGAGATCAGACCTAAATAGGTCTCATGCAAGGCAAGCACCCAACCACTGCACTCCAGCCCAGACAAAATTTGAATGATTTTCTAGTCATTTAATAAATGATTATAGAGAATCTATTGCGATCAAATCCCTTAACTACAAATTATGATATATGAAATGATTATACAGTTCCTACCCTCAAAAATTAACAATTTAGGGGCTGGAGTGATAGCACAGCGGGGAGGGCGTTTGCCTTGCACGCAGCCGACCCGAGTTCGGTTCCCAGCATCCCATATGGTCCCCAGAGCACCGCCAGGGGTAATTCCTGAGTGCATGAGCCAGGAGTAACCCCTGAGCATCGCTGGGTGTGACCCAAAAAAAGAAAAAAATAATAACAATTTGAAGTGGAAACAGGGACCAAGGAAGCAGAGAGATAGTACAGGGGAGGGGTTAAGGCCCTTGCCTTACATGCAGCCTACCAAAGGTCCAGATAAGGTCCAGATAAGGTTCCCAAAGTCCTCTCATGAATGATCCCTGAGCACAGAACCTGGAGTATACCCTGCACTGCATCACGTACTGCCCCACAAAGTCCCTTGAGCACAGAACCCAGGAAGGGTCCCCCCTCCCCCCCTTGAGCACCTCAAGATATAGTCTGCCCCCCCAAAAAAAAACAAAAAAACTGAGAAATAAAATAATACAAAGTGGATATGAAAAACTAGACATACTAAATCTAAACTCATTTATCCATTCGTTACAGAAATGTTTATTCAGAACCTACTGCCTACGGAGAAATGGATCAATGTGGCAGAAACAAAACAATTAAGAATTAGGATTTATTAAACACCTACCTACCATGTACTTTTTAATCATTATTTTACTTATCTCACAAAACCCACACTTTCACTTTTGAATTAAAAATTTTTTGAAAACTGCAATTTCAGAAGAGTCACGATTTACTCTAGTCCAATCAAGGTTCTTCTAAGGATCGTACGTGGAAAAACAACTTCACAGAAGGGTGTCTGTGGCATGCGAGTTAGGCTTGGAAGTCGAGTAGAATTTTAATGGGCAGAGGCAGAGAAGAGCTTTTCAGATGGAAGGCTGGGTGAAATAAGTGCATGAAAGTGGCTTACAGTTGACAAATATTAACTGAAGGTTCATTACATACGAGTTAAAACAATGAGAGCTGGCCATATAATACAATTATGACTACAACCATCTCTGAGAGACTGACAATCAAGAGTATTCTTTGAGTATTCGTTGAGTAACAGTTTGAAGCAACAACAAGTATCTCTAGTCCTAAAAGATATTCAGACAAAGAACTACATTTCCAGTACCACAGTACGTTCTAGGTACATACCACAGTAAATGAAACAGTCTGGGACTTAAATCACTTCATTAAAAAAAAAAAAAGTCAGTTTTAATAACATATACTACTGTGGAGAAAAAGCAACGTCTTGGGAATTTCATAAATTTGATTCTTCTAAAAAATTTTATTTGCAACTCCTGGAGCCATAGAAAAAGAAAAAAAAACCCAAAAAAGTGTTATGTAACAGGTAGGCCTAGACTGTCAAGGTCCTCAATTTTGTTCTGCCAGCAATAAGCACTAATAGACGTTTCTAAGAGAAAAATATGACATGATCATTTAACAAGTATTAATCTACCACTCTAAATCAAATAGGCAATTGAGTTTCCAGTTATTTTTAATATAATACAGAAAAAATACATTTTGAAGAACTGAAAGCAGACAAATGGAATCAAGGTCTTACAACTACCTAGACAAAATTTTACAAATGCTGAATTAAAGTGATGACAGCGAGAATAAAGATTTGAAAGACATTTTGAGTGCAGGATCAGCAGAATCTGGAGAAGGATGTGAACAGAGGGAGAGACCAAGTAAAAGAATCAGGAGGCAATTTTCAGTTTGGCGATAAGAAAAAGAAAGAGGGAGGGGCTGGAGAGATAGCACAGCGGGGAGGGCGTTTGCCTTGCACGCAGCCGACCCGGGTTTGATTCCCAGCATCCCACAGGGTCCCCTGAGCACCGCCAGGAGCAACTCCTGAGTGCAGAGCCAGGAGCAACCCCTGTGCATCGCCAGGTGTGACCCAAAAAGCAAAAAAAAAAAGAAAGATAGAGGGAGAAGCACATTTCAAAAGAGAAAAAATAGATTCTATTTTAATGGTTCAGCAAACTACTCACTTGTTAAAGACTCAAACTCTGCGTTCTACTCAGAATTTATTCCTAAACACAGTACGCAGCACTGTCCTCCCGTTGTTCACCAAGTTGCTCGAGCGGACCCAAATACTAACGTCTCTTTTGTGAGACTTGTTACTGCTCAGCATATCAAATACATCACAGTGAGCTTGCCAGGCTTTGTCGTGCGGGCGAGATACTCTCGGTAGCTTGCCGGGCTCTCCGAGTGGGGCAGAGGAATCAAACCTGGGCTGACCAGGACCAAAACAAAAATCCTTAAAATAAAAATGATTTTAAGTCATAAAAAATCACAAATGTGGGGCCGGAGCGATAGTACAGTTTTGCCTTGCATGCGGCCAACTAGGGTTAGATACCTGGCATCCCATATGGTCCACAAAGCATCACCAGGGGTAATTCCTGAGTACAGAACCAGGAGTAACCCCTGAGCATTGCTAGGTGTGACCCAAAGAGCACTGTAGCACTGTAGCACTGTCCTCCCGTTGTTCACCGATTTATTCAAGTGGGCCCAGTAACTTCTCCATCATGAGACTTGTTGTTACTGTGTTTGGGATCCTGAATACATCACGGGCAGCTTGCCAGGCTTTGCCATGCGGGCGAGATCCTCTCGGTAGCTTGCCGGGCTCTCCGAGAGGGAAGGAACCAAAAAGCAAAATAAATAATTTTTTTGAAAAATCACAAATCCTGGGGCCAGTAAAATGGTACTATGACAAGGTCCTTGCCTTTCACGTGGCTGACCCAGGTTTGACCCCCAGCATCTCATCTGGTCTCCCCAGCACTGGCAGGAGACACTCTGTCCTTGAGCACAAAGCCAGGAGTAAGCCCTCAGCACTGTCAGATGTGGCCCAAAAGACAGAAAAAAAAAACCACAAATACTAAGGATCCCAAGTGTAGTTTGACGACAGAGCACGTGCCTTGCAAGCATGAGGCCACCAGTTCAATTCCTCATGACACCCCAAACCCCAAGTGTGATCCCCAGTGTCACTGACTCTGGGAATCCCGTACCCAACCTCTGCATATTCAGCCCCACAACCAAGTGTGTTTGAGCATCACAATGGTGTGTGAGGTCCAGCAAGCACCTTAGGCAAAAGTGTAAGAGCACCATAGCCAAGCAGTGACCCCCGGGCAGGCTGACACCAAAGTATGAAAAGCACCACAACTAAAATGTGTGACTCCCAGCAATATTTGGGTTTTTGTTGTTTTTTTGTTTTTGTTTTTGTTTTTGCTTTTTGGGTCACACCAGTGATGCACAGGGGTTACTCCTAGCTCTGCACTCAGGAATTACTCCTGGCAGTGTTCCGGGGACCCTATGGGATGCTGGGAATCAAACCCGGGTTGGCTGTGTGTAAGGCAAACGCCCTACCCGCTGTGCTATCACTCCAGCCCCTTGCCTTAATATTTAAACCAAGTAAGCAATCACCACAACCAAGTCTGTGAAAACTCCTGTCATCACAGCAACAATAACAACAACAAAAGGAAAAGCAGAAGAAAACGTCTTTTGGAAAAAACCACAATTGATCAGAGTCTATGTTGGAAGAGACTTAGAAATGTTAAAAGGAAACAGGGCTAAGAAAAAGGCAGATTTGAGGCCAGAGTGACAGTTACAGCGGCTTAGGCTCTTGCCTTGCATGCTACAGACCCCGGTTCAATCTCCAGCACCCCACATGGTTCCCAGAGCACCACCAAGAGTGATTCCAGAGTGCAGAGCCAGGAGTAAGCCCTCAGCATTGCCAGGTGTGGCAAAAAAAGAGAGGGAGGGACAGAGGGGAAG
>JAOXYA010000032.1:16347756-16359643 GCA_028565675.1 Sorex palustris
TCTCTCTCTCTCTCTCTCTCTCTCTCTCTCTCTCTCTCTCTCTCTCTCTCTCTCTCTCTCTCTCTCTCTCCTCCCCTTCCTCAAAATCCTCTAAATAAGATCTGTTTTAACTTCACTGCTCTCTGCTCCTGAAATTCTTTTCTGTGAGTTAGAACAAAGGCCTGGAAGCCCTGGGTAAGACCTAGCACTGGCTTTCCTTTCCTGCTAAGAGCCTCCCCAGCTGGTCCCAGGGTGACAGTGTTAGATCAGGAGAAAGTGGCTGTCTCTCTCCTCTCTCCTCACATAAGCCACCCATGGGGGCTCCACCAACTCCACCATCACCAGTGTCAACTTTCCGCCACCAGTGTCCCCAGGTTCCCTCCCACCTGGCCCCCATCCCCAGCTTGCCTCTTTGACAGGCCCTTTTTTAAATTTGGCTGCTGTGGTTTGGATCTCCTGCTTTCAGTGTTATTCAAGCAATATACAATTTATTAAGTGGCAATGCATCATCCTTTCATTTCAGAAAATCACATTGGAAATGGTCCCTCACTCCTGAGACTCCCAGGGTTCTGTTCAGGGCACATTTCCACCAGCAGCTATCATAATTAGCAGAGAAATGAGACGCAATGGGCCTGTGGGCTTGGCGAGCTCTCTCTGTTTCTCATTGATTTTCACATATTAGGAAGAGAAAGAACAGAAAGGCAATTCTGTTGTCAGAATGAGGCATCAGGAGAGTTCAGACGGCTCAGAAATCCAATCTAGAAGCTGAGAAGTACAGTTGAGGACTTTCTCTCCCGAACTTAACAACCAACATTGATTTTTTTTTAAAAAAAAAAAACAAAGTTTAGGGAGATAGTCATAATAGCCTTTGCCATTCTTGATGACCAGGTCTTCAGAAAACATTGTCTGAATTTATAATATTCCCATCATCAGATGAATCTTCTCTTATAAGAGAGCAGCATTAGATTCTTCAGGGAGGCCATCAAGATTCCATTTTCAGTGATATTCTACCCTCTGTAAAACTCAGCTATGCCCTGGGTTCTCTGCTTCTTAGCAAAAGGTTATGTTCTTTTATTACCACAGGGCCTCTGGCTTGATGATTTTGAGATGCATTTAGGGAGAGCCTGACCAATATGTGGAAAATGAATTTACTAAGATGAGTTCTGAACAACTGCATCAGCTATAGGAGAGTGAAAGAACAGTCTGAGTGCCTCCTTGTGTGTAGGTGGTAGGGCGGAGTGAGCCGGTGCTTGCCATTTGTTTAATGCCAATCCAATTGGCACCTCCAATCTCCATCAAACAGAGAGTAAGATCAACAAACACATAAAGAGCCAAACACACACAGACTGTCCAAGCTTCAGGGACTGTCCAAGCTTTAGGGTCATCCTTGAGCTCACAGGCTGGCCATTTATTCCATGCAATATCCCTCTCCCCCCATCAGGCTCCCAGTAGGAGAGCCCCTGCTGGCTTTCAGGAGAGTTAGTAAGCACATCAACATTCAATGAGTACATGAAGGCACATAAAGATCAGAGGCTGGGGTATTCTGCATTGCTATCAAAGGGCATCCTGAAAATATAAACTCCTGGCAGTTTCTTATGCTATGCTCATATTCTATGCTGTCCCATATATCTAAAAGAACCTAAACATTCTTATTCTGTGCTTTCCGGGCATATTTGCAACCTGAAGCTATTATTTTTTTTCCTGCTCTCAGGTTTATTTGTACAAACAGCACAGGAAAATCCGACTGGAGGCAGCCCAGAGATCACACCAGTCCTTCCCCGCTCACACTGACAGGAGCCTCTTAGGGAGCCTTAACAGGGGCTTGGGCACCTTTGGCAGCTTGAGTTGGTGCTGAAGCTGCAGCCGTCTGGGTCTTACTCTGGGGTTTGGCCTTAGCCTTCATCTGAGCCATGGCTTTAGCCTTCATCTGAATCTTGGCTTTAACCTTGGTCAGATCCTTGGTGTCAACCTTGACTTTTGGCCGGCAGAGCCTGAGACCTTTGGCAATGCGGGCACGAGCTTTTTTCCCAAGTCTGGGGTGAGCAATATACACAAGTCGACTGAGCTTGCGACTGTTCTTCTTTGTGATCACGGGCCTGGTCAGCTTGGGCTTCACCAGGGCCTTGATGGCCTCAGCATGGGCACTCATGGCCTTAGCATTGTTGGCTTGCATCTTCTTCAGGCCCTTCTTGTTGTGCTTCTTGGCAAAACACATGTTCCTTAGGAATTTGGGGTCTACCCCTTTAAGAGACACATATCGCTGTGACCAAGATTTCTTAATGCCATATCTGTGCCATTTTCGAAACAGGTTGTGTGTGGTGTGGTTCTTGGACTTGGCCATGTCTGCACCATGACGGTGGTTCCCCGAGTGCTCCTGAATCTATTTTTCACCTCTTCTGTTTTTTCCTGCTATTTTGTTCTTCCCCGGGTGCACTTCTGCAAATCCTTTGCATTCCAATAGCTAAACTATTTTACCTAGAGACATATTCCATCCTTGAGACTTTTTGAACGGGGAATGAGTTCCCACATGAGCCAATGGCCTTTGAGCACCTTTGTTTTTGGTGACTTGGCAGTAAACCAAGTCTCTGGTGCTGCCATGACCTGACCTCCTAAAATGGAAGAGGGGAGGCAGTTCTGCAGTTTCCCTGCAAAGCAGGTGAGGCATCAAAGAGCTCAGTGCTCAGATGACTCTTCTGGGGGGAAGTTAGATGGACCATATTCAGTGGTCCTCAGGATATATGTCTGGACCTGTGCTCAGAAGTGACCCTTGTCAATGTGATACTCAAGTGACGCCAATGATTCAAACCAGGCTGTCCTCAGGCAAGGCAGAGATGACACACCTCCTGTATTATCTCTCTGGCTGAATAATTCTTTTTTGTTTTAGAGTCATACCCATTGATGCTCAGGAGTTACTCCTGGCTCTGAACTCAGGACTTACTCCTGACAGTGCTCAGAGGACTACATGAGATGTCGGGTATTGAACCTGGGTTTGGCTGCATGCAATGCCCTACCCATTGTACTATCTCTCATGTGCATGACTGAATAAATCTAAAAGACTAGAACAAGAAATCAAGCAACATGTCTAGAAATGCTCTAACAAGGATTATGTGAATTCAGAGCGCTTGTAAATGATGTTAAACCTTCACTGAGTTCTTTTCTGAGAGGAAAAGACAGTTTATCATAAATAGGAGCAAAAAGAAACCACCCTAAGCGGGGAGGTGTGGAGAAGTTAGAATAAACCCACCCACAAAGGAAGAGGCCTCTGACAGTCCTGATTTCTCACTACCCTTCTTGGGGATTTTTTTTCTTTTTGGCTCACACCCTGCAATGCACAGGGGTTCCTCCTGTGTCTGCACTCAGGAATTACCCCTGGCGGTGCTCGGGGGACCATATGGGATGCTGGGAATCGAACCTGTGTTGGCCATGTTGGCTGCGTGCAAGGCAATGCCCTACCCCCTGTGCTATCGCCCCAGCCCCCGAGTTGTCAAAATTTTTATCTTTATCTTTTTTATTGAATCACCATGAGACATACTGTAACAACATTGTTCATAACTGAGTTGTCAGACTTCTTGTAAGGGTCATATGATATTTATTTTAGGACTTGAACTACTTACTTTCTCTGTTTTAAAAATGACCATGGGACTGGAGTGATAGCACAGCAGGTAGAGCGTCGGCCTTGCATGCGGCCAAACCTAGGTTCAATTCCCGGCATCCCATATGGTCCACCGAGCACTGCCAGGATTAATTCCTGAGTGAAGAGCCAGGAGTAACCCTTGTGCATTGCCGGGTGAGACCCAAAAAGGGAAAAAAAATGACCTTTTAGGGATGGAGAGATAGTTCAGAGGGTAAGGCATGCAGTTGACCCAAGTTCAATCTCTGGCATCCCATAGAGTCCCCTGAACTGAAGCAGGAGTGATCTCTAAGTGCAGAGCCAGGAGTCAGGCCTGAGTACCACCAGGTGTCATTTGAAAAGCCCAAAATAGCTACATTTTACAAAATTACCTTTTTTTTTTGGTTTGCTTTTATTTTGGACCACATCTGGTAGTGCTCAGGGTTTACTCCTGGTGGTGGTGCTTGGGGGACCATATGGGATGCTGGTGATCGAACCCGGTTGCATGTAAGGCAAGTGCCCTTCCCCCTGTACCATCACTCCGGCCCCAGTATTTGATTTCTAAGGTGCTTGTTCTGTTGTGATTTTATGACCTGCCTTTTTTTTCCCCTCTTACCCAGGAAAAGTGGGTTGAAGTTGCCTCAATGAAAGTGCCTAGAGCTGGCATGTGTGTTGTGGCAGTCAATGGGCTTCTGTATGTTTCTGGAGGACGATCTTCCAGCCATGATTTCTTGGCCCCAGGTACCCTGGACTCAGTTGAAGTTTATAACCCTCATTCAGATACATGGACAGAAATTGGTAACATGATCACCAGTCGCTGTGAAGGAGGTGTTGCTGTACTATGAAATATGAAACAGAGAACATAAGAAATATTTTGAAAATATCAGCTCTGGTCTTTTGCAAGACAAATGTGTATTTGGTCCTAGGGCCCTCTGATTCTATTAGATAAATGTCAAAGTAATGGTTTTTCTAAGAATCTCAATTAAAAGAAATATGAAATAACACCCAACAACTGGCCCCCTGGCGCCGCGTAATCCCATCAACGGCCAAGATCCAGAGACTATAAAACCCAGCTCCCGGAAGCGTGTGGCTGCAAATGTGGCCGCGACATCTTATTTCATTCTTACTTTGGACAAACCCGGCAGGTTACCAAATGTAGCCTGCCCACACGGCAGAGTCTGGCAAACTCCCCATGGCATGCCCAATATGCCAAATACCAGTAACAATGATGGGTCTCATTATCCTAAGCCAGAAAGAGCCTTTAATAGGGCACTTTTTGAAAATCTCAGGGCTAGGACGAATGAGACGTTACTGGGGCCTGCTCGAGGCAATCAACGAACAACACGATGGTCGTGATCATGATGAAATAAATAAAAAAAATTAATATAGAGCTCACATAAATTTTCTAGCTGGTCAATAGAAATGTTGTCTCTGCCTTAGAATTGTTTAGTCCAGTTAAGGGTCAAGTACTTTATGTAAAAATGATTTATTGAAAGTTTCCTGAAAATTGGCTTCCTGATTGCTTTTCCGGTATAACTGAAGATTTGACATAACCTTTGTGTAATATACAAATACCAGTGATACAGTTTGAAGATGTTTGTATGGGCCGAGTCTGTGGTTTAGTGGTAAAGCACCTGGATTGCCTGTCAGAGGTCCTTACTTCAGTCCTCAGCAATGCAAAAAAAAAAAAATGTATTTACATTTGTAATGAATCCAGAGCACAATGGCCATAGTTTAACCTTCAAAGAAGAAACAAGGATAAACCTCCCTACTTTTTTTTTTTTTTTTGACTGGAAGGAGGAGTTAGAGCCACACAGAGGACTGAGGATTTAGGGATTGTTCAGCTTTGCTTAGGACTCAATATAGTGTTTGGAATTAAACCCAGGCCTTTCACATGCAAAGCACGTGCTTCAGCTCTTTGGGCTACTTTATTCTGAGTTACAAACTTCTATTGGCAGCTGATATTGGGAGAGGTACCTGGGAAATGACTACTTGTATTGCTGTATGGATTTTTATCTGATAAAAAACATTGAAGAAGCTTTTGATCACTCTTTTTGTTTGTTTTTAAGCCACACTCAGCCGCGCTCAGTTCAGTTCTGGTCTGCACTCCTGAGGGCAGAGCTTGGGGGCCATAAAGGGTGCCAGGATTGAACCTGGGTTGTCCATGTGCAAGGCAAGTACCCGACTTGGTCTACGCTCTCTCTGGCTCCTCTCTCATAATTTTTTTTTTTTTGGGAGATGTCACACCCAGCAGTGCTTAGGGTTTACTCCTAGCTCTTTGCTTAGGGATTACTCCTGGGGGTGTTCAGGAGTATGCAAACTGAAGTATTGCAAACCAGGATCAAACCAGGATTTGGCTGCATTCAAGACAAGCCCCTGATCCCTCTACACTCTTCTCAGCCATCTTTTTCTTTTGTTTTTGGGCGACACCCAGCTTTGTTCGGGCTTACTTTTGGCTCTGCACACAGGAGTCACTCCTGGCAGGCCCTGAAGCCATATGAGGTTCCATGAATTGAATCTAGATTGGCTGGACACAAGGCAGGCACCTTATGGCCTGGACTCTTCTTCCGGCCCTTGACCCAAACTGTTCTTGTGGGTTTTTGCTTTGTTTTGTATTTTGTTTGTTTGGGAGGGGAGTTACTCCTGGCTCTGTACTCAAGAATTATTCCTGACAGTGCTTGGGGGACCATATGGGATACTGGGGATAGAACCAGGACCAGATACCTGCAAGGCAAGCACCCTACCTGCTGTACTCTCTCTCCAGCCCTGGAATTAAAAGTAACAAGTTTTATACTGCAAAAAGATAGATGCTAAGAGCCTGTCGGGTGACCTAGAGAATTTTTTTCTCTTTTTCTTCGTCACCAAAAATGTTTGACTTTGGAGTTTATTAGCTTATCATGTTTTGTGAAGTTCACTTATACTTTGGCAAGCCTAAATTATGAGCTCACTGAAAAACTGCTGCCTAACTTGAAAAAGGTGGAATTGTAGATATCTGGAAACTTTTTATAAAAGGACACAGAAGAGTTAAGTTGAGAGACTTCTGACCCCAAACTGCTTCTTAATAATTCTTTTTCTCTCTGAAAAGTATTCTAAAGACTTCTTGTCTGTTATTTTCTGAGAGCAAGATTATTATTCTTTTTTTGTTTTTCCTGTGCTGAATGTCAAACCTTGTCCACATACATACAGGCAAGTACTCTACTGCCAAATTACATCCCTGGCAAGATTCCTTACTTACGTACATCATATTTTTGGGGGGTGGGGAGCACACCCAGCAGTGCTCAGGACTTACTCCTGGGTCTGCACTCAGGGCGCTCCTGGTGGGGCTTAAGGACCATATGGAATGTTAGGGATGCACCTTGGGTCGGCTACATGCAAGGCAAGTACCTTAGCTGCTGTCCTATTGCCCCAGCACCTTATGAACATAATTCTTGTCTTATTTCCTCTGTGAGTTGGAGCCAGCTAATACTGTCTTGCCTGCATTTAGGTCTGTGTTGCTGATTTGAGGATGGTTTGCAGATCTTTAAGTTTCCCAGTTTGTGTTTTATGTTTCATGAGGGTTCTCCAATTTTCCCGTTTTGTGTGTATCTGTTTTTGTTAGGAATTCAAGCCCAGGCCTCTTACATGCAAAAAGCATATGTTCTACCTCTGAACTATATCTCTGGCCTCAAAATTCCGTTTTGTTTTTAGTACTGGCGTAGAGAATATACCATATTACGTATGGAGCATGAATGCTATTTCCAGAACTGCAAACAGAAAAGTTTTATGTAAGTAGTGCCGAGGATTAGACGGGGCCTCACACATGCAAAGTCAGTGCTCTACATTCTGGGCATATTTACTACATGTTGCTTATGGGCATCGGCAGTTTATTCAGTTTGTTTTCAATTTTGGCTACTGGGTTATACCCAGCAGTGCTCAGGGATTACTTCCCGCTCTGGCACTGACTTCTGGTGCTGCTTGAGAGCCATGGAGATGGTGATGGGACCCAGGTTTCTTGAGTGCATGCAAAGCATATGCACAAACCCTTTGAGCTCTCTTCCTGGCCCCAGCAGCTTATTCAGATAGAAATCCTTTGGTGAGACCAGAGCAATAGTACAGTGGGTAGGGCACTTCCCTTGCATGCAGCCAACCAGGGTTTGATCTCTGGCATCCCATATGGTCCCCCAATCACTGCCAGGAGTAATTCTTGAGTGCAGAACCAGGAGTAACCCCTCAGCATCGCTGGATGTGACCCAAAAAGCAAAAAAAAAAGAAACCCAGAAAATAGAAATCCTTTGGTAAGCATTAAAGATTCAGATAGCACTCAAGTCCAAAATATTTAGGTTGGCCCATAAGAATATTTTCATAACTACATGCAGGTATGAAGCTCATGAAATGTGTACTGAAAGCTGTGTCTCTTTACTCTGAAAAGTAAGTCGCATACCTGGTTGGAATCTGAAAATATCAAGGAATTAATTATCAAGAGGGGCTGGAGTGATAGTACAGTGGGTAGGGCATTTGCCTTGCATGAGCTCGACCGGGTTCAATACTCAGCATCTTATATGGTCCCCAAGCCCCGCCAGGAGTAATTCCTGAGTGCAGAGGCAGGACCAACCCCTGAGCATTGCCAGGTGTGGCCACAAAACCAAAATAAATAGGTAATTTGTAAATAACTTAATCTTTGACCCATGTGCCTTTAATATTACTAGCCATAGAAATAATTTCTGTTGTCTGACACCCAGCTAAAATGGCTCTACGAAGGGGATAAATTTTTATACTGTTACAGAAATGTAAAAAACAAGACAATCATGATTTGGATTTAATAGATCTAGATAAACCCTGAAAATAGGTGATGGAGAACTCCTGTATTAGGTGACTGTAAAATGCTTATTCCAAGACAATGAATTGTTTTAAAAATAAATATACTAATAAAGCAATTTGACTTCTGCTTTTATTCACATTGTTTCATTCGTGTTTCTGGCTCATCCAACCGTAGGAGGGTTGTTCAGGCTTTTTAAATTTTTTTTTAGTTTTGGTGAAACTAGAAAGTTTTTATTGAGACTTATCTAGAAAGACGTGATGGGAGAGAAGGGCTGAAGTACATATTCGAGAGAGAACACGGGCTTCTCCAGAATGGGAAAAGGCAAGCAAAGAAACGGAGACAAGCCAGCAAGATAAGTGTCCAAAGGGGAACATGGGCTTGAGGAGTAAGCCTGTCCAGGCTTTTTAGTATCTTAATTATAGGAACTTTTAAGCTCATTTAGTTTTATGGACTATTAAAAAGATCTCCCACCAAAGTATTTGAGAAAAATGTTCCTGAATATCCTGTCTGATATACTTAAAATGAATACTTGAAAATCAAGTTTAAGGTCTACCTAGAAGAATAAAGCAGTGACTTGGAGCACCAACCATGTGAGCACCTGGTCAGAAGTTTCCATTAGAGGGGCTAGAGCATTAGTACAGCAGGGAGGGCATTTGCCTTGCATGCAGCCAACCAGGGTTCGATCCCCAGCATCCCATAGGGTCCCCTGTGTACCACCAAGAGTAACTCCTGAGTGCAGAGCCAGTAGTAACCCTTGAGCATTGCGGAATGTCACCCAAAAAGGCAAAAAAAAAAAAGTTCCCATTGTTGGTGTGCACGCGCCACAAGCGTAGTCCTAGAAGACACACTGTGCAGCAACAAGAAAAGCAGTCTGACAGCAGTGGAGCACAGCCACCAAAAAGATGTGACTGCTAAAGCCAGGAAGTACGACACCTTGCAAGCAGCACAACCAAAACCTGAAAGCCTCAACTGAGTCTGAGCCTCAGCTAGCATATACAAGCACTGCAACCTGGTGTGTGACTCGAACAAGCACCACAACCAGCACATGTGCAACCCCCAGTCACAATATCCCGGTGATGACAAACAGTGATAATACAGAGAAGTCCCAATCATGAAAACTTGGTGCATCTTATGGTGATTCACTTAAAAAATATGTTAAATAAACTACAGAAATAAATTTTCTAAAATGAGCACTATAGTTCACCTGCAAAATGCATTCTTAAACAGTAATTGGCCTGAAAGCATGACTTTTCCCTAACTCTGAAAATGAATTTGAAAATGATTATGGGACCCCTGAGCCCTGTCAGGAATGATCCCTGAGCACAGTCAAGAGTAAGTCCTGAGCATCATGGGTGAGGCCCAAAAACAAAACACGTCTTAAGTACCTGAGAAGCAGTGTTTCCTCACTAAAACAGTAAGGATTTTTATGAGTATGAGCTTTCTTTCCAAATCAGGTCATTTCAGCCACAGGTTCTGCCTCATAATCTCAATGATCTTAGAGAAGTCTAATACCATGATGAACTAGTCTGCTCTCACTGCCATAACAAAGTGCCAAAGAAATTGAAACAACAGAATTGATCGTCTGTTTTGGGTAAGTCTGAAACCAAGATTTTGGCAGAGGTGACTGCTTCTTAGAGGTCTGAAGGGGTGATGTTCTAGGTTTCTAGATGGCAGTCTTTTATGTTCATGACATTCCCATGGTTTGAGAAATTCCCCTCTTTAAAAACACTGGCAATATTATATTGTAGCACACCAACAGGACTTCCTATCTCAAATAAACTGTTTATTTTTGTCTAAAGTAAAACGTTGATTTGTCAAAAGTAAAATGAGGATAAGGTGTATTTTAAAACCACAGTAGACACTCTTCCTCTCTTCACAAGAACTGCGATGAATACATTCTCGTTGGTGAGGGTAAAAATGTCAAAGAGAAGTAGGAAAAGGTGATGTCACAAGCTAGTATCATCTACTGTGTAGTTTCTGTTTATCCTACAGGACTGGGTCTCTTAGGTCCTTTCTCTGGATAAATATCTTTCAGCAGTAAAGTGGTTACAAATGAAAAAAAGGCCACCAAAGTGATTATTATCCTCAGGGCTTTGAACCAACTGGGATAATGTGGCAAAAGAAAATGTTCAGCGTGTAATGCTATCCCTAAACCTATTATTACTATGACTATAGCTTCACTGAGTCTTTCCGAAAAAAGAAAAGCAAACCATGAAAATAAAAGAGGAGCTGTGCTATTAGCTAAATTAAGGTAATCTGGTTTGGCAGGACTACCTTCTGTTAGAGCAAAACCCCATCTAATCCCTCCCAAAAAAGATAGGAAACTAGCTCCATAAGCCATTTGAACAAAAGCTAAAATGGGGATGTAAGACTTTGTTACCACCATGACCAGTGGTGGAGCAACAAAAGGGATTAGTCCTGCCAGAGTTAAATATAACGCTGGCTTTGGGCTGTCAGGCAGGTAAGTGATGCTGCTCGGTGACCTGGCTGGAAGAACTGTTTGCTTTTGCTTTTTAAAACTGCAAGGGGAAGTATGATAGTACTGAATCCTGTTCATATACACTGGATATGATGAGAGAAGCCAATGCCTTGGAAACAAAGCGGGAAGAGAATTCTGGAGACAGATCTTGAGACAAAGTCTATCTGTTTTTGTGCTGGACCATCTTCTGACTGTGAAAGGAAACTTCAGCATCTGTAGAGAAACAGAACCGGAAGATTAAAACAAAATCAATACGTATACAACACCAAACTTTATCATTCATTCCAACCTGAAACAATAGAAAAGCCATCTATTTTTTATCAACACATCAAATTTTATAGAAAAGGTGAACTGATTACATCACTGGTTGGCTAATAATATTAAACAGCTGTATAAAATGCCGAAGAAGCTACTGAATAAAAAACTTCTAAACAGGGATATGGCTCAAGTGGTAGAGTATAAGCTTTGTATGTACAAGGCCCTAGCTTGAACCTCTGTACCCCATAGCCTATAGCCAGCCAGTTGTGAACCCCCCACAATAAAAATAAAGAGGATCAGGAAAATAGAAAGCATATATGCCTTGCGTTCAGGGGCCCTGGATTTAATATCCACACTGCATGATCCCTTGAGAACTTGCAGAAGCAAGCCCTGAGCAGTGCAAGCTGTGTCTAGGTTGGGGAAAAAAATCAAGAGAGTTGGCTGGAGATGTACTACAGGAATAAGGCATGCCTTGCATGTGGCTGAGCCTAGTTTGATCCCCAGCGCCTATGATCCCCTGAGCACAGAGCACAGAGCCAGCAGCAGCCACTCGGCACAAGTGGGATGGCCCAAACACCCCTGCCCCTGCAAAACAAAACAAAACAACCTAATAGAATAGGAACTAGTGATACAGGGCCCGGAGGGGTGGCTCAGTGGCAAAAGTGCTTGCCTTAGGGCTCAGCTCAGGGGTAAAGGTAAAGGTAAAGGCCCTCCCGTTGATCATCGATTTGCTCGAGCGGGCCCAGTAACGTCTCCATTGGAG
>JAOXYA010000032.1:16376506-16391023 GCA_028565675.1 Sorex palustris
CGGAAGAATCGAACTCGGGTCGGCCATGTTGGCTGCGTGCAAGGCAAACGCCCTACCGCTGTGCTATCGCAGCCGGCCGGAATTAGAGGGCATCATGCTAAATGAACTAAGTCAAAAGAAGGTCAAAAAGCAGATCCTCTCATGTATATGTGGAACATAAAGGGGAATAAAGCAAAGGAATAGACAATGGCCACTGAAAATAAACCCTGAAGTTCTGCCTACAGAACTGAGGCTGCCAAGTGGCAGAGGGGTGGGGGGCGAGGCAGATGAGATGGAAACCAGGGAATAGTAGAAGGATACCGTCACTACGGTGGTAGGTGAAGTGCATTACACTGCAATCCTGAAACAGTAATACGTTCTGTAAATAACAACACCACAAAAATGTAGCATGGGGGAAAGAGTGAAACAAGACAGATATAGCCTCAGCCACCAAGAGTAATTCTAGTGGTATGGAAAAGAGGCTCAGTCTCCCCACCTCCCAAACTACATAGTAAGTTATCATAATCACCTAAGAGTAAGAGAGGGCTGTATATATTACCAGAGGTTTGCATAGAGATACAAAGCTGGTCCAAAGCATGAAAAGCCCTTGTGTGCCTATGCATTACCTCCTCATTCAAATTTGCTCTTGGACAAAGGCTGAGATGCTTTAGGAAGTGCAGCTGGGAAGGAGATATAGCATGAGATATAGCATCACACTTTCCTGCACAAAGCCTACTGTTAACACTCTGAAAAAAGAGTAGGGATTCTAAATTAGAGGAAAATCAAATCCTGTAGAGGACAGTCCTATTTCCAAATGATGGATTGATATTTTTAATAGATGAACTTCATAGAGAATGCATAGAGAATTCACTTCATAAAGAATTCAAGGCTAATATTTTTCATCTTTTGCTTAAGTAAAGTCAGCAGGTTTTCAAAGAAAGTTGAGCACAAATGATCACTTTGGGTCAGATCATGAAAATACTCAAAGAATGTTCACCTATTCATCAGAATGCAAATATGAAGCTTTCTTTTTTTTTCTCCTGAAATTCCATAACAAGAAAGAATTTTTTTAAAAAAAATCCAAACTGGCAGCATTTTAAAATGGCCAGGTGCTCCAACACACTGCTGGGTCTATAGTTCTTGTTCTTCTCATAACAAAACAAGGCAGAATATGGTATCAAATAACAACTCAGATTACAAAACTGAGAATATCAGCAATGGGAGGATGTGTGTGGGGGGTGGGTGGGGGGGTGGAAGGAAATGAAGAGGTGGAAATAACATAAGGTCATTGGTGGAGGGTCTTGGACAGTTTGGTGGTGATGAGGTACTGGGATGCCCCTTGCTAAATTGAAACCATAAACATTAACATTATTGTAAACATGTGACCTATACTATAATTATTAAATTAAGTTTTAAAAAACCCTCATAACAAATCTTCAGAACAGAAAACTGATTCTTAGAATTACAATGTTGAGTTTTTGTCCAAGATTAGAGTCTCTGATCTAGAACAATGTATGATGACACATATATTTCATCGCACTCATGCTGTCTGTGATTCATTTTGGAAACAATTTTTGTTTTTAGTATTTGAAGATGTACAGATTGAGGGACTATAAAAGACAGTACTTTGGAGCCAAACAGACTCCATTTTTCTAAGCTACCATTATAGCGGTCCTCCAGGGGCTGCTGAGATAGGATCCATCCGCAAAGTTAACCATCACTGGCATTAGCAGGCCTGGGGCCCTAGTAGCTTAAATATAAACCAAGAGGTTTATTTAGGAAAGCAACTCTGGAGGGCTGGAAAATTCAGGAAGACACAACTGGTTGCTGCAATACACAAAAGTTTATTTTTGATTTTTTTTGTCTTTTCTGAAGGCAAAATATAATAGAACTGAACAGTAATGGATTTTGTACAACAAAAACAGCTTTTAATATGGAACAGACTGTCCATGAACATTTCAAAACCTCGGAATGGCTTCCCTTTTTCAAAGTCATGCTTTCTTGCGTCCATGAGGCATTGGCATGGAAGAGGCGGTGGCAGTCCACTGGGTGATGTGAGAGGAAGGACGCACAGTTTCCCTAGATCCGTGTCAGCTGGTGCCACAAACTGGATGGTAGTATGCTTTCCACTTTATCCATGACAAAGTTTAAGGGAGCAAACAAAGTGCTTAGAAACTGTAAAAACAAACAAACAAACAAACAAAAAAAGGAACAAAAACAGAAAGGCACAGAAGTCAGATGATATCTCATTCAAGACTATACCAACCCTCTCCAACCCTGGCCTGCCTCTGAAGCTTCTGCATTAGGGAAGTCTCCAGGGGCTACAAACTCCAATGTCATATTTATGTTTATAGGAAACATCAGCAGAAGAACTAACCTGCATTCCAGCACCCACCGCCCAAGAGCTTGTATAGATAAGGGGGAGAAGTGTCTGCAGACAGCCCCCTTCCCCTTCTGACAGCTAGTCTTCAGTTCAGAGCCTCCACACAGCCTCAAGAGCTGTTGGCTGTACCTCAGAAGGACTGACAGAGGATAGCGAGTGGTCAGAAGAGTTTCAAAAAACGATGACAACTTAGCTCACCTGTTTGCTTGATGAGCACCCTACCCCCACATAGAATTCTAAATGCAAAAGGAAAATAAAAATAAAATAGTTGTTTAAATGTGGTTGTAAATTGCCATACTGATTGGAGTGATAGCACAGTGGGTAGGGCCTTTGCCTTGCACGTGGCCGACCCGGGTTCAATTCCTCCATCCCTCTCGGAGAGCCTGGCAAGCTACCAAGAGTATATCACCTGCACAGCAGAGCCTGGCAAGCTCCCCGTGGTGTATTCGATATGCCAAAAACAGTAACAACAAGTCTCACAATGGAGACGTTACTGGTGCCCACTCAAGCAGATCAATGAACATCGGGAGGTCAGTGCTACGGTGCAGTGCTATAGTCTTATGAATGTATTATCTTGCCACAGAATTATTTTAAATTCATTGTATTGTCCTTCCTTTTTATTGCAGCTGGAGGACAGCAGCACACTTGAACCAAAGGAAAACGGAGAGGAAGGCTGTCATCAGAATGGTCTTGCTCACCCTGTGGAAGAAGAAAGGGAGGTCCTCTCACACTCTCTGGAAGCAGAACATCGGTGAGGATCAGGTCATAGGACATGCTCTGTGTGAGCTGAACATACTTACAGAGTCATCTCAGATTAAATCTAATTTAAAAGTCCCATAACCTTTAGGGGCTGGGCGGTTATGCAGTGGGTCCTACCTCTTGCCTTGTTCAAGGTCAATCCAGGTTCCATCCTTGGCATTCCTCTGTAGTCCCTAGTAACCACCAAACGTAATTCCTGAGTGAAGAGCCAGGAGTAAGCCCTGAACATCGCCACGTGTGGTTCAGAAACAAAAAAGAAAAGTATCATACCTTTTCTCTGTTGCCCAGTGAGCATCAGACACTAGTCCAGTTTTTGTATTTTGTTTTTTCACCTTTTTCTTTCCAAGGCTTTCATATATTTTAGCTTCACATTCACTTGATGGCTTCATTTTAGAGGGAATCCTATTTCCTGTTATAGTTTAGAGATTGTATGAATCTCTCACAGAAATAGAAGGTATGATTGGACTCCATGTAAGGACTGGCCAGGTAACATGCTTTATATGCTGGAGGCCCAGGTTAAGTTCCTGCCCCACCTGGTCTCTGAATACCCATGGAAGCAAATCATGAGTAGTAAACAGGCAAGGTGCCCATGAGCACCATTGGGTATGTTCCGAAAAGAAAAGAAAAATGGTTACTGGGGCAAGAGTAATAGTACAGCGGGTAGGGCTTTTGCCTTGCATGAAACGGACCTAGTTTGGATCCCCAGCATCCCATATGATCTCCCAAGCACTGCCAAGAGTAACTCTTGTGTGCAGTTAGGAGTAGTCCCTGAGAATTGCTGGGTGTGGCCCAAAAACAACAACAACAAAAAACCACTATCTGGGTCAGAGATCCGTAGAAGTGTTTTAGTGCTTGCCTTGTATGTAATTATCCCTGGCACCACATACTCCCCCAAGCATCACCAAAAAACAAAGAGAAAGTTGTTATATGTTCTATCCTATCTCCACCAGGTTACTGAAAGCAATGGGATGGCAAGAATATCCTGAAAATGATGAGAATTGCCTTCCTCTCACAGAGGATGAACTCAAAGAGTTCCACATGAAGACAGAGCAGGTACCATGTGCACCTTTCTGGAGACTGGTTAATGACTAAGGGAGAAAGGAGTCAGGGCAGTCTTTGCTTTTGGGGAGTCACAGTGTCATGTGAGAAAAGAACCTTGAGGGCTGGAGCGATAGCACAGCGGGGAGGGCGTTTGCCTTGCACTCAGCCAACCCCCGTTCGATTCCCAACATCCCGTATGGTCCCCCGAGCACCGCCAGGAGCAATTCCTGAGTTCATGAACCAGGAGTAACCCCTGTGCATCGCCGGGTGTGACCCAAAAAGCAAAAGAAAAGAACCTTGAAAGAAAAAATCAAAAGTTGCACTTGGCTATAAGACGAAACCAAGCAATTTGCTGCTATGTGGATGGCTCTGCAGAGTGAAGTTAGGAAAAGAAGACACATAATGATCTCTCTTACATATGGAGATAACCAATGCCACAGAAACTGGGCCTAGAGCAGCAGAGTGATAGTACAGCGGGTTGGCCGTTCGCCTTGCACATGGCCAACCCAGGATCAATCCCTGGCAAAACCTTTGATCCCCCAACTACAGCCAGGAGTATTCCTGAACACAGAGCCAGGAGTAGCCCCTGAATATCACCAGTGTGACGCAAAAAATTCCTCTCCCGCCACCCTCCCCCCCCCCCCAAAAATAAAGTGGCCCAGGAAGATCACTTAAAAGTCTGGAGCATATGCTTTCATGTGGATTTAATCCCTGGCATTACATTACATGGTCTCCCTAGCACTGCCAGATGTGACCACAAAAAAAACGGGCTAGAGCAATAGTACAGCATATAATTCCTTGCACATGGGTGGCCCTGCTTTCATCCCATGCACTGCATAATGGTTCCCCCCCACGACGACCACTCCAGTAGTAACAGAGCATGGCCAGGTATGGCCCCAAAATTTACAAAATGCATGCACACGCACATGGACCAGGATTTACAATAGTGAAGAAGGCGAGTGAGTCTTGGGGCCAGGGAGCTAATTCCGAGGATTAGTGTCATGCTTTGCATATGAGGGACAAGCTTTGATCCCTGACACCGCATGCTCCCTGAGTAGCAAGCCTCATAGAACTCGTGGCTTGATAGTATAGATTTCAAACATAAATTACAGTTAAGTTCTATGAGAGACAGGTTGACTAGACTTACGTGGAGGAGAAAAACAGTTTGCGATTGAAAATTTTGTTTCCGATTTTCATCACTTAAATAGTGGTAGAAATAGGGAATCTCAAACCTTACCGAGACATATTGAATCAGAACCTGCATTTTAGAAAGATCTTAATAATCAGGGAGACAGCTCTTAGGGCAAGTGCATTTGCTTTCCACGTAGGAGACCTGGTTCCATCCCTGGCATCACATAGTCCTCCTGGCATCTTCAGTAGCAGCCGCCAAGCACTGCCAGGAGTGACCTCCCAGAAGTGAAAAAAATATATATATATATATAATTGATTCATTTGTACATTTTGGAAGGTACTATGATGGGAAATCTTCAGTCTCATAGAAGGGATCTTCTCTACAGTCTACCTTGAACTTAACTACGGACTAACCTTTCCCTGAGGCCTTTCTCAGTTGTTTACGGTGTTCGTTTTGTTTTTCCTTTCCCATCTTATCCACAGCTGAGAAGAAATGGCTTTGGAAAGAATGGCTTCTTGCAGAGCCGCAGTTCCAGCCTCTTCTCCCCTTGGAGAAGCACTTGTAAAGCAGAGTTTGAGGACTCAGACGCGGAAACCAGTAGCAGTGAGACATCAGACGACGATGCCTGGAAGTAGGGCACGTAAATGCTGGGAGTGCAGTCTGGTCCAGGAAACTCAGCTTATGTGTTTGGAGAGTGTACAAAAGAAATCATTCTTTGCCTTTGCCTTTTCCTAGGTTCTTCGTTTATATTTCATGCACAAGGGAAGTAATCATATCCCAAAGAGCAATTGTCTTGTTTAGCTTTTGTTCTTTTTCCCTGTTTTCTGCTTGATAGAAGTTTGTGGTGGGAAAGATTTTTAAACGCACACACGTACACAGTATGGATGGGGCAGTGCACAGGTGGGAGCTGCCGTGCAGAGGATCCTGTCTGCAGCAGCTTCTACTCCCAGCCCTTGGGGCACGCACCCCTGTGCTCAAGCAATCATTGTCAATGACAAAGTGACTATTGAAGTTATAATTGTATTAAATTAATGCTAATAATTTGGATATTTTATTTTTGGCTGCTCGGGTAACATTAGCCCTTAACCAGGCATACGTGGTTTTATTTTCCCTTTTTGGGTACAGCTGTAAAATATTTGGATATAAGAAATGTTGTTATTCTTGCAGCCTTGATATTCAGGGTGGATTGTAAAATATAAATTTTTGTGAAATTTCAAAGATTAAGATTATTTTGATAACATTATTTACAGATTTAAAAGAAGTGGTTATCATAAGCCTGTTGAAGGGGGAAACTACTGCATAAAATAACTAACTTGGAATAAATATTTTGCATCAGTTTTGGATTGTCTTGTGTAAGAAGTATATTTTCTTTAAAATTAAATGAGATGTGGAATTCTGGGAGGGAGGATGCTCTGTGAGGGGTGGTCTGAATTCAGACACACCTGTTTCTCCTTTTAGCAGATACTTTTTCGATGCAGAAGAACCTGTGCAATAAATTACCAGTAATAAAATCAGAACCCAAGTTTCCTTCCTGAAACCTTTTCACTGTTCGTGTATTTATCAGCGTGCATTATTTTAATGAAGTGCTTTTTCATGGTTTTCTTGCTAAATAAGAACATTTACGGCGGGTTTGAGTAGATGCTGACTGGGTTACCAGTGAACAAGTCATTCAGTAATTACCTTGCTTTTGTGTCCCAGACATTGGTCAAGGCTCTGGGGATACAAGAATATAGCCCAGGGCCAGTGACAGTACAGTGGGTAGGAACTTGCTTTTGTACGTGGCCAACCCAGGTTTGATTCCCAGCATCCATATGATTCCCCTGAGCCCCTCCAGGAGTGTTTCCTGAACACAGAGCCAGGAGTAATGGGAGATAGAGGGACAAGAAGCCTGATTGCATGTTTGAAGGATAGCTTATTTTAAAAAATTAATACTGAAGTTGAAGAAGAGGTAACTTGTTAGGCCAGAGAACCTTCATGGGCCAACCCATTCCATCCCTGTGCTACCATAGAGCATAGAGCCGGACTAGCCCTGCGTACTGCTGGTTGTATCCCCAAAAGCTAGCTCATGCCTCCAAAATGGTGCCTTTATTTTTCATTCTTTAGATTTTAAAAAGCCAGGAAAACTGAGACCTTATCTGCCACTCTATTGAGAGTGCTTGCCTTGTACACGGCTGACCCATATTCAATTCCCAGCACACCATATGGTCCCTTGAGCCCAATCAGGAGTGACCCTTAGTGAAGACGGAGTTAAGCCCTGAGCACAGCCAGATGTGGCCCAAATGCATGAAAATCAGTCGTGATTCCCCAGCTCTACAAGTGACCTCCAGCATTAAGATCTAAGGGTGCCATATCACCACAACCCCCAAAAAGCAACCTGGAGGACAGGGAAGATGTCTCACCTGGATCACATGATTTGTTGCAGAAATCAGTATATAAATCCAATATCCAGAACCACAAGGTCCCTGACTACCAATGGGAATGATCCCTGAGCTAACTCTAGGCATGGCCCAAAAGAAACCACAAAATACATAAGCATGCAACTTTAAGTCACTGCAGAAACAAAGAGAGTAAGGGAGAGGCCTCCGACCTTGATGCGACCTGGTTTAATGAAAGCTGTGGTTGCCAATGGGCCAGAGATAGCACATGAGGTAATGGCATTTGCCTCGCAGGTGGTTGACCCAGGTTTGATCTCCAGCACCGCAGATCACCTTCCTGAGCACCTCCGTTTACTTTTTAGTTGGAGGCTACGCACAGTGGTTCCTGGGGAGCGTATGAAGTGCTGGGGTCAGATAATGGGTCAGCCACATACAAAGTAAGCACCTTGCCCTCTGTGGCCCGTCCACTGTTTGAATTGATAAGTTTACTTAGTTGAGGTCATTATTAATGATACTCTCGGTTCTGAGGCATTTAGAATCCTTTGGTTTGGGGTGCGGAGGGCATGCTTGGCAGTGCTCAGGGGTCACTCCTAGCAGGGCTCAGGGAACCATATGCAGTGCCAAGAATCAAACCTCGGTGGACCAGTTATATACAAGGCAAATGCCTCTCTCTCTCCAGCGCCAGGTGTTCCCACTGACACAATGCCAGCCAAACCCACAGTGCTAATCCCCCACTTCCCTCTCAAAAGCTGTAGCTGTTGACCAGAGTGCTCAAAGACCATGCACATGCTGTGGGAAGCCTGTGCTTCCCGATTTGTGTATCCACAAAGACAGAGCTGGAAATTACTTAAAGACTGTGGGATATAGCCCAAGATGTTCCCTGGAATGATACTGACATGGCGCATGCTGTCACTTGAGCAAACACCACCATTCAGGCTTGTATGACCGGTGCTGTGAGATGGCCCCAGTCTGTTTCCCCTTTAGGTAGAGAAACTGGCATAATGTTAACCAGTGCTCATGCAAGAAAAGATTTGGTGACATGTTTACAAGGGCTCCTCCCAAAGGTGACCAGCCTTCTCCGCGTTCTGCAGACCTGCCCAGACCTGTAGCCGCTGCCCAGGGAGCTGTGGCTCCTCCCCAAACAAAAACTTGATCTCGTAGACCCAGTCAACCTGGCCTCTCTCTGCCTGGGCTCTTTCGTCCGCTCCTCTCCCCGTGGCCGCCTTCTGTCTTGTCTTCTGCAGGTCTTGGCTGATGTCAGGGAAGGAGACCCAACCCGGGGCTTCCTCCGAGGAATCAGGACTCCTCCCTTGTGGGTCCTGTGACATGGTTTTCCGTTCCTGGGCCCTGTTGGCCACCCATACTCAGCGCTTCTGCATTGGCCGCCTGACCCAGGAGGTGACGCTTGGAGCACAGCCTTCAAAAGTCACAGAAACAGCCCCCAGTGCGGTAAGGGTCTCCTTCGAATCCACAGATAGGGCTATGCCGGCACCCTTGATCCTCAGGTGACTCCCCCTCTTCACCCCATACTCTGACTCAGGTTGTGTCAGAGGAACCCCAGGGCCTTTCAGACCAGGAAGCCAGTAAAGCAGCTCTAATAAGGCTGACAGAGGAGGTATGTCTGGCTCTCCCCATGGGTTGAACATTCTCCCAACTTCTAAGTTGTATGGTACCCCACCGGTGAGTGGTGACTTATCTCCAGGTACAAAGGCTTCGGCTGTATCTGCAGGACGAGCGACCTGGGGTAACTGAGGTTCTCAGGGATTCAGAGAGAGCCTGGAAACCTTCAAAGGCACCCACTCAGGGTCCCACATTCAAGACTGCAGGAAGCCCTGATGAACGTTTGCGGGCGCTGTACGGGATACACGCAAGACGCGTGGCAGAGACCGAAGCACAGGGCGCGGCTCTGCAGCGACGTAGCGAGGGTAAGGGCATTCGAGACACAGGGACCCCTTCTGGCCCTTGGACTTGAGGCTGCTGGGCCACATTCCCACGAGCCCCGTGTCCCCTCAGAACTGAGCAGGCGCCTGCAAGGGTTAGCCTCGTCGCAGGGCGGATCAGCTCGCCCACTCAGCATGGAGCGGGAGCTGCGGGTACTGCGGGCAGAGGCCGAAAGAACTCGGGGGGCGCTGGAAATGTTGGAGGAGCAAATGAAGCAATTGCATTCGGAGGCCGGGTGAGAGCCGAGCTGGGCGGGTTGGGTGGGGCGCGGACGGACGCTGCTGGAAGGAAGGTGTGAGGGCGAGAGGGCAGAGCACCGTGCGGGGGTCTGGAGCCAAGCCTCCTGGGTGCATCCCGCCCGCGCTCCAGGATCCGACTGAACTCCTTAAGAGCGGCAGAACTTTGTTGTCCGGGGCTACAGGCCAACGCGGGGACTCTGGCTGCCGAGATCGGGTGAGGCCCGGGCCGAGGTCGGGCCTGGGTGGGAAGGGCAGGTGAGTCCTGCGGAGCCGCAGCTGCCTCTTCCTTCCTCAGGGCTCTGCGGGAGGCTTACCTTCACGGCGGGGGTCGGGACCCGGGCCTGCTGGGCCAGATGTGGCAGATGCAAGCGGAGGCGTCGGCCCTGGAGCAGCGGCGGTCGCGGATCCGCAGGGGTGAGCAGAAAGCGTCCCTTCGAAGCAGTGGCCTTGGTCCTGGCAGGAGAGGGGCATGAGGGAGCAAATCGAAATCGCCAGAGCTGCAAGGGGGCAAACCTGGGTGGTCTGTGTGGCGGTGGATAGACCAGCCTTGCCCAGGCTCCTCAGACGCCAATGGTGAGCCTGCCAGAGCCCAGTGCCAGTCACCAGATCAGAGGCAACAGGGCCAACTTGTTCACAGGAAAACATGCAGGAGATGCCTCTGGGGAGCTTCTGGCAGTAGAAACTGGAAACCAGCGTCTGGAGGCTGAAATCCTGGCTCTGCAGATGCAGAGGGGCCTCGGCCCGTCCTTGTGGGGTTAGTGAGTACCCACCCAGCCTTGTCCCCAGCAGGCTGGGCTCAGGGGAAGAGGCAGAGTTAATAATGCACAAGAATGGTCAGGAGCAGAGGGGACAGCGCTTGGACAGTGATCGCCTTTGTAGCCTCTGTTCACCAGCACCTCCAGATGTCCTGTCTTGATTCCTGCTGCATCCTCTGCCCACAGCATCCCGGGAGAGTGGACTAGTGGCAGCTTCCAGCTCACGCCTGAGAAGATGGGGAGATCCCCCACTCCTTCCCCCATCAGCAGCTCCCCCGCTGCCACCCTTTCTACCCTCTACGGAAACCCTCTTGGATGGCAAGGAAAAGGCTGTGAGGACCCAGGGCTTGAGGCAGGGCTGTTCCGTGCAGTTGACGGACCACGCTAAGGGGTCAACGCTTACTCCACAGCCACTGCTTTCTGGAGCTAGGACCACGAACCTGGGCCAGGATCCCTACTTCCTCCTACCCTCATCTGATGTTCTGGGCCCTGCACCTTATGACCCCGGGTGAGGCCTGCTGCTTCCTTGAATGAACTGATAGGGTTGCATTACTGGTTACGGAGACATACCGGGGCGGTTGGGGGCCAGCCCGGAGTGGGTGGGAAACCACATCTGCACTGAGACTTCTGTTCCCCAGGACTGGTCTGGTCGTTTTCTATGACTTCCTGCGGGGCCTTGAGACTTCTTGGATTTGGGTGCAGTTAAGCACTGGCTTGGCACGAGATGGACAGAATACAGGAAGGAGTACAGCATTGCCCCCAGCCCTCTGCTTGCCCCCACCTGCAGCTCCTGGGCCCACGGGCAACTGTGCCATTCTTGCCAGCAGGCAGCCTATTCCCAGGTTAGTGGAGATAATGGGTCCCCTGCTTGGCTGAGGCTTGTTCCTCATTCAACTTAGATCTGGTTGTTGCAGACTGCCACCCTCACCATCAGTGTCCTTGATCTGTGAGCTGCAGGCCTGGCAAGGGTCATCATGGCCGAGGGCACCAGAACCAAAGGCCTGGGCCTCACTACACCTATTTGACGAGGGTCAGAGGGTGTTAAGTGGTCGATGGCGTCTTCCACTTCGAGCCCTTCCTCGAGACAGCAGCCTCAGCCTTGGGCAGCTGAATGGAATTCCCCAGGTGAGTGTGGATAGTGGGACTAGGTCTCCTCCTTAAAGGTAGGTGCAAAACCATTTCACCTCTCCCCAGGTAGGGCAGACTGAACTTTTTCTGCGGTTGGTCAATGCAAGAGATGCAAGTGTCCAGACACTGGCGGAGATCAATCCAGCAAGTGCCCAGGACTACCAGTACCCACCTCTGGTGAGGATGGAACCCAACTAGAGCTAGAGACACCACAGATGTAGTTGGTATGGTTATTAGCCTCGTTCAGTTGGAATACTTGATCACTACCAAATGTCTGATTTTAATTCGTGATCTTCATGCACCTTATTTAGTGGATACTGTCCTAAGGGAACTCAAAGGTGAAGCTCCAGATTCCAGTAAACATGCTGCCACCCTCTACACGATCTCCCTTTTCCCCGTCCACAGGTGTCCAGCTCTTCACTGGAAACCAGCTCCCTGGCTCCAGCAGCTGGCTTTGTTGATCCCCCTCCTCCAGAACCCCTCACAGGCAGAGTCAAGGACAGAGATGAAAATTTGAGCCCTTCAAGTGTTGACCCACCAACTCCGGATTCCTAAAATGATTGTCGATTGTGAGTAGTTTTTGTGAGTGTGTGTAGGCTACAGAGACTTTTACCAGACCTAGAGTTTTACTGCTCCATATCCTGATATAAGAAATAGGAACGGATTATAAGCACCAACCATTACCACCTTACCGCAATACCAATTGTTCTTTTTCTAATTTTCATGTTTCCGGGCCACATCCAGCAATGTTCAGCAATCACTGCTGGCAGGGCTCAAGGGGCCTGTGGGGTGCCAGAGACCAAATCCATGTCTATCTTTTGTAAAGAAAGTGGTGCCCTACCACACCCCTGTACTCTCTCCACATCTACCTCTGCAAGGCAAGTGCCTTGCCCTCCTGTACGATCTCTCCAGTCCTTTAACGACGTGGCTATGAGGATTAAATGAGTATTCGGTTATCTGCAATATTGCTTGACGTATATAAATTTCACTCCTCCCAAATTATGACTGGTGCTGGTTTATGTAAAAGAGGAGCTGAAAACTAAGTGCTGAATGGATCTGCTCCATTCATGGCCAACAAAGGTCCAAAGGGCTAGCTAGAAGCAACTACATGCAATACCCGTGTGTCCTGATGAGTTTGGATGAGGCTGAACATTTCTCCCCTTCAAACTGCCTTCAGTAAATAATTTCAGTATGTTTTAAGAGGCAAGTTCCCCTTTTCTCACAGAAATCTCAGCCAGGCTACTCTTTGGCAAATCCAAGTGCTTGTAGCTTGTGAAAGGTTTCAAGTCTTGGTTTTGTATCTTCTTTTCAAAATTGTATCTACTTTTCAAAATGACTGGCCTGCAGATGTAAAGATGTATGTTTTGCTCCCTCAATGTTCTTTCTGTAACTCCTTTTGATGACGTCACTGTCTTGCGCCCTTTAGAGGTACCATGATCTATATAAGGAGATTTTGGGGGCTCTCTGGGGGAACACGTGTTTGAGAGAACTGAGAGAATGGGGAACACAGGCCTGAGAGTACCTGGAGATCACGTGTTTAAGAGATCTGGGCCCTCCATGACATAAATATCTTCCTTGTAATAAACTGCTACTAAGACCAACCAGCCTGACCCTCGTTTCCTTCCTTTGCCTGCCCAACGCCATCGACCTTCCTGGAGTGGGGAAAGAAACAGCCTGAGACTACGGAACACGGGCGGCTGGAGAGATAGACAGCTGCTGTCCTTTTTGTGTTTACACAAAGTTGTCTATTCTCAGCACTCTGTTATGTAATATGGCATGTAAGCCCTTGCCATCGCATTTAGTAAAGGAGAGATATAAGGAATATTAACAGCTTTAGTAAGGCAAGAGTTGATGCTGTACTGATATTCAGTATTCAGGCAGTTTGAATCCCTTTGATTTTTTTTTCTAATTGTGAAAAGTGAGAACGAAAAAAGGAATAGGATAAGTTACAGGATGAAATGTCTAGAAAACAAACTATAAGGAAGGTGTATGATACATATGATTCCCTCAAATATGTGTATATATGTATGTATGTATATTTATTTTTTAATTACATACTCACACATATATGTTCTCAAATATATATACATATATGTAAATATATCTATGTAGATATATATAGATATACATATATATTTGGGTTCTTCTCTCTTTGACTATCAAATAGGAAAAATTAGCTTTAGGAAATCAAATATCCTATTGTTCAGGTTATTCATTAGAAATACTTTTTCTCATCTTTTTCTATTTTGATATTTTCTCTTTGAATTAAAAAAACTAATTTCAGTATTTTGAGTCTAGCTGCAGATGACTGTTCATATAATCTGCTGAAATATTATTTGAGATTAAAAAGTGGGTATGGTGGCTTTTGTTCACTTTAGAGCATTAATAAGGGAAGAGTTGTAAGTGATAGCTCTTAATTATTTTCCTAATCTAAATTTCTCTCGTCTGCCTTTAGAATTCTATAAAATGTATAATGTCCTGTATTCTTAATTCTTTTCCATCACCTTAAAAATCTCCTTTTTTGATTCTGAATGGGTTCTTCCCAGGTTCTAATTTGCACATGCCTATCCATCTATAATACCATCTATAATAATACTTCATCTACATGCCAAGTTTATTTTATGATATTTTAATTTCTAAATACTTTATTGGCTGATTCTAAATATTGCATTTTTGAAATTCACTTCTTCTAATTTAAAAGTTTGTGTTGAAAGGATCCATATTAGGGCATTAAATTATTGTATGCTTCAGCTAACTTGCAACATTGCTTTCTGTAAAACTGTTT
>JAOXYA010000032.1:16403226-16416382 GCA_028565675.1 Sorex palustris
AAGTCTCCAATGGAGACGTTACTGGGCCCGCTCGAGCAAATCGATGATCAACGGGAGGGCCTTTACCTTTTATTTGGGAATTAATTTTAAATTACTCCGATCTGGGCTAGATATAAAGGAAGAAATCCTTGCAGACAGCTAGGACGTTAGTTCAGGTCCACAGTTTGATACCATAGGACTTCTAAGCATGACCAGAGGTCTCTCCTGAACAGTCAGTGATTGCCTCTGTGCATCACTGTGTGTGGTCTATACTAACTGTAAACCATTACAGAAATTATAAAAATTAAAATTCTAGAACCTGAAAAATAGCACATGAGGCACTTGCCTTGCATGTAACTAAATCAAATCTCCAGCACCACATGGTCCCCTTTGTACCACCAGGGACCACTCCTAAACACATATAGCCACTAAGCCTGCCAGTGTGGCTCAACCCACCCCCCACCCCCACCATCTTATCTGTAAATGCAACTTCTCACATAATTCTTAGTATTTACAATGCACTATGCAATTTTAATGTTTCAGGTGAACCAAGTGCTGGGAGATGAATAAGGAACTAAAGCTATCAGGACTAGTTTAATACTCAGCAACGCACGGAACCCAGCACTGAGCCAGAACAGTCTATGAGCATCATCAGGTCAATCAAAAATCAATCAGCAATCAATTACTTTTTATTAACAGTTTACACCAGTTTGAGAGACATGCTCAGAGAGTATGCATTACCTCTGTGATGGAGTCAAGGTTAATGAGAAAGACATTACTTGATGCCTTTTTCAACCTGGGAACCTATATGTAGGTAATTAATGGAAATGCCTTAATGTTCTCAATGAGATCCTAAAATATCTCCCAAGTTTCTTGGGGGTGGGGCCACATAGCTATGCTCACTGCTTACTCCTGCTGGGAATGAAGAGGACATGGGGTGCCCGGGATCGAACCTGGGTCAGCCTGGTGCAAGACAAGTGCCTTACCTGCTATACTATCACTCCATTCCCTGAATACAGTATTCCGAGCTAATGCACTTTGTTTCAAAAAATTGTATTTTACAAACATTTCTTGATTTTGCAGTCTCACCAAAATATTAACAGCAGAGAGATGTATAAATCAGATTCTTTGGTTATTCCGCAATCATGTCGGTTGACTTCATTCTATGCACTGATTACATAGAACAATAAACTTAGCTCATAGACTAGAAAATCTTTATGCCCTAAATCTTCAAATTTTTCACTTGAAAATCACATTCACTCTGATAATTAGAAAAAAGCAGACCATTATTTGTATTATAGACAGTGACAATCCAAAAGGTGTTTGTGGCAAGCTAATTCTGCTAGAGTACTAAAAATGCCAAACACCATGCCAGTCAGCAGTAGCCAAAGTATCATACCACATGCTACTATGTGTGGCCCAACTCCCAAAGTACTACCAAGTACACAGTCAGAAAGATAGTACAGCAGGTAGGGGAGTGTTTGCCTTGCACACGGCTAACCAGAAGTCCAAACATCAACAATCCATATCAACCCCAATCCCACCAGGAGTGATCCCTGAGCAGTCAAAACTAAGCCTTCAGCACCCCAAGATGTGGGGGGGGGGAGGGGGAAGAAAAAGAGGGAAAGAGTGAGGGTAGGAAAGAGTGAAGGTAGGAGGAGACAGGGGAGAACTGAAATTAAGATCCCAAAGCCTTTTCCACTCCAGAAGCCCATGTTCTCGCTTGAATCTTTTCCTTCCCCCTTCCATTTCCCTATGTTTCTTTCAATAAATCTATTTTACTTCACTCAAAAAAAGAAAAAAGACAACAAACAATTAAATAAAAGCCTGAGCTGCGCATCCCAGCCATTCTCTTGCTGGCTATGTAACATAAGGCAAACATCCGCCCCCCCCTTGGATGGGGGGGGGCCACACCCAGCCTTGTGCAAGGCGAAGGCCCGACTTGCTGTACTATCACTCCCATCCTCAACAGGCAAATCTAACCTCTTCCAGTCACATTTTCTGTAAAAAAGAAACTGGGGGCCGGAGTGATAGTACAGCGGGTAGGGCGTTTGTCTTGCACGCCGCCAACCCGGGTTCCATTCCCGGCATCCCATATGGTGCCCTGCGCACCGCCAGGAGTTAATTCCTGAGCGCAGAGCCAGGAATAACCCCTGTGCCTTGCCGAGTGTGACCCAAAAAGGGGGGAATAAAAAGGAGCCTCGGGTCTGGAGCAATAGCACAACCGGTAGTGCATTTCCCTAGCATACTGCTGACCCGGGTTTGATTCCCAGCATCCCATATGGTCCTCCGGGGCACCGGCTGGAGTATTTCCTGAGTGCAGAGCCAGATGTAACCCCTGTGCATGACCAGGTGTGACCCACTGTCACTGTTCATCAATTTTCTCCAGCGGGCCCAGTAACGTCTCCGGTGTGAGACTTTGTTGTTACTGTATTTGGCTTATCAAATGTCAGGGGTAGCTTGCCAGGCTCTCCCAGAGGGGCGGAGGAATCAAACTCAGGTCGGCCACGTTGACTGCGTGCAAGGCAAAGGCCCGACCCGCTGAGCTATTGCTCCAGCCCCAGGCATGACCCAAAACAACAAGAACAAAAAAATTTTTTTAATTAAAAATAAATAAAAAATTTAAAAAAGGAGTTTCAGACCAGAGCTGTAGTGCACTTGCCATGCATACTCATGAGATCCTTGGTTTGATCCCCAGCACCCCCATCTCTCCCCCCAGTGAGCCAGAAAAAGAGCACAAAGGTTACTAAAGCCTAAGACATGATATACCCTTTTGATCCCTAGTCCCACCAAACACTGCTAGATGTGACCCTGGAAGTCCTAGCACCTTGGAACACAGGATCCTTGCAGCACCTGCATCCTCACATTTAACTGCAGGCCATCACTCCAGATACCCCAAAAGTACCACCAGGAAATCTGAGACGGGTAAAGGGAGAGATAAAAGTTGCTTCTTAATCAGTGTGAAGGTAACATAAGAACAATACATTTATATAAGATCTGAGGCCAGACAGAGGGACAGCAACACAGGTAGGGAGACTGCCTTTCAATGGACAACCCAGGTTCGATTCCCAGTATACCATATGGTGCCAAGCCCACTACCAGATGTGCCCCCCACCAATCCAAATCATCAACATCAGATCTAGGGTTGGAAACCTGTATCCTGACTTACTGCCTGACCCTAAACAGGTAACCACTAAGGTTGAATTTACATACCATCTACTACAAAGTATTAGTTTCCAACCAAAAGTAACTATGTCAGAAATCAATGTTACCTGTGATTCAAAGTCTAAACTAATTCAAAATCTGTTATATACAACAGATCTTTGTATATAAAATATGTTCATCATCGTTAAGATTAAGACATGGGAGAGTTTGTGTTTAGTTTTATTTACTTAATAAGAAATTCAGTTCTTGGGGCTGGAGAGATAGCCTAACGGGTAGGGCGTTTGCCTTGCACGTGGCCGACCCGAGTTTGATTCCCAGCATCCCATATGGTCCCCTGAGCACCACCAGGAGTAATTTCTGAGCGCAGAGCCAGGAGCAACCCCTGTACAACGCTGGGTGTGACCCAAAAAGGAAAAAAAAAAATCCAGTTCTCTGCCTTTACCAATAAGAATTCTTTGTTTAATTGATAGCCCAATCATGATGCCATTTGACCAATTCACTCCAGATTAACAAACTTCCAGTGACTGGAGTGCAGGGACCTACACACAGGTCAAAGAATTTACATGAATGAGCTGCAAATACTCATAATGGTCTTCTAGAGAACTCTTAAAGCAGTCTGGCAATTATGTGAAGACTATACCTGTGATTATTAATACCAATGTTAGGTGAACCTTTGACAGTAGAATCCTCAAATGATAGCACAACTCAAGGCAGACGTGCCAATTACATAATTACTAATTAGAGGCTTATATTCTTGATAAAAATTAATCACAATTGACCAAAACTATACAAAGCACCCCACCACTTTACAAATACTCAGTCCAGCAGCCAAAGCAAGCATGAAAATGAGGGGCAAAGCAGCAAGCGAGCTACAAGTTTTCAAACGATCTTTAAGATTACTCGCTATTGTGAATAAGCCTCTAAACACTGAAGACTACAGAGGGACACCAGAATCTTACACTGGTGATAAATGCCTTTCATTAAATGGCATGCCTGGTTAAGTGTACCAACTCAGGGGATTCTACTGCTCCAAACCTGCTTTCTAAAGCAGAAAAAAGAAACCAGGTGAACAATAAAGAAAATCCAAAGGCATGCAAGTGAACATCCATTCAGCATTCTCTGCCAGCCTACTCCACTATTCCTTACCATTCCACCCCTTATATAACCTTTTTAGCCTCTTTTATTGGCTAGTGTGACATAAGTTAATGATTGCTAGCCAAGTCTCACAAATCAGAGCCTATTTTGCAGTTAGTAGAAGCATTAGTTTATAAGCCAGCTAAGAAAACTCGCCTTAACTTGCTCACAACCTTAAATTTTTATTTAGAAAAAATCCCGATTATTTTCAGCCCTTTCCAAATCCAAAGGCAGACAGAAAATTCTGAATGGAAGGCTAACTTTTACCCGTGATTAGTGTGTCAAATCCAGAGTACACGCCACCCACTGCAGCTCTTTCATATCCCATGTTACCTTCACCCTCTTTCATCTGTTCTTCTCTCTCTTCTGTCTCTTCATTAGCAGCTAGCTTAACTTTGTCTTCAGGAGATGTCTCAGTATCCCCCTGGGTTACTTTGTTCTCAACCCCATCTCCAGCTGCAGCTGCCTCAGCTTCTTCTACAGACAACTTAGTATCCTGACTAGGTTCTACTTCCGCACTGACCTCACCTAATCCTGAGCCATCCTTTGTTTCTGTCACTCCTGCAGAAATGTCTGTTTCCATAACTGTCTGATCTCCTGCAGCTGACAAGCCACTAACTGTACCATCCTCAGGGAGAGCTGTGGTTTCCTGCCCTGCCTTCTCCTTCATTTCTGGTTCAGCTCCTCCAGCTGATGCCTCTGGACCTGCTGCCATCACCTCCGGTGACTCTTCAGCAGGAATTACTTCTTGCGCGAGCACTGGCTCAAGAGCAGCCTTTCCTGGCTCATCTTCAGGGGCAGCTACCTGCGTCTCTGACTCATTACCGCCGATATCAACTGTTGGATCTATAGACTTTGCTTCTACCTCCACTCTAACACTCTGCTTTTCTAAATTCACAACAGGCTGCTCTTCTGAAGCTTCTTCTGGCTTCTCCTTTACGTTTACAAGTACTTCTTCCTGCTTCTCCTGAACAGCTTTTGCAACACACTCTTCTTGGACACCCGTGCCAGAAAGTGCTTTTCCCTCTTCAGCATCTGGTACTTCCTGCTCTGACTTCACAGAAGTGACATCAGTTTCTTTCAGTCCTTCTGGTGCTGATGTTCCTTTTGCCTCTTCAGTGGCTTCGGTTAATTGATCTGAAGTTGATTCAGGTTTTCCCAGTAGTTTCTCTGAAGATTCACTGACATCCATATCTTCTCTTCCAGCCTTCTCCATTTTGGTGCCCTGTTCTTTATCAGCTTCAGGCTTTGCCAGAGACTTTTCTTCTAGTTTTTTTGCTTCTTTTTCTTTCATGGCGTCATAAACCTGTTCTCTCAACTCTTCCCTTGCTTCCTCTACATGGTTAAAGAACATGAAGCATAAACACGTCTTCGAGTTTAACGATAAAGGTATAAATGGAAACTAAAAATGCATACCCTTTAAGCCCTCAAAACAACCTCGCTTTAATTTTAGCAGATGACCTAACCACTAGCTGCCCCTTAGATAAGCAAAGGGCAAAGTTCAAGCTAGCAGCGCAGCTTACCGCAAAAGAAACCCAAGCTCCTTAATGTTTTACTTGAGCATTCGGATTATCAGTTAGGTAAGAAATGCCAAGCTTTAAAGGCTCCTTTTAAACATTAGAAACTTTCAGCCAATACTTTTAGAAATTAGGACTTCTTGAACACAGAAAGCAAAGTGAAAAAGCTCCCAAAGCAATGCTATTAATGCTATTATGTAACTGAGCAGCACAGACTTAAAATTTTACATAAGAATATTTAGCTTCTGGAATATTTAAGTACCAATCTTATTTGGGTTAAGTTATCCTCTTACAAAAGTCTGCTGTCAGTTTCAATGACTGGCTACTTCTGCTGCAGTCACCAGCAAATATAAGAAGGCAGGTGCCATTCCAGGCATGTTATAGCAGAGATGCCCTATTGTTATCTCTTGGGTACAAAAAATAAACGTCGCATCTCTTGAATACCACATGCAACTCCACATACCATCTACGTTATCATTATTTTCTACCAGAGATTCATCTTCTGCTTTGTCTCCTTCCTCCTCTTCCACATGCACACCTTCCAGGGCATTTCCCAACACACCATTCTCCATTCTAGGAGAACAAAAGAAGAAAGCACCAGAAGTATGATGGCTGGAACCTAACAATTTTGCTAAATAGATACTAATTTTTCAATTAATACTCCTATTATAAAGGCAACAGGAAGCAAGTGCAGAGACTATACATTCTAAAATTCGTAGAAGAAAAGTAGTGATCACTACACATCTAATAGATCACGGTAGTAAGAGCGTTAAGAGGAAATAAGCATACCCCACCATCTAGCAACCTGGAAAATAAACTGTCAAAAGAACAACATCTGGGCTGGAGAGATAATAAGTACAGCGTCAATTGCTTTGCATGTGGCTGTCCTGGCTTTTATCCTGGGCACCACATGTGGTCCCCGAGCACTTGAGGTAAGCCCTGAGCACAAGGTTTAGCTCCAAGATTGAAAAAAAATTTAAATTTTTAAATTAAATCTCCCAACTTCACATCTGTGCTTACTTCTCTGTATCACCAAGTATTCCAGCAAGATTTACATTACTTTCCAGGAAACATGCACAAGCACCTAATAAATAGCCCTAGCATTGCTGGACGGGAAATGGTCCCCAGATTCCACAAGCACTGCTGGGGAGGCCTAACAGCAAATCAGTATGTTCCACATGATTATAAAAATTTATTTACCAGAAATGAAATTAAATAATTATCGTTTTTATACTATCAAATACTCTTAAAAGTTATTTACTTAATAAACTCAGGAAGAAAATAGATACTAATTTTCCAACTGTCTACTTACTTTGGATTTTGGCCACATCTGGTGGTACTCAGGGGTACCACATGCAGTACTAGGATTTTGAACCACAGTTGCAACTACTATAGCTGCATGCAAAGCAAATGCCAAACTCCTGTACTATCTCTCCAACTCCTAGGTAACTAGGTAAGACTACTTATTAGACATTCTCACAAGCTAGTGTTTTCATACTGTCCTTAATTCATCCTTGTTAAATGTGAGTTGGGGGGTTGGAAGGGCCACAGCAGTAGTACACAGGGCAAGGCACTGGCCTTGTACACAGAGGACCCAGGTTTGATTTCCCCAGCACCCCATATGGTTCACTGCTATGGGTGATCCCTGAGTGCAGAATCAGGAGTAAGCCCCGAGCACTATCAGGAGTGACCCAAAATCCAAAACCAGTAATAGTAAAGATGATAGGGCACAGCTGAGAATATATTTAAAGAGTATCTATCTAGGGGCGAACAGGACAGTAGAGTTGGACAGAGCACTTGCCTTGCAAGCAGTCAACCCAAGTTTAATCCCCAGCTTCCCATATAGTGCCCTGAGCACCACCAGGAATGATGCCTGAATAGTGCGCCAAAAGTAAGCCCTGAGCATCACCAGGTGTGGCCCAAAAACAAAACAAAAAGATATTAAGGTAGGAAAGATAGCACAAAGGTTAAGGCACTTCCCTTACATGGAACTCACTGAATTTGAGCACAGTACCACACAGTCCCCTGAAAAGAGCCACGTAGCCCTTTCATAGTACCAGTTTTAAGGGCACCAAAAAAACTGCCAGTTTCAGCAGCACCTAGTACCGCTGACGCTCTGTGGCGAAAAACAAAACAAGACGGCCAGAGATAATACAGGGAATTAAGATACTTGCCTTGCAAGCAGCTGACCCTGGTTGAGTTCTTAGCACCACATAAGACGTAGTAAGGTCCCAAGCATTGCCAGGAATGATTCTGAGCACCACCAGTTGTGGCCCAAGCCACCCCCCAAAAAGGTTTTTCTTGGCTTCTAACATCCTCAAAAGTAAACACCTAGCACAAGAGGAAGGGCCCTTGCCTTGTACACCACTGACCCGAGTTCAATCCCAGGCACCCCATATGGTGCCTAGAGCTAGGAGTAACTCGAGCACTGCCGGTATAGCCCCAAAACAGAACAAAAAAAAAAAAATCAACATCTAACCATAACGTTGCATAAACAAGTTCATGTCAGTATATACCACTAGTGGGGCTCACACTTTGATGTGGCTTAATTAACACAAATTATAGCATATTAAGTGTCTTTCAAAGCTTTAATCATGCATTTGTCCGACCCCAGTTTGACTCCTGGCACTGCACATGCTGCCCTACGCACCACCAGAGTGGCCCAAAAACAAAAACAAAGAAAACAACTTCCATCAGTAATGGATGATAATTCGGCAGGCCGAGCCTTTGCCTTGCATGCAGTTGACCAGGGTTCAATTCCCAGCACCCCATCCCTATGGTCACCCAAATGGTGCCAGAAGTGACCCCGGTGCAGTCAGTTATGGGTAAGCCCCTGAACACTGCCCAGGAGTTCACGTGGCCCAAAAATCAAAAATGTGCATCAGTTTTTCGTGGTTCTTCCAAACTCCCTCTAAAATGAGTCTCAGCTCATATGAAATCTCAGAGTCAATAAAACTGTTTTAACAAATCTTTAACAGATCATTAAAGGTTATGCAGAACATCTTACAAACTGCAGCTTAAAAGACATACCTTGCCAATTCCAAAAGTGATTTCCCATAGAAAAAGAAGGCTTCGCCACACTCATTAGCTGTTTCTCCATACTTCTTACCTCTATAAAGAGAACAAACATCTAAGATCTGAATTAACATCTAGGCTACAACATTTATTTCCAGTTCTTTATCAAATGACACCAGTACAGAAAGTCCTGCTAGAAAGACCCCTCCATACTTTCTAAGACAAAATCTAAAAAGCAATGAATGATGTTTCAATCCCTGCAAAGAGGGTCAAAGATATTGCGGGACGTAAGACACTTATCCTGCATGTAGCCAACTTTGGTTCATTCCCAGCAATGCATATACTCACTCCATTAAGCACCATCAGGTCATACCTGAGCAGAGAGCCAGAAACAGACCTGAGCACTGCCAAGTGGCTTAAATCCCACTCCACCCCGACAAAAAAAAAAAAAATCATCATCATCATCATCATCTGGGGTTAGGAAGGGAGAAGGAGGATGCTTTAAGTTTTGGGTTTTTTTGTTTTGTTTTGTTTTTTTGGGTCACACCCAGCAATGCTCAGGGTTTACTCCTGGCTCTGCACTCAGGAATTACCCATGGTGGTGCTCAGGGGACCATATGGGATGCTGGGAATGGAACCTGAGTCGGCTGCGTGCAAAGCCTTACCTGCTGTGCTACTGCTCCAGCCCCCGGATGCTTTAAGTTTATGTTGCCTATCTTTTGCTGATAAAGGGTAGCAGGTAGGGCATTTGCCATGCATGTGGCCAACACAGGTTCAATCCCTGGTACCCTGTATGGTCCCCTGACCCCACCAGGAGGGATCCCTGAAAGCACAACTGTGTATAGTTCTGTAAGCTTCTAAAAATCTTCTGGGTTATAATTTAAGATCAAACTACATTCACAGGGGCTTGAGTGGTAGCATAGCAGGTAGGGCGTTTGCCTCGCACGCAACAAACCTGCACGGCCAGGAGTAATTCCTGAGTGCAGAGGCAGGAGCAACCCCTGTGCATCACAGGTGTTCTGTTCCGAGATCACTGAGCCCAGAGCCAGGCCCGAGGCACAGCTGGGTGTGCACCCCTTCAACAACAAAAAAGGATAGTAAGATCCATAGAAAGACAGTGTGATAAAAACAAGAGCATTCTTTGTCCCTTGGTTTGGCTCACAAGGTTTTCATCCCTTTTAACTTTGGGGGGGAAGTCCTCCAAAGCAGTGTAGAGGGAGAGGGGAAGGAACAAAGGCGCCAACTGAGCTGGCAGTTTAAGGCAAGGCTGCTTGGGTCCTGCAGTACCCGGGATACCGAAGTCCTGGCAGAGCTGGGGGCTTCCAGGGCTGCACCCAACAATGCTAAGGGAACATAAGGAGCCAGGAACCAAACCCAGATGAGACACATGCTAGACATGTGCCCTAACCACAGTACTATCTCTCGTCCCTACTTTTAATTTTTAATCATAAAATCTTGCTTAAACAAATTACTAAATCTGTTATATTTCTCTTCTACAAAATGGAAATCTTACAAATTTAGTAAGCTACCCTAACAACTGGCTGAGCACATTCTTTACATCTGGGTGGCATAGGTTCAATATTTGGCACTGCATGGTCCCCTGAGCACCACTTAATGTCCATCCTTCTAAACAGAGCCAGGAGTAGCCTCCGAACACTGCAGGAGGTGGCACCCCCCCCTTCAGGATAACACTGGTTTGTGCTTTCTCTTCTACCATAGAGAGCTTAGGTTTACTGAGTAATAACCATCACAATGCTCCCAAAGCACTCCCATTTCCTCAGTATTCACCTTTAATTTTTCTGTTCTCTGCTTTCTCTACCTGTTAATCACTCATTTCCCCTAAACAGTACCTGTGTGACTTGTAAAGTCAAATTCCTCAGAAATCTCTGGATTTGTTTTTAAGTGAAATATTGCTTTTCTCTTTCCCTTATGTCCTTTGCATAGTTTACTTCAGAGCAATGTTCTTTTTGTATAGACACAGGAAGACAGTTAGTACTATGCTTTTGTAACTTGGGAGTTAACTGACTCCAAATAATATTTACTCCTGGGCATCTGTCATATGTACTCGACTTAAGCCTCAGTTGCCATTAGTTCCTAGCACCCCAAAGGCAGGGTCCCGAAGAAGGGACTGGATCAACCCAGAGTAAGCTGTAAACTACCCTGGCATCAAAACAGGACAGGCCAAGCACCATAATACTTAACTATAAGTTAAGAGCATGGTCATGGACAAATTCTGTCATGATCCAAAGAGAAACAACTGGACAAGGACTCTACTGGGGTTTGGAAAGACTAATCTGGTCTGAGCACTATAGTCTGGGATCTACAGCAAAAAGTCCCCGTAAGAGCCATCCTTTAAGCTTAATATATCTCTTGACCAGGTTGGAGCAATAGCACAGCAGGTAGGGCATTTGCCTTGCACATGGCCCATGTGGCTGACCCGAGTTCGATTCCTCCACTCCGGTAAGCTACTGAGAGTATCTCGCCCGCACAGCAAAGCCTGGCAAGCTACCTTTGACGTATATTCAATATGCCAAACACAGTAACAAGTCTCATGATGTAGATGTTACTGGGCATTACTGGGCTTGAGCAAATCGATGAACGGGAGGGCAGTGCTACAGTGATATATCTCTTACTGTGTCCATACAAAATGACTAGAAGATTATTAAGAAGTAAACATGGGGCTGGAGCGATAGTACAGCGGGCAGGGTGTTTGCCTTGCACACGGGTGACCAGGGGTCGATTCCCAGCATCCCATATGGTCCCCTAAGCATCTCCAGGAGTAATTCCTGAGTGCAAAGCCAGGAATAACCCCTGAGCATTGCTGGGTGTGGCTCAAAAAGCAAAAAAAAAAAAAGTAACCGTAAGGTGACTGTTTAAGTGGTTATGGACTAAGGAAAGGAGAAATGTGGCCTAGATATAATTCCTAAGGGACCTCCTGGCAGATCTTTGTCTCAGAAGAGCTTTCCTGGAAGGAAGGGCTTTACATATGTTGATTGTGCTAACTAACCTAGGTGTGGTTTATCCCCCAACCTTGGGAGGTGGAGGTCTGGAGAAGGCTGCAAGACAAAGCTCAGAGAGACTAACATGGGGGACAGAGGAATACACTGAGACCCGGAGGAGGCAGAGGGAGACGGGATTAGAGAAAACTGCAACTGATCACCAACCAGCCTGGCAGCCCCGTTCCCTCCTTCATGCATCTTCTGGGAGTGGCAGCAGGCCGGGGTGGGGAAGTGGCTCATGGCCACCTAATGCATGTAGAAAGAAAGAGCGGGAGAAAGAGCTTGCTGCTGCACACTCACTTATTTTTTGAATACACCCCCCCCCCAATACCGTTAAGACTAATTCAATATGCACATTAAAACAAAACTCAAGAGCTGGGGAGATCTTAACTAGCTAAGTGCATCTGTGCATGCAAGGAGGCCCAGATTTGGGAACAGAGATAGTACAACGGGTAAGGGAGTATGCAGCTTGCGTGGGCTTGATACCTAGTACCCCATATGGTTCTGAGTCCTGCCAAGAGTGGTCTCCAAATTAAAAAGGCACAGGAAGAAGGACTGAAGAAATAGTATAGCAGGCAAGGCGCCTGCTTGCCTGTGTACGAAGTCAACCTGGTTGAAACCCTGGCAACCCTTATGGTCCCGAGTCCTGCCAGGAGTGATCCCTGAGCACAGAGCCCAGAGTAAGTCCTGAGCACCGCTGAAAAAACTACCAGATAGTGGGAGGGTGGGGGATGGGCAGAGTTTAAAGTGCTTATCTTGAATACAACCAAAATCAATTCAATCCCAGTCATACACTACATGTGGTCCCCTGAGCTCCCCGAGGTGTGTTCCCCCAAAAAATAAAACCATATTCCAGAGTTAGAGAGAGTTCAGTAAGCTTGAGCATATGTAAGTTTATGTTCAAGCCCATTCCCTACATAGTCCCCTGAGCACTACAAGAAACCCTGGAGGGGGAAGATGGGTATGCGCAGGAACCACCTGATCCCCACCAGATGTGGCCCCAAAACCAGAAAGCGCGGGGGGCAGGGGGTAGGGATGGGGGTTCTATTGGGAAATAGCTCACGGTTAGTTTACATGCTTTGAACACAAGGAGGCCCTGTTCAAGAGCTAAGTGCAGTTCATAAACAGTCAAATATGGCCAAAATCTTTAAATACACATACCACATTTGTAACATTTCATATACAAGGTAATCATGCATTTTAAAATTAAAAACCTTAATCAACATAAAATGCTGGCTTTACTCTCAGCACATCAGTAAATAAATACCAGATTTTAAAGTGTGACAAAAGAAGGCAGAGAATAGTAATCATGCAACAAACTAACATTGATACCCAGGAATACTTTCA
>JAOXYA010000032.1:16432163-16443937 GCA_028565675.1 Sorex palustris
AGCACCGCCAGGAGTGATTCCTGAGTGCAGAGCCAGGAATAACCCCTGAGCATCGCCGGGTGTGACCCAAAAAGCAAAAATAAAATAAAATAAAATAAAATGGAAAAACCTCAGATCTCTCCACCTGATGGTATTGTTTTGAAAACCTGTTGGGGTTGTGTTTTGCAAGGAGCGTCTTGATGTTTGACTTGGGGGCCATACTCAGCACTTCCCAGGGCTTACTCCTGGCTCTGTGTTCAGGGATGACAAGTGGCGGTGCACCGGAGAACAAGCGTGGTGCTGAAGATCCAACTGGAATGCATACAAGGCAAATGCCTCCGCCCCTGGACAGTCTCTCTTCTCTCTGGCCCTGTGATAAGTGTTTCGTAACCCCTAGGGCCACACAAAACAAGGTTTCTTATACATATGGGACTAGGAAACATTCTGTAGGGCCTCATACCTACACCCTACAACTCAGCTGCAGATCTGGCCACCATAGTAACAACTTTTTTGGAACACACCTCACATACAATAATAGTCACCCTTTAGTTAAGTATACATTTCAGTGTTTTTTTAAAGTGCATTTAACCATCATTACTAATTTCAGAACTTTTCATCACCTCAAAAAGGAAACCTCTCCTCCCCTCTCCTTTCATCTCTTGGCAAGCGCTAATCTAATTTTGGTTTCTGTGGATTTGCGTACTCTGGACATTCTATATAAATGGAAGCATACAATATGTCATTGCTGGTTTTTAAGTAGGGGTGTAACATAGATTTGTATTTTACAAAGAGCATGCAGGCGGGAATGAGAAAGGCGAGTTATGGAGATCTAGTCTGGAAAATCAGAGATCGGTGTGAGGAGTATTGAGGAGGATCCAAACTATGACAGCAGGAAGGAGGGGTGAAGAGAGAGGGACCTACCTGAAAAACGTTCTGAAGATAAAACTGTTTGGGGTCTACGGAATGGATCCCAGTTTCTAGCTTAACAAACTGGGTAGAAAACGAAAGTACCAGTGATCAAAATTCTACTAGGATTTTCACTTTAGGGAGTAAAAGATGAGTTCAGGCTTACATATATGAAGTTCAACAAGTGATCAGTAGATGTTCAGAAATAAACTGAATATACAGATCTGAAGCTTGAGGGAAAAGATCAGGACTGAGGGCACCCATTTGGGAGTCATCAGGACAGAAATAGTAATTAGAGGAGAAATGTGGGAAAGGCTTCAGAATAGAGCACAAAGGCTTCAGAATAGAGCACAAGAAATATGTAGGGATGAAATCCTCATCCTTTTGGGATAGGAATTGTTTGGGAATCTGCAGATTAGCCAACAGTAAAGAAGGAAATCCAGAATGTATTGTAGAAACTAAAAGAGAAGAATAAAAAAAGGAGCAGGAATAGCCTCCAATAGCTGCCGCGGTAGCTTCACAATCACATTACTTACTCCCTAGAGCCCCAGTACTAAATGAGCCCTTAGTGCAGAGTCAGGAATAAGTTGTGAGCACTCTGGTTATGGCCTCTCCCTTCATTCCCACCCCCCCCCCAAAAAAAGCTAAAAGTGCCTTAACTATCTCTCTTGCTCCACCCCTGATTTATCATCACAGATGCAGACTACTACAACCTGGCATCTTTGGTTTTAAATATCCTGTCTTTGTCTCCGGTTCCAATGCCAGGCTCTTGGCTGTGGAGAAGCTTTAAGAGGGGTAGGGGTCACATTCCAGCCCAGAGGCAGTTGGACAATGCAGCCTGGCCCCTTGACCTAGGTCCCTGATCCCTAGGTCAATAGGTCCCTCCTTAGCTGATTCCCAGCAATTTAGAGACACTATTATGAAACCGGCAGGCTACGGCAGAGTCTGGCAAACTCCCCGTGGCGTACCCAATATGCCAAATACCAGTAACAAATGATGGGTCTCGTTCTCCTAAAGAACCTTGAATATGACACTTTCTTAAAAATCTCAGGGCTAGGACGAAGGAGACGTTACTGGGGCCTGCTCGAGGCAATCGATGAATAACAGGATGGTCGTGATCATCGTGATTATGAAACTACTTATTCCTGGGTGGGTGGTTTACAGTGAATGAACAGTTGCTCCCCATGAAGCTGAAATGGAACCTTAACGGCTCTGATACAGCCGTGCCCTTTGGCTGTGTTCTTGTCCTTACCACTGTTCCCAAGTGAACTCGACTAAGTTGTGTCTGAGGACAAAAAAGCAAATAATAGACCTAAAGACTGAACCTTGGAGACAGGAGCCCGAGTTGTTAGTGAAATAGGAGGAGGGGAGAAAATAGGTGACAGATCTACACTGCCATGGCCTCACAGACCAGTGCCCTCTTTGCATGGGCTTTGGCTGTGTAATAGGCAAGGTGGCCTGGTGCCCGTCTCCTCACAGTCAGGGAGCCGGGGGGGGGGGGCAGGAACTGAGCCAACAGGGTGAGTGGGGAAGGGCCGTGAGGAGTCAGAGTCGGTGACTGGGATCCCAGGTCAGGGTCAGCAGATGTGAGGAAATTAGGCTCCTTTCAGCTCAGGGAGAGAGAAGAGTATGGTGGCCATGTCAAGGCCAGAGTTAGGAACTGATTTATACCTGAAGGCGTAGAAGCAGAGGTGACTTGGCAAAGTCCTGGCAACTGGATACCAGCACTGGTGAGGAGGGCGAGCTGGTTTGGGTCAGATAGGGGCTTGCTGGCCCCAGAAATTTCTCTGTGAGCCAAGGATACCTACTGTCTGCTGTCTCTGGAGGAAGAGGGATGGTGAGTGCCACCCAGCTGGGGAAGGGCTATTTTGAATGCAGCTATTGGGAGAGAGCATACTGCTGCTTTGTGTTTCTTTACGAGTCACTTCGGTTCAGATCCTTTCTCTGGGGACAGAGCAGTTGTTCAGCAAACATGTCCCGAGTTTCTGTCAGGAACTGAGGACTCTGAGGAAGGAAGACCCAAACCAGAATTTGGCCCTGACAAGCTCATGGCTTCTCTGCTAGCCTGTAAGAGGAAGTAGAGAAATTAAATAGGTTGAGATGAGAAGAGAAATGAAAGTGAAAGCTAGAGAGGTCAGCTGAAAAGGTAGCTTTCCATAAAATGTGTTTTCTGAGATGAGATGTGTGAGAGAGAGAGAGAGAGAGAGAGAGAGAGAGAGAGAGAGAGAGAGAGAATGAGAGACTGAGAGAGAATGAATCAGGAAAACATTCCAAGTGGAATGGTATTTACAAAGGCAAAGATGTTAAAAAGAGGCCTGGGATTCAATTGCTGGCACCACATGGCCTTTTGAGCACCATTGGAAGAAATTTCCTTCTCCCCTCCTCAAGCAGAGCCAGGAGTCACCCCTGAGCTGTGTCAGTTGTGGCTCCAAAATAAAAAAGACCTCCAAGATCCAGCTTGACTGTGACAAGTTAGTATGACGATGTATTCTGAGAGAGACCAAGACCAGGAACAGCTGGAAGGGTGTCAGCTGATTGGTCAGAGTCTATAATTCGTATCATAGACGTAATACCAAGAGGAGTGGGATTTAGATTCTGTGAACAGTGAACGTTAACATATATGGGCATTTGTCCTGTACTGATGTTGGCATGGTCAGGTGCTGACTTTTTGGGTCTCTGCGTCTTGTAGAGAAAAGGAAAATCAGTAGTCAGAAGTCCATCCGTGTGTGGGTAGATAAAACATTCTATCAGAAGCTCCAAGAGGATAAGAGTTTCTGTTCATTGAGGTTCTCTCTGCCACTTAGAAACATGCCCAGTACAGAGAAAGCAAAGATAAATATTTGTGTTTGGAGCATGAAATATATTCTAGGAGAGCCACCCAAGAACTAAGCCTAATTTATTTCATACAGCTGTCAGTGTTGAGTCTTACACTCGGGGCGGGTCAAGAGTATGGCTCACCGGGGAGCAGAGAACAGGATTCCCGGTGGCAAAGGGGGGTGGATAACTGATTGACTGGTCCCGATTTCTGAGCCATCTCGTTTTCTTCTTTGGGAACCCCAGAACTGCCTGATAAAGAAGGATGAAAATGGCTACTCTGCGGTCGTAGCTGACTTCGGCCTGGCTGAGAAGATCCCTGATGTGAGGTGGGTAGCCCTGCTAGGTGCTAGGGTCCTAGCAGAGATTAAGGCATAGAACGTCTCTGCTACTTGCCCAGTCACCAGGGGTTGGTGATAGTTCAGCCCCAGCTCCCGAAATTTGGCCAGTCCTAATGTGAACTTGCCCTGGAGGGAGAGGAGCTCCCAGGGTCAGAGAGCTCACTCGTTTTCCATCTAATCCCACCCCACAGCACAAGGAGTGAGAAGCTGGCTGTGGTGGGCTCACCCTTCTGGATGGCACCAGAGGTTCTCCGAGATGAGCCCTACAATGAGAAGGTGAGTCTGGCTCCCCACACACTGGCTTCTTAGAATGCACACTGAGCAATCAGTGTCTGCGATGAGCTTTATGCTCAGGATCAACAGCCTTCCTGCTAGAAAGGCAGGGACCTGGCAGCTGCCCACTGAATGAACAGAATAAATGGACAGTAGAGGGCAGTGCTGGGCCGCTGAACAGGCGTGCAGAAAGTGCCCTTTCATCCCACTGAGGGGAACTGAAGTCTTGCTGTCCACCAGGCAGATGTCTTCTCTTACGGAATCATCCTCTGTGAGATCATCGCCCGCGTCCAGGCTGATCCGGATTATCTACCCCGCACAGAGGTGAGCCGTCAGCCTGGGGATCAGTGCCACTGGGCTGAGACTGTTTTGAGGCAATGGAACTATTTTGGTTTTGGTGTGAGGTTGATGGATCTGGGTATATGCGGATGGTTCTGAGTGGTGGTTCCCAGCCTCCTCTCCTGAGCAGGCCACACTAGGGAACGACTGATGACTCATTCACTCATGTCCCATTTCTTCCACAGAACTTCGGACTAGACTATGATGCTTTCCAGCACATGGTGGGAGACTGTCCCTCAGACTTTCTGCAACTCACCTTCGACTGCTGTAATGTGAGTGTCTCTTTCACCCCTAATTGACTAGGAGCTGGTTGAATCCTTTCTACAGGGTTAGGACTGTAGGGAGAGACCACCAAAAGCTTCACAAGAAGCTTATTTCACCAGTGAGTGGCAATGCATATTTCCCCTCCATTGAGCCTGCCGGGCTCTCTATAGCCCTGGTGCATGGAGAGGAAAATGCCTTTGTATTATCCAGTTCTGAGCCTGAAGCCTGAAGCCTGAAGTTCTGATAGATCCTGAGTCAGGTTTTAGCTAGATTGTGGATAAAGCAGGTCCCAAGGCCTGTGGGAAAGGTTCTTGCTAAACTTCATTTTATATCTCAGGTCTGGACATTTATCACACACAGGAGGTTCTTTGGCTTGGCTCAGGTTTCCCAAAACATGTGAGCTGCAGACCTTGAAAATAATAAACAAATACGAGGCTATGGGCTAGAACGATAGCACAGTGGGTAGAGCGTTTGCCTTGCACGTGGGCTACCTGGGTTTGATTCCTCCACCGCTCTCGGAGAGCCCGGCAAGCTACCAAGAGTATCTCGCCTGCACGGCAAAGCCTGGCAAGCTACCTGTGATGTTTTCAATATGCCAAACACAGTATCAACAAGTCTCACAATGGAGACGTTACTGGGCCCACTCAAGCATACCGATGAACAATGGGAGGACAGTGCTACAGTGCTACGAGGCTATGCCTATGAGGGATAAGACACACTGAGGTGGGGCTTGAGTGATAGTACAGTGGGTATAGCGCTTGCCTCACATGTGGCAAACCCCGGCTCGATTGCTAGTAACTCATATGGCTCCCTTGTGCAACACCAGGAGTGATTCCTGAGTGCAAAACCAGGAGTTACCCCTGAGCATCACCAAGTGTGACCCAAATAAAAAATAAAATAACAAGACACAGACTGAGAGCTCAGTGCACTGGGCATATGCTTTGCTGGGGCCTGGGTTCAACTTCTAGCACCTCATGCCCAGTACTGGCTCTGAAAACTCCTGGGTGTGTCCCCTCCAGCACCCCCCCCCCAATATCCACAAACAAAAGATACATTGGAAGGATGTTGAAATTAAAGACATCTTCCCAATCCTTGGCTTTGGGAATCGCTTCTTGGCCTGGGAACAGAAATAAACTCAAAGGCCATCCTGAGGGCGGAAGAAAGGAGGATGCCAGGCTAATAGCTGGTGTGGATGCCCACAGATGGATCCCAAACTGCGCCCATCATTTGTGGACATCGAGAAGATTCTGGAGGAAATTCTGAGACGCCTCAAGGAAGAAGAGCTGGAGGACAGAAAGCTGCAGCCCACTGCCAAGGGTAAGCTAGACTGTTCAGCTTCGCCTCAGGGAGGAAATTAGGGCCAGTGTCCTCTTTGAGGGCTGGGCTTGTAGGACCCAGTGACCAGAAGCGAGGGGAAGGGGCAGGGGATAATGGGAAAAGTACAAGGCTCTATGGGTTATGACTTGAGTTGCTCCTTGGAGTCGTTCCTCACTGGTGAAACAGGGACAGTGACCTCCACTTTGGTGCATTAAAGTATTTCATGGTGTTGGGACCAGAGCATTCTTATAGCAGGCAGGGCACTTAGCTTGCATGTGGCCGACCCGCATTCGAGTCCCAGCTCCCAAATGGTCCCCTCGCACCACCAGGAGTGATCCCTGAGTGCAGAGCCAGATGTTAGTACTGAACAGAACTAGGAGTAAGCCTTGTAACCCTGCTGAATGTGGCCCAAAACAAACAAAAAAATCGTGGTGCAAAGTACAGCTTCTGTTTGATAAAACTGGGGAGAGTACCACTGACTTGACACACTATTCCTTAGGACTCTTGGAGAAAGGACTTGGGGTGAAGCGACTGAACTCACTGGATGACAAGATCCCTCCCAAGTCCCCACGCCCAAGACGTACCATCTGGCTGTCACGAAGTCAATCAGACATCTTCTCCCATAAGCCCCCATACACAGTGAATGTCTCAGACCCCTATTACCAGCCACAACGAGGTGGTACTGCCCGCACCCACAAAGTCAACCCTTTCATTGCTCGTCAGGACCTCAAGGGAGGCAAGACCAAGCTCTTTGACCTTCCTAGCAAGTCTGTCATCTCCTTGGTATTTGACCTGAATGCACCAGGACCTGGAAATATGCCCCTGGCTGACTGGCAAGAGCCCTTGGCCCCGTCTGCTCGCCGGTGGCATTCTTTGCCTGGCTCACCAGAGTTCTTGCATCACGAGGCCTGTCCATTTGTGGGCCAAGAAGAATCATCTGATGGGCCCCCACCACTCCTCAACAGTCTCAAGTACCGTGTGAGAGAGATCCCACCATTTCGAGCATCTGCCCAACCAGCTGCTCCCACTGAGGCCATGGACTGCTCCAGTCCCCAGGGAGAAAATGGTTTGGGGCCCAGGCCCCAGAGGGCAAATCCATGCCTTCAAGATGCCTCTGAGGAGATGGAGGTAGAAGAAAAGCCCAGAGGCTTGGCTCCACTCCCATTCTCTCTCTCTTAGGCTTAAGTCTAAATATGCAAGATCAGGATGGGTAAGACAGCCTTGTTCCCATCAACCGCTTCAGCTGAAGCCACAGGGGCCCCAGGGTACACAGAGCAACCAAGCTGGGCTCAACTTTGGGGTTTCTAATGCCCCATGGCTGTGTATAAAAGGGAGGCAGCAGTTGAGAACACCTTCCTAACTAGGGCCAATAGCTGGTACCAAGTGTACGAAATCCAGCAAAAACTGGCTTACACCTGAGCCCCCAATGCACTTCCCAGACAGGATCAGAGAACTCCTAGTTCTAGTTTGTGCTGGCAGGCAGCTGTTACCCCAGGTTCTTATATCCCAGGTCTATCTCTTGCCCTTTCCTAGGGCAGATAAGCTACCAGATGGAATCTGGAGTTGACCAGGAGGCCATAAAGGATCGGTTATTTCTCGGACCTTAAGACCGGGGTGCTTCTTGCCAGTACATCTAAGACACTTGAATACTTGCTGTTTGCACTGACTGCACGGTCAGACCACATCACTACATTTCTATGCAAGGGGAGGGTAAGGCAGTGTGGTCGTCCTGGCTCTTAGCTAACCTAGTCAAAGATCCTTTCCAGTTGATTAATCTATTTTCATATTTATGACAGCGTCTTAATGTTCTGCCCTGTAAGACTTTCAACTTTGTGGTTGGAAGTGGGGCTGGTTTTGCAGACCCTTGGTCTGCTCTATGTATTTGTCTAATGTGTGAAACATCCAATTGGTTAAATAGTTTCTATATGGGTAGATTTTCTTCCCTTCCTGCTATATGGCTGGAGCTATGGGAAGATTTATTCTTATAGTCGCAATAAGAAATAACCAAAGATGAAGCTGGTCAAATATTTTCATAACTTGTTTCTGTTGATTTTTTTTTTTTTGTAAAACTTTCCCAAGATACTTTCTGATTAAAAAATAAATAAAGATGGTGTTACAGGTCTTGGTTATCTTCTTGTGTCCTTGTAATTCGGCTTGCAAGAGGTCCAGGAACAATGCTTCAAGGATGGTTCCCAACCTTCAAACCAACTCTAATAGTCGGGAGAGAGCAGCAAAGGGATGCAGGCCCCTCGGTTCCACTCTCAGCTTCTCTTCCTGGGCCCCGAGTACTTGGCAGAAGCTGGGTTAGCTGCTGCCCCAAGCCAGCTTCATCTTCTGGTTGTGAGCTTTCGAGGAACGGGAGAACTGACTCTTGGCCACCGTGAGGGGTACAGCTTTTCCACTCAGATACACCTTATTGTGGCATTCTGGTAGCCACGGTCCAGAGCTACTGGGCTGGACTCCTTGGTTCACGCCCATGTAGGCCATCACAAAACCTGTCATAAAGGCGTCAAAACCAGCCCGATGCAGTCCATCCCCAGGCACTGGGTTAGGACCGGCCTGACTTGCTGGGATTTCGGGGGTAACCAGATCAGCCGTTTCTGGTTTTGTTGCCGTAAGCCCCATCCCTAAGTCATTTTTGGGAGCTTGCTCAGAGTCAGTCTGTTCGCTGGTCTCTTCCTCGGCTGCCTCCTCCTCAGTCTCCTTGACCCTGAGGTCATCCCCACAGACTTGCTTTGTGGGAGGGCCATCCTCAGCCCCTCCAGATGTCTGTTTTCCAGGCAGTCCCAACAAAGCCCTCCGCCGTTTTTCTCTTCGTCGCCGTCGCCGCCGCTTGTCCTCCACCACAGCCTCATCAGTGTCGATGATAAGGTCAATATCGTGAGATCGAGGACACTGTGGTCCCAGGGGGCACCAGCCATAGGCCTAGAAGCAAGACAGAAGCTTAGAGGTTCCAAAGCATCAGGTGTAGGCGTCTCCCAAAGGAAACCAAGGACAGGGGAGGGAAACAAGCAGCAGTGCCCTCACCGAGAAGTTATCACAGATGTTGGTGGAATGAGGACGGTGATTGGTGGGGGGCAGGCAGCAGCGGTAGTCGATATGCGCCCTCATGCTGGCAGGATAGCTGCAGAACTCCAGGATGAGATGTGGGCGGCCGGCTGCCCGCTGTTTCCCATTGTCCCGCTCACTGTAGTGATTCAAGGGGGAATTACTTCATGAGCAGGGGTGTTAGGTCTTTTGTTTGTTGCTGAATCCTCTGCATCCAAAACGGCGCCAAGCACAGGGTAGGTGCTCAAGAAACATCTTCAGCAAATGAATGAAGCAGTCCCACCCTTTCCCCTCAACCAATTCCTTACCACTTCCGGAAGGCATATTCTAGGTAGGAGGCCACGAAGCGGGCATGAAATTCAGCTGCATATTTGGTGTCATAAATGCCAGCTGGGAACATTTCACACAGGTCAGCGGTGAAGGTTCCCAGGGTCTCAGGCAAGTGCGCATAGAAGTTCTGGTACAGGAATACCAAATCTATGAGACCATTGTGTAGCACCAGGGGCCGCCGGGCCCGGATGAGCTCCAGGAACAGAGTCCTCACTGACTGGCTCTGGCTCTCATCACCCTGTGTGGAAAGAAAGGGTCACTGGGAAGCACAGAGGCTCTGCCCCTGCACCCCCAGTTGGAAAGCTGTCCCTCTGCGAAGACTGACAGCAGTCTTGTTTCCCCAGCCCTGTCACTAGTGATTCCCCAGACTTCCTGAGGAATAGATTCTCCCTGTCTACTCAGCTTGGGAGGAAGAAATGAAGCCACAGAGGTGTCTCAAGGATGACACCAACCTTGTCATTGCCCTTGTGGTAGGGGATGCCTTGAGCATACTGACGGTTGAAGTTGAAGCCGTGCTGTACCAGGAACTGCACGGACTTTGGCTCTATGACATATTCCTCCATGCACAGCAGGGTCAGGTTGAACACCTGGACCAGGTACGAGTGTTCCTCCTGGGAATGGAAAAGGGTCTGTCACATCACCCCCACACCTGATCTCAACCCTCGCCCTGGTAGTCAAAGACCCAGACACCAACCTTGTCTGGCTGCTGCTTGAAGCAGGCGAACCCCAGGGAGAGGACAGAACGGGTTCTGGCAGCATGACACACAGCCTTGTAACGATCTTCGATGCACCTTGGGGTTGGGTTTGGGAGAAGCTATAACTGGGTGCCTAGGAGGACCCAAACCACCAAGGATCGTGGCCTCCAGACCAGAGCTGAGACCTGGGTGTCATGCCCAGGGTGGGACTAAAGAGAAAGGGCTGGGTGCTGGTATGATGGTAAAGTGGGTAGGTGCTTGCCTTGCATGCAGCCAACCAGGGTTTGATCCCCAGCATCCCCTATGGTACCCCAAGCCCAGCCAGAACTGGTCCCTGAGCACAGAACTAGGGCTAAGTCCTAAACACCACCAATCCCAAATAAAAAAAAAAAAAAGGAAAAAAGGAGAGAGAGAAAAGGACTTATACTTACTGGTTCAGCAAACTTTTCCTGTCCCCAAGCCCACTCAGTTCCTAAGGACGGGGGAAGGGCGTGTTTAGGTCTCAGGCACCAGCCCTTCCACAACCTCTTGCCCTCCTGATTCCCCGACCCTCACCGTGTCCACAGCCACAAAGCTGGCAGTCTTGATGGCCAGCAGGAGGGACGGCCACATTTCCTTGAAGTTGTCACTTTGCACGTCCACCACAGGCACCTGGACTACTAGCTCCTCTCCAGATTTGGTGCTTTGGCTGATACCTCCTGGTGACAAGGAAGCCGACAGATGTTAATACTAAGGCACCAGTCAGAGGAACATAAGCAAGGCCATAGTTGGGACCCTGAGGGTAGTGTGAACCGAGACATGAAACGGTGGTCTTCCCCTCAAACCACTGTATCTCACAGCACGAATACAAGTCTTAGAGTGAAGAGTGTTCTGAATTTGGGGAGAGGAAATAGGGGCCTTCCAGTTGCTTCTGTGAGATTTCGGGGAAATTACACCCCTCTCAGCCTCTGTAGAAGACAGAGGGATCTAGATCACAGCTGACCGTCCTTCTCCCCGCGTTCTGCACGAATTATTTTGCAGTGCTCAAAGATAGGTTCCCTGAACATACTCCACAAGGGTCCATACTACTATCACCACGGTGTTTCAGCAGCCACGAGACGCAATGCCAGGCTAGGCTCCAGCACCTGATAAACAATGCTCCGCTCCAAAGCTCCCAATACCTCCCACTTTCTTGGGATCAGAACGCCCAATCGCCCCCAACAGAGTCAGGACTACACCTCCCGATATGCCCTAGCCCACCTATTTTTTTTTCTTTTTCCTAATTTACTAATTGAAATGTTCTGTACCAGGATTTCTTTTTTTTTCCCCCCGCTTGGGATTTTATTTATTTATTTATTTATTTTTTAATTAAAAATTTTTTTAATAGGGGCTGGAGCAATAACCCAGCGGGTAGGGCGTTTGCCTTGCACGCAGCCAACCCGGGTTCGATTCCCAGCATCCCATAGGGTCCCCCGAGCACCGCCAGGAG
>JAOXYA010000032.1:16445266-16458206 GCA_028565675.1 Sorex palustris
GAGGGATGGGTACTCGACCATTGTATGACTGAAACGCAAGCACAAAAGTTTGTAAGTCTGTAACTGTACCTCATGGTGATTCACTAAGAAAAATCAATTAAAAAAAAAGAAATTACTGGGTAAGGGTTGGGAGACAATGGCTGGGGGCTCACTGAGAATAAACAAGATCATTAGAAACAAAGAGGTTTTAGCAAGCCAAGAAAAAGGTAGTTTGGAGATGCCAACAATAATCGTCGGTGAATGCCATTTTTCCTGTGTGACTCTGGTGCCAAATCTGAGTGAAAATAAAGGCTATGGGCATCCATGTGGAATACAGCCCATACACTCAAGCAAACGAGGAAACGTGGAGGTTTTTTGCGATTTAACCCTAAAAGACATCCTTGCTAACCTTGGATCATTTTGCATGAGCAGGATAATATGAAACATGTAGAGCAAAGAAGGAATCCACACAACTTTTTAGATGGGGTTGACAAAGCAGAAATAACAGCAAAAACGGAAAGCGCCTGTAAGGCATCAAGCTTCCGAATTTCCACTTTCTTCATAGAAGAGCCAAAGAGTCTTTCAAAGGCCAGATTATTGCTGCTCTGCTTGAAATCCTCTTCAGGCTTCCCATTGAACTCAGTATTAGAATTAAAGTTCTTTAAGAGGTTTTAACTCTGAAGTAAGGCAGTCTCCCATTAACTTTCTTAATCATCTCCTACCACTCGCCCACCGGGTCCTTCCATTTCAGGGATGCTTGTTCAATCTTGCCAAGCACTGTCTACTGGGAGACTCAGACACCCAAGATACCGGCTCCTTCATTTCTTCAGTCTCTGTTCAAATGTCAACTCATTTGATAGGGCTTCATGATCCCATTATGCTCCACTTCCACCTAAGATCTAGCCCCACCCACCAGACAGAAACTCCCTGCAGGGTTCTCTCTCAATTTCTCACAACAGGTACCAATTTACGGAATGACTGGAATGTGGGAGATGGAGGGAATGGACACAAAGGAAGTTGGCGTTTAGAGCCAGGGAGATAGTGCAGAACTTAAGATGTGTACTAAGTATGTGCTCGACCTGATTTGATCCCTGGTGTTGAACTGCCTGTTGGACTGGCCTAGAGTCATTGGGATTGGCTCCAGGGTCCTCTGAACACTCCCATTTCGCAAAATGGCACAAAACCAGTTGGCGTTTAGATCATTATGGAGGCAAGAAATGGGCATTGAGTAGTAGAACTCAGAAGCTGAGTCCCTGACTTTTTTTTTGGTTTTGAGCCACATTCTGTGATGCTCAGGGATTTCTTCTGGCTTTGTACTTAGGAATTACTGAGTTGCTTGGGGACCACATGGAACGTCGGGGATCAAAGCTGGGTCAGCTGCATGCAAAGCAAGTGTCTTACCCACTGTACTGTCACTCTGGTCTTAGACTTCAGGAACTTGAGGAGGGTTCACTATCACCCTCTCCCCCACAATCTTCAGACACTGAGACCTACCACCAGGCTAAGTCTATTGTAGTGAGTAAGTAAAAGGTTTTATGACCATGGATAATATTCAGGCACTTTTTTTCCCCTTTTGGATTTGGGGCCCCACCTGGCTGTGCTCAGGGTTTATTTCTGACTCCTGTTCGGGCTTCACTCCTGGAAGGGCTTGAGGGACTCAATGGGAGACCAGGGACTGAACCTGGGTTGGCTGTGAGCAAAGCAAATGTCTTACCTGCTGTAATATCACTTCACTCTTGAGACAATTTTTAGGAAGGTCTGAAACTTGACGGACAGGCTATGATTAAAAGCCAAGATAACAGATGAAACAGTCATACCCTGATTTGACTTTCTAACCTCAGACACCAGAGGTTCCCCTAAGATCAGATTTTATTTTCATTCATTTAACTCTTCACTTAAGTGTATTTGGGCCTAAGTATTGATGATTTCCAAAGCAACCTGATAGAAAACGTTATTCTCTGAGATAACGTATATCTCTGCAAGATAAACATTCCTTCTAAAGACGAAAGCCAGCATCTGCTTTTTAGACTGTAAGGGACATTAGCTGTTGGTTGCCAGCTCAGGAATGGTAGCTGGGTGATGCCCCAGTATCCACCCCACCCCAGAAGTTTGGCCACTGGTTGTGGCCATATCCTCACTCTTGTCAATGGAGAAACAGGCACAAGACTGGCTCTAGCACTTGAGGGCAGGGTGACATGGAGAGAGGGAAGCTCTGGGAAAGATTTCCTTAAACAGACGGACAGAAGAATTGATTTTCTTTCTGAGGATGAACCCATCCACAAGCATAGCAATGAAGGCACAGAAAGAACATGAATTCTTGCTTTTGTCAAGCCACTAAATTACCTTTTTCTGAGTTCCACATGCATGAAAGCCTGAGTCCAATATATGGCACCATCTGGCTCCCCTGTGGTGACCCTGGTGACCCCTGGCACCACCTGGGGCCAGAGCACCAAACTGTGAAGCCACGTTGCCTATTTAAATGTCACTGGACGTGACCCGTAGGTCCCTAAATTACACAATTCTCAACTTCCAGTAGAAACTCATCCTGATTAGGGGCTGGAATGATAGCACAGAGGGTAGGGCGTTTGCCTTGCACGTGGCAGACCCGGGTTCGATTCCCAGCATCCCATATGGTCCCCTGAGCACCACCAGGGTTGATTCCTGAGCGCAGAGCCAGGAGTGACCCCTGTGCATCGCTGGGTGTGACCCAAAAAGCAAAAAAAAAAAAATGAGTAAAAGAGGGCCAAGGATATAATTTATTGGTAGAGTACATATTCCCTATCCCGTGAGGCCCTGGGCTCCATCCTTAGCATGAAGTAAGAAAATAAGCAAACAAAAAGAATGAATGAATATAGGTAATGCATAGAAAAGCTCTCCAATTAAGAGAATTGACTTCTACTCTCAAAGGAAATCTGGCTGTGTGAACCAAATTTCTCAGTGGCCTATGAGGTACTTTGTGATGCTATACCCTTACCTCAACCTTTTCCTACTACTCACATGTTCCTTTTTCTATTCTATTCTAACCAGCAGTTTCTTGTTCCACAAATACACCAGGCACGAAGAGTAATTGCACAACCTTCTTCCTAGGGCTCCTTTCCCATATTTGTCCACATGGCTGTCTCTTTCAGTAGCTTTACATTTGCTTAAGAAAATCACTATTATTATTATTTTATATTTTTGCCCATACCTGACAGTGTTCAGGGGCTACGCCCTCATCTCCGCTATTGGTGATATTTGAGGAATCAGCGGTAATGATCAAATGTAAGCTTGCTTCTGTATGCAAAATATATGCTCGAGTTCATTGAGTTATCTCTCTGGCCCTCAACTATCACTTTAAAAAGGCCTACCTCGGGGCTGGCATGATAATACAGTGGGTAGGATTCTTGCCTTGCATGCAGCTGACCCCGGTTTCATCCCCACCATCCCAAATGTTCACTTCAGGACTGCCAGGAGTGATTCCTGAGCACAGAGCCATCACTGGTGTGGCCCCCAAACAAAAACAACAAAAAGAGACTACCTCAACTACTTTAAAGTTGCAAAACTGGGGCCAGTGTTCTGTTCCCTTACTGCTGTTCCCAAGTAAAATGAACAGGGTTGTGTCTGAGGACTAGAAAGCAAGTAATCATCCTAGGACTGCAACTTGGAGGAGGTCGGCAAGATAGTATAGCAGGGAAGGTGCTTGCCTGAAGACCTAAGTACTGCCTGATGTGGTTCAAAAACAAGCAAAATCCAAAGCTTCCTTTCTCCTTCGTCCCCACTCCTTCGTGTGTGTGGTGTGTGTGTGTGTGTGTGTGTGTGTGTGTGTGTGTGTGTGTGTGTATTTGCTTTGAGCCACATCTGGTGGTGTTCAGGGCTTACCCGTGGCTCTGTGCTTAAGAATCACTCCTGGCGGTGTTTTGGAGTCCATAAGCGGTGCTGGTGATCAAACCAGGTTGGCTTTGTGCCAGCCTTAATCCCTGTACTTTTTCTACTCCCAACTACTTTTCCTTTTTTGGTTTGATTGGGCCATGCTCGGGGTCATGCCTGGCGGTGCAGGCTTCTCCTGACTTTATGGTACGGGGACCATGGTGGTCTGAGGGACCAAATCCAGGCCTCCTGCCTGCAGACAAAGCATATACTCAGCCTATTAAGCCAGTTGTCTTTCTGGCCTTGGAGAACTTGATTGAGAGGTTTTGCAAGGAGTTTGGTTTAGTAGAGAATAAAAGTACAATCTCTGGAGGCAGACTTTGGGCTTGATGGGGCCAGGGTGATAGTAAAGCAGGTAGGGCATTTGCCTTGCACACAGCCGACCTGGATTCGATCCCTGGCACCCCATAGGGTCCCCCAAGCACCGCCAGGAGTCATTCCTGAGTGCAGAGCCAGGAGGAACCCCCGAGCATTGCTGGGTGTGACCTAAAATTAATTAAGCATTAAGCATTAATTAATTCTGAGAACGTATGGAGATGCTCAGCCACTGGTCATACTTAAGCCCCAAAACAAAAAACAAACCAACTTTTTGGGTTTGAGTGAACGAGTTGTTTAATCTTTATAAACCTTGGTTTCCTCATAACTAAAATGGAGGTAATCCTAGAAGGCGTTTCAAGGGAGTCTTTGGAAGAATGAGAATCTAGTAAAGCCTTATCATAGGGGGTTGGCAGTTTTAAGCGGATAGAAAAAAGGCGGCCAGAGCATTAAAGGAGCCGTGAAGATTAACCAGTGCATTTTCTCCTTACTCATGACCAATGAGTGATAATTTACTAGACCAGAAAAGATAAGAAATAAAAATATTTCATTTCCCTTCTCACTCCACCCCAGCTTGCCATTTGCTCTTAGATAAATCTTTCCCCTCTCTGATCCTTGATTTTGCCTTTCTTTTTTGTTTTTTTGCTTTTTGGGTCACACCCGGCGATGCACAGAGGTTACTCCTGTCTCATGCACTCAGGAATTACTCCTGGCGGTGCTTGGGGAACCATATAGGATGCTGGGAATCGAACCCGGTCGGCTGCGTGCAAGGCAACCGCTGTACCTTCTGTGCTATTGCTCCAGCCCCGATTTCTCCTGTCTATAGGATGAAAGTTTGGGCTATAAGATTATGAAAACCTTTTCAGTGTAATTGTGCAGTACCTCTTAGCACCCACTCTCATGCTCTTATGTACACCTAAAGAACCTGGTTCTTGGCACCAGAACAATAATACAACAGCTAGGGTTTTTGCCTTGCATGCAGCCAACCTATGTTCGATCCTCGGCATCCCATATTGTTCCCTGAGCCCTCCAGGAGTGAATCCTGAGTGCAGGGCCGGGGCCAGGGGCCCTAAGTACCAAGTGTAGCCCGAAGCAAACAGAAACAACCTGGTTTATGGGGTTGGAGAGATGGTTCAAGTGGCAGAGCACATACCTCGCAGCTGTGAGACCCTGAGTTTGATCCCCAATATACATGCCTTTCCTCTCCTGCCCCCCAGAACTATCTCACCGCCGTTACCTGGAGTGTCCCCAACACCCTCAGTATCCTGGCTGTGTTATATGTAGCTCCTATTAAAAAAAAATTCTTGGTCCCGTATAGTCAACAGTAAGCATCAAGAATCCCCAGCTGTTCCCAAAGAGGAGGCTTTGTCCTTATTCCAGGAAGGCCCTCATCTCTGCATACATGGCTCCAGATCTCTACTAGAGCGAGACTAAGTTTAGTCCCCCTGAGACTGTCTGGAGATGCTCAGCCACTGGTCATACCGAAGTGCCACAAGCAACCCCCCTGGAGAGCCCATGGGGAAAAAAACATATAAATAGTGTAGGGAAGGAGGTGGCTGTTTCTCTGGGGACCCGCAAGATTCAGCGTTATTGTGACTGACCACTTTGCTGGGGCCTTCTCTTCCAGGCCATCATGAAGAAGCCACGTGCCACTGCAGGAAGTCGTTGCAGGAAGCAGGCGTCCAGCCAGGAGAGGAGGAAGAAAGATGCCCTTCGAAGCATCCGGGCAAAGTCTTCAACCCCTGATGGTGAGGTGTTCTGTCAGTGCTAGTCAGAGATTGGGGGTCTGGTTTCATTGGTCCCCCAGGATGTGGTTCAGAGGAGGAAGGGAGCTTGGCACGCATCAAGGCATTAAGAGGCTAATTGAGCATCTGATTCTGAGTTGACTCTGGGACTTTGGTATAATTGTTCTGAATGACTGCTTTCTTTTTCTTGCTTCTGTTTTGGGCTACACCTGGCATTGCTTCAGAACCATTTCCCACTTCCAGTGGGGAACATGCAGTGCCAGGGAATCAAACTTGCAAAGCAAAGCATGTACTCCAGCCCTTGGAGCTGTTAACCCAGATTTCCTCCCCTCACCCCTCATCCCCCCGCCCCGCCCCTAATAGCGGGGCCTTCGCCCGAAGTGCTGGGAAGGACCCGGGCCTCATCCTTGACCTGATGGTGTGGTGCTTGGGCACCAGCAGTTGTCAGAGACCACCAGAGCCGCAGCCGGCAGTGCTGGTGGGGACGCAAGGCGGGTGTTGGGAAGCAAATTTCTTGCACCAAGAGAGCGCTCTCCGGAGAACAGCTGTGAAGGGAACTGGTGTCGCCCTGTCTCCTCAGGTGGCTTTCAGAGGATCAAGGGAGATTGTTGGTTTCAAGGTATTTTGTAAACAGGAAATACCTGCACAGGTTTATCTTATGCTTGGCAGAAACTACTGCGTTTCCACTATGGCATAGAGATAAAAGTGCCAGCAGTACAACCCTGGGAAAAGGAAGGACAGATTTTTTTTTTTGGTGGGGTGAGGAGGGGGTCACATCCGACTGTGCTCAAGGCTTACTCCTGGCTCTGTGCTTAGGGATCACACCTGGTGGGCACAGGGGAATCATGTGTGGTGCCACGGATCAAACTTGTGCTGGCCACGTGCAAAGCAAATGACCTACCCACTGCATTGGCCTCAACTAAAGAGCAGATTTCACGAGCACAGCCAGAGAACGCTGGTCTGATGCCCACCCCAGAGCTTATGCAGGGGTCTGGGGTGGGACAGGCTGCCTGCTCGTATTCCTGGTACACAGCTTGGCCATGGTCGAGCCTACGTTTTCCGACCCTAGCAGACCTGGGCAAGCAGCAGAAGGCTTCTGTTTCTCCATACCATCTCTTCAGGGACCCAACTGAGGTCACCAGCTTTCGGGAGCGTTTGCTGCGCTGGTATGACCAAGAGAAGCGGGACCTACCCTGGAGAAGGAGGGTAGGCCAACATGGCACAGGGATGGCGGGGTGGGAGTCTGGCACCCCTCTGCCCCCGTTCCCACTCACTCCCATCTGGGGTTGCATTGGCAGGCAGAGGTCGAGGTGGACCCTGACAGGCGGGCATATGCCGGTGAGTCCATCTGCTTTACCTGGACACCCCCGGGGCTGGGGAGTCAGGGGCTCTGGGTTAGAGCAGGGCGGGGCATCGGTGCCCTCATGCCAGCCCCTCTCCCGCAGTGTGGGTGTCAGAGGTCATGCTGCAGCAGACTCAGGTGGCCACTGTGACCGACTATTATACCCGGTGGATGCAGGTGACGTCGGGGAAGACGGGAGGCTCAGGGCCACTCCCAGATGATGCCCTGCCCTTTGGGGGTGGGGGGAGAGGAAGGCTTTCTCCACGCCCTCACCTCACCCTCTCTGTTGCGGCTGTAGAAGTGGCCGACGCTGCAAGATCTGGCCAGTGCTTCCCTGGAGGTGAGAGCCACCCTGGGAACGGGGTGGGCACTGAGGCCCCACCGTTGACCTCTCTGAACTCTGCACCTTGCCCCACCACAGGAGGTGAATCAGCTCTGGGCTGGCCTGGGCTACTACTCGAGGGGCCGACGGCTTCAGGAAGGGGCCCTGAAGGTCAGGGGGTCGCAGGGAGGGTGGGAGCTGGGAGCCTCAGGGGGTCAGTGGCCAGATACGTTCAGTTGTCAGTTTTCTGGAGCTTTCTCCCCCCAATCAGGTGGTCGCAGAGCTGGGGGGCCACATGCCACGCACAGCGGAGGCCCTGCAGCGAGCCCTGCCCGGCGTGGGGCGGTACACAGCTGCCGCCATCGCCTCCATAGCCTTCGGCCAGGTGAGCGCAGAGCCCATCCCTGCTTCGGGCAGGGCAGCCACCCTCCTTCCTGCCACCCTCCTTCCTGCTGCCTCCTGACACTTCTGTGCCAGGCAGCCGGTGTGGTGGATGGCAACGTAATCCGGGTGCTGTGCCGCGTCCGGGCCATCGGTGCAGATCCCAGCAGCACCGCGGTGTCCCAGCAGCTCTGGTAGGTGATGGGAGTGTCGGGGTGTGATGCGGGTAGGGGGGAGGGCCTGCAGAGTGGCCTTGGCTCACAGTAGTCCCCCCTTCCTATAGGAGCCTGGCCCAGCAGCTGGTGGACCCAGCCCGGCCCGGGGACTTTAACCAAGCTGCCATGGAACTGGGGGCGACCGTGTGCACCCCACAGCGCCCGCTCTGTAGTCAGTGCCCCGTGCAGAGCCTGTGCCGGGCATACCAGAGGGTGAGTCATCTGAGAGGGGGCAGTCTGGGGTCTAAGAGAGCGGCGCCACTCAGCCTCGTGACACCTTGCTCTGTCCCGCAGGTGGAACTAAAGCAGCTCGCAGCCCCCCCTAGCCAGCCAGGTGGTCCTGATGTGGAGGATTGTGGTGAGTGGAAGCCCCCATCCTTTGTTGCACTCTCCAGGCCTTGACTGGGGAAGCCCCCATGCCCGTTCCTTCGGCGTGTGAGGCTGCAGAGCCGGGCGAGGGCCTGCTCTCAGCTCATCACGGAAGCCCCACGGCCTGAGTGGGGTCCGGGGATGTCTGTTCTCAGCGTCCATCCCTGGGCAGTGTCTGCTGTGTGCGCCTCCCACGGAGCCCTGGGACCAGACCCTGGGCGTCGCCAACTTTCCCAGGAAGGCAAGTCGCAAGCCGCCCAGGGAGGAGTATTCTGCCACCTGTGTTGTGGAGCAGCCCGGAGCTCCTGGGGGTGCCCGGATTCTGCTCGTTCAGAGGCCTGACTCAGGTATACCTGGACCCTGGTTAGAGGGCCCATGGCAAATGCAGCCAATCGTAAGCTCAGGCCCCCCCAAACGGCTGCCCTCTCGCTCAGGGCTGCTGGCTGGACTATGGGAGTTTCCATCTGTGAGTGTGGAGCCCTCGGGGCCGGGAGAGCACCAGCGCCAGGCTCTGCTGCAAGAACTGCAGGTGTGGGCGGGGCCCCTGCCTGCCACTCACCTCCAGCACCTGGGGCAGGTGAGTGACCAGAGGAGAGGCCCGGCAGAGGGCTCTAGGGGCCACTTGCACCAGCTGCAGCCTTGGACTGTCCCCCCAGGTGGTGCATACCTTCTCTCACATCAAGCTGACTTACCACATTTATGGGCTGGCCCTGGATGGGCAGGCCTCAGTGACCGTCACGACACCCGGCGCTCGCTGGCTGACCCGGGAGGAGTTCCACACCGCCGCCGTCTCTACTGCCATGAAAAAGGCACCACCTTTCTTGTGTTTCCCACATGTTTGAGAGCATCTGAGACATTTTTTGGCTCAGGGGTGGGGGCAGGCACACCTGGCAGTGCTGGAGGGTGGGTCAAGCAGGGTTGAGGATTGCCCGAGCAAAGCTTGTGCCCCAGCCCTAAAAACGCACATTTTGAACAAAGCGCTGGGCACGCACCTGAAGACAACACAGGGGTGTGGCTCTCAGGGGGAGAAGCCAGCCCTTTGCTCTCCCCTCCTGGCTAGGTGTTCCGTGTGTATGAAGGCAATCTGCCCGCAACCTGCAAGGTGAGTCACTTGACCCTCTCCCAGCCTCTTCCCAGACCCAAATTCAGGAGACCTTGAGGTACAGGACACGCATTCGGGTGCGCATTCTCCACACCAGGCTTCCCTGGGGGCTATGGGAGAGGAATAGATCTTGGCATTTCCAGTGGAGAGGGAAGAAGAGCAGATGATGGAGACGTCAGTGTTCTCACAGCTGTGTGAAATACCTGCAACGGGTTACGTGGGATAGAGGGCGACGAGGAAATAGCTGTGTCTGGAAATAAGGACCTGGAAAGACTAAGAAGCAGTTGATAATTAGAGTGCTAGCAATGAGTTTTCCAGACTTGGGAAGGGAATCAGCAGTAAGGGTGTGCCTCCCTGGTCTCAGGTACTGAAGGGGCTGTGAGCCTGGGGTTGGGGGTGGTTTGTGGGCCGGAGCTGGCAGCAGGGCCTGCCCAGGCCAGCCAGGACCATGACAAGCCACACTGGCATTTCAGGTGGAGGGTCAGATTTGCATTTTTGGAAGATTACCTTGGTCTGCCTTTCAGTTTATTCAGGGAGTAGATACTGGAGCCATGCTGGGAACTTTCCAGGCTGGCACCTGAGCTGGGCCAGTGAGGGGAGCAGTGGAGGGAGGATTTCTCTGCGGCCTTTCAGATCTCCCTCTTTTTGGCTTTTGTCCAGGGCTCTAAAAGACACCAGCTGTCCACTCCCCGCAACCGAAGAAAGCCCAGCCGAGGCCAGCAAGTCCTGGATCATTTCTTTCAGCCCCAGAACCACACTGATGCACCCAGCCTTAAGAGTACTGCCCAGTGATGTTTCTGGACACCTCCAACTCCTGCAAACCCCGTTTTTAAATAAAGTATCTATTTTTGTAGTAATTTTTGAAGTTTACCATTCCCTTCCGCCCCTCACCCTGCACCTCTGAGGGGTCTGAAAATAAGTCCTGCTTTCTGCTGACCAAGCCAGCCCAGCCCCGGGCCAACCCTGGATAAAGGAGCGACCGGGTGTCCTGGAGAAAGGGAGAAACAGCTGCAGGGAGGCCCTGCCAAAGGCTGACACCTAACACTGTGGTCCAGGACCCGGTGGTGGCTCTGATTCGAGCAGTGTCATCACCCCAGAGCAGGTGGCTGGGGCTGACTCCGCCCCTCCTACCTGCTAAGTCTGTGACCTCAAACAAGCTGTTTATTCAGGATTGTTAACAATACAGAACAGCAAGGAATTAATAATAAGGCTGGGGCCCGGGGTTGAGGGAAACAGGACCAGAGAGTACAAGGAAGCTTCAAAAGTACTGCTTCTGGGGTTGGAGAGATAGCACAGCGGGTAGAGCATTTGCCTTGCACGCGTGGCCGACCCGGGTTCAACTCCCAACATCCCATATGGCCCCGAGTGCAGAGCCAGGAGGAACCCCTGTGCATCGCCGGGTGTGACCCAAAAAGAAAAAAAGCACAAAAGTACTGCTTACGCCCTAAAGGCATGATTCCTTTATTCTTGCATCTATTTTACGGACTGTACATAAGAAACTGTTTCAACAAAACCCCACCTCTAGACTCCAGGAAGAGAATCTTGCTCTTGACAGGCGAGGTGGTGGTCTTAGGTGGCCCCTGGGGTCGGCTGTCATCGCCTTTCCCTCCGGCATGTCTTTCAGTGGCAGTGAAGGGGCGCTGGGTGTCCCAGAGCACCAGGATCGGCGGCCGCACGGAGCTCAGGCTTTCGGGCTGCGGGCGGCTTGCTCCTGCACGGACTGCCACAGGGCCCTGATGTTGCCCTGGCCGAAGCCCGTGGCGCCCTGCCTCTGGATCAGCTCCAGGAAGAACGTGTCCTCGGCGAAGAGGGACTTGGTGAAGACCTGCAGCAGGAACTGGCCTTCCTCGCCGTCCAGCAGGATGCCCTGCCTGGCCAGCAGGCGGGGCTCGTGCCCCGCGGCTAGGATCTGCCTTGCCCTGCCCGGCTGCTGGTAGTAGGCTTCGGGAGGGGCCAGGAGGCGGCCCCCGGCCCCCACCACGCCCGCTGCAGCTCCCACGATGTTCGGCGTGTACAGCCCCACGTGCTGTAGCCCGGGGCCCCCGTGCCTGGCCAAGAACTGCTCCACTTGGTCCGGTCCACCGGTGCCCCCGGGCAGGGACTCGGCAAACACGAGGGTGGGCACGGTGCTGCCCGGCGGGGCCCGCAAGGCGGTGAGCCGGAGACCCCCGCGCCCGGGCCCGGCGGACACCTCGAGGCCCAGCTCCGGATCCTCACCCGGGCTCAGGGGCAGGTGGCGAAAGTCCAGGCAGTCGCGGAACCAGCGCACCAGTGCGGGGGTGCTGCCGGGGGTGCAGGCCACGGTCAGGTGGTCCACGTGGCTGACCCAGCCCGGGCCGGGCGCCGAGGCCACGGGCGCGAAGCCGGGCAGGAAGGGCCCGCGGGGGCCGGCGCGGTCCAGCAGCGTCAGGCTGAGGTTGCCCGCGGGCGAGCCGATGACCGCGTAGGTGGCCGCGCCCTGCGCGTCCCGCACGTGGACCGGCGGCACCTGCACGGGGCAGCCGCGCGCGGCCAGCGCCCGGGCGGCAGCGGCGGCATCGGTCACTTCGAAGCACAGGTTGGCGGCGCTGGGCACGGCGTGGCGCGGGTCCGAGCCGTAGAGCGGCTCCCCGGGCCCCGCGCCCTCGTTCACCAGGAAGACGGCCTCGCCGCTGCCAAGGGCCAGCTGCCGCCAGCCGCCCGCCTCCCGCGCCGCCAGGGGCTGGAAGCCGAAGTGGCGCTGCAGGTCGCGGGCCAGGGGCTGCCCGGCCGGCACGTGGAAGGCCACGTGGCACAGGCGGCGGGCGGGCACGGCCATGGCGGCCCGGGGGCGCCCGGACCCGGCCTCCCACCCGCGTGTCGTCGGGGGCCGGGGGTGGGGGGGGGAGGATGGTCTCGCTCGCGGGGCGCGTTCGTCGCTCCTCACCTCCGGAGAGCAGGCACGGACCGACCCCTAGCGGGATCGCGCGTCTCACCGCCGCGCCTCCGCGAACCCGAGCCGGGTCCGCAAACGCGACCCCCAGGAATGAACTGCATGCAGGCGCCGAGAAGCGCGCGGAACCGGGGCCGGGGCGGGGCCTGGCCAGAGGGGGCGGGGCCAGAGGGAAGCGCGGCCAACAGGGGGCCAGCAGGGGCGGGGCCAGAGGGGATGAGGCCAAGAGGGGCGGGGCCAGAGGGGGTGAGGCCAAGAGGGGCGGGGCCAGCAGGGGCGGGGCCAGCAGGGGGCGGGAGCGCGGGAGCGGCGGCGGCGGCCGCAGGCGGCGGCGGCCGAGCCCTGAGCTGGAC
>JAOXYA010000032.1:16576982-16587896 GCA_028565675.1 Sorex palustris
CCCCCGCGCCCCCCCCCCCCGCGCGAGGGCGGCGGGCCGCTGGGCGCCCTTTGCCTGGGGCTGGGCCGGGCCGCCGGGCAGTGCCCCGGGCAGCTTCCTGAGTGCTGTCCCCGCCCGGCGCGTCCCGGCAGGAGCAGCTGGCCGAGCACCTGGGCGACTGCGAGCTGGACGAAGGTTGGCTGCTGGTGTGTCGCCCGGCCGAGGGCGGGGCGCGCCTGGTCCCCATCGACACGCCCGACTACCTCCACCGGCAGCAGCTGCTCTTCGGGGTGGACTATCGCTCGGTGCTCAGGTGGGCGCTCGGGGCGCGGGCGGGCGCGGGGCGGGGCGGGCCCCTAAGGCAGAAAGGGGGTCGGGCTGCCAGGGGCGAACTTGAGACGAGCTGGAGCCCAGGAGAGGGTCCGCAAGACCCCAAGACCCGGCGTCCACTCATGTCTCCTCGCTGCCCAGGTGGGAACAGGTGGTGGACCTGACCTACTCGCATCGCCTGGGCTCCAGGCCGCAGCCCGCCGACCCCTACGAGGCCGCGGTGCAGAGACTGCTGTGAGTCCGCTGGGACGGGGTGGGACGGGGAGGGAGGAGATCGGGGCTGGGCCCCGCCTCATTGGGGACTCGGGCTTGCGCAGCTATGTGCCCCCGACGTGGACCTACGAGTGCGACGAGGACCTGATCCACTTCTTGTACGACCACCTGGGCAAAGAGGATGAGAACCTGGGGAGCGTGAAGCAGTACGTGGAGAGCATCGACGTGTCCTCCTACACGGTGGGTGTTGGCGGTGCCACAACGGGGTCTTCAGGGGCTGGAGCACAGGGGAGTCGGGCGTTTGCCTTGCAAGCGGCCAACCCGGGTTCAATTCCCAGCGTCCCATAGGCTCCCTGATCACTGCCAGGACTAATTCCTTAGTGCAGAGCCAGGGGGAACCCCTGTGTAGGGCCGGGTGTGAGCAAAGAGGGAGAAAAAAAAAAAGAGTCTCCCAGGGCCACCTAGAACCCGCTGCTCTAGGCCTGACTCAGTCCTGCCCCCCCCCCCTTCTCAGAAACACTGTCCAGCCCCTACACCCCATACCAGCTGCCCTTCTAACCCAGCTTCCTGGTACTCTCCCTCTCCTGCGCCCTGGTCCTAGTACTAGGTGCAGGGCTGATCCTGACCGTACCTCCCTCCTCCCCAGGAGGAGTTCAATGTGTCTTGCTTGACAGACAGCAATGCAGACACCTACTGGGAGAGTGACGGGTCCCAGTGCCAGCACTGGGTGCGGCTTACCATGAAGAAGGGCACCATCGTTAAGTAAGTGGACTCGGTGGGCCGAGGCGGGTTAGCCGCATGGGTGCACAGAGACCCGGGGCCACACTCCTCCCCCTCTCCCCAGGAAACTGCTCATCACCGTGGACACCACCGATGACAACTTTATGCCCAAGCGGGTGGTGGTTTATGGGGGCGAAGGGGACAACCTGAAGAAGCTGAGTGACGTGAGCATTGACGAGTGAGCAAGTGGGCCTGGGGCTCCGGGGCATGATGTGAGGGCGGTGGGGGGGGGGGGGGAGTCGGCAGGCCCTGCCAGGGAGCATATGGTTGAAAGACAAGGGCTGCCTATGCTGCCTCCCATCCTTCTCCCAGGACCCTGATTGGAGACGTCTGTGTCCTGGAGGATATGACCGTCCATCTCCCCATCATTGAGATCCGCATCGTGGAGTGCCGAGGTGGGGCTCCCAGCTCCAAGGAGGGAAGCGGGGCCCCGGGACCAGACAGAGGCTAATGGGCGGCAAATCAGCAGATGTGAAGAGAAGTAGGTGGGCTTGGCATGGAGGGGAGACTGAGAGTAGCACCAGCTCCAGAATGTGAGGTTTGGAGGCTGAGTCTCACGGTACTGGGTGTTGGACCATCCAACGGCCACAGCCGCACTGAGCCGGGGCCTTTAGGCTTCCCGATGTGCTAGTGCGGCGCAGGAGAATCAGCAACTCTCAGAAGCAGGTGAGGGCCAGAGAGATCGTACAGCAGGTAGGGCATTTTCCTTGCATGCAGCTCACCTGGGTTCCATCCCTGGCGTCCCATATGGTCCCCACGAGCACCTCCAGGACCACCCGTGCATGGCCAGGTGTGGCCCAAAAAGCCAAAATATTAACTAAAAGGAAGCCGGTGAAGAGAAAGGAATCCCAACAGACCCGTGTTTCTAGGGGCTACAGGTGAGAAAACAGCATTGAGGGGGCTCCAGGGCAGTGCCGGTGGTGCTGGAGAAACATCTCCCAGGCCCCGTGGAACAGTAAGGAGACAGGCTGTGAGCCACAGGGGCAACAAGACCTGAAAGTGGCCCCACTTCATCTTTCCTCCAGATGACGGCATTGACGTGCGGCTTCGAGGGGTCAAGATCAAGTCCTCCAGACAGCGGGAGCTCGGATTGAACGCGGACCTGTTTCAGCCCAGCAGTCTGGTTCGATACCCTCGCCTGGAAGGCACAGAGCCGGAAATCCTGTACCGCAGAGCTGTTCTCCTGCAGAGGTGACTGCCCGGGCCTGCTGGCCCAGCCTTCCCTCCCCCGCCCAGCCCTGAACCTCAATTCCGTGAATGGTCTTACACTGGAAGCTTCCCGCGACCGGGGCCGCTCAGCTCCTGGCCTGCGCTCCTGTTCCTTGCACCATCCTGGGGACTGGGAGAGAGAATCTTCGCTCTCTCGGTGCCCAGCTCAACCTTTCACCCGCTCAGATTTATAAAGGTCCTGGATAGTGTCCTGCACCACCTGGTACCTTCCTGGGACCACACGCTGGGCACCTTCAATGAGATTAAGGTGAGCCTGGCCTGCCAGTACCTCTTTGGCTGCGGTGTCCCTACTTCTGCTCCTGGAGGTTTTGCTTGTTTTCCTTCCTTTCAGTTTTAAAATCTCGGGTTACCATGATTTGCAACATTGCTAATGTTACAGTTTCATGCATACAATGTTCCAACTCCCACATCCTTAACTACTGGACTGCTCTCAGTCTCCCCTTATCTGAGGGTGGCCCCAACCCCTCCCCCCCACACACACACACACCTCTCCCCACCTCCATGTTAAGGTCAGTTCTATAAACCACGTCTCAGGTTTTGTTGCCTTTGGCCATTTGTCCTCCTACTGTGCTGCTTTATATTCTGCACGTGAAAGAGATTATCCTATGGCTGTCTCTCTCTGACATCATTCAGTGTGATTCTCTCCACATCCAGCCACATAGTGCATATTGCACGATTTTGTCTTTTGTTTGGGGGTTTTGTTTGTGTTTTGTTGGGGGGACGTACCTGGTGACGCTCAGGGCTTACTCCTGGCTCTCTGCGCAGGAATTACTCCTGGTGGTACTCAGGGTACTATAAGATGTGCTGGGGCTCAAATCCCGGTCAGTTGCTTATAAGGCAGATTCCTTCCCTGCCGTACTATCTCTCCAGGCCCATTATCTCTTTTTTTTTTTTTTGCTTTTTGGGCCACACCCAACGATGCACAGGGGTTACTCCTGACTAATGCACTCAGTAATTACTCCTGGCGGTGCTCAGGGGATCATGTGGGATGCTGGGAATCGAACCTGGGTCAGCCGCGTTGCAAGGCAAGCACCCTGCCCGCTGTGCTATGGCTCCAGCCCCCTATTATCTCTTCTTACAGCAATCATCAAATAGTATTCCACTCTGTATGAGTAGTGTGTTTATTTCATCATAGTGTATTTTTTTCATCATCTGTTTTTGGACATTTGGGTTGTTTCTGGATTTGGGCTATTATGTACAGTGTTGCAGTGAACATAGGAGACGAATATCCTTTCTGAATAGATTTGTTTATTTGTTTTGGTTTGGGTCTTGTGCCACGCCAGGTAGTGGTTAGGAACAACATAGAGCTCTGTGCTCTGAGATTCCTCCCAGAGGTGGCAGGAATTAATCCAGGGTGGCCTACAGGCAAGGCAGTACCTTCACCCCTGAACTATGTCTGCAGACCCCATTAGAAAGATTTTCAGTTGAGAAATGGCAGAGTCGGATTTGTTTGTTTCAGAAAGCCCCCGAGAGAAGGTTGGCTGGAGGGAGAGACTGGAAGCCAGGAGCAGGGGTGCAGTAGGTGGGACGCACACTGTGGAATTGGGGCTGTGCCGAGAGGAAGGTCCCGGGTCTTGCACGGAGCTAATGGCCCTCTGGTCCTGCTCTGCCCTGTCCTCACCAGCAAGTGAAGCAGTTCTTGCTGCTTTCGCGCCAGCGGCCAGGCCTGGTGACGCAGTGCCTGCGGGACTCGGAGAGCAGCAAGCCCAGCTTCATGCCCCGCCTGTACATCAACCGCCGCCTGGCCATGGAGCACCGCGCCTGCCCCTCCAAGGATCCTGCCTGCAAGAACGCAGTCTTCACCCAGGTCGGCGCAGCTGGGGTCAGGCCCAGGGAGGGGCAGTGAGGGGGTATCACAGCAAGGTCTTTGGGCATGAGTAGGACCGGGCCTTGCCACACTCCACCGCAATCCTCCCCATCCCCCTACTCCCAGGTTTACGAAGGCCTCAAGCCCTCTGACAAGTACGAGAAGCCCCTGGACTACAGGTACAGCCTGAGGGTGAGGGGTCCGCCGAGGGCGTGCATGGGCACACACGACACACACATCCCCGCCATGTCCTGCCCCCCTGGGGCATCACCCCTTCATGGTCTCAGTGGGGGTCCCTTCGCCAGCCCTGACCCAGCAAGTCACAGACCGTCACTTCCAGGTGGCCCATGCGCTATGACCAGTGGTGGGAGTGCAAGTTCATCGCTGAAGGCATCATTGACCAGGGTGAGGCCCGGGAGCAGACGCGTCCTGATGTCCCCATTGGACAAGGAGCCCCAGCTGAAGGCATCTGTCTGTCGCCTCAGGTGGTGGTTTCCGGGACAGTCTGGCTGACATGTCAGAGGAGCTGTGCCCCAGCTCGGCAGACACCCCCGTCCCCCTGCCTTTCTTCGTGCGCACGGCAAACCAGGTACCCTCCGACCCAGTCTTTCGGGTAGTTCCTGCTCCTCTCTCTGTAAGCCTGGCCCGGGCCAGACTGGGACCAGGAGCAGGGGCCCAAGCGGAAGGTGTTCAGGGAAGGTTTTTGCGGGGAGTGTTGGGCAGCAGGGAAAAGCCATCCCAGGCTGCGTCAACAGCTCCTGTCCCGGGCAGGGCAATGGCACTGGTGAGGCCCGGGACATGTACGTCCCCAACCCATCCTGCCGAGACTTTGCCAAGTATGAGTGGATCGGTCAGCTGATGGGGGCTGCCCTTCGGGGTAAGGAGTTTCTGGTGAGTAACCCTGACATGCTCCCTGGGCGCGGAGGAGGGCCCTCCAGGCTGGGCAGCGGAGGCTGAGGATTCAGCATGTTGGTCACAGGTGCTGGCTCTGCCGGGCTTCGTGTGGAAGCAGCTCTCCGGGGAGGAGGTGAGCTGGACCAAGGACTTCCCAGCCGTGGACTCCGTGCTGGTAAGCGAAGCCTGCAGCTCTCGGTCCCTCTGCCCAGCCCTGAAAGTGGCCGCTCCCCACAGCCATCCCGAGTCTCGTTCTTGCCTCATCTGTGCTTTCTCTACAGCCTCATCCACTCCCAGGGCCTCAGCCACCGTCACCCCCTAGTGAACCCCAATTCCTTGCCTCCAGCCCCAGCCGCTCTTCCAAGCCAGTGGCCATCTCTGCCTCTGCCGGTGGGGCATCTGCCCCAGCTGACACCCTAGGCTGGACTCATCTTCCCACCTCAGCAGGCTTCTCCTGCCACCCTTGGTGTCCTTCACGCCCACCTCCCTCTCCCATTCCTTCAAGTCTCCCTCTGGAATCTGCCCACTTAAACACGCTCACTTCTGTCCCCCTGGATCAAATCCTTTCTTTTTTTGTTAGTTATTATTATTTTAGTTGGGGGCCACATCTGGCAGTGCTCAGGGGTCATACTTGGTTCCAGGGGTCCAGCCAACCCAAGGTTCTTCCTTTCTGACATATACACTGACTGCAGCAGCCGGACTGTCTCCCACCCCCAGCCAAGTACGCCTGAATCCCTTCCACTCCCTTGGGGTGCCCCTGAGCGGGCCTCCCTGGGCTTAGCCTAAAACATAGACCTCAGAAAGGCCTTACATGGTCCCGGTACCTCAAGTCTCTTGGATCTAATTCAGGCTGCCGCCAAACAAACTGCCGGGGCTCTTGTGCGCCCTACCTTATTTCAAGGTGTTCTCTCTCCTGACTTCCCTTGTGCCCGGCCCATCGCCCCCATGCCGTGGATCTAAGTTTGGATGCAGTTCCTGCAGAACGCCGATCCTGGCCCCCGAAGTTCCCGGGTGTTGTCTCGCTGCTCTCCCAGTCTGCTCCGTGTCCTGCACCGGGCAGGTAACACGGGGCTGTGTCCGCAGTGGAAGCTGACCTGCCCACCCCAACCTCCCGCCACAGGTGAAGCTCCTGGAAGTGATGGAAGGAATGGACAGGGAGACCTTCGAGTTCAAATTCGGGAAGGAGCTCACATTCACCACGGTGCTGAGTGACCAGCAGGTGGTGGAGCTGATCCCAGGGGGTGCCAGCATCGTGGTGGGCTACGAGGACCGACTGCGTTTCATCCAGCTCGTGCAGAAGGCGCGCCTCGAGGAGAGCAAGGAGCAGGTACCTCCCCGGCCCCGAGAACAGCCCCTCGGTGCCAAAGCCCAGTCCGAGAACCCACCAGTCGCCCCCTCCCAAGAAACCAGCCGGCCCTGCCCTGGAGGAGGGTCCCGTTCCCCAGCCAGCCTGTCTCCGCCCTCCCCTAGCTGGCAGCCATGCAGGCGGGTCTGCTGAAGGTGGTGCCACAGGCCGTGCTGGACTTGCTGACGTGGCAGGAACTGGAGAAAAAGGTGTGCGGGGACCCCGAGGTGACAGTGGACGCTCTGCGCAAACTCAGTGAGTGTGGGGAGGTTGGGGCAGGAGGGCCGGTTAGGTCCCAGCGTTGGAGTCAATTCCGGCTTCGTCCCCTGCAGCCCGGTTTGAGGACTTCGAGCCGTCGGACACGCGGGTGCAGTACTTCTGGGAAGCGCTGAACAACTTCACCAACGGTCAGTGGGGAAGCGGTCAGTGGGAAAGCGCCGCCCAGGGCCGGCCCCGCCCCCCTCAGCACCCGCCCTCCCTCCCTCCCTTCCCCACGCAGAGGACCGGAGCCGCTTCCTGCGCTTCGTGACTGGCCGCAGCCGTCTGCCTGCTCGGATCTACATCTACCCCGACAAGCTGGGGTGAGTGGAGGGAGGCCCCGGGGGCCTGGGGCCAGCTACACCCCCACGCCTGCCCCCTGCCCTCTGCCCCGACTCCTCTCTCTGATGCATGCGCCCTCCACACCCCCAGCTGCGAGACCACAGATGCGCTTCCCGAGTCTTCCACCTGCTCTAGTACCCTCTTCCTGCCGCACTATGTCAGGTGGGTGTTTCCGGGCCCGGGAGATGCTGCCCGCCGGGGGTGCCGGGAGGAGCAGCCTCGGGTGACTTGGGGGCCACTTTCTGTTTTCTTAAAGAAGGCAGGTTTCTAGGAGAGGAACTGAGTGATTTTTTGTCTTTTCTGAAAAGGGGACAGGAGGCCAAGTGAGTTTGAGAACCTCTGGCCTGGAAGGAGGGGAAGCGGGTGCATGCTAGGCTGAAAGAGAACTTGTCCCCAGTTGCACTGCCTCTGGCACTGACCTAGTCCTCGCCTCCTGCAGTGCCAAGATCTGTGAGGAGAAACTCCGCTACGCAGCGTACAACTGTGTGGCCATCGACACTGACGTGAGCCCTTGGGAGGAGTGAGGTGGCGCCATTGGCTACCCACGGGCCACAGGATGGAATCCCGAAGGACCCCCTGGCTCAGCCCAGGGTGAAGACTCCTTTCTTGGACCAGTTAGGGTCTGTGCTTTTGATCTGAGCTGCTGTGTGCAGGGAAAGTCAACGTCCAGTGTATACTGCCCCTGTGTGCGGTTCAGTAGGGGGCCGAGATTGATCTGGGCCCCGCCCCACAGAAGCACAAGCCCTGTGTGTGCGGAGCCAGGAAACCTTCCCCGGGGCAGCCTGTGCTGCCCATCCTGAGCTACTTGAAGGGGCCGTCTAGCTCCCCAGCCCATGGGCCTGGCCTCCGACTGTCCTTCTCCCTCCTTTGGCTGCCTTGTTTTTTTCTCTGCCTTTAGCCTGGACTCAGCATTTCAAACTCTGAAGGGTAGAAGAGTCTCCATCCCAGAGATGGGTCAGGACCAATAGGAAGGGAGCATCCTGCTGGTCCCCAAGGATGGCAGAAGCCAGGTCCCCCTCCCTCACACTGCCCTTCCATCTCAGCCTCAGCCACGAAGTGCCACTGTCTTCTTTGGCACCGAACTGGCAACTGCTCCCCCTTCCTGCCATTCTGTACCCCGTTACGCCCACACTCTGCAGCACCCCTCCCTGATGCTCCACCTGCTGTTTCAGAAACCCTAAGATGATGCCCAGGTTAAGGCTATTTTTCTAAGACCTTTGAGGATTCCGCTTTATCCAAGTCCTTCGATGTAGTCCTGCTTCTGGCCCTTGTGTATCTCCTCGGCCCCGGCCCCGGCCCCCTCCCCTCCAGGCCTCCGTGACACTCCATCACAGAAGTTTGCACGTGAGAAAGTGGAATAAACAGTTAATGGTTCCTGTTGAGTGTGCTCCTTTAGTTCTTTGGACAGGGTCTGTGCTCGCACAGGGAACAGGTACTAGCAGTCAATGTCCTGGGAGACTTACACCAGGTCATTTCAGGACTACAGGTTCCTGCTGAGAGTCAAGGGGAATGGATGGGGCTTCACAGTGACCATCCTTCCGTCCAAACCTCATTATCCAGAAGGAAAGGACCCTACCCGGCATCTCCTGGGACAGCTGCGGTTACTTAGAACCAATGGGCAGAAGAATTTGTCATCCTAGAGCAAGTTTCCAACCCTGGTCCACAGACCAGTCATGTCCTGCCCATCCTCAAAAAAGGTAATAGCGCGGGTTAGGGAGATAGTACAGCAGCTAGGGTGCTTTGCCTTGCGTGCAGCTGGCCTGGGTTTGATTCCTGGAACCTCATATAGTTCCCTGTGCCCAACAAGGAGTGATCCCTTAGTACGAGACAGTAGTTAGCCCAGAGCATTGTTTGGCTATAGCCACCCCCCCCCACCCCCAAGTAATTGCTACTTAGCATATGGCGTGCCTAGCTTGTAAGGTGCTGTTATAAATATTGATTGGTAAATGTTTTTAGTATAGTGTGTTTTTAAATACCTATCTGGAGGTCAGTGACATATTTCTCTTGTTTTTATTGGTCCGCAAGTGTGAAGGCTGAAAGCTACAGTCCTAGAGATCAAAACCTTGAGATGGCTTTTGGCAGGAGAAGGGGCAGTAACATCACGGCCTCTCAGTCCCACAAAGCTGAAGAAGGAACAAGGACACCTTGACAAACAGTGAAAGTACCACCTCCTCCTCCCCACCCTCACACTCTGGTCTCACCCTCAAGCATGAACCCAACCCAAGTGGCAAAGCTCCAGATCGGGTACTCCCTTTGCTTCCCGTTTTGTCCTCAAGAGGGCGCGATCATGCTGCACAAGCCAGGAAACTTTCCTGGGCTCTGAGCCTCTCTGTCCCTTGGCTGGGTGTACCCAGACACTTGTCACCCTATAATAATGAGTTTAACGTCCACCCAGACTCCCCAATCCCTGTGTCTCATGTGGTCTCCAGCAGAAATCTCTGCCTACAGCACCTTCATGCCCAGGGAGTTAAAGGGCCGCCACATTTTACTCAGCTGTTCTATGGTGCCTCCTGGCTAGTCCTAGCACCCATGCCTGCCCCATCCAGTGGTCCTTCTCTCTTCTACTCCAGTAAGGGCCTGGTCAGTTTGCATATGTAAGAGCTACTTGATTTCTGGCCATAAGACCTTTGACCTGTCTTACTAAACTAGACCCAGACAGTACGTGTTGTCATTTGATTTTCATTCAATCGTTGATGCAGTGAACTAACATAGGCACCTATGTCATGCACTATAGTAGGTGCAATGGATAAAACAGTGGTTAGGGGACTAGATATTTGATCCAGTAGTAGAGCACAAGCCTTATATGTGTGAAATCCTGGGTTCAACCCAAAAATCACCCACAAAGAAAATAAATAGTGGCTTAAACATATCATTTTTGTCCCCTTAGGAAGAGACATATATTAAGCAACAAACAATTGCATAAACAGCATTTAAGAGCTCCAAAGGGGAAGTGAAGGGCTTTGTCCGGAAACAGAAGTGGATGATTCTAACCAATGGTATGCGAACCCCTTAGGGAAAATAATTAAGACACTAAAGTGGTTGAGAAGCATGTTGAGGCGCTTGCGCATGCGTGTGTGTGTGTGATGAAACAACAGCTCTGAAGGCCATTTAGGATTTTTTTTTTTTTCATTGAGCAGAGCAGTGGAGGTCCTTGAGCAAGAGAGTGATAAAATTACAAACATTTGGCTTTGGCAGTTATGCAAAAAACACGGGCCAGGGAGAGGCTGAGGTAGGGAGCGATTCATATAGGAAATGATAGACGGGGACAAGGTGAATATTCATTTTAACCATTGTTTTTTTTCCATATCAATTGTTTTCTTTTTTCTTTTTTTTTATTAGTGAAACATCTTGAGGTACAGTTGTTGACCTTACAAGTTTTTGTACTTGGGTTTTTAGTTATACAATCATCGAGTATCCATCCCTCCACCAGTGTCCGTTCTCCACCACCAGTGAACACCACCCAAAAATGATATGTTTAAGCCACCGATGATCCCAGTAACCCTAACACCCCTCCCATACCCCCGTCCCATCCCGCATCTGTGGCAGGGCATTCCCTTTTGTTCTCTCTCTCCTTTTGGTTGCTGGTTAACCATTATTTTTATTGGTTGAAGCTATCCATTGCAAGGAATTTTAATAATTTTTATTATTTTTTTCATTTCTTATAATTTTATTTATTGAATCACCGTGAGAGCAGTTACAAAGCTTTTGGGTCTAAGTCTCGGTCATACAATGAAAC
>JAOXYA010000032.1:16616946-16627217 GCA_028565675.1 Sorex palustris
GAGACTGCAGTTGCCCCGTCACCGCTGGCTCATACCTGGCTTTCCTATAAGCTCTGAGGCGGCGGCCACCTTGCTAAGGCAGCAGATTTTAAAATACACACAGGACTAGGAAAATTCTGTAGAGGTCACGGCACTTGCCTTGCATCAGCCAGCCCCAGTGAAGTTCCCAGCACTGCATGGGCCCCCAACACCACCAGGAGCTACCCCCAAGCACAGAGCTGGCATCATTGCCTGGTGTGGCCAATAAATTAAAAAAAATAGAATACACCCACACAGACAGACAAGACTTTGTGAAGGACTATTTTAATGTGCGGTAAGGGGATTCTTGATTTGGGTCCACTGCCCCCCGACACCCTAGCCTTGACCAGAGCCTTTGTTTCTCAGAACTGCCAGCTTCCTGCCACCCTTCAGTGCTCTCTGCCCTGAGGTGGCAGTAAGGACTTGGCTTCTCCTTACATATAGGTTTGTTTGTTTCTTTAAAATCTGGGATTGCACACAGAATCTCTCTCTCTCTCTCTCTCTATCTATCTCTCTCTCTCTCTCTCTCTCTCTCTTTCCTGCTCCCATTCCCCTCTTCCTCCTCCACTCCCTCCCCCTCACTCCTGTCTCTCTTTCTCTCTCCCTCCTTTTTTTTTATTAGTGAGAAACCATGAGGTACAGTTGTAGACTTACAGATTTTTGTGTTTTTGTTTCAATTACACAATGATCAAGTACCCATCCCTGCACCTTTTTCTCCCCCACTCATCAGAATATCTTTCGTACAAAGCATGTGCTCCACCACCGAGCTTCAACAGCCTCAAGAATCCTATTTGCTTTCCTCCTAGGTCGATCACTTCCATCCGGAGTGAGCTGATTCCATACCTAGTAAGAAAACAGTTCTCCTCGGCTTCTTCACAACAAGGACAAGAAGAAAAGGAAGAGGATCTAAAGAAAAAGGAACTGAAGTCCTTAGGTCAGTACTCGGTTGGTGCAGTGACGTTGGTAGAGAAGCCAGCACCTTGGGAAGGAGTAGCTAGGGGTGCGGAGAGGCGCCACAGAGAGCGAGTACATACATGCTTTGCATGTAGGAGGCCTGAGTTTGATCCCTGGCACTTTGGGGTCCCCTGTTTATAGGAAACAACCCACTAGAACAAAGCCAGGAGTGGCCCACTAGCCCCATGGGGTGTGACCCAAAGTCCAAACATTTTTAAATACAAAAGTAGCTGAGGACCAAGCCCAGTCCACAGTGCCTACCTCAAGGCAACAGATTTATGTCCCGCCAACAGGCGAGCCAGGCTGAAGTCACTGGCTGAGCTCTGGGCCAGCTCCTGTCCCTGTGCCCTGCAGGGATCATCTAATGGCACGTCAGGCCCAACTCTGTGCCCAGAACATTTGACTTTCAATTCTGCCCACCCTTTTCAGTTCCTCTGTTCTCTAGGCTCTGGGCAGCCCATTCCCAACTAACTTAGGCCTCTCTTGTCAAAGAATGATGAAGGAATATTGCGTTTATTTCGACCAGAGGCCAACCAGACTCTCTCCTTTCCATGGCAGAGCTACAGGTCTGTCTTGTTTGCTCTCATATCCTTGCCATGTCCTGGCCTGAGCTCACACTAGATATTTAAAAAGAACACACACCTTATCAGATGAGTAAATGGAACTGGCTAGCCAGATAAGTAAGTTTGCAGGAGTTGGTATCAGGCAGATCTGGCTTCAGAATCAGTCTCTTCCTCTTACTCTCTCTGTAGCTGAGGCAGGCTACTCAGTCTTTCTGATAATATAAAAGATTTAGTTTATTGTTCTGAGAGTTGAAACACTGAGCCCAGGTACCCTGACTCCACGTTCTATGCCATTTCTATCACATCACAGCCACTGTGTAGCACAACAGTGGCTAAGGATATATGCCAACATGACCCATCAGTAAAGCCTAGAAACTTGCTTTTGTCACTTCATGATTGAATAGCCATCTATTTATTTTTGCTTAAAGTGCTTGATTGCTGGCCAAACTTACTTGGAGGCAATTTATTTGTTTTGTTTGTTTACTGTTGTTTGGGGGCCACACCCAGCAGTGCTCAGGGCTTACTCCTAGCTCTGCACTGAGGAATGACTCCTGGCAGAGCTCAGGGTACCATATGGAGTGCCAGGGACCAAATCCGAGTCAGATATATGAAGGCAAGCTCCCCACTATTGCTGTAGCCCCACTTGTAAGCTCTTTTTAAGCATTTGTTCACCATGCAGTATCTCAAGCATATAAGAAAGGACATCGCTTCTTTTCACATGACTCAGTCATTCAGATTCTAAGGATTTCCCCAGGTCCATGATGCATGGGGTGAGCTCTTCACCTGGAGCTCACCCCATGCATCATGGACCCTGGGTCTGAGCTGAACCGCCTTTGCCAAACTTCACCATTTCTGTTTCCTTTCTGCCATCGATTGCTCACTCGGCCCGGACATTGGTTGTGAAGATATTTACAGTTTCATAAAAGAAGCTCCCTGTGATCCCTGCTGGAATGCCTATCGCGGAGACCAGTGGGAGGACGTGTCCAGGTCTCAAGTCCGCTGCTACGTGCACATCATGAAGGAGGGTCTCTGTTCTCGCGTGAGCACCCTGGGGCTGTACATGGAAGCCAACAGACAGGTGAGTGGGCGGCTTTGGAAGAGCATTCGGAAGCGTTCCTCTTCTTGAAACAGATGAAGCCCTTTGGCTTAATTTTTCACTGGGTGGACACTGGCCCCCCCAGCTGCAAACTAGAGGGGTGAAGCCAAGCAGAGTAATAAATTGAGATTGTTGAAAAGTGGGATTGAGTTCCTAGCAGTCCCAGGCATGGGGTCTGAGGAACTAGCCTTTACATTGCCATTGGAGCCAGCCTTAGCAAGGCCTTCCGGGACCAATATAGCCCTTTGACCAGCATTCTACCTGTACTAGAGAATCAGATAGAGAAGTCTGTGCCTTCCTAGAGGGTCCAAAGCTAAGATTTATGGGTAAGAGTCAATGTTATTAAAGAGCCTTTCCAGGGCCAGAAGATAATATACAGATTAATAACCCAGATGACTGCGTGGGCCCCTGAGCATTGCCAGGTGTCACCCTGGGGGTCCCCAGCACTGCTGGCATGGCCTAGGTATCCCTGGCACCGCAGGACCCGAGCAGCAGCGCGTCCTTGTACCCTTACACTGATCCGCTGGCCTGGTTAGCCTCATAGGCTGAAAATTGCCAGTGGGACCCCAGACCTCCTGAGCAACGCTTAGAAGACCAACCCCCCCCTCAAAAAAAAATGTAAATGATCTTCTCAATTGTCTCAGTGGACTGGAGGGAGAATAGTGTGACCTTTCCCCTCAGTATTTTTTTTATGACTGGTGAAGAACGTATATCAGCCTCTCTGGGTCTTTCCCGCCAGTGAAATCTGTCTGACCCGAGTGCTCGTTTCATACATGTTGAATAGCAGGTCTGGGACATGAATAGCCTGTGGTGACTATGGTCAAGATGTCAGGTGCTCCCTCCCCTCAGTGTTCCCGCTGCCCAGCCGAGAGGATTCTCACATCAGATTAAAGCCAGAAAGCACTTGAATTAAACAGTCCTCATCGGGGACTGGGGCGATAGCACAGTGGGTGGGGCGTTTGCCTTGCATGTGGCCGACCCAGGTTCAATTCCCAGCATCTCATATGGTCCCCTGAGCACCGCCAGGAGTAATTCCTGAGCACATGAGCCAGGAGTAACCCCTGTGCATAACCAGGTGTGACCCAAAAAGCAAAAAAAATAATAAAATAAAATAAACAGTCCTCATCGTCGGGGAATACAGCAGCCTCTGCTCTGCCCGCCGGGGTAGGACTTGTTTGCTGGGAATTTCCCATGTCTGTGACAGAGCTTTAGGTGCTGCCTACTGTGTTTTCAGGCATTTCCTGGTTTTATTTTAATGACCAAGCTTCTTTCTTCAAGGTGCCCAAATTGCTGCCTATTCTCTGTCCAGAAGAATCACTGGTCCATTCATCAGCACAGATTGTAAATAAACATCTGGTAAGTGCGACCCTGCTCAGGGCAGGCAGGAAACAGTCTCCAAGGGGGCATCTTGTCCCTGAGAAACTAAACTGGGTCCTCTCTAACACTGAACCTTATTAACCTCAGGGAAAACCCAAATTCTTTTTGGTAAGAAAATTTCATCATCTCACCTACGCACTCAGAAGACTGTCTGAACAGGTGCTAATCCCAGCCATACAGTAAACCCTGTAAAGAAAAATTCATGATAATCTTGAGCTGTAAGACACAGAAGGTTTTCGACTTCATTCCCTGATTTGAATTCTTTCTTTAGTGAGAGTTGGGGCATGGGTGGTGGTTGTTTCTTTTTTCAGTGCTGGGAATCAAACCTAGGGCCTCATACATGTAAGGCAAGTGCTGTGTCCACTGAACTACAGTGCCCATCCAAGGGCCATTTATAATCCATTTATAAGGGCCATTTATAATCCACTTATAATCCATATATATCCATTTATAAGGGCCAGGGATGTGACTCAGTGGTAAAGCCACATGCCTTGCATGCCTAAGTTCAATCTCTGGCACCACAAAAATTATTTGAGAGTGGGGGATAGAGCGATAGCACAGCGGGTAGGGCATTTGCCTTGCCCGCGGCCAACCTGGGTTCAATTCCCAGTATCCCATATGGACCCCGGGCACCGCCAGGAATAATTCCTGAGTGCATGAGCCAGGAGTAACCCCTGTGCTGGGTGTGATCCAAAAAGCAAGAAAAAAATTAATTGAGAGTGCATTTTCATAGACAAATGCCTAACCATATGTTTGAGTTGGCCTCAGAAATACTGCCACCTTTTTCTGGGAAGCACTATAAAAGATGGTCCCTCTTACTGAAGTGTCTCTAGGGAAAGATTCCATTAGACTCCACTCAAGGGATCTAGGGAATTGTTTTGCAGCTAATTGAAATGAATGAACAAGGTTGTATATTCTCACTCTGTAGGTCGGAGCTGACACCCTCATCGGGCCCGAGACACAGGTGGGAGAGAAGTCATCTATCAAGCACTCAGTCATTGGATCGTCCTGTGTCATCAGAGACAGAGTGGTTATCACCAATTGCCTTCTCATGGACTCAGTCACTGTGGAGGAAGGGTATGTTTCCCCTTGTGCCCATGAAGGCAGAGTTTTTGGTGTCCTGGGGGGACTTTGAGAGGCAAACCAGCCTAAAAAAAAGAAAGAAAGAAAAACCAAAAGAAAACTCACACTGGGAAGGGAGAAAGAGGAAATGATGAAGGAACAAATAGTCCGTGTATTTTCTAAGGCCTTGGTTTTGACTTCATGATGACATTGGTCTCTGAAAAGCATTTGTAGTAGCCTTCTTATGACAGCAGTGGTCTTGGAGAACGTTGCCTTTGCTTGCTTTGCTAGTCTATTTGATTGGATGGTTACAGTTACAGTAGTGTAATTAGGGGCTGGAGTGATAGTACAGTGAGCAAGGCTCTTGCCTTGCATGGAGTCGCCCTGGGTTCAATCCCCAACACCCCACATAATCCCCTGAGCACCACCATGAGTGGCCCCAAAAAAACAAACAATCAAAGAATGTGAAGCATATCTTTTTCCAGAAACGTCTCATTTTTATCTTAGCTCAGATTTCACCACTTCATTGCTACCTTATTTGAAGTGATCTGTCTTGATATTGTCAAATCAAACAGTTTTAATTTCTTCATTTAATGTCTGGCCCTGTCTTATTTATTTGTCTCTTGTAAATAAAATGTTAGTTTCAGAGTGTAAATACCTTATACTTCTGTTTCACTGTTATATCTGGAGGGCTAGAGGAAGTCACCAAATATTCATTATATAAAAGAATAGTAAATAATTCATAATGACCAATATAGAATTCAAAGAGGAATATATATGATAGGACATAGTAACTGTTTCCATGGAAAAGGATCAGATCTTGGTCTGTCCCCCTAAGCAATTTAGTAGATTATAGTAGTTTCATAATTTTTTGTTCTTTTTTCGGTCACATTCAAAAATGCTCAGGAATTACCCCTGGCAGTGCACGGGGGACCATATGGGTTGCTGGGATCGAACCTGGGTTGGCCGCATGCAAGCCCTACCTGCTGTGCTATCACTCCAGAATCTAGAGTCATAATTTAAAGCAAAGGAACGTCATGATTAAATTCTCACTTTATGAAAATCATTTTGACTACGCTGAAGGTTGATTTGTTTGCGATACCAGAGATTGAATCCAGGGGCCTCACATGCACGGCAAGAGTTCTTCAACCGAGCGGAGCCCACAGCCCGTGAAGGATGAGTCAAAGGAGACGGAGACAGAGAGGGCCCCGAAATGATCCTGCTGAAAGAGCAGTGATCCTAAACTAAGGAAATATTAATAAAGTGATAAACACTAAAATAAGATTATTACTGTCTGGGTATATAAATTAAAAGAGAAAAATTAAGGAAATTTCCCAGGTTTCTTGCTCAGACAGTAAACTAAGAAACTTGGGGGCTGGAGCAATAGCACAGCGGGAAGGGCGTTTGCCTTGCACGCAGCCAACATGACCAATACAGGTTCGATTCCCAGCACCCCATATGGTCCCCTGAGTACCACCAGGAGCAATTCCTGAGTGCATCGCCAGGTGTGACCCAAAAAGAAAAAAATAAAGATGGGGGGGGGGGAAACAAAAGCAAAAAAAAAAAACTAAGAAACTTTGCTAAGAATCTTACACTAAGAAATCGGTGACACAGACTCTGGAGATAACTCGAAGAGCTGGTGTGCAAGCTGTGTTTGCCTAAGATGCAGGCTCAATCCCTAGTACCACATGACCCCCTGAACACCACAGGGAGCAACCTCTGATCTCAGAGTTGGGAATTAGTAGGCCCTGAGCAGTGCCAGATAAGGCCCAAGAAACAAAAATAAATAGATCAGTAAGAGAGGGCCAAGACTTGTAGAGTAGAAGGCAGGGAAGTGAGAGGTTCCATTTGGACCAAGTGCAGTTGGCAGCACTGTGCGGGATTCCTTGATGTGCACAACTGGAGCTCAGGAAAGAAATGTGTGCATTAAGTTCAGATTTGGGGGTGGTCACAAGAGGCAGCAGTTGAAGCCATGGGCATCTATGAGATCACTCAAGGAGACTATGCCCTATGAAAAAAGTCAAGTTGAAGCCTTGTAGAACATCAGTGATTTTAGACCTCCTAAACGAGGAGTCTAAGGAGACTGATGACAGTGAGTGAGGAGGGGGTATTAAGAGGAAAAGAAATGTCATTTAATAGGTAAATCCCAGATTTTGGAGAAACAGGGTAAATGTTGGAGAAACCAATGAAGTAAAGAATAGGATTAGCATTTTGTATTTGTTTCTGGACCACACCCGGCAGTGCTCAGGACTCTTGGCTCTGCACTCAGGAATCGTTTCTGGCGGGCTTAGGGGACCATACAGGATGCCTCGGTGCAGTGATCAAACCTGTGTTGGCTACATGCAAGGCAAGTGCCCTGCCTGTTATACTTTCACTCGGCCCAGATTAGCATATTTATGGAGATAAAAGGTGTCTGAGACCAGTGGTACTTGTAGGGTCTCCAGTTCTATGGAGATACTTGGTAGTCATTTGTGGTCAGAGGTTAGAAGAGGTCTGACCAGGGATTTAAGTCTTTGTCTCCTGGGGCCAGAGAGATAGAATAGAGGGCAGAGCCCTTGCCTTGCAAGCAGTAGAATCTGGAGTTCCTCAGCGCAGAATCTGGAGTAAGCCCTGAGTAATTGTGACCCAAACGCTCAAAAATAAATCTGAATCATTGTGGTACTAACTTATTTTCCTATCTCCGTTTTTCTTTTCCAAAACAGTCTTCCACCCTTTCTCCTCTGAATTGAGCATTGGAGTTAGACTGTCAGATTAAACAGTGTCTCTGTCACTTCATAGTCATTTGGGAAATTTGACTTACATATTTGTGCCTGATCTTCTCATTATAAAATGGGATGAAAACTAAACCACATCATAGATTTATTGAGAATACTAAATGAATTAATGATTACTAAGTGAATTAATAGACATAAGATACTTAGAACAGGGGCTGGAGCAATAGTACAGCAGATGGGGCATTTTCCTTACATACAGCTGACCCGGATTTGATCCCTGGCACACCAGATGATCTTCCAAGCAAGCACCTCCAGGAGTGGTTCCTGAGTGCAGAGCCAGGAGTAAGCCGTGAGCATTGCCAGGTGTAACCCGAATAATGTACTTAGAATAGTGCTATGCACACAGAATATTAGCTTCTGTTACGTTATTATCATCATTAGCACTATCATCATTACTTTTTCTCATCTCGCAGAATGGGTGCATTGCCAGCATTGTCTTTCTGAAGAATAATCCTTGCGCCAGAAAGATAGATTGAAGGATTGAGCACATACTGTACATGCAAGAGGCCCAGGTTAGATTCCTGGTACTGCATAGTACCCTGAGCATTACTAAGAGTAGCTCTAAAGCATCACCAGATGTGTTTGAAAGACGAAATAAATACATAAGCAAATAAAAGGGCCAGAGAGATAGAAAAATGGCTTAAGCATATATTTTGGCATACAGGAAATCAAGGTTCAACCCCTGGCACTGCATGATCTGCTAAATGTCCCAGGAGTGTTCCCTGACCACTGCCAGGTATGGCACAAAGCCCAAAAAAGTCGAAATAAGTAAATAAAATCAAAATAAATAATATTTCTAACTGGGGCCAGAGTGCTAGTTCAGCAGGTAGGGCTCCCACTCTGCACACAGCCAACCTGTATTAGATCTCCACACCCCATAGAGTCCCCCGAGCACTGCCAGTTATTGCCCCAAAATTAATTAATTAATTAATTAATTAAACTTCAGGGTCCTTCATGATCTAGCTCTGACATTTAGTTTTGGAATGTTAGGGTGGGATGGAGCCTGTGAAACCATCCAGAACAAGGTGTGCAGGCTGGAGGAATAGCACAGCAGGGAGGGCGTTTGCCTTGCTCGCAGCCGACCCGGGTTCGATTCCCAGCATCCCATAGGGTCCCCTGAGCACTGCCAAGGGTAATTCCTGAGTGCAGAGCCAGGAGTAACCCCTGGGCATCGCCGGATGTGACCCAAAAAACAAAACAGAAACAAAACAGAAAAGGTGTGCATTTTTACAGCTGAATAAAGTGTGGTATTCCAGATTCTTTCTCCTTGCACCCCTGCTATTTCATGTCCCCCTTGAGATTCATGGGGCCAGAGAGATTGCACAGGAGCTAAGGCACTTACCTTACATGCTTCCGACCATGTGGTTCCCTGAGCATCTCTGGGAATGAGCCCCAGAGTACCATCAGATATGGACCAAACCTCCACCAAAAAAAAAAAAAAATTAAAAAGATTTCATGCATCAGACTGACAGGCATCACTAGTGAAACCCAAAATTGCTTTTGTCCTTTTGACCCCAGGGGTTCAGAGTAACTCATGCGGGTGTTTAACTTCCAATTTTTTCTCATCGTTGTCTGAGACCTTCCAAGGAAGACGGTTCCATAATTTTGCCATTTGCCCTAATTAGCAGCCACTCACTCCCCAACTGTGGGTGGGCGAGGCGCAGCCCTTTAGCACCTTTTTTCTTTCCAGCGTCACTGCATTGAATTGGCCTCAAGAGGAAGCCATGACCTTCTAAGGAACTCCCTGATCAGGGAGATGTGCCCCCGAAAAGGCCTGACGTATCCCAGAGTCAGTGACTCTTTTTGAGGACCCCTAATGCTGGCTGCCCTCGCAAGGTTTCTAGCTGGGAATATTTTAGGTGGTGACTGTTACTTACAAGTTTCCCAAATAACCATGTTGCGGTAAAGCTACAGGCAGCCCACATGGGGCTAATGACTAGGAAAACCATTAGTGATTACACAACCGTGCAAATGAGCTCTGAGGTGAGCTCAGACATCCTGCCTCCCCTCCAAACTGTTCTCCATATTTTTTTCAGGTTATTTAGTTTTAATTACTTACGGTAAATTTGGGGAGGGAGTAAAAGAGTGATCCCATGAGACTTGATTGTGTGCTGCTATTACTTCTGAACTGAGTGGGGTAAGAGTAGGTGCTTGAATTTGTCCAGAAGGGAGTTTCTTGTGTTCTTGATTGGCTTGTCTCTGCCAGCCGTGGGGAGCTGCCGAGGCTTTCTGGACAGTGGCTTGGACACCTGCCCAAGGTCCTCGGGGCTTGAGGGATGCTAATGGGACCACCGTGGGGAAGGTGTAGGCGGGACTGTGCAGAGAAGGCTCCTGCCTGTCTTTCTCATTTTGTAAAAGTAAAGTAAAGGCCCTCCCGTTGATCATCGATTTGCTCGAGCGGGCCCAGTAACATCTCCATTGGAGATT
>JAOXYA010000032.1:16637469-16650036 GCA_028565675.1 Sorex palustris
CGCGCCCCGGCGGAGGAATCCGCGCGAAGGCGGCGCGTCATTGGCTGCTGGCTGGGGTGCGGCTCGCCGTGCGGCGGGATGCTTCCGCGCGCCGCCGGGCCAGGTGCCGCGGCGGGGTTGGGGGCCTGCTCGTTGGACTCCCGGCCGGGGCGTGGCGAGGAGACTGGTGTTCGTAGGTGGGGGTCAGGCCGGTGACCCCGGCCCCCCGCCCCCGCACGAAGGGAAGGCTCCCGAGCCTGGTGGGTTTAGGGAGCCCCGGGAGAATAAGTCCTGCGGTTCGAACTCCAGGCGAGGTTCCGTGTCGTTTGCACGGGGCCTGAGAGCCGCGGGGTCGGCCGGAAGACTGGCCGTAGCGCACCTTTATCCCCCGCACCGAGCGGTTCGACCGTTGGCGGGGAGGGGTCGTGGCATGGTCCCGGGAGATCGGGCCGGTCTAGATCGAAAGTATTTTCAGCGTGACATTCCAGGAACTCAAGTGCAAAGACCCAGCTCCGAGGAGGATGGGCAAGGGCACGGGCAGATCCTTCCCAGAAAAGCCAATCGCCACGGAGCGGAAACGACCTGGGCGGAGCGCACTTGATCGTGGGAACCGCCCTGCCAGGGCCGGCCCGGGGCGACCGCGCCGATCAGGTTCCTGGTGGCCAGGCATGCTTTCGTGCTTGTGATTCGCTTCTAGTCCTCACCTTTCCCCGGTATACCTCTACAAATAGCCACAGAATTAGGGAGGGTCATTAAGTTACGAGTGTCGCTGGTAGTGGCACAGTTCTTTATGGACAAGAACCCAAACGCCCGTTTAAAGAACTCGACTGAACGCCGGACAGCCGGACAGTGAGATACAATGTAGCTATAAAAAGGAGACGAGGTGACTTATGTGTTGCTTTGGAATCGAGTCCCAGGCTATGTGAGAAGCGTAAAGGCTATAGTAGAAGTTTGATAGAAACGGTTGCTCACTGGAGCTGGAGGAGAAAGAAGAAGCAGCGAGATTTCTTTTGACTTTGAGTCGCTAAACTTTCACATGGCCAAAAAAAGTAGGAAAGGAAGAAAGCCCAAAGTGGAAAGTAAGTTGAAACCGAATTTAGCTCTAGGTAAAATTAGGAACATAGCTGGGTTATTACACAGCGAAGAATGATTCCCTGAGGCTTCTGAACATAGGACTCAAGGGAATAGATGTGGTGGGACACAGGAATTCTAAACAAAACCTTTCCTAGATGTCATCTTCCACCTCACTCCATGCATTAGTGGTAATACTTCATTGGTTTTGAAACACAGACAGAACGAAGTATTTCAGCGTTACAGTGTACCAAGACTGCCAGAGGAAAAGAAAATGAAACGCTAATATGCCACAGGATGTTGGGGAACTAATGCACTTAAGTAGGAAACACCCATTTGAACACATGAGTGTGCAATAAATTTCTGGGTGTTCAATACTTGTCTTAACTTCTGTCTTAACAATGTGTTTGCGCTGGTTCAATCCCCAGCACTGTAGCAAGTCCTCTGAGCAGTGCCAGGAGTGATTTCTGAGCATAGAGCCGGGAGCAAGCCCTGAATAAGAGTTGGTGTAGCCCCCAACATCCTAATTTTGTGCACCCAAAGAACCTGGAAACACAGTGTTCAATTGCCCGGGTTTACCAGGAACTGGCGGTATTCCCGCGATGTGGGACCCACGATATTCAAACTGGAGCCGCCTGGCATTCCACAGTGATTGGACACCGTGGAGGGGCTAGGAGCACACCGGCCACTTGGATGAGTCTCAGTTCTGTTTCCCAATTGAACTTTCAGGGGGAAGAGAAAGCCCAGGTAGGTTTTGTTATGCCTGAATGCAAAGTGCTTAGGTTAGCGGGGGATCCTCAGTACCAAGAACAGGCAAATGAATCCTCAGCAAAAGGAGAAACACGGGTGCCTGGCTAGGAGGGAGGGGAGAGGAGCTTCCTGGAGGGTGGAGATTCCCTCCACCATGCAGTGCCTCGGACACCCGGGGAAGCAGGCATGGCTCAACAAGTCCCCTCTAAAGTGGTTGTACTCAATACAAATCACACCACATTAAAGTTACACCCTCCTGCATATGGCATTTATACCCCAATAAAGGATGAAAACTCCTGACCAATAAGATGAGAATAGTCAAGACTCTCCAATCCGTTTTCACTCAGAAGGAAGTCCATCCCCAGAACCAATGCCTTCTCTGAAGGCAGCAGAGCAAGACACTTCCCGGGGCTGCAGGGACATCTTGAGATCTGTCTACAGAGGTGGAGGGGGTTGGAGGGTAGGGGGTGATGGCACAGGCAGGCTGGCCGCAGGAGCCATGGCAGGGCTGGGTATGGATTGGGCATCCTCTGTTTGGTCCTTTGTTGAAAGGGGGGATAAAAATAAGGGGGTGTGGGGTTGGAGAGATAGCACAGTGGGTTGGGCATTTGCCTTGCACGTGGCCGACCCGGGTTCGATTCCCAGCATCCTATATGGTCCCCTGAGCGCCTCCAGGAGTAACTCCTGAGTGCAGAGCCAAGAGTAGCCCCTGTGCATCGCCAGGTGTGACCCAAAAAGCAAAAAAATAAATAAGGGGGTGTGCTTGTAATCAGTCCGGGCCAGCTGGCCTTGAGAGGCTGACTGCTGCAGAAATTTAGCGTTCTGGCATGTTCTGGAGACAGGAGTTGGCCCAGCAAGTCCAATTCAGGCGAACCTGGCATCCTGGGCTGGGCACTAGAGACAGGACCTGGATCTTCTGGGCACAATGCTGCAGATGTGGCAGAGTGTGTATGTGTTGGGGTTGGGAGTGGAGGAGTTTTGAGGTGACACACAATGATGCTCAGGCTATACTCACGGATCATATTTGTGGAGACCATGCGGTTCCAGGGGTGGAACCTGGCTTCCCTGCATATGAAACACATGCTCAGCCCCCTGAACCATCACTCCATCCAGTCCAGGAGTCTAGTTTTCATTTGTATGTCTGGGGCAGGGTGGGGGAGGGGTGACGCCTTGCTGTGCTCAGGGTTTACTCCTGACACTGTGCTCAAGGATTACCATGTGGTACTCAGGGGACCATGTGGGGTGCCAGCAATAGTCACCTGGTCTCCTGTATGTAAAGCAAGCACCTTCGTCCCTGTACTACCTCTCTGGCCCAGAATTCTATTTCGATTTACTGTCTTGCCGTGTCTGTTGATATATTCAGTCTTTAAGCACAAATGTTAAAAAGAGGGCTGGAGCGATTGTAAAGTGGGTGGGGTGCTCGCCTTGGACACACTGACCTGGGTTTGATCCCTGGCACCCCATGTGGTTCCCCAAGCCAGCCAGGAGGGATCCCTGAGCACAGAGCTAGGAGTAAGTCCTGAACACCTTCAGGTGTGGCCCCCAAGCCCAACCCAAACAAACCCATAAAAAAGGGGGGGCTGGAGAGATAGCACAGTGGGTAGGGCGTTTGCCTTGCACGCGGCAGACCCGGGTTCGATTCCCAGCATCCCATAGGGTCCCCGGAGCACCGCCAGGAGTCATTCCTGAGTGCACGAGCCAGGAGTAACCCCTGTGCATCGCCGGGTGTGACCCAAAAAGAAAAAAAAAAAAATTAAATTAAAAAAATAAAAAAAGAGGCCTCCGGGAGCTTCAGCTGCACCCTGCGCCTCCTCCTCGGGGCCGGGCCGTGGCCCTGCGCCTCCCCAGAGCGCTCGCGGGGCGCCGGGCCCGCGGCGAGCGAGGCCGGGGGTGGCCCAGCCTGGGTGGTCTCGCGCCCCGCCCCCCGCGGCGCCGTTGCCTAGCAGCAGATCCGGCCGCGCGGCTCCGGGTAATTTGCAGGCCCCTGGGCCAATGGGCGGGCGCCGGCCGGCCCGCTCCCTTTTTCTGCAGCTCGGACGCGTCCCGGGCACTGCAGCCGCCGCCTGGAGCCGCGCCGGAGCGGGCTCCTCGGGACCCCGCGCGGGGCCGCCTATGGGAGACCCCAGATAACGCGGGTTGGGGGTGCCCACGCCCCCGCTGCCATGGCCCGGCCGCCGTCCCCGGGGGAGCTGCCCCCCGGCTACGCGCCCCCCGCTCGGTCCGCAGCCCCCCAGGTGAGCGCCGCGAACGCCGGGCGCGGGCAGGGTGGGGCGGGGGGCGCCGGGGGGCGCGCGTGGGGACGTGTCCGGCCCTCCGTCCCCCTTGGGAACAGGTTCGTGTGCAGGTCGATTCCCCCGCAGGAAAGGGGTCTGTGCCCTCTTTGTAAAACTGCCCGGGGAGCCTGTTGGGTCGCCCCGAGGTCCAAAGCTGCGCCTGCTTCAGTTTCAGCCTCACGGTGCTCCGGCGCGCATCCCTGCCCCAGTGTCCGCCTCGAGACCCAAAGTTGTTCTGCTCGAGTTTCAGCTTCACGATGCCCCAGCACCTAGCCCTTCCTTCACCGGTGTCCTCAGTTTCCCTCCTGCCCACCCCCCCACCGCCAGCCTGCCTCTCTGGAAGACACTTCCTTTTTTTTTTTTCCTTTTAGGCACTGGGGGTTGCATGCCTGTCGCTGAAAGGAAGGGCATCATGGGTGTGTGTGCGTGTGTGTGTGTGTGCGTGTGTGTGCGTGTGTGTGTGTGTGTGAGTGCTGGAGGGGATGGAGTTCGGTCTCTTTTCCATATTGGGCCTGTGTCTGTGTAAGTGACCGGTGGCATTCCTGTTACTGAAAGGGCATCATGGTGTGTGTGTGTGTGTGTGTGTGTGGGTGTGTGTTTGTGCCGGAGGGGATGGAGTTCGGTCTCTTTTCCATATTGGGCCCGTGTCTGTGTAAGTCCGGGTACGCAGAAGCCCAGAAGCTGGGGCTGGGCACAGGGTGTGCACGGTGAGAACAGGGAAGGGTTTCCTGCTTTGTTGCCATCATGCCTGGCTGACCCACCTCTTTCCCTCCCAGATCCTAGCCGGGAGCCTGAAGGCTCCGCTCTGGCTTCGCGCGTACTTCCAGGGCCTGCTCTTCTCTCTGGGCTGCAGGATCCAGAGACACTGTGGCAAAGTGCTCTTCCTGGGACTGCTGGCCTTCGGGGCCCTGGCACTCGGGCTCCGCCTGGCCGTCATTGAGACGGACCTAGAGCAGCTCTGGGTAGAAGGTGAGTCGTGACTACTTGCCCATAGCTGGCGGGGTCTGGTGAGCTCAAAGACAGGGATGGGGCACGGAGCTGGGATGGAAATGGAGCAGCCTGGGCCGGCGCGGGGGGCCTGGCTCTGGCCCCGAGATCTCTGCCCCCTCCCGCACCTGGAGACAGACATCTGCAGCTAAAAGGAAAGGAGTTTATAGCGTCGTTATCTGTGAGTCTCAGTGTGTTTATTTTACATCTGTTCCCAACCTTTGTGTGTTTGGGGCGGCCTCCCAGGCAGTGATCGGAGGGTCCTGGGGTCACTCCCAGCGGTGCTTACGGACTCCCAGGGGGGCAGGCAGTGCCAGGAATCAAAGCACAGGGCCTCAGACATGCAAGCCATGCACCCTCGCCCTTGGAGCGCTCTCCCTGGTGGTATTCTGACAGCGCAGCAGGGTCTGCAAAGGCAGCCAAAACAAGACCCTCCTTTCGGGGACAGGGCAAGTAAGTTATGTGCTGGGCTCCGATATACAGCATCATACGGAGTAGAGTACCATTGTATATTGCCTCAGAGAAGACAAGAGAGATCACATCGAACGAAGAGAAACAGAAAGCTAGAACCCCAAGGCTGGGGAAACTGAGTAAATGTGGTTCCTTCCCAGGAGGGGTCCTGCGGCCCCAGCCAAGCGGCAGCACAGAATACACACTTTGAAGCCACGGGAGAGTCAGATAGTGACAGCTCTCACTTTATAGTGAAAGCATTAGAGGAAGAAAAAAAAAGATTTCTTATCAGTATGCCAAACACAGTAACAACAAGTCTCGCAATGGAGACGTTACTGGGCCTGCTCGAGTGATCCATGAACAACAGGGGGACAGTGCCAACGAAAGTGCTACAGTGCTAATATGATATAACTCTTCTTTCTTTTTTTTGGGGGGGGGTGGGCCACTCCTAGATGTGGTTGTGCTCAGGGCTTACTCCTGGCTTTGTGCCAAGGGTTGTCTCCTGGTTGTCTGCTCAAGGGCCACTCTGGCAGGGCTCAGGGCACTGTATGAAGTGCCAGAGATCAAACCCGGGTCATCTGTGTACGAGGCAAGCGCCCTACCCGCTATCTCTCCAGTCCCATAACGTTCCTGGACCTTGACTTTATATGTCATCCCTTTAGCAATCAAACTCCCTTCTGGTTTTTCCTGAGAAATTTGGATTTGTGGGTTCCCCCAAAGCCTCCCTGCCAGCCCTGGACCACACCCAAAGGCAGGGCCCAGGTTAGTCTTTCACCCTTGAGTTATTTCAACGCTGGCAAGCCCTTAGATCCAGAGCAGATGTTTCTCGGAGCCTGCCTGCCTGCCTGCCTGCCTGCCTGTGGGGCTCCCACACCCCATCCCCACCCTACCCCCAGCACTCGGCAGACTCTCATACACATACACACTCTAGGCCAGCCCTGGGGTCCAGAGCAGATGTTTCTCTGTGCCTGCCTGCCCCCAGCCCCAGGACACACATGTGCATACACGCACATACACAGAACCCCCACCCACACCACCGCTGCCTGGGTGGTCCCAAATGACTCTTCTATTTCCTGCCACAATAGAGTCTGTCTCCCCCCTCCCCCACACACACCCTCCCTTTCTCCTCCACCACCACCACCCATCTTCCTCATCTAAACATCACGTGCCTCTTCATCCTCTGGAACCTGCCTTCTGGCACCCAACGGGCCAGGCCCCCCCCTGGGGATCTGTTGCTCTTTGTGGATGAGGGGTGTCAGAGGGCAGCCAGTCCTATAGCTTTCCTCGAGCCCAGAATACTGCTTGGTGCCGTCGGGGCTGCCAAGGCAGGGGCTGAGGTCAAAGGAGTGATTCCGACCTGGTCTTTTCTCTCTCCATTGACACTCAGAATTCTCCGGAGTTGACAGGGCTCAGGGGAGCCGATGAAGGGGAGCACTTAGGGGGTTCTTAAGTCCTTCCCCCACTTTGAGCACACAAGGCAAAGGAAGAAGCAGCACCTACCCCGTCAGAGTTCCAGGGCAGATTTCAGAGTTCTCCGCAGCTCGTCCTGCTGAGACTGGAATGGGTTCGTCCTTCCTGATCAATTGGAAAATCCAAGGGCTCAGAGATGAATTGTTTTCTAAAATAAAACACGGATAGAAATGGCTTGAGAGTAGAGCCTGAACATAAGACACATGCAGGCATTCGTTTAGAAGGAGGGTCACACCTCCAGGGGTGTGACAACTACCCACACAAATAAATAGGACCATGGAGATAGCTCAGAGGACGGGAGCGCAGACCTCTGGTGTGGGTCCATCCCCAGCACAGCATGTTCCGCTGAGTTCTGCCAAGAACGAGCCCCCAGGACCTTGCCAGTGTGGCTCTGAGCTTTTCCACATGTGGCCCCTCCGCAAAAATAAATAAACGAGTTCAAAAGTAAACAAACTAAACTTAGGAGTCACCCTCAAATCTTCCCGCATACCTGATTGGTTGCCAATTCAGCAGTTTCTTCTTTTTTCTCTTTTTTGGAAATGAATTAATTATTAGGTTGTTTCTTTCTTTTTTTTTTTTCATTTTGTTTGTTTGGGGGCTGTACCCAGCAGTGCTTGGGAGTTACTCCTGGTTCTGTACTCAGAAATTCTCCTGGTGGTGCTGGGAAGGACCATAGGATGTGGGAGCTCGAACCCAGGTTGGCTGCATGCAAGGCAGGCGCCCTACTTGCTTACTATTGCTCAGGTTCCTTATTTGGATGTCTGTAAGGAAGGATGCCCATCTGGGATGAACAGGCCATTTGCGAGAGTGAATACGGAGCGTGGGTAGCCCTGGGGCTGGGGAATAGCTTTGATTTAAAGCAGGATTTACGAATCTACAGTCTTCTGGTCAACCTTGCTCTGATCTAACATCTCCTCCTTCTCCTTCTCTTTCTCTGTGTCTAAGGTCTCCTCTTCCCGGTAGCTGGGTTTACGCAGCTTCTTGGAGTACACATCAGTGAGATGGTTTGGGCTTTTCACACACTGGTGTCAATTTTGGCGGGAGTGGCAAGGACAAATTTCCGCTGTTTTCTGCACAAAGGAACTCAGTTGAGAGACAGTGGTCCAGTGATAGCAAGTCACTGCCCATCTGCTTCCGGAAAACGTCCTCTGGTCCAGGGAGGGGGAGCTGAGAGGTACCAGCAGTGACGCTCACCCCGGGTACTCACACTTGCTGGCTGAGGGGCGTTTGCTGTGGTTGGTGGCCTTGGAGGTGCATCTCTCGTTTTTTATTGAGGGGTGAGGGGGCACCTCTGGTGGTGCTCAGGGCTTACTCCTGACTCTGCTCCCAGGAATCATTCCTGGCGTGATTTAGGGGACCATACGGGGGTGCTGGGGATTGAACCTGGGTTGACTATGTGCAAGGTAAGGCAAGCCCTGCCCATTGTACTATTTCTTTGTTCCCTGGGGTGCATCTCTAGTCAGGCAGTTTCAGCAAGCCCTCGCCTCTCCTACACAGCCATTCTTGTTGTCATTCATTGATTTTATGACAGGAATAAGAGCTTTCACCATCTTTTCTTTTCTGGCCGGACTTAGCAGCTCAACACTTCCTCCTTTGCACGGCCTTTCGGAAATGCCAGGTAGATCAGGACCGTCTTCCAGACGCTCCAGTGAAGGTTTTGGCTGTGGGGAGCCTTCCCTCCATGGGAGTTTTAGTTCTGGGCTCTCCTTTTCTCACCTGGCCTCCAGCAGCAACTTTGTTTTTGAGGGGCCAGTGCTCAGGGGTTAGTCCTGGCTTCGGCACCTCAAGGATCACTCCTGGCATGCTAAGGATTCCTTATGGAGTGCTGAGGATCAACCCGGGTCAGCTGCATATAAGGCAAGCACCCTCCCCCCGTACTATTGCACTGGCCCCTCCAGCCCCCCGCCCATTCTTGCCTTGAGCACCTGACTACTCAACTCTTCCAATCCACCACCTTATAAAGTGGGAATGGGTGTTTATAATCTTCCTCTTCTTTCTCCTCCTCCCTTTGTTGTTGTCTGTTGTTGCATTGCTAGGGTTCACACACTTAGGGTGACACATTTGGAGGCGGTACACTGGGGGTAAGGGGTGTCCTTGCTGGTATGTCCATCCACAGTCTTGGGTAATGCCGAGGACCAAACTCCTGATTTCAGACTTCAAGGTAATTGCCCACCACTCGTCCACTCCTTTCTTTCCAGCCGCCCTCAGAAGAGTCTTCTCCTGTCCATCCTTTAGGCCTGTTGCTGCCTCTAGCTGTCAGTGTACAGACATACCTCAGAGAGAACAGAGATTCTATTCCAGACCACCAGTAAGGCAGATGTCACAGTGAAGTGAGTCCCAGAAAGTTTTTGGCTTCCTAGAGCAGGTAAAGAGAAAAAATATATGAGCTGGAGATGGAGTCAGTGGTAGAGTGAATGTTTTACTTATATGGATGGTACCAAAAAAAAAAAAGTTATGTTTAAAATGTAGTCTAGGGCTGGAGAGATAGTACAGTGGGTAGGGCACTTGCTTTGCTGACCCAAGTTTGATCCCTGAGCTCTTCCAGGATGGATCCCTGAGCTCAGAGCCAGGAATACTCCCTGAGAACTCTTGGGTATAGCCTTTAAAAAAAAAGAAGAAAAAGAAAAAGCTTAGGTGGAAGGTGGCCTGAGCAATTGTACAGCAGATAGGACATTTGCCTTGTATGTGGCCAACCCACGATCCCTGGCACCCCATAGGGTCCCCTGAGCCCCACCAGGAGAAAAGCCTGAGTGCAGAGCTAAGAGTAAACCCTGAACACTTTTGGGTGTTTGCTCAAAAAAAAGTGTGTGACACACACACACACACACAAATTTGTCCTCAGACTTGTTGCCTCCCTGTTTTTTAAATTTTTTTATGTGAGAGTACTGCTATTTATTCAGTCACTGATTAGCTGCTGCAGGGGTAAAAAGGAAAGTCGTCTAGGAGATGTTTCCTATTCTGAAAATGAGGAAAGCGGGGCTGGAACGATAGCCTGGTGGGCAGGGCTCTGGCCTTGCACTTGACCAATCTGGTTCGATTCTACATATGATCCCCCAAGCTCACCAGGAGTGATCCCTGAGTACAGAACCAGGAGTCAGCGCCGAGCACTGCTGTGTGTGCCACCCACCCACACACACACACACACACACACACACAATTTTTCAGGCAAGAAAAAAGAAACTGAGGAAAAGGCTTACCAGGAGCCCCCTCTTCCTCTCTTTCATCGGCCTACTTCCCATTTGGTTCCTCTGGTAAAAACCAGCTTATGCCTAAACCCTTCCTTTGGCAGAGGCTGTGCAGTTACTATAGTCGACCGCTTAGACTCATCAAATTTTACTTGCTGAGACTGAGAGGGGGGCCTCGATTTCTCCAATCAGTCTGCCTAAGGGAGGATGAAAAATCCTAGTTGGAAAGGCGACCCCCGGCGACTCTGCCTCCACACTGCCCTCTGGTGGCCCTTTTGGGTCTTGCCGGCTCCCTCCCCTGTCACTGTTGCCTTCGGCAGCCTTCTGGGAACCAAGCGCCTAAGCACATCAGGGGCCCCGGGATTTCCCCCCTCACTCCAGCGTTCTCTCCCCCTCACCCTCAGAAGCCCAGTCGCTCTTGTCTTTGACCATTTTCCTGCACACACCCGATCCATCGTGCAGAGCCCCTACTTGGCCCCGGTGAGGCCCCGCCTTGGATGCGTGGCACCACTGCCCAGCCCTGCCAAAGATAACGTCGCGCAGTCAGGCTGGGTGGTAGAGCTCATGAGGCCCAGGGCCCATCCTTTCCATGAAGAGGGAAGGCGGGGAGGACCAAACAGAGCATCAAGGATCCTTAGAAAAGCGATAGGGAAAAAGAGCAATCTGGGCTGGAAGTGAGGCCAGATCTGAGAGGAGCGATGTGTTCTCTCCCTGACCAACTCCATTCATCCCCGGCTCGGAGCACAGTTAGGAAGGAACACGTCGGGTCCTCTAACTGGGCTCACCCCCAGCTTGTCTCCCACTCGCTCAAAGAAGCCCCAGAAGTCAGGAACTCCCAGACCCTTCCTCCATTGCGACGTTTCCAGAACAAAGACGAGACTTACTACTGAGGGTCTTGATCCAAACCACACTCCCCACCATGCCCTGAACTGTACCAAGCCTTATTCTCACAGTAGATCTGTGTGCACTCCTACGTGCTGCCAATGGTGCTACCAGGTTTGGGTGTTTTTTTTTTTCTCTTCTTTTTTTATGATGCCAAACCTAGAACCTCTCACATGTAAGGCAAGAACTTCACTGGGGGAAAATGAAAAAGAATTTTACTGCTGAGCTATAGCTCTGGCCCAATGCTACCAATTTTTTTATGTTTGCTAATTTGATAGATGATGACCAATTGCTTTTTTTAAAAAAAATTTTTTTTATGTAAGAGTGCTGCTATTTATTCAGTCACTGATTAGCTGATTGAATTGGGCATGGATTCCACCTTACTTTTTTTTTTTTCATTTCCAATTGCTTTTTTTTTTTCTTCCTGTTTTTGGATCACACCTGGCGATGCTCAGGAGTTACTCCTGGCTCTGCACTTAAGAATCACTCCGGGCAGTGCTCAGGGGACCATACGGGATGCTGGGAACCGAACCCGGGTCGGTCGCATGCAAGGCAAACGCCTTACCCACTGTGCTGTTGCTCCAGCCCCTCCAATTGCTTTTTTTTAAGTGTAAATTAAATTACCTATAGGATGGAATTACTTCTCCATGTTATTTTTCTTTTTAGATAAATGTCACTATTTGCTCACAAATGTTACTTAACAATTACATTAACAGACACAGAAGCAATAAGAAAATCACCATTGGGCAATATCCACAGTAATAATTAGTTTAAGTACAAATCATCATTATGTGGTAAAACTAATGGGAAAATATAGGGAGCAACAAAATATTTACACAGTCTCAAAAGATCTCCTCAGTTGCCACTTGTTGATAGCAAAATTAGAATGAGTATCTCTATAGCGTAGGAGGTTGCTTAAATGTCTTTTTATTTTTTGTTTTTAGTAATGGATCCCCGTGAGGTGCAGTTACAGACTTATAAACTTGCGTGGTTACATTTCAGTCATACAATGCTCAGTACCCATCCCTCCACCAATGCCCGTTCTCCACCACCAATGATCCCAGTGCATATCCCCCCACCCCGCCCCGCTTCTGTGGCAGGGCATACCCTTTTCCTCTCTCTCTCTCATTTGGGGTGTTGTGGTTTGCAATAGAGCTATTGAGTGGCCCTCATGTTCGGTCTCCAGTCTGTTTTCAGAACACATCTCCCATCCCGAGTGGGCCCTCCCAGCACCCTTTACTTGGTGGTCCCTTATCTGTCTGAGCTGCCTTGTCCCCCAGCGAGTGAGGCCGGCTTCCAAGCCATGGAGCAATCTTCCTGGTGCTTAGCTCTACTCTGCTTGGATGTTAGTCTCCCTTTCTGTTACTTTATTTTCCACAAATGAGTGCAATCTTTCTTTCTTTCTTTCTTTCTTTTTTTTTTTTTTTTTTTTTTTTTTTGCTCTTTGGGTCACACCTGGCGATGCACAGGGGTCACTCCTGGCTCTGCACTCAGGAATTACTCCTGGCGGTGCTCAGGGG
>JAOXYA010000032.1:16671724-16683286 GCA_028565675.1 Sorex palustris
CCCTCTCGGAGAGCCCAGCAAGCTACCGAGAGTATATCGCCCGCACGGCAAAGCCTGGCAAGCTCCCCGTGACATATTGCATATGCCAAACACAGTAACAACAAGTCTCACGATGGAGACATTATTGGGCCTGCTCGAGTAAATCAATGAATAACGGAAGGACCGTGCCCATGCCCGTCATTATTAATTATATACACATTTATGTATATAATAAATAATAACTTTTCCAGTATGCAAAAAAAAAAAGCCTTTCGGCTCCAGAGTTGAAAACCTATATACATAAATAAGAATAGACATTTTATTATATTGCACGAAGCGGTTGTAATTTTCTTAATTTTCCTGGGTCAACAATCACACGGCCATGACTAATTGGGCTCTTACTGATTTCTTTTCTGATCATTCCATTTGCTAGTTCTTAAAGTGTTGTTGAAATAAGCAAGAAAAAGTAAATTTGTTGGGGCTGGAGCGATAGCACAGCGGGGACGGCGTTGGCCTGGCACGCGGCCGACCCGGGTTCGATCCCCGGCATCCCATAGGGTCCCCCAAGCACCGCCAGGAGTGATTCCTGAGTGCAGATCCATTGGGTGTGACCCAAAAAGGAAAAAAAAATAAATTAAATAAATTGGCTTCTTAAAAAAAAGAAAGAAAAAGAAAGTAAATTTGTTATGTGTTAAGTGAGGCAGATTGGGATGGGAAGAAAGTGGGAATATTGGTGGTGGGGGGTCACATTCATTTTGTCGGAACACTAAATGCTTGAAACAACTGCATAATGAACAACTTTGTAAATCACGGTGTTTTTAATTAAAAAAATCAATTTTAGGGGCCAGAGTGATAGCACAGTGGGTAGGGCATTTGCCTTGCATGCAGCTGACCTGGGTTCGATCCTTGGCATCCCACATGGTCCCCCAAGCACCGCCAGGAATAATTCCTGAGTGCAGAGCCAGGAGTGACCCCTGAGCATTGCTGGGTGTGACCCAAAAAGAAAAAAAAAAAGGATGGACGGGAAGGCGGGGGCTTAGGGTATGGACTTTGAGGGCTGTACCTGGCTGTGGGCCTCTATGAAAGCCATGCAACGCCCCTGCAGTGGACCCAGGCCAAAGGTTACAGCAACCTGAGAGCAGAAAGAGGCAGAGTCACGTTGCAGGCTGGAGCCACATAGCCCACACCCGGGAACTCTGTCCAGAAGCTCCCACCTGCAAGGCCTCACACACCAGCTCCACGTCCAGCACCTTCCCCACAAACTCCAGGCACAGCTGGAACAGAAAGGGACATGGGGTGGGGGTGGGGGGGGGCCTCTCTGCTCCTGCCCCAGCCCAGAAGCAGTGAGCATGCCAAGTCCCTAGGAATCCCATGCCTGGTGACCCAGAGAGACCTTCAGCCTCATTTCTCCGCTCACAGTCATAGGAAGCCTACTTCATTCCTTTCCTGCTTGTCACTAGAATGCCTGTTCCTCTTCCTCCCAGTTCTAACTGATTCAGCGCAAATGTTTCCTCTTCCAGGAAGTCTTTATCTCCTCTCACTGGAGGCAGGACTCTTGAGACCCTATAGATAGCCTCAGCTCCATCTGTCATATCTGTCATACTTGGGGGGAGGGGCTTGGTGTATGGCTATCCTATACCCTGACTTTACTTAGGGCTGACTCCTGATTCTGCACTCAGAGCTTTCTCTTTTTTGGAGGTTGGAGGGTCACAGCCGGTGGTGCTCAGAGAACTCCCCTGGCCCTGCACTCAGAAATCACTCCTGGCGGTGCTTGGGGGCCATATGGGATGCTGGGAATTGAACCCAGGTTGACCACGTTCAAGGTGAGATCCCTACCTGCTATACTGTCTCGCCAACCACTCAGGGATTATTCTCAGTGGGGCTCACAGTATTACATGTGATACTGGGGATAAAATCCAGTCGGCTACATGTTACACTGTTTCTCTGGCCCCCTGTCATACCTCTTAAACCACTTACCCCCTTCTTTGAAGAAGAGGCTGGCCTGGCCTGTGTTTCTGGCACCAGCCCCACTCTGTCCACTCCCCGGTGCATACAGAACACAGGCAAAGGACGTTTACAGTCCAGAGAGCCGCCCAGACTTCCCAGCATCTCCACAGGTGCCTCCATGCCAGATAGGATGTGAGCCAGGCGCACAGAGGCCAGGGAAATGCGACAGGCTGGCACCAAACCCACCTCTCGAAGCTCCTCCAGTCCGTATTCCACAGCAGCAGTCAGCACCTCCAGCACCTATAGAGTGGGTGTTGGGGGGAGTGGAAGGGAGTTTCCCCTGCCCCTCAGTCCACCCCCACCTCTCCCACCCCGGCCCTGCCCAGTGGGCTCACAGAGTTGCGGTGCAGCTGGACACTGTTAGTATAGAGGAACTCCAGCACTGCTAGGAAGGCCTCAGCTGGCACAGTGCTCAGCACCAGGGGGCTAGGGACCCTGGTATCCAGAAGTCGCTGGAAGAAGTTGCATCTACAGGCCAGTAGGCACCGGTGGGCAAACACCTCCTGCCGTTCCTGACCAACCACAAACCGGACATCACTGCGCAAGAGACGGAAAGTGAGGAGAGTAAGAGGCCAGAATGGAGTGTGCCAGAAACGGTCCACCTTGGCCTGCTGTGGGCCTTATCTGTCTTAAAAGAGACCCGGTCTTGGGGCTGGAGATATACCACAGCAAGTAGGGTGCTTGCTTTGCCTTTGATCCACCCTGGTTTGATCCCTAGCACCCCAGATGTTCCCCTGAGCACTGCCAGGATCCCTTAGTGCAGAGCCAGGGGTGACCCCTGAGCATTGCTGGGTGTGTCCCCCCCATCAAGAGAGAGAGAGAGAGAGAGAGAGAGAGAGAGAGAGAGAGAGAGACCAGGCCTAGTCCTTCCAACTCAAGATCTGAGCGAGACCAGGGTCTAAATTCTAGTCCCAGCTCTGCCCAGCTCCACAGTGGTTAGGCCAATGAATTCCTACCCAAATCTCAGGTTTCTCACAGGGAAATGGGATAGTAATCTCAAATCCTCCAGTCTAGGAGGAGGCCGCCCTGCCTGATTGCTGGGAAAGGCACCAGGGCCGAAACTAGCTGATCCCATCTACCCTCTGGCCCATCTATCCTCTGCCCCATGGTCCGAGTCTTGGGGGAAGGAAAGATCTTTGGGCTCATCCACAGACTGCCAACTCAGCTTTTTCCAGCATCCTCCAGATTGGAGTGGGTGCAGGATGCTTTATCTTGAAGCCAGACCACATTTTCCATTTTCGTGAGCACTTCCGACCCCAGTTTCTGGGCCTCAGAACAGGGTAGGGAGTAGGAGGCAGGAGACGAAGCCTGAACTATTCGGAACCTCCTAGTGCCAGGTGCAGGACCTGGGGTGTCATGTCCAGGTGGTCCGGCTACCAAAGGCAAGAGTCTGAGAGGCAGGAACCCAGCGGGGAGAAGCCCAACTCCTAGCAGAGGGCCAGGAAGCTGCATTCTGGTGCCCTGGCAGCCCTGCCCCCTCCTCTGTCTGGTTTCAGATAGCGCCAGCATCGTGAGCGGGCGGGGGAACCCAGGCTACCCCCTTGGCTGCTTCCTGTCTGAGACTCTGACTCAATCATTCGAGCTTTGTTCCTCTTGTGAATCCCCAGGTCTCGAAACGGGGTCATCTGTTCCTCTGCCTCCCCCAAAGAGCTCCATCCTCGCTCTCAGGATCCAGTGGGCACGGGGCCGTTTTCCGTCCGGAGCCCCAGGCACAAGCCTACCTGCATGTCATGCTGAGCCCCAGTCCTCTGTCCTGCCTCGGGCCATAGGATATCATGGACACTGAGGGTGGGTGGCCCCCCGCTCTCCACTTGACTTCCCCAAGGTCAGGAGGTTTGAGCCCAAACTCCCCCACCCAGTCCTCTGGGCTTCCTCAGAGTCATAGGACGCTGGGGAAGGAGCCAGGGGAAACCCAGGCCCACCCCCTCACCTGTAGAGGGGGTTGTTGATGAGGCTTCTGAGCGCCGCTGAGAAAGGTGCGGCCTCCCCATGCACAGCCAATCCCGAGGTCTCCATGGGCAGGTGGGCTGGGGGGAACAAGTGGAACAGCCCGGAAGGTCTGTCTGTTGGTAGGTGGGAAGAAGCAGGAGGCCTGGCCGGGCCCTGGAGCGGGGAAGGAGACTGGGAAAGGCCTGAGAGGGAGGAGCAGGAGCTTCAGAGGCCCATTTGCCGAAGAGTCAAGTTTTAGGGATGCGGCAGAAGAGGTCCAAGTGCTACCGAAACATCAGAAACCAGCGGAGGAGGCTGGAGTGGGGATGAGAGAAGGAGGACAGGCTGGAGGAGGGGGCGAGAGGCTGACTCGGAGCTGGCCGGGCGAGAGGCTGGCGGCTGGCAGCTGCTGAGCCCCAGCTGGGAGCCTGCCCAGGCAACACCCGGGTGGGGAGCCTGTGGGTTTCCACGGAAACTGCAGAGAGGCCTTCAGGAGGCCCCGCCTATCTCCCACAGGCCTGGGGAAAGCTCGGGCTCCCAAAGAAGCCCCAAGCGGTGCAGAGGGTCTCAGCACCTTGGTTCCTACATGCCCTGGCTTCACGGTTTACTCCTGCCCCTCCTGGTCCAGCCCCCATAGGCACACAGGGGGGCTTGGGTGAGCCAAGCCTGGGAACTTCCTCTCAGCAGGAAGTCTTCACCCCCAGGGATGGTTTCCAGGGCCCAAAGCCCAGGTGTCTGGGAGCTGACCGTCCCCCAGCTGGAAGTCAGATGAGAAGGTGTCAGAGTCTGAAGGGGTGTCATGGCCTCTGGCATTCCTGCAATGCAAGCTCCCTGGGGGAGGGGACAGTCTGGGCACACAGGGTGTGGCATGCTGGGGACAAAGTTCCAGGACACTGGGGTCAGGAAGCTGGATTGGGTTGGCCTGGCCGTGGGTATTGCATCAGATCTGCACCGCCGCCCCCCCCTCCAAGTAGGGGTGTCCCTTCACCCTTCCTCTCCACACTGCCCAAAGCTGAGGAAGTCATCCAAGCCCCACCTAGTCTGCTCAGGGAGCGGAAATGTTTGTCCTTGTTGAGACTGATGAGGAGACGATAGAGCCATGACGTGTGCTCCTTCCTGTGGGCTGGACCCTAATTCCCGAGCAGCCGCCCCCACGATCTCAAAGTCTTCCCATGCCCAGGGCCTCTGCAATTTGCTCACTGGAGGGAAGGAACGGCTGGTGGCTGGGTGGGCAGGGGACCCCTTTCTGGATGAGAGTCCCTCTTTACCACTGTGCCGTCACCCCAGGCACCCTTCACTCAGCAGGTGTTCAGAAGCAGAGCAGGACTGAATGGACGGACGGGGAGGAGGGAGGAGAGCTTGCCTAGCAACCCATGGCAACCCCACAACACAGGCAAGGGGCTGAACTTCCCACCTACCAGTCAGGCAGGCCAGGCAAGAGCCTTGGAGAGAGTGCCGGGAGGCCAAAGGCCGATCATGACTCAGGGGCCTCGGGGAGTTTCGGGAGGAGAAGCTGATCCCCAGATTCTGGAGGTACAACCGGAGGCCAAAAGCCAGGGGTGGAAGAAGCTTCATGAGTCACCAGTGCCCAGCCTCAGCCAGTTGTGGGGAAAATTTGTGCCAACCACCCAGGAAGTCGGTAGACGGGAAGATGACTGGGTTCAGTACCCACAAGGTTGCAGGCTCTGAGTCTGTTTCCTGGCAGGAAGGAGTTAGAGAGGCACTGTCCGACTCAGGACAGAGGCCTCCGTCTTCTGCTGAAGCCAGGTGGGGGGAAACAGAAGTGTTTATTATTTCCTAATTTTGCGGTGTCAGGGATTAAACCCAAGGCCTGGCTCGCTCATGCAAGACAAATGCTCTACCGCCGAGCTGCACAGCCTGCCCTGGGAGTTTCTAGGCTCACGATAACGGATTTTTATGGTGCCAGGGGAAAGTTCGCAAGTGGGCACGGCCCTTGAGATGATCGCCTAATCAGGATCTCTTCCCTTATATGCCTAACAGCCCTTCACCTCCTGAGAAGCCGCCTGATCCCAGTCTGTCTGATTCACCTGTCCCCCAAACACAGGTAAGAAGACGGTGAGCGGGGCAAAACCCTTCTCAAGAGGAAGGGGGTTATGTGCTAAGATGGCCAGTGGCGCCCTACTGGTCAAGTGTGGGTCTTCCAGTCGCAGGTCCATGGCTGGCAGGCCCCCAGGACGCCAGGAGGAGGAGGCTTCCAAAGACCCGGGGCTCAAACTGTCGGGGGCACGGCCCCCGGGCCGCCTGCAAAGCACCGATGGAGCCCGGCCGGCTGGCCCTGGCCTGGCCTCCCGCCGAGGCTCTGTGCTGGGCACGGCGGCCTCCTTTTCCCGCCGCAACTCGCTGGCCGGGCCAGGCCCAGGAGCTGGAGGTCGGCGACCATCCCTGGGTCCGGTGCCTCCGCTCAGCTCGAGGATCAGCTTCTCGGGGCTGCCCCTGGCACCCGTGCGCCGGGTGGCACCGTCATACCGCATGGAGCCGGCGCCGGGGGAGCGCTGGGACGCTGCCCGAGTCCAGCGCGCCCTGGAAGCGGCCCTGGCTGGGGGGCTGCGCGATGCCTGCTACTCGGGGTCGGAGGCGGGGGTCCTGGCCCGCGAGCTGTGCGAGCAGGTGCGGGTGCACCTGCGGGAGCTGAGCCCACCGCGCTACAAGCTGGTGTGCAGCGTGGTGCTGGGGCCTCGCGCTGGCCAGGGCGTGCATGTGGTCAGCCGCGCGCTCTGGGACCCAGCAAGCGATGGGCTGGCCTCTGCCTCCTTCACAAACCCCACACTCTTCGCCGTGGCCACCGTGCACGGGCTCTACTGCGAGTGAGCGGGCCTTTGGCTTCTGCAAAAAAACGGTTTATTATCCCAGGAGGAGGCCCTTCCTGGGGCTCACATCCCAATAAATAATAAATGTCTGTCAATAAATAAAAGTGGTCCATAAATAGCGCCCCCGAGCTGGGGGCTAAGGCTCAGGCTTGGAGTAGGGCCGAGCGGCAGCGCCCAGGGGACAGACCGCCGCCTCCAACCCCAGTAAAGCTGGTCCCTGTTTCCCTGGGGGATGCGGCCCAAGGCCCCAGGGATGCACCAAAGGGACAGGGAGAGTCACGAGAGTCTTCCAGCCAGAGGCCAGCGGGTTCTGTGGACTGGGGTTAGGCCGGGCAGCGGTCCCGTAGCAGCCGCAGAGCATAGCGGAGACGCTGGCGAAGGTCCGGGGAGCAGCCCAGCAGCCGGAGGTGGGAAGCGAGGTAAGTACAAGCGCTGCGATTTCGGGCCACGAAAGTCACGAGGAGGGGCTCCCAGCCACTGAGGATCAGCTTGGTGTGGTCCCCGTAGAAGTTCACCTGTGCACGGGAGGGAAGCGGCCCTCAGGACGCAGGTTCCAGTTTCTTCCCAAGACCTTCCCCACAACGCCACTATGTCCTACCTGGACGGTGCCGTCACTAAACAGCATGAGCAGGGCCTGATCGGTCTTGACCCACTGCAGCAGGAGCGGGGGCACAGGTGCCTCCACTTCTTCCACACTGGGCAGATCTCCACCCTGTGGGAGGGAGGGAGGGGCGGGTCATTTGTCCGAGGGTCAGGACTGTCCTTGTGCATCTCCACCATTCAGCCTCGAGCGCTGAGCCCGCTAGCCATGAGCCCTCTCTCCCTCCCCCAACAAGGTGACTCGGAAGGGATCAGATGCATCTGTGTCGTGTCCCCACTCCGGTCCCCCCAGTCCACGCACCTTCATGAGGCGCTGCTCCATGTAGGAGGCAAAATACCGTAGGACGCTCAGCTGCGGCTGCAGGGCCCGGGGCACAGCTCCCACAGAGAAGGAGAAATGCTTCGTACTGGTGGGGTTGTAGTGCACGGTCCTGGAGCGGGGAAGGCGGAGGTCAGAGGGCGCCGGGCACGGACGCCCTGAGAGGCCACAGGAGCCCAGGTGCCCTCTCACCGACTTACTTCCTGTTGGCCGACAGCGCCATGTGTGTGCCGTTGTTGAAGAGCACGGCCACTCGGCGGCTGGACAGCTGATAGCCGAAGCCAAACTTGTTGGAGTAGTCAACCCACTTGCTGACCCACACCAGCGGCTCTGGCTGTGCCAAGGGAGCGGGGTTCTGTTCGGCTGGCATGGGAGAGGGAGGGTGAGGAGCTGACCTCTGAGCCAGAGCACGCCCACGGCGTTCCCAGATGCAAGACGTCAGCTTTACCTGGGGGCATGAAGGCCAGGCAGTTCCTCAGAGCGCAGAGGGCAGACTCCACCACCGTGGCCACCGTCAGACCTTCCTCAAACCCTGAAACGAACAGGACACTGGGAATTGGGCCTGGATTCCCCCCGGTGCAGGCTGTGTGGGCTCGGCCCTACGGTGGTCCAGCACCCCTCCTTGTGCGGCTCACCATCTCCACTGCTCGCCAGCGTCCCCCGGGGGGAGCTGTCCTCCGGCGCTGTCTCTGCCAGGCTGGGAGGCGCTGGGCCCGAAGCTGCGGGCGCCTGGAGGGTGGGTACAAGGAAGGAGTGAGAAGGGCCCTGAACTCCCAGGCCTGGAGTGCGGGGCCCTCCCGGGGCACCTCAGGTCAGCCCGCCTGGCTAATGAGACACAGCCAATTAGACAACCACGAGGCGAGATGCTTCACCAGCCTCTTTCATCCTTGCTTCCCACAGCTGCTGGGGTGGGGTGAGTCAGGGAAGCCCTGCCCACGTGAGCGCTCACCTCAGGCCTGGCATCCTGCTGGCTGATGGACGCCCGTGTGAGGCCATTCGCCAAGCAGGAGATCTCGTCCCGCTCCTCGGGAGGGTTCTTATCTGAGGGGGAGGGGGCGGGCAGAGGGGAGTTGGGGGGCAGAACAGCCCTCAGCATGCGGCCCAGCTTCTGCTCCCCACACTGTCCACTGTCCTCCCGTTGTTCATCGATTTGCTCGAGCGGGCCCAGTAACGTCTCCATTGTGAGATTTCTTGTTACTGTGTTTGGCATACTGAATACTCTCAGTAGCTTGCCAGGCTCTCCAAGAGGAGCGGAGGAATCGAACCCGGCTCGGCCGGGCTGGCTGCACGCAAGGCAAACGCCCAAAATCCTTTATCAAATGCCTTGGTTTCTGCTCCCCACAGGAATAATAAAGATGAGAAATCCAAGTGCCCATGTCACTCACACCCACTCTCCCAGGGGTTCACAGGTGCCCAGGCCCACGCCCCGTACAGTGCAGCCAGGCCTCTGACACTCTGTACCCTGAAATGTTACCCCACACTCACTCTTGTTCTTCTTCCTGCCGAAGAGGCTCTTGGTAACTTTGACAAACAGAATCTTAGCTGGGTTAAGGGGCATCAGGTCTGGAACCGTCACGCAGCTGCTGACAGGGAGCCGGTCGGGGGTGTAGCCCTGAGGAGGAAGCCACATGAGCCAGGACTTCTTGCTGCCCCACTCACCCCCACAGGGATACACAGGCGGGACGTCAGGGGAGCCACAGACCTTGGTGAAGAAGTCATGGCGCAGGATCTGGTCGATCGAGGGGCGGTCTTGGGGCGAGGCGCGAAGGATGGAGGCCAGGAGCTGCCGGGCAGGCAGTGAGAGGCTGGCGGGCAGTGTGTAGTGCACCTGCTTGATGCAGCGGTACGTCTCCTTCAGGTCAACGGTCTCAAACGGGGGGCTCCCACAGAGCAGCGTGTACCTGCGAGGCCGAAACAGGAGTCAGGAGTGGAAGGGTCACCCCCGAGGTACCCACCCATCCGCACAGAGGATGCTGGGACTCACATGACGCATCCCAGGGACCACACGTCTGCCTCGGGGCCATGGCCTTGTCTCTGCAGCACTTCTGGAGCCACATAGTTGGGGGTACCACAGATGGTCCTGCCGAGGCGGGGGAGGGGGAGGGGCAAGGGGCGGGTCCAGACCCAGTCTTGCTAGCTCCATCCCTACCCCCACTGTGAGTTCAGACAAAGCAGCTGCCTGTCACCAAAGGCCTGAGAACTCCAGCTTGTCCTGGGACAATAGATGCTGGACTGGCAGCTGAGTCTCCGCCCTCCCCCCCCTTCCCCGCCTGCCCAGCTGCTCAAGGCCTAGAGAGAGGCCCGACCCCTCCCCGCACTCTCCTCCGGGGGTCCGTGCACCCTGGATCCCCGCCTCTGCCTGCCAGACATCCAAACAGACTGTCACCTCCCCTGGTTGGTGCCACACACATGGCAACACCAGCTGCCACCGCATCCCCCAAAAACCTCATCTGCCACACACGCTGTGTCACTCACACCTCGCACATCTTACTGACATGGGGCCTCCCGCTCTGCCACTCCCACTGTCAGTCTCAAACACACTGCTTCTGTAGCCCACCCCTGTCCCCACAGAGGGCCAGCAAGGCTACCTAGCCACCTACACACACACACACACACACACACACACACACACACACACGTCATGCCTTCCCCGTCTAGTAGACACACACACACACACACACACACACACAGCCTCATGCCATCCCATCTATCACAGGCACACAGGAGGCAGTCATGCCCTCCCACACATTCTGTCATACACATCATCTGTGTCACACAGACTGTGGCCGCCCCCACCCCCCACCCTGAAACACTCACTTCTTCCTATGCTCGGGGGGTTCCAACCGAGTCGCCAGTCCAAAATCTCCCATCTTCAGTTCCATGTTCTCAGTGATAAAAAAATTTCCTGGGTGGGGGAGGCAGGAGGGAGCCGTGTCAAACTGCTTTCTCTCTCCCTCCCACACCCCCATCCCCTGCCTGCCTTCCCCCTGCTTCCACACCCCCAAACGCTGCAGGCACCGAGCGAGGCTCACCCAGCTTGAGGTCCCTGTGCAGGATGCCACGCTGGTGCAGGTACTTGAGTCCGGAAAGGATCTGCCGCAGGTAGTACCGCACCTCTGGCTCCAGCAAGGTGTGCCGAGCCTTCCAGATGTGGGCCAGCGACTGCGGAGAGCCACAGCCTCACTCAGCCCCTGCGCGGCCCGCCCGCCCAGGCCTCCCAGGATCTGAGAAAGAGCCGGGCTGGCTCCAGCTCCCGCACCTCCTGCCCTCCCTCACCTTTCGGCTGCAGAGCTCTAGGAAAATGTAAATGTTGTCAGCATCCTCGAAGTGATGCGAGAATCGCACGATGTGGCGGTGCTGCAGGTCGCGGTGCAGCTCGATCTCGTTTAGAATCTGCGGGGAGGGGGCCATGAGGATGGAGGGGTGGGGGCACCGGGCTGTCGCCTTTCACGGGCTTCCATGTCACCGTCCCCATCCCACCCCGCGCCCCCGGGAGGCACCTTCTCCCTCTGATGCGGCTTGGTGATGCGGCTCTGCGAGATGACTTTGACGGCGTAGGCGCTGCCAGTCTCCGTGTCGGTGGCCTCGTAGCAGCGGGCGAAACCTCCCTGCGAGGTGGGAGCACCAGGCAAGGGGGCTCTGACTGATGCCCCCGCCTCGGAGGGGAGGGCAGGGGAGAGCTCCGGCCCCGGTCCGCAGGAATCTGGGCGCCGCGCACCCGCGCCCCTTGCCCGACCCTCCCGGCGCCCAGGAGGGTCCCCTTCCTACCTTGCCCAGCAGGCGGCCTTTGAAGTAGGTCCGGCCGCTGCGCGGGTCCGTGATGACACGCGCGGGGTCGGGCGCGGGCGGCGGCGGCGGCCCCGCCAGCATCTCGCCGCGCCCGGGTCCCGGCCCGGCACC
>JAOXYA010000032.1:16701411-16711893 GCA_028565675.1 Sorex palustris
GGGATGCTGGGAATCGAACCCGGGTTGGCCGCGTGCAAGGCAAACGCCCTACCCGCTGTGCTATCTCTCCAGCCCCGGCTTTTAATTTTTAATCTACAAAAATTTTAATCTACAAAATTTACTTAGGTAGATGTGAGGGGAGAGAAAAAGAAATACCTGTCCAAGAGAGAACATGAGGTTCTCCAAAGTGGAAAGAGCTGCAAAGACAAGAGACAAGCAAGAAAGATAGCTATTTCAGGGAGAACACGGGTTCGAAGGGCTAGTGTTCACTCCAATTTCTACCCAGATGTGCTAACAGGCGATGCACTGTGACAGTGATGTGTCCACATGACCACTGCCCTCACAGTGACATCCATTCTGTGCTGCAAAACCCCCCGGCCTGAGGTCTGCTGCTATCCACAAGTGCTGTTCACTTGCTCATGTCTTTTCCTTTTTTTTTTTCCCTTTCCTTTTTGGGTCATACCCGGCAATGCACGGGGGTTCCTCCTGGCTCTGCACTCAGGAATTACTCCTGGTGGTGCTCAGGGAACCATACGGGATGCTGGGAATCGAACCTGGGTTGGCCGAGTGCTAACCCCTCCCTGCTGTGCTATCGCTCCAGCCCCCTCATGTCTTTTCCTTTGGCCAGAGGGAAACTTCTCTTCCTGAGAGTACTGTCCCCTCTAACATTTGCTCTGCTGGGGAGGAAACATGCACCCCCGCCCCCCACCGTGTTAATGCCCTCACTGCTTGTCCCGCTTTGCCCTGAGCACTCTACGCCCAGCACAGATGTGCTCTCAGCCCTTCCCCAAGGCAGCAGAGGCACAAGGCACTGTAAGTGCTTTAAGAGCATCACACACTAATCTGTGCATGCAGAAAGCCCCGCCGTGCTCATTTTAGGATGACAAAACTGAGGTCCAGCGAAGCAAAGTGATTTGTGCCCATTGTCAGCTCGCAGGCAGAAAGAGCTCAACAGGCAGAGTGCATACTTTGCATGTGGGAAGCCTGGGTTCGATCCCTGGGACCAAATGGTCCCTTGAGCATAGCTGGGAGTGACACCAGAGCCTGAAGTAGCCCCTGAGGACCAAGGGGTGTCCTTCTCTCCACCAAAACCATCGAGTTTAGGGTTGAATGCATTCTTAATTTAGGGCTAACTTTTTACACGTTCCTTGCCTAATATGGGAACTGGCAAAAAGCACCTGGTCGATACACACTGAATAAATAAGACACGGTCCCAGTGCAGAAATCGCCCATTCACCCGTCAGGAGCATGTGGCAGAGACTGAGGGAAAACGTGGGTGCCAAACTGGAGAAGAGGATGGTGGGAACAGCTAGTGGAAGGCGGTGACAACTGCCTCTGCTGGACCCCTGCCAGGGCGGACAGCCAGGTCCCACCTGGATGATCTCCTTGAGCCCTTCCATGACCTTCTCCTCCAGCTCCCTGATCTGAGTCATGGCTTCATTAAAGCTGGACATCTGGGAAGACAGTTCCTCTTCTTCCTTGGAGAACTGAGGGGACCAAGAACAGAGATGACAGTGGATCCAGCCCCACTGTGGCCCTCGTCCCGCCCCCCCGCCCCGCCCTGCCTCCTTACATTGCTGGTCATCAGGGCCCCAATCGAGCTAGTTTCTGTCTCTTCTGTTTCCATCTGAGTTGTCTGTTCCCCACAGGTCCCAGTGTGGGGGCTCAGCTCCTTGACCCTGAGAAGTGAGGAGGTCTCAGATCCCACCCGAGGTGGTACCACTCACGTCTCAGCTGAGCCCTAGGCCCTCACAGTCAAGGGGAAGGGGCTGGCCACAGGCCTTCCAGCAGCAGGTCCAAACCCCAGGCCCCAGAGCTGCCTCGTCTCATCACAGCGGATCCCCCTCTCCCTGCCCCAGCTGGCCGCGATGCTACTACCTGTCTGCATATCTCAGCGTGTTTAAAGTATATTCACAGGAACTGATGCCCGGGGAGATCATGGTAATCTGCAAATGAGGGAACAGGTAGTTACAGGTGGATGGTCGTGACCAAGGACACAAGGCTGCGTGTTCCTGGGGAGGCCACCAGGAGGAATCCCTTCCAGCTGTGGACACCTACATGACACCTGCCCAGAAGTCTCGCTGGGCAGATTTCTTTCTGGGAGAGAAGTCCCTGCCCCTTTTAAGTAGCTTAACCTTTGGTCTAAAGTCACATCTGGGCCAGAGAAATAGGGATGAAGGCATTTGCCTTGCCTGTGACCAGCTCTAGCTTGTTCCAGGGCATGGGCACAGCAGATGGTCCCCTGGAACAGCCAGGAGTGACCCCTGAGCAGAGCCAGGAGTCGTCCCTGGGAACCACTGAATGTGGCTAAAAAACAAAAACAAAAACACCCAAGTAACAAGTAAAGGCATATTTGATGGCCTCTAGCTGCCAGTCTCCTTTAGCTAGGAGACCTCAGCAAGGTCACATTTCAAAGCTGGTGGTGTCTCTGTGGAATCTGAAGTTTAGCCAGGCTCTGGGATAGATGATTAGTGGAGAAAGTTTAAATACTTAAGAGGGATCTCTCTCTCTCTCTCTCTCTCTCTCTCTCTCTCTCTCTCTCTCTCTCTCTCTCTGAGCCAGTGCAGTGGTGTTCAAAACTTATTTCTGCTTCTATGCTCGAGGCAAGGCAAGGGGGAGGGGGGCTCTATGGGATGCCAGGAATTGAATGTGCGTTGGCCTTGGGACAGTCAAGTGCCCTACCCACTGTACTGTAGCCCCTGCCCCATAAGAGGGAATTTCTGTCAAAACTGGGCAGGCAAGAGAGATCGCTCCCTGAAGGGAGGGGAGGGGAGGGTACTTTAGCTAGGAGAGCAAAGGGAGGAAGTGGACCAGAAAGCCATCCCAGGACACAGCCCAGGCTGGGAACCAAAGGTCCCAAGGGGTAGCGATGGAAGAGCCATGTGCCCCCTACCCTAGCTCTCTCCACTCCAGTAAGGGAGGAAGGACAGCCCAGTAAGAGCTGCGCCACACTAGTATCGGGGCACCCCTTTTCCGGCTCTCTGGCGCACTCCAGCCAGAGCCAGGGACTCACCATGCAGGTCCTCGAGTTCTCCCCGATGAAGGAGTCCCTCAGCACCTGGGTCAGCTTGCTCTCTCGGAACGGGGTATGCGCCTTGTTCTGTCCCAGGGCCCTGATGCACTCCTGTGAGCGGGCCGGCAGGGGCCAGTGAGGTCCCTCCCTGCTCCCCAGCCGCACCCCAGGTATCCCCGAGCAAGCCCTGCTACCTTCAGGGCCAGGAGACTCTTGTTGATTTCTGCACCCTCCATGCGAGTCTGCCGGTCAGCGCTGGACGTGTCTGCACCTCGCTCATTTCCTGCCAGATCCACCAAAGAAAACTTGCCAAACAGTCTCCCTTTGTTTCGAAGAAGAATCTGGAAGCAGGCGTGGGAGCGGGAAGAGTTGGAGTTGGCAAAAGTCTGCCCAGAGGTCCTATGGCAAAGGAGGGCAAAAAAAAAAACACCCTGAGCTTCTGCAGCCACAAGGCACCTGAATCCAAAGCAGGCCTATTCACAGCAGTTTTTTGTTTGTTTTTTGGATCACACCTGGTGATGCTCAGGGGTTCCTCCTGGCTCTGCACTCAGGAGTTACTCCTGCCGGTACTTGGTGGACCACATGGGATGCTGGGGATGGAACCTGGGTCGGTGGCGTGCAAGGCGCCCTACCCTCTGTACTTTGCTCCAGCCCACAAAGCAGAGTTCTGATATAGAAGGGACCCAGTGGACCTGCCCCAGGCCCACGAAGACTCTGCCGCAGAGCACTCAGGAAGGAAAGGCTGACAGGAGCCATCAGCGCCTGGAGGCCCCGCAGAAGGTGCGTGCTCCCTGGTCATCCAAAGCTGCCCAGAGCCCACTGTCTCGCATGTCCCAGGGCCCCAGTGGGAAGAGACGTCCCTGCCTGTCTCAGGGCACTAGGACTAGGTTACAGGCAGCCTGCAGCAGACCACACTCCTGTCTTCGAGGGAGGGGACAGCAAGGAAAGGCCCAGAAAGGCCAGAACGTGCCCTTGGGGTAAGAGCTTGGGAACAGCTCGACACGGTGGATTAAATATTTCTTTGCAGGCTACACTTAGCAATGCCCGGGAACCCTGTGTTACCAGGGATCAAACCAGGGACACCAGCATGCAAAGTGCTCCCCGTTAGGACCGGAGATGCTGTCTTTTGGGGGGTGGAGGGCACACCTGGCACTGCTCAGGGCTTCTTCCTGGTTCTGTGCTCCGGGATTACTCCTGGTGGGGCTCAGGGGACCATATGAGGTGCTGGGGTTGAGCCCAGGTCAGCTGTGTGCAAGGCAAGTGCCTCATTCCTGTAATCATCAGCCCTGTACTATCACACTCGCCCCAAGACTGATGTCTGCTGCTGCGTCTGCCCCGCTGAGACGGCTTCAGGCAGAGGCTCACCACCCTCACCGTCGGGGAAGGCAGCCCCGGCCCTCCCTCAGCAGGACTCTGACCTGCAGGCGCTGCCCATGTCAATCTTCTTGATGACGTCCTCGGCACTGTTCACCAGGTGCTCCTGCAGCCCCACCACCTGCACCTGCTGCTTGCCGTCCTCCAGCACCCGCAGCTTGGCCTTCTTGTTGAGCAGGTCGAAGAGCTGTGGCGGGTGGGGACAAGGCTCGGGCCGTTAGCCGCTCCATCTCCCTAGTCTGATGCAGTGCCAGGAGATGCCGAGCTGCTATTAGTGTCCAACAAGTCCCTTAGGACATGAGGAGTCCACCTCAGTGTGCTGCCTCTGCTAATCGCCAGCAGTGTGCGTCTGCGCAAACGCAGGCTAAACCCACCACCCAGAACAATGATGCTCTTCAGTGCACTTGGCAGCTTCTTTCTGCGGTCAGGGAACGCTCAAAATGGCTTCCATATAAGTGAATGTGACCACCATCCCCTGGTGGAGGCAGGAAGGGAATATACGTGTACCACCAGGGTAGAGTGAAGGAGGTGGAAGGCCAGGGCACCCTCCAGACTCCACCTGCACGGAGCCCTCCGGAGCTCAGGGGCCGCCCCCTCAGATGGAATATCCCTGTCACACGGGGTTCTACTACATCCAGTCAACTGGGAGGGTTTAGAGTGTCCCGGAGTCCCACAGCAGGGAGGGCTCCCGGCCAGTTACCTTCCCATTATAGATCTCGAAAAACGTCACATAGACTTCCAGGCCCAGGCTCCGGTAGCGGGGCTGATTCTTCAGCAGGAAGACGTCCTGGGCTGGGGTGGGGGTAAAGAGTCGAGTTGTAAGGACGCCGACGGTGGTGTCACACCCCCCTGTGGCAGGGTACACTTACAGGCCATGGCGTAGATCCCTTTGGATGCGTTCTGGGCTTTCCCCATGAGATCTCCGCCCATCGTCTGCAAAGGGAAGGAACAGAGGTTGTGGCAAAGGGCCCGGGGCTAGGCCAGAGCACGGCCGGATCATCACCCAGTGAGCCGCACCAAAGTTGGGAAACAGTGTAGACATGCACAACTCAAGCATCCGGGGCTGGGGTCTCTGCGAGGAGGGGGCTTTCTGCAGGAAACTCATTGTCTTTCTCCTCAAGGACCCACTACTGAACCTCGGAAGGGTCCCTCCCATGAGGCCCGGATACGCACATGTGTCTTGCCACTTCCCGTCTGGCCATAAGCGAAGCAGGTTGCTTTTCCCCCTTCGAAGATTGTCTGTACCAGTGGTCTTGCTGTGAACCTGGGGGGAAGCACGGGAAGTGTCTGTCTCTCCTCTGAACCCCAGGCCCGTTCGCTGCACTCCGGGTGCTGTGTGAGCTCCCTGTGGGCGCTTACCCGCCTCGCCTGCTCAGTGTCCCTTCACCGAGCCCCACCATAAGCCTGGAGAGTTCCCGGTCAGCTGGGGAGAGTGGGGCTGACCTGCCAGAACAGCTGATGGCCTGTGCTTCCCCAGAGCCACCAGACCCTCCCCAAGCCCTGGGACAATGTCACAAGCTGGACTCAGCTACTTAAAGGTCAGAGGAACCCAATCAATGAGGCCTCAGTTTTCTGGCTCTGTGAACCAGTTTCTCTTTTTATGGTTTTGTTCTGTTTTGGGGCCCTACCCAGTGAAGCTCAGAGGTTACTCCTGGCTCTGTATTCTGGAATTACTCCTGGGGGACATACGGGTATGCTGCGTGCAAGGCAAATGCCCTTCATGCTGTGCTATCACTAGGCCCCTGTGAACCAGTTTCTAGCAGATATGTAGAGAGTTGTCCATCCTTATTTGGGCCAACTATATGTCTGTAATAATCCTTAAAACACGTGTATTTCAACCTAAATCTGTGAGTCATATGAAGACATCACAAACTACATCAGCCCCAAGGACTGCGGCTTGTCACCCGTGGCCTGAAGCGGAGCAGTCGGACAGACCTTCTGTGACACGAGTGTTCTGCACCTGTGCAAGAACGGACATCGCACAGAGGGCTCTGAGAGCACCTGAAACATGGCTAGTGTGACTCTGGAACGAATCTTTCAATTTTATTCAACTTTTCCTTTTGTTGGGGGAACGAGGGCTTGGGCTCTATGTACCTGGCAGTGTTCAGGGCTAACTCCTGGCTCTGCGCTGAGGGATCACTCCTGATAGTGCTCAGGGAACTATATGCAGTGCTGGGGAGCAAATCCAGAATGGCTGTATACAAAGTGAGTGCCTTACCCACTGTACTATCTCTCTGGTCCCTCACCTTTTTGTTGTTGGTTGTTTGTTCTTGGGCCACAATCAGCTGTGCTCTGTGCTCAGGGATCATTCCAATGGTGCTTGGGGGACCATAAGGGGTGCCAGGGATGGAACCAAGATTGGCCATAAACAAAGCAAGTGCTACCCACTGTACTAGCTCTCCGGCTGCCCCTGAACTGCAATTTCAGCAGTGGCCTGAGGCTAGTGGGAGCTGTCATCAGCAGGGTGCCACTCAGGTTGCCTGAGACCTCACTCTTGACCCACTCAAAAAAGGTTCTACAGCCGACAAGGAGGCTCATGGGAGGCCAGGGATGTAGCTGAGTGGTGCACGTGCACAAGCAAGGCCCTTGGTTCAATTCCCTGTACATACGCACGCATGTGATGTGGTAGGCCCAAAAGGGGTCTTCTTGGTCTTAGAAGTCAGAGCCAGCTCTGTGATAATAGAGCCAAAGAAAACATGAGGAGGCCAAGAAGGGCTCCCTACTTCAGCGTGTCTGTGGGGAGTGTTACCACAATGTCTGCACTGAAAAGCAGAAGGCACAAGGAGGGGGAAGGGAGCAAAGGACTAACCTGTAGACAACTTCATTTGAAGTCGTTTCATCAAATACAAAGTCAAACCAGAATGCTTGATTCTCCAGATACTTTGTTAAGTCCACTTTTAACTTGGGTTCGTGCACCAGGACCAGACTCTTGCTAGGAATGGAAATCACATCAATCTCCTTCTTGGCCAGTTCTGCAGGAGAAAAGTACTTCAGGGTCTTTTCCAGACACAGGGGCCCTCAGTCAGCCCAGAGCCCTCTTCTGACCGAAAGAGGCTTACCTTGCTTATTTAGCGGCCGTTTCCTTACACAGACACATATTCTGTGCTCTTCAATCTTCAAGAGGACAGAAGAACCATCAGCAAAGGCTCAGGAAAGGAACCTGCCCAGGTCTTCCCTTCTAGTCCCATGTCTGGGGTAGTCAGCCTCAACCGAGGACTCCATACTCCAACAGAGCAGCGGGGCCCAAATTTATGAGGCCATTACCCCCCTCTTCAAAAATCCTCATTGACTCCTGAAATACGCCTTCCTTAAGCGAGCAGAAAGTAGCCCTCCAAAATGTACCTGATCTATTACTGCCCTCCTAGATGGGTTCAGCACACCCGGGGGCAGGTGTGTGTGTGTGTGGTGGTGGTGGTGGGGGAAGGTCCTGCAATTCGGGAAACACTGCTCAAACACCTGGCTTCTTAAACTGGGGGCGATGACTCAAAGTGGGCCGCGTAAATGAATGTAGGATCGTAAAAAAAAATCCGTATTAAGGATCCAAAGACATATAGCTCCATGGGATGAGCTCAGGCAAAGCATGCAGAAGACCATGTGTGGCACTACCTGGTCCCCCCCAAACAATGCTGTGACTGGTCTACTGAGCAGAGCTGGGAGGAGCCTGAACACTACGGGCATGGCCTAAACACCTCCCGCCGTAAAAAAGTATTCTGAGGCTGGGGACGTAGCCAAGCGGTAGAGCCTTTACCATGCACACACACACGAAATCTTGGTGTCCAGCACCACAAAAAGAAACTGAAAAATGTGTACACACACACACTCTCTCTCTCTCTCTCTGCATACATATATGAGCATATGAGGTCTTGATCTCCAGCACCACAAAAAGAAACTAAGAAAAGTTTCCCCTCAGGTGTGCACCTGAGGAGGAAGAAGAGGTAGAGGCAGAAGCCCTGGGGTTTACTTACAGGATCCGTCACAGTAAGTGGATGACACTTCAAAGTCGTCCGAAACTCTTTAATCATCCGGGCAAATTCCCAGTTTGGAAAGCTGCTGTCATACTCCTGCTCGGGAAAAAGAAAACAAAAGAAGTCACACTGTATGTTCCTGGGTCTCCCAGGAACAGGTCTTCACAGGCAGACAGTCCTTCGGAGGTGACAACACCCACCTCCCACCATGCCATCTCGCTTCCTCTCACTTGGGCTTTGGGTAGAAAATCCAGGAACAAAGTCCCAAAACAGATCGGCAGGGGTGCCTGCGCATGCCCCAAATCACTTGGGGAACTTTGGTAAGAACAAGAGATGGGGGATGGAGAGATAGGACAGCAGGGGAGGTGCTTGGCTTGCAGGTGGCTGACTTGGGTTTCATTCCCGGAATGCATATAGTCCCGCAAGTCTTGCCAGGAGTGACTCGTGAGAGCAGGTCCAGGAGCTAACTTCTGGATATGCTATCAGGACTCATACCTTCCGCTGTGCAGGGTGCCAGAGATCAAGCCCAGGTCAGGCTCATGAAGGCAAAAACCCTGCCCACTGTACTATCTCGCCAGCCTCCTATTATTAAAATGCTTAAGTAGAGAATGCACACTGATACACTGAATTCTTCGTGTGAGAGACTCCCAAGTGATGATCAGGAGACCAGAGGATCACTCCTGGTGATATTTGACCAACAGACCAGTTAGGACTTGAGGACTGTGGTACTGCTCAGGCTCTGAGAGGCTAGGGTCCACGAGGACCACAACTCTAATTCCTACGCTGTCTCTTCAGGCATAAAACTAGAATTCTTAATCCATCATTTAGATATAGATATACAGATTTATATTTATAAATCCTTTGAGGTCATTAAAAGATAGCACATAGCTATCTGATTCTGAGTCAGCTATTTGCTAGTTGTGTGAAATTTGACTTATTTTCTTCTATAAACAGGAATTTTTTTCTTTTTTTTCCTTTTTGGGTCACACCCAGCAATGCTCAGGGGTTACTCCTGGCTCTGCACTCCGGAATCATGCCTGGCGGTGCTTGGGGGACTATATAGGATACTGGGGGTCGAACCCGGGTCAGCTGCGTGCAGGGCAAACGCCCTACCCACTGAACTATTGCTCTGGCCCAAGGAATTTTCTTTTATTTCTTATAGTTACAAAATAGTATAATTTTGTGATATGACATATGTTTTGATATATAATCCGATTAGATTTTGGGTAAAGGTAAACAAAAGAACAGGGAGAGCACAGATTGCAGAGCACAGGCCTAGTGTATGTTCCATCCCTGCCCTGACATGGCCTCTGAGCTCTACCGGCCCAAGGATACATCACAGGGTAGACAATCACCCCGAGGGGCACTGGGCCCCACAACTACTGCTGGTGGCGTCCACAGAAAAAAAGAGGAAAAAGTAGTCTGTAGTTAGTAGTAAAAGATATTGTAGTATGTTTGGCAAAAACGATGGTTCTTTTTGTGTGTATTCAGTAACAAGACATTCATTTCTATGCCCTGAAAATATTTATATTTCTGTGAGTCAAATTTTACACTTAACTATAATGAAGAAATTTCTCTTCTGTTTTTCATCTAAACCTTATAAGCCTAATATTTTCATCTAAACCTTAATTTCTGTGGGTTTTTTCTCTTAGATTTTTCTTTTTCATGATTTCCATTTCAAATATTGAAAGTAGTCAATTCAATTTTAATAAAAAGTAGAGTAAATGAGAGAGAAAAAAAGGAGTAAGCCCTGAACACTGACAGGTATGGCTCACATACAAAAAAATAAAACAACTCCCAAAATCCAAGAGTCCCTTCATAGGAGATCAGATGGACCGGAAGACCCTGAGCAAGTAACCCAACTACGGGGCAACTGCTCCAAACTGGAACTCCACTGTAGCACCCCCCCCCCCCCACACACACACACAGAGTCCAGGGAACAGGGAAGGCAGACAACTATATCCTGCAGTCTGGCTGAGGCTTGGCACTATTAGGGCACATCCACAGCACAGTCAGCATGAAAAACTCCTAATTTAAGGATCTTCAGAAATAGACCCGGCTTGCTCGCGTGGTTGTCCTTCATCTAGTGTTCTGCCAATCCTATTTAGGATGACTCGAGTGAACAACTTG
>JAOXYA010000032.1:16756791-16777233 GCA_028565675.1 Sorex palustris
CAGACTAGCAAACAGGTCATATATGAAATTCATATGCAGTTTCCTGAAGTTGTAAATTGAAGAAAATTAATTCAAGTTGCTCTAGAAAAATATGTTACTGTTTATGTTAAAGATTTGTGAGCAAGACAATTTAATGGATATTGGGTGCATTGCTATATAGCTTTGAGTTCCTTTAGTTACAAATCAGAAGATACATTTAAGTACAAGTTTTAATAAATGTATCCATGTGACACATGGAAGAAATAACTTTTTAAAAAATTCAGGCACATTCAGGATTTAGTAAACCAGAAGTATATACAAAAAAAATGAACACATATTTTCTTGAATTCCTCAAAAATATAATTATTTATCTTATGTACAAAAATGGGCCTCTAACCTGATTTTTACATATTATTATAATATTTAAGTCACTAAACAGAGAACACAGTATAGAGATGTTCATTAATTAGTCACCTACTCTCTATAGAGGTACTAATGTTCCACATGATTTGTTCTAGCCTCAAAGTATACATTTTACTTTTAGCGTTCTAGGTATTAAGGATGGGGAAAGAGCTGGGAAAGCCAGTTGCTCCGGAGAGAGCTCTTAACCCTTTTCACCAACACAGCTCATCGATTACAAGGGATTTTGTAATAGGTGTTATAAACTTTAAGTGTTGCTTTAAATGCTAGAAATGTACTGAACACAAGCGAAGACCAAGAGGTTAACAACTGAGCTTAATAAATACAAGTTTAAAAAGTATTAAGGAAAAGTTACTTTATTGCAAATATAGGGCCTCCACCCTGGCACGTTCACGAGTGAATGTTCGCCTCCTGGACTTTCATCTCCAGCGTCTCCCCTTCGGGACATGCTTCCCCATAGGGGGCCACGCGGTGGAGCAGCAGCCCCTCTTTGCCTGATACCGACCCACCGCCGGGCCCACTTGACCTGAGCGTCTTGCAGGAGTGTGACCCCGCAGGCCGCCCGCGGGGGTCCTGCCGCCGGCCCACTCAGAGAATGGGGCTGACTTGCTAGGAGCAGGGCAGTCGGAGACTGGAGTCCATGGACATGGCGAGGGGGAGGGAGGAACATCAAAGGTGGTCTTGGGGGTGAAGAGGAGGCGGGAGAGAGGACGCTGGAAAGGCAGGGGTGTGGCTCAACGGCCCGAGCACACGCTTCACGTGTGAGGCCCTGGGTTTGATCCCTGGCATGGGCAAAAGGAAATACCAGATGCTGTGAGGTCGGTCGGAGTAGGATTCCGGAGAGAGGAAGAGATGAGTCCTCGGAGCGGGAGGCGGCTGTCACGGAGCAGGCAGGGCCTCTGGGGAGACTGGGCGTGAGCAGGAGAAGAGGGGTTTGGGTGGCGGAGAGGAGACAGAGGCCAGATAAAGCGAGACCCAGGCCCCCAGCCCAGGGGCTCCACGAGTATCTGGCTGGGAGGTGGCGATGGAGGGGCCGTCAGACCTCAAGGTGAGCCCGGAGCTGTGGGTGCAGGGAGGCCTGGCGTGTGCACCCCTCACAGGAACGTGGGGCATCCTCGGGGTGAGCCGTGTGCATGTACGGGCGATGGCGCCAGAGGGCACAGCTGTGGTCTGCAGCACTGACACGCATTCACTGAGCTTGCCGAGGGGGAGTGGAGAGTGTGTGTGTGTGCGTGCATGTGTGGACATGTGTGCGTGCGTGTGCATGCATGTGTGCACGTGTGCACACGTGTGCGCGTGTCTGTGTGCGTGCTCTTGAAGGAAATGCAGCGTGCCGGTGCATACCCTCCTCCAGTGGTGTGGGTGCTGGGGGCGGGGGTTGCTGTGCTTCTTGGGACCGGAGGCGTTGCCTGAGCGAGTGGGGGCTGGCGTGCGTCCGCAGGTGTTTCCTCTGAGGCGGTGTGTGGGTGACAGTGACGTGGGGGTGTTTGTATTTGTGGTGCCGTGCAGGTCTCGGGGTCGGGGAGGACATTTCCCAGCCCCTGAGGAGTTGGAGCGTGTGTGGAGGCTGCAGAGCTCAGGGCCCAGGGGCCAACAGTGGCCCCTCTCCAGCATCCTGGGAGGGGCGCTGAGGTCTGCTGGGGCCTTGGTGCCAGCAGTGGCCGCAGGGGTGGGCAGGGGTGAGGCAGGAGTCAGAGAGCGGGCACAGCTGACCTGCCACTCCAGGACATCCGGGCGCTAGGGCAGGCTGCTTCCTTCCTGCCGCTCACAGGGAAAGTGCCCTTCGCACCAGGTGCTGCCCCGGGCACAGAGATGCGTTATATTCACAGTGGCTTCCTTCAGTGTTTCGAGCAGAGTCAGAGAGGGAGACGACGCCGTGTGTCTGTCTGTGCTGTGGAAGCCGTGCCGCCGGGAATCGACCCCACCGCCAGCTCAGCGCTTCCCACACCCGGGGCTCTCCCCGCCTTTGAGGGCTCGGGACTCACCCCGCGGCCTCGGGGCCTCTTACCGCCCATCCGTATGGGGCTTGGCCTGGAGATGGAGATGCATTTAGCCCGGCTGCTGGGGGTCAAGTCAAGGCCGGCTCCAGTTTCAGGACTGGAGACTTGACACAGGCTGAGGTTTGCGTTAGCTGAGCCACATCCAAGTGTGAGCCGCCAGTGGTACACTCCGGCAGCAACGCGTTATAAGGAACTATATCATTTCCTGTATTTCAGGTTTCGGGCAAGGAGTGGATGGATCCGAGTGTGGGCCTGAGGCTGGACTGGACTGTCCCTGGGCAAGGGGTGGCTGGACTCTGTGCTGGACTGGCTCACGTGTGACCCCTGGTGGCCAAGGCTGGGTCTTACAGGCTGTGTCTCACAAATTGGGTCTTTCAGGGGTCCGCTATTTGTGCCTGGAAGGTGGGCACCGTACAGGGGAGAGTCACTCCGCAGGGTGTGGCAAAGCAGCAAGGCCTTAAACGTGCTGGAAGCTTCCAAGGCTGGGTGAGGGGAAGTGGACCCGAGTGAGGAGACTTCCTTTGGCCAGTTCAGATGCCTCTGATTATGCCCCGGACCCAGCCCTCACCTACCATCACAGGCTGAGGGCACTGGGCCAGCCTGAAGTGATGATCCCACCAACGGGTCTTGGGCATCTCCCCTCCAGAAGGCACCTGCGGCCCCAAGAGCGAACGGGCGCCCAGGCCCCAGCCCGGCTCACGGGCCCGTGGGATTCGTAGCTGGGGGGCCCCTAGCGCGTTCGCCCGTCCCGCGTCCCTCCCGAGGACCCACCAGGCCTCTCTCCCCTCTCCAAGGGCTGCATTGTGATCCGCTGCACTGCCCCCTGGCATATGGTCTTCTTCTCCGAGCCCCTGGGCATCCCTTCGCTGCGCGTTTTGGCCCAGAAGCTCCTGGAGCTGCTCTTCGCCCACGAGGTGGACCGGGAGCCGCTGCTCTTCCACGTCTTCAGCAACGCTGGCGTCATGCTGTACCGCCACGTGCTGGAGCTCCTGCACACCCGCCGGCGCTTCTGCCACCTGTGCGTGGTGGGCACCATCTTTGACAGCGGGCCCGGTGACGGCAACCTGGTGGGGGCGCTGCGGGCCCTGGCGGCCGTCCTGCAGCGCCGGCCGGCCGCGCTGCGCCTGCTCTTGCTGGGGGCCTTTGCCCTGGTGGCCGGCCTGTTCCACGTCCTGCTGGCTCCGCTCACCGCCCTCTTCTACACCCACTTCTACGACAGGCTCCTGCACGCCGCCTCCCGCTGGCCCGAGCTCTACCTCTACTCGCGGGCCGACCAGGTGGTCCTGGCCAAGGATGTGGAGCGCATGGTGAAGGCCCGCCTGGCACAGCGGGTCTGGGTGCGTTCCGTGGACTTCGTGTCGTCGGCCCACGTCAGCCACCTCCGCGACTTCCCCGCGCACTACACCAGCCTCTGCGTCAGCTTCATGCGCAGTTGCATCCGTGGCGGGGGGCCTGGTTCGCCCCCCTCGCCTGAGCTCCAGGACTGCGTGCCCAGCCCCTCCCCGTGACCAGCGGCCAGGGCGAGGGGGGGTGTCCATTCTGGCTTGGGTCCCCTCCAGCCCTTTAGAACCTCACGGTCCCTCTGGCAGAGGGTACACGGGGCCTCTGTTCTGGGCGAATGTGGTTGTCAGGGGGCCCCCTGGCCCCTAGAGGGCGGCAGTGCCTGAGTATCTGGGGGGCTCTGCCCACCGGCCAGGTCTGGAAGGGGTTAATGGGTGGGGTGTTGGGGACGTGCCCAGGGGGGTCACTGGCTTTGGAACAGAGGGTGAGCTTCTTGGACAGGTGCCCAAAGGTAGGGGTGATCCACAGGAAAGCCCCCCAACAGGAAGCCCTTCCCTGTGGACCCTCAGTGGGGATCCCCCAAACCCTGCCCACCTGCCCGCCAGTGCAGAGTCTGGGAAGCTAAAGGGGAGCTGAGAGGCAGAGCTGGGGCCTGCCCATCATTTTGCCAGGAACCAGCCGATGGAGGCAGGATAACTGCCAGATGGGAGGAACGGCGGGGAGCAGGAAGCAGGAAGGCAGCAGCGTGCTGAGGGCCCCGGGCAGCCGGGGGGCATCCTGGGCCCAGCGTCGGGAGTCACGACTTCTGGGCTTCCTCAGGGAGACTGCACGCGCTTGGAGGCGGGAGAGGCAGCTTTGGTCACTCGCTGTCGCACTTGGTATTCAATAAAATCAGACGGAGGTGACTCCTGTGGTGACGGAGGGGCTCTGTGGGCAGGGATGGGCTTCTAACATGTGGCAGCCGGTGACGAAGGCTGGCAGACCGCGAGGGCGCCACCCCGGGATACCCAGGACTGGCGGATCCTGTCTGCACAGGCTCACATCACCTTCCCCAACCAAGCCCCAGTTCTGATGTGGCGGTGTGACTGCACTCCCACTCGTGGCCAACAGGTGGCAGTGCTGCCCGGGCCATGAGGCCGCCCAAGGGTCTCTCCCACAGCACAGTGGGCTCGGTGCTGCCTCTGAGGTTCGGGTGCCCTCTCAGAGAGGGCTCCCAGGTGGAGAGGAACTGGCGATGGGCCAACACTCGAAGGTGGGGAGAGGGAGAATTTGATGCCTGCAAGAGACTGGGTGGCACCCACAGTTTGCCGAACTCTGCCATCACTGGAGCTGCCCTGCCTGGCAAGCCACAGGCCCGCCCCAGGCCCCTGGTGTTCAGGATACTTGGTTTGGTCCCATCAAGCTGGGATGAGGTCTGAAGGGCCTTCTCCGGATTCCAGACTCGTCCTAGGTGCCACCCCAACCCCAGGAGTTTCCAGAGGCGTGTTGGGGTGGATTTGCGAAGACGGAGGATGTGTGAGCATGGAGCCGGGCGTCTGGGGTAAGAGGCAAGCTGGGCCTTTATTTTCGTGGCAGCTAAGGACTTCCCTGCAGCTGGGAGCACCTGCCCAGCACCAGGACGCTGGTATGGGGGCCGTGGGTTGCCCGGGGGAGACCAGTCTCGTGGAGACAGTCTCCCTTCTGGTGCCAGCTGCCTAGATCAGGCCCTGACTCGGGGATCCATCTAAGATAACGGTTTCCAGGCCTCAGGCAGCGACACAGCAAGCCACGGGTCCTCAAATGAACAGGGGTTGAGGGGCGGCATAGCTGGTTCTTGGCTCACTTCAGGGGACCCGAAAGGGACAGCGGCTCAAGGCTTGTGACCACCCAGGATTGTGGTGGCCCCTGCCCTGGCCTGGGGACAGCGCTCAGATCCCTCCTTACCCCTAAGCTCTGACCTCTTCTGTGATTAATGAGCTGACGATTCTGCATCGATAAGGAATTAACCTGGAGCCCTACCCATCAATAGTGGGGAGTCCAGGCTCCCAGCCCCATCCCGCCCTGACGGCGTGTCCCAGGGCTCCCGAGCAGACCACTCCCACAGTCATCCCCCGCGCCCCCTGCTTCACTGGCCGCCGCGTCACCCCGGCACCCCCTCACGTGCACACACACAGGCAGTGCTGTTGATACTGGTTTAATCCATGTCAAATGTAGTTTACAAAGGGAAAGGACAAGTACCTTTGTATAGAATATACAGACACAGCATCACACCACGGGGCTGCGGGGGGCGGGGAGACCACGCTGACCCTGGAACAGCAGCTCGTCCCAGGGTTAGTTCTGGGCAGGAGGCCGGGCAGCCAGGAGCATCCTCGCCCGGCCCCATCTCAGCCCCTGCTCAGCTCGGGTCCCGTTTCCTGCACCTCCCGCCTCCCCCGACTCCTTCTAGAGGCCCCAGGAGCTAAGACTAAGGAGAGGATCATGTCCCTCGGGGCTCGCGCCCCCTGTAGGGGAGAAGAAATATACACCACTGACCACGGAGCACACGGGAGAGGGGAGGGACACCACAGGAGGGGAGGGGCAGGCACCCCAGGTGGATGGGCTGAGCCCCCAGCCAGCCCTGGAGACACCGCGTCCAGGTCTTCTTAAAAAAAGAAGAAAATCGTACAAGCCGAGAGGAGGGGCGGGGCGGAGGGCCTGGTGCGGTCCCATTTATACACAACATTGTAAACATACACGGTCTATATTACATGTGCTTCAGTCTGGTGTCTGCATGTCGGTCTGTCAGTCTGTCTGTCTCGGGGCTGGGTGGCAGGACCCCCGCCCCGCCAGCCACCCCGCCCGCCCCCTCTCCCTTCCCCCCCAGAATAGAACCTGGAACGCCTATGGCCCCCCATCTCGGGGAGCCAGCGGGTAGGGCCCGGCCTGGGGCCCGCGCGCGCTGGCTCGAGTCCTGTGTGTGTGTGTGCGTGTGTGTGCGTGTATGTACACGGGCGCCCTGGGCAGGTCTGTACAAAGGGGAGGCCGCGGCGGCCAGCTCACAAGTAGACTCTCCGCAGGTCTCCGGGCGCCGTGATGGTGTTGCACTGGGGGCAGAGCTTCTTGGCCCCCTGCGGGGAGAACGGGGAGGGGCGCGGGTTACACACACGCGGGCAGGGCACCCGCACCTGCGGCCTGAGCCCCCCGGCGCTGCGAGCGGGCCCGGGCCCGCCAGCCGGGGAGCAGGCAGGCACGCTCCCGTGTTGGGGGGACGCCAGGATCAAGCCGCCTGGCCAGCCCCGCAGCGGGAGCCCCGGTAATGAGAACAAGGCCGGGTCCAGCTGTGGCTGCCTCGGCCCTAACGAGATTACACGCGGCCTTTGATCAGGACACAGAGCCCACGTCCGGGCCCTTTTATTGCTGTCTCCGGGCGACATTTTAATGGCCGCTCCCGAGCGAGGGAGCGAGGAACGGGGGCAGGAGCAGAAGGCACGGCGTGATGGGGGGCGGGGGGGGGGACGGGGAGGGGAGGGGAGGGGAGGCCCGGTCCTGCTCACCGCCCACCCCCGCCTCCCCCTGACCCAGGATCTCGCCGGCCGGTGTGGGGGACACAGCGGGCCTCCGGGGGGTGGCAGTGAAGCCGGGAGGGGAGTAGCTGGGCAAACGCGGGGTGCTGGGGGTGAAGGCCTGGCCTCTGGCGCCCTGTCGTCGCCCCCTCTGCCTGCCCCCCAAGGAGCCCCCCCACGCCCCCGCGCCGCCTCACCAGGGTCCGCAGCCAGCACTCCTCACAGTGCACGTGCCAGCACTGGATGGACGTCAGGGGCATCGAGTAGGAGTCCTGGGGGGCCGAGAGGGGGGTCACTCGGAGGCGGCCCGGACAGCGCAGAGGCCCTCCCCAGCCCCCACGGGCAGCCCATGCCCCTCCTCTCACCATGCAGATGAGGCATTTGTAACGGTCCCCCCGGGAGAGCTGCCGTTCAAGTTCCCTGACCCGAGCCTTCAGGGCCTCAAACGTGGTCACCGCCGAATCCTCGGTGATTCTGCAAAGAGAACAGGGCACGGCATAGCTGGGCAGGCAGCTCCCTGGAATTCCGAATCTGAGACAACGGTCCTGCCACCTCCGCCCCCGCCTCCACCTGCAAACGCCACATCCCAGGGCCAAACACACCGTCTCCGGTGCCTTTCCAACACACTACCCAGGAGCCACCCTCCGACCATTCCCCCTTCCAGCCCCCCACCCCAAGTCTCCCCCACACTTTCCACCTCTGTCCAGAGTCTGGGTTCTCGTGACGCCCACGGGTCCCTCCACTCCCCTCAGCTCTGCCTACTCTCCCAGGACCCAGGATTCTGTAGCCCCGACCATCTCTTCCTCCAACATGTCTCTGCTGAACTCTCCCAAGCGTCCGCGTGCCCTGAATTCAAGCCTTGGGTGCAGCCGTGCTCCTCAGGAAACCTGGTCTCTCCCCTCCTGGTCTCTCCCCCAGCTCCACAGCTTCCGTGCCTAATTCCTCCTCCCCCAGAACCTTCCCGCCCTTCAGCAACTCTGTCTCCTTGGTGACACCCTGTTCCCTGAGGGCCAGTTGCTCACTCCACCGCCAGGACCACCACACCCGTCAGCCCTGTCCAGAGCCTGGAGCAAGGGTTCGACTGTGAGAGAGGGACTGTGAAACGGGGGGGGGGGGGGGGGGGGGGGGGGGGGGGGGCTGGGGCTCCCTCCTGCACGGGCTTGGCTGCTGTCCAAGCCCCGTTCCACAAGGCCCCTACAGCCCCAGAGCCTCTTGGGGCCACAGGGAACTGGGGGTGGTGACTCCGCCCCTGACACAGTGAAAAGAACCCAGAGGAGCCCACAGAACACTTCCTGGAGGCAGGGAAAGACGGCACTGGAGAAGGGCCACGGGGAATTACGATGACGAGAATACAAATAGCTCGAATTTATGAAGCACTTGGTAAATGCCAGCGCCCGTACTGAGGGATTGATAATTATTATCTTATTTACACCTGACAGAAGTCCCACGAGGTGTTCCTAATCGTCCCACTTTGTAAGTGAAGGCACGGAAGCACAGGAATGAACAGTGCGCTCAAGGTGGGAGCAGACGGGGAGACCCACTCTGCGACCAGCTGGGGCCCACGTATCCCCCTGCTGCAGACGCAGGAGGGGACAGGCCCCGTGGACCCCTGCGGCCCCTCTGGCTGGAAGGACAGGAAACAGACAGTGGCCGAGGACACCGAGTCTGGAGGCAGAGAGGGGCCGAGCTGGAGTAACAGCTCGAGGTACTGCAGCAAGACGAGCCGCCAGTCTTGGGAGAGGAACAACTCAGGAAGTGTGAGGCCACGTGGCACTGGGAACACGGGGAGGCCTTCCACAGGTGGCCTTCCCTTTGCCCTCGGACCTTCCTTCGGGCCCTGGCGGTCACAGAAATGCGACTTCTTGCTGGCTGGGCGGCACTCCAGCCCTGGGCCGGCCATCCTCATCCTCGCTGCAAGGAGCTGGGGAAGGCTGGGACCCGCCCGGGGCTGGTTCCCGCGGACTCCACCCAACGTGCCCCCCTGGGAGCCTGACAACCCCCTCAGCGCAGCACCACACAGCCGGCCCTCCCCTGGCACCCCGCCCAGTGCCTCAGACTGCCGGGGAAATCCCGCAGAGGCCTGGAGGCATGCTTCTCCCAGGCTGGCCAGGCCCTCTGCAGTTACCTCAAGGGTGGAAGCTAAGGTCTGGAGTATCCCGGAAAGCCAACTCAGGCCCTGAACGGGAACCAGAGACAGAAGAGCTTGAGCGGCACACAGGACAGGTCCAGGAGACCATGTAGCTGTTCCATGCCTGTTGCCGGCTGAGAGCCTTTAAGGCCACATTCGCTTCTCGGGCCCGTCCAGGACCTGCCCAACCTGGGCACTTCTGCCTGTCTGCTCCAGTGAAACACACCGTCCTCCAAGTCCACCCCCCCAGCTGCCGTGAGCTACTCCTGAGACCCACCTGGGCAGACGGCAGAATTTCCTGGGAGGGGCCAGGGCATCCTGACCGCCCTGCTGTGAGGAGGTGTCAGGGAGGAACCTGAACCGATGCCAGGAGAGGGAGGCCCTGGGCCCAGCCGGCCCCGTCCGTTCTGGCCGATGCAGACGTGAGAGACCTGGCCAGGTGAGTCCAACCTCCCGACTGGTCCCAAGCAGCCTGCCCCGTGGCGCCTGTGCTCACACAGGTGGGACCGCAGCCCCGATGTCCCCCAGCCCAGGGTGGGCAGCCCTTTCCGGGATGGCCACAGGCTCCGGCCCCACCTCCCCCTCGGGCGCCATCCCTGATTAATGATCTTGTCTTTCTGATTTATGAGCGCCCCTCCAGATGAGGGTGGGCGCCCCTTACGGCCCCGCCCGCCCCGCTCAGCTGGAGTAGGAGAGAATTATTAAATAAACATCCATACGTCATTCCTCCCCCCCCAGCTGGTTGTGCCGAACCCGCGCGGCCCGCTCCGGCGCTGACACCGAGCAGCTGCGGTGATTCATGGGCAGCTGGGCCCCGCGCCGCGGCCCATACATCATGCCAGCAGCACTCGCGGCCCCGGCCGAGATAAACTGATCAACCACAACGGGCTGGAATGAATTTATGACAACACAAAATGGAGGGAAACAAATGGGAGGTGACCCTGGGCCGCCGACCCGGCCCTGCACTGGCCTGCGACCCACTCTGCTGGCAGGAGGCAGGCCGGCGCCGCGGGCGCGGAATGAAGAGACTGCCGCCGAACCCCAGCGCGGGCCAGGCGCATGCGGGACACGCCGCGCCCACCGCGGCAGCTCCAGCCCGGGGCAGGGCCCCTTCCTGAGGCCAGAAGCGGCCCGGCCTGGGCGTCTCGGAAAGCAGGGAGGGCAGGGAGCGACCTGCAGACTTCCAGTCACCGGTGGCTCGCAGGGAGCCAGGTCAGGGACCATCTTGGGCCAGAGCAAAGTGCTAACGGATCCCCTTTGCCCCTGCCAGAGGGCCCCAGCCAAAACTTCGCACGACAAGTGATGAGACCCCGCGCTTCTGCCGAAAACCCACTGCCAGCGCCACCCGGGACAAGAAAAATGAAACCAATTTAGCTCCCGATTAAGAAACAGAAACTGGAGATGAATCAAGCGCGCCGGCTGGGCTGGGCGGCCATACATCATGCTCCCGGGCGGAGGCGGCCACCGCGGGCAGGCGGGCCGGCTGCTCCTCCCTCCACCGGGGCTCCGGGGGCCGTGGCCCAGCGATCGATTCAGAGTCACGCTCCGCACCAGCTGGGCCCCACCGCCAGCTGTGTGCCAGGGCGGCACGGCCGGAGCCTGGCAGCCGGCCGTCCTGCTGGCAGAGGGCCCCTCCCGGCCCGGCACTCACTTCTCGATGTCGCTGTTCTTGCAGGTCTTCTGCATGGCCTCCTGCTTGCTGCTCTCCCCGTTGCTGGTCGACGGCATCTCTGCGGGGACAGAGGGACAGCTCAGCCTCCGGCCAGGCCAGCCCCCAGGCCCCCTCCTTCCGCCGGGTGCCAACTCACCGTCGCTGGCCCACTTGGAGAACTCGGGTGTGATCCGGGTGCTGGGGGGGCCGCCGCTAGAGGACAGGAAAGCAGGGAGCCGGAGTGAGTCCCGAGGGCGGGCGGGGCGGAGGGGGGCCGGCCTCCTGCTGCCCGCCCCGCCGGCCCCCACCCAGGCCTCTGCCCACACTTGCTTCAGGACTGCGCCCCGCAGCGCCTCTCGCTCCTTGGCTTCTCCGGGCTCCTCGCCCGTGCAGGGGATGACGTCGGCCTCCGTGTACCTGGCATGGCGGTCAAGGACAGAGGGTCCCGGCGTGGGGGGAGCCCCGAGGGCCGTCCTGGTCCACAGCACCGACGCGGGCCCCCTCCCTGCCTCCGTCCCCACCCCGCACCGTCCCTCAAGGATACTGAGGCTTCCCATACTCCAGAGTGTCGTCCCCATCCACGTCCAGGTCCGCATCGCTGTCTGGGCTCTCTTTGCCACTGCACATGGCGAAGCCGGAGCCTGTGGGGAGCCGGACGTGAGGACAGGGCCAGGGCGCGCCTCCCGGCCCTTCAGACGGGGGCCCGTGACGAGGGGTGGGATTTTGCTGCGTGGGACACTCCGGTTCCTTCCGCCCTCGCAGCCCACCTTCCCCTGTCCTGCCTGCTGTTTCCAGGGGGTCTCTGCCCACACCACACACCCGGTGCTAGCTCTGTGGGAGACATGGAGAAGCTGCCCACCAGTTTCCAGGGCTCAGAAGTGGAGAGGCAAACTCCGGTGCCAAAGGTCACGCCTAAGACCTTGGCAGCCCGCCACCTGGGCCCGTGGGACAAGTCCGTTGAAGGGGGAGCAGGCAAGTGAAGACCCATCAGAGCCAGAGTGGGACCCCCAGCCAATGGCCTGGTTTTGGCCGCCAGGTCCTTGCCAGCAAAAACACCAGGCAGCTGTTCAAATATTTGGTGTCTGAAGCGCCTGACATTAATAATTCATCTCCACCTCACGCAGCCCGGATTCCTGGACAAGTGCAGTTACAGGGATTACAAAGGGACAGATGAGGGTGGATAGGCATGCACACCTGCTTCCCTGAGTGTGACTGTGGCCAGGACAGCGGCTGGGATCATCGAGGGCCCGGATACGGCCAAATGTAGACTCTGGGCCACAGCAGGCAGGCAGGCAGGGAAGCCAGAGCAGAACCAGGTGGTCACCTGCCGGGGCCTGAGACTCCCCCACCATCCAGCCCCACAGACAGGGCTGGGATGCCCAGCACCTTCTCCCTGAGTCTTGGAGCACTGCACCACAGATGCCAGCAGTGAGCTGTGCAGGGGTGGAGAGACCCGAGCACTGGACTCTGCACTGAACACTCGCAGGCACATCCCGAGACGGCGAGGGGGCAGCCTGGGGTCCTGTCTGCGCACCCGTGTTCCTCCTGCCATTCCTGTCCTTCTCAGGCCTCCGCCCTGGGGGTCACTGCCACAAAGGCCTCTCCACCTCCTTCCCCTTCCTGCTTCCCCCGGCTCCTGTGTGGTCCCTTCTGTGGCCCACTGACAGCATACGCAAGTCTGACTTCCTCGGGTGGACCATGAGGACTGGGGGCACCCAGGGGCCCTGGCCTTGTCTTCCCAAGCACCCTGATGCCACCCTGCCTCTCAGGACCCGAAGCATCACTCCCTCAGGCCACGTGGCCTGGAATGTCCTCACCTTTCTGGCCCAACTCAAGCATTCAAAGCTCAATCCCTTTTTTTTTTCTTTTTGGGCAAGGCTGGAAGTCAAACCCATGGCCGCACACACGCATATCCCTAGCCCATTTTCCCCCTGAACCTTCTTTTCCTCTTTTGCTTCCATCCTAGCGGGAGGCGGCCCCGGGAGGTGGGGCTGCCAGTCCTCATCTGCCAACGTCGTGGCAGCGACAAACCCAAAGCAGCAGGCAGGTCGGCAGCAGGGCCATTAAGCTGAGAAAACACCAAGTTACAGCTCTGTCTCCAGCACACGGCCAGGTGTCCTGACAAGCAATTCCCGCCTCGTGGGTGAGTGGCACCTCTATAAACCCTCTGACAGTTTGGGAGACAAACTCCGCCATCAATCAGAATGTAGCTATCAGGCTCACTTACCGCCTGCGCCCCGAGCCTGCCACCCCCTCCCCCAGGTTGCATAGCTCAGCCATCAGCCTCACACCCTGGGCCCAGCCTGGCCCTGGCGGACGGGTGGGTGACAAGGACAGCAGACAACCTGGGCACTGCTAAGAGAATGGGGTACCCTCGAGGGCCAGGCCACGCCTGCCTCTCCACACAGAAAGCAGCTATTGGGCCCCAAGGCCCAGTTCTGCCCGCTGGAGCAGGTCTCAGGGTGGTGTCCAGCCCCCGTGTCTCCCAACCCACACCTCTGACACTCCTGGATGCCGAGCAAATGCCTGTCCGAGCATCCTTCCACGGACTCTGCACCAGAGCAACTGCTGTGGGATCCCTCCGACCCCGCACTCACCACGGGCTACCTGTGTGGAGGGTGCCCGAGAGGCTCTGGGGCGCCTAGTGTGCCGTCACCCACATGGCTCTCAGGTGCCCTTCCTGTGCTACTCCAAAATCCTGCCTGGTGCCACGTCTCACCGGTGCCTCCCACCCATCAGACAACCAAGCTAGGGTCCTAGTCCCACTCGGCGCGGAGGAGGCAGCCACCAGCAGGCGCTGTGCAGCGTGGCCAGCAGCCACGGCACCATGATGCCCAAGCACATCCCAGGCCTGGACGCAACTCAGAACGCCCCTTTCCGTGGCCCGAAGCCCCAGCTGTACGGTGGCCTGCTGACACAGCTTTTCTCCTTGCCAAAGAAAAGGGCATCTATGCTGCCCCCGACGGCATTCCCCCATGTACACAGGTCAGACCCTGGCCACCCCACAGCAGTCCTGAGAAGGTGGCAGCCACCAGCCATCCTCTGGTGCGGCCCCAGCCTACTCCGACTTCCTCCACACATCAAGCTTTATTTTCTTAATGAAACGTCCAACTTGCTGACTTCTGGCAGAATCATGATAAAAAGAAACGGCCATCAAGCTGCTCTATGCAGCCAGCACCCCTGCCCGCCCGTCCACCGGTGGTGAGGCCCCACTCCACAGCTGTTGAACAGCCCACCAAGACCGAGAGAGGAAGACGGCGGCGCCTTCCCACTCCTCGGGCTGCTCCCAGGTGGCCGGGGGACAATCAGCAAGCTGTCACTCGTGTGGCTGCTCTCCAGGGAAGGGTGGGGGCCCAGCAAAGGCCTCCACGATAAGCCAAAGCACCCTTCAGGCACGCAGGGGGCTGCCTCAATCGGGCCTGACTCGAAGTGGGAAAAAGGCCTGGGCCGCTCCCTAAGGCAAACCGAGCCCCATGCCAAGCGCCGCTTATTCGCACAGGGATGCCCTGCCGGGCCAGGGGTTGCTGGGGAAACGCCCTCCCCTCCCAGGAACACCGAGAACCAGGAGGGGCTTCAGTGCAGAAATGACAAGCAAGCCTGAATTTTATCAGAACACCTCCTCTCATAAACTCATTTCTTCCTGGGTCATCGAGAAGAAGAAGAAGAAGAAAAAAATCAGTGTTAATTTAATCAATTGATCAGCAGATCGATTGAGAAACTGGAGATGCCCGTTGACGAGGGGCAGTAACGTCCTGGAACCTGAAACCACAAGAAAGGAGCCATCGATCTCCTCACCTGCTGCTCCCTCTAGAACCGGAACCGGGGCCCCGAGAAAGGGCCTCGGCGGGGCCTCCAGGGGCGGGGCTCCAGGGGCCTGGGGTGCAGCCAGCAGCTTCCGGAGAGTTTTACACTGGAATTAGTTACAGATGCAGTTACGGTGTCTTGTGTAAACGCCATCGATTGGGGAGCTGACAGTCTGGGGAGCTGCGATGCGGGACAATCAATCGGCCTGCAGTGTCACCTGCCACCTCGCCGAACAGTTGACAATGCAATTATCCAGTGTGGAGGCAGGGAGTTGGCGTGTGTCAGACGCACTTAGCCACTTTCCGGGCCTCCCCGATAGCGCGTCTCACTGCCTCACGTCAGGGGAGACGCGGGGAGACAGACACCGTTTAAAACCATTGATACTTGCTCCCGCTTGTCCCCGCTTAACAATGGTATTCCAGGAGGCGATTAAATCCCACCGATCGCCACGGGGGACAGGAGGGGGCCTGCTCCTTGCCACTTCTCCTCACTCCTCCCGCCGGGAGGGCCTAGGGGGAGGGGGCAGAAAGCGGCAGACCTGACACCCCCACGTCCACGGCCCTGATGCTCAGCACCTGTCACTCACTCACCCTGGCAGGCTGCAGGGCTGTGCTGGGGACAGTGTTAGAACCCAGTTCCCATCTCTGGGGGCCAATGGCCAGGGCCAGGAAGTTATTTCTGGCGCTGAAGTTTTCGTCAGACAGACTCTGAGAAGAGGCTGGGGAGAAGGCTCGGAGGCTAGCGCCCAGTGGTTTGTCTGCTAGACGCCCGAGTTTGATCCCGGCACCAGCGGGTGCTCTAAGCACTGCAGCACGTGGGCCCGGAACAAAAAAGCAAAACCAAACAGGCCAAGAGGGCCGTGTCAGGGCCGCCCTGCCGTCTCTCCCTGATCCCAGCCCAGCCACCGGTAAGCAGGGGCCCCCGCGGGGACTGAGAGAGGCAGGGCAGGGCCTGCGCGCTCTCACCCAGCACCTATTTGGGTCAGAGGCTCCTTGCTGGGGTCCACAGATACAGCAGCGCAGACACTTCCCACTTCCTGCGCATTTCCCTAGGAATCCCTTCATCTCGCCACTCAGTCTCCATCACATCAACGTCATCTTATCTGGACCCCGGGTGTTCCCGGGAGCTTCCTCCAGGCCTGTCCCTTGCAGCTCGGAGATGCTCCAGGCTCCTCCGGTGTGAGTGGAGGGGGAGGGCGGGGCGGGTAAGTGTCCAGAGAAAGGGCTATCACTACTACCAGTCACTTCTCTGGGACCCAGGAGCCAGGGCCAGGCAAGGGGAACAGGGCTGGCTCATTTGCCACAGTCGGGGCAGGTCCCGGGGGACCCCTGATGGCACAGCTTTCTGGGGTGTGCTCTGCGTGCTCACGTGGGGAAGTGTGGCAGGCTAGCAAACTTCAGGGTCTGCTCGGCACCCAGCGAGCGAGGCTCTCTGGGGACCAATCCTGGGGCTCCCCACGCATCCACGCGGATCACACGCAGGGAGCTGATCTGCTCCATCAGCGCCTGCTGGGCTGGCGGGAAGCTGGGGTGAGGATGACGACGGTCCGGGCCTCGGGAGCGGGGATGGTGGGTGGGACCCGGCGACTTATCTGCAGTTCTCCAATTCTCTCCCACCTAACAAGCACTGCAATCTCAGGTCTGTCAGCACGCACCGTGCAGCTTAAATGGGCCTCCCCGCTCGCCGGCTCATCCTGCCTCACTCGCTCCCTCTGAAGTCGGCCGGGCAGCTTCTTCAGCCGGCGTTATCACTCCCTCTAACCGGTCTTGGCAGGCAATCTAATTCCTCCTGAAAAGGTCACCGCCATTTTAACTGCCTTTCAATCACATTAAGCACGCGCTGCCCGGCTTGTGGCCCGGCCCGCCCGGCGGGCGATCAATGCACTGCGCTGACACCAGCCTGCTGGCGGGCCACACCCAGCCCCCCAAGAGTTGGGCCTAAGGTCCTGGCCAAGAAGGGGAGACTGCCGGATGGCCAGTCTCTGCAGACAGGGTTCCGGGAGCCCGGGCAGTGGGGATCCGCCAGGGCCTCCCTTTGATCCGGCCCCCCCACCACTGCGGAGGCCCAGCCTCCGCCGCTCCCCCGCGCCCCGCTCTCTGCCTCGTGGCCCCTGCTGCTCTCGCTGTAAAACAGCCTTTCAAGTCCGCCGGTCTTTTGACTGTGCTAAGCTGCTGAAGAGGCGGCAGCGGCTTCTGTCAGGAAAGCGAGAGCAATTCTCTGCACATAAAGGCAGCTCCGGCCCCGGCGCCCTCTTCAAGTCTCACTCGCATTCTCGCTCTCCAAACCGCTCAAAGCAAAGGCCCCCTTTGAACCCCCCTCGGGAATTCTTGAAAGGAATCACCTCAGTGTAAACACTCGGGGAAAACTGACACCCGCCCCAGGCCCAAGAGCCCCCCACCCGCCCACGAGTGCACCCCAGCACGCAGGGAGGCGCCTGGTCCAATCACAGGCCGGTGCAGCTTGATCCCCTTCAGCCCCTCTGGTGACCGGAAGCCGTCGGACCCAGCTCTGTGCCAAAAAGCCAAAGAAGCGGCTCCGGCACTGCCGGGCGCGACCGTATGCAGCGCCTTGCCTGGCTGGGCCTCTTGGCTCTGTGGAGCCCCTGCCACGCCTCAGAGTGCTGACACTCTGGGGCAGGGCGGTAGGGGACAGCTGCGTGCTCTCGGAGACCGGATTCGGGTGAGCCTGACCTGGTGGACCTTCCTGACTTACACTCTGGCTCACCCCCAAACGCCCGGGTGACATGAAGGGCCCAGAGGACTAGTGTCCTCCCTGGGCCTGCCCCGTACCCCCCCAACCCTCCCCCCCTTACACACACACACACACCCACTCCAGTGCAGGACCACTCCTCAGCATCAGCCAACCTCTCCCAAGCTTCAGTGAGTCCCAGGTGCAGCGGTGCCCCCTGGGAGACCGCCCAAAGAATGGGAGGCAGATGGGAGCAGACTGGCACACTTAATGACCACAAGCTGCAGCGCCAGCTGTGCCCCAGCAGACAGAAGCGCTGGAGGCCGGGGACCAGACCACACGCCAGGGCCACGCAGGGGAGTGTGAGGTGAGTACCTGAACCCCTCCGGGCAGATGCCTGCAAGTCTTTGATCCGGGGGTGGGGACCTCCACCCCGCAAGGTGATCTCCCCACAAGGAGCTGGCCAGAGCCCTGGGAATCCGGGGGAGGCCCCGGGGCTGCAGGGAGCAGCTGGACACAGGCCCATCGCTCTGGGGCAGAGGGCATCCCGGGAGAAGGGGTGGGATCAGGGCTAAAATTAGATTCTCCAGTGAAGCTCACGGGAGGTCAGATTTTGCCATAACTCACTCTCTCCTCTGGAACTGATTTCCCTGACACGGGCCGAGGAGGAGGAGGAGGAGGAGCAGAATCCAATGTGCGTGCCTGGAAGCCCTCAGGGCCCAGTGCTGGAGGTGTACAGCAGGTTGCTGGATTCTCATTTATCAGCCTTAAGAGGGATGGAGTGATAAATGCATAACCGTCCCTTTAATATTTTATGCAGGTGCTAACGCGGCTGGGCTGTCACCTTCAATGCATCACCCGAGGCTGAGAGCCCCCCTCGTCACTCCGAGCTTGCAGCCTTCCATTTACCCACCCAAATACATCCCTTTTAATATGCACATCACAGGCGGTCTGTGTGGGCCACCAAGGAGCCCCGCCAGCAGCAGCTCCCACGTGGCGGGCCTGGATGACCGGCCACCAGCCCTGACCTCCCGGCTCCCGGCAGAGGCCTGGCAGCCAGAGCGCCACTGCCGGGGCCTCGGCGGCAGTTACCTCGGAAGCCACCCTCCAGGAGAGTGGTGGCCCGTATCCGCTTCTGCCCGCACCACTCATACTCCTCAAAGCGGTTGCTGTTCTCCTGCTCGATGTCCACGGTATCCTCCTCGGCCACGCAGGAGCCTTCCCTCTGTGGAGAGCAGAGCAGGATCACGTGGGTGCCAGGCCGGCGGACCTGCTCCCCAGGGCCTGCCAGGGAGGCTCGGCCCCCACCCCCAGCTGTGGGAAGCCGGATGGGCCCCCCGGCACCAGACCGAGAGGTCACAGGCCCAGGCCTCTTCCCAGGAATTTGCCACGGGAACCCCAGGGGAGGCGGGAGGGAAGAGGGGAAGAAGAAGCGGAGGCCGAGGAGGCAGAGAGCAGAGAGGAAGCAGCTGCCAGAAGCACACGGAAACCCCAGCCCACAGACGTGAAGGCAGCGGGAGTTGGGGGGTGCAGGGCGGCAGGGAGAGGTGAGAGCCCCTCTACCTTCGACAGGCAACGCTCCACATGCCTACTCATCTCCTGCTCCGATCCTGCCAGGGGGCGGCTGCACAGGGGACATACCTGCCCTTCATCTTGCTTCCTCCGTTTCATTTTCCCAATCCGAGCTGCATGGAGAGACCGAGGGCAAAGCACAGAAGAGGCAGACGGTCACTGGAGCTCCCCGGGTCCCAGGAGGGCCGATCCCTCGTGCCGGTCTGGCAGCCGCACGCCCTTCCGCTCGGTGCCCGACCCGGCGTCACAGGAGGCAGAGCCTCTGTTCCTGTGCGGGGAACGGGGGCCTGCGCCTTGCCAGCCAAGCGCCACTCGGGCCACCGCCGTTCAAGGCCAACCTGTCTCTCCCTCCCTGCACTGCCGACTCCAAAGAAAAGACACTCCGAGCTGCCAGGGAGCTCCTCGGAGGGCCAAGAACACGGGCTCTTTGGGCCTCGAGACTAAACCGGAGAGAATAAGCTCTGCACGAAGCCCAGGGCCCTCCAGGAGCCCGACAGGGCCTGCGGCGCACGCTATCGCTAAAATCCACTTAGCTGCTCTTGGGCAACAAGCCCTGGGAAACATTCCTTAGCGGCCTACCGAGAGTCACCGCACGAAGACTTTCTCTTTTGTCCACGTGGCCCCATTTTACAGAAGAGGAGACCGAGGCCCAACCTCGGAGGCACTGAGGGCCGAGTGGGCCGAGCCTGGGGGCCATGGGAGGGCAGCCCTACCCGGGCCCCATCATTTCTAATCAGTGCCGAGGGTTGGCCGGCCCCAGAGGCAGAGGGCTGCCTGCCGCGCTGTCCCGAGGGGGCTCCGTTCCAAAGTGCACACGGCAAGCCCACAGCACTGCTAATTAATACTGAGAGATGCGATCATTTCTAATTACCTCACTAATCCCTCTCTGCAGCCCTCCTGTCACCAAAGCAGGAAGGGGTCACAGCGAGACACTGGTTCCCTCTCGCCCCTTCCTGGATGCAGCAGCAGAGTGGGCCACTCTCTGCCGCGTGGCGTGGGGAGGGAGGGATTTTCAGCCGGAAACTTTCTCATGACACAGAACTTAGCAGGACAAGACTCATGAACACAGCTGTGGGAGACACAGGAGAGCGGAAACATTACCAGCCAGAGCCCCCCCAGTCTCAGGGTTGAGCACCTTGGGCCAGCGCGCCTTTACTTTGTACCCTGAAAACAAGACTGCCTTATCCGTTGTTACCGAAGACACTTAAGGGTGTTTGAGACAGAGCCCACTTGTCAGATTTCTAAAAAATGGCAAAGGCAGAACAGAAAACCAAAGCTGACTCTAGTGCCAAGAATGAACTCTAGTGCTAAGACTACCCTGACTGGGGCTGGAGCGATAGCACAGCGGGTAGGGCGTTTGCCTTGCACGCAGCCAACATGGCCGACACAGGTTCGATT
>JAOXYA010000032.1:16812915-16824541 GCA_028565675.1 Sorex palustris
GCATGGTCATAGACAAATGCTGTCATGATCCAAAAGTAACAGCGAGATTAGGACCCTGTTAGGGAGAGGAAAGACTAATTTGACCTGAGCATTGTAGTCTGAGATAGAGATGACCCCAGGAGAGCAATTCTATAAGCTTAATGTATCTCTTACTTTGTCCATACAAAATGGTTAATATTTATTATGAATGTTTGTATGTTTGTTGGACAGGGAGAGGGATAACACACCCATGGGATTCCACTCTTGGGTAGGTTGTCCTGCTGAATGAGAATCTGTCCTAGAAGAAGCTTCCCCTGAGGGAAAGACATTACCTCTGTTGATTGTATGACCATATCTACCTACGTGTAATTATTACCCCTACCGGAATATAAAGTAACAAAATAGGAGACTAACACCCAAGAATAGTTGCGATAAGTTCCAGGAAGTTCACTCCATGGCTTGGAGGCCAGCCGCACATGCTAGGGAAAAAGGCAACTCAGACAGAGAAGGAAGCACCAAGTAAAGGGTGTTGGGAGGATCCTCCCACGATGGGAGATGCATGCTGAGAGTAGACTCTAGACGGAACATGATTGCCACTCAATGCCTCTTCTGCAAACCACAGCATCCAAAAGGAGAGAGAGAATAAAAGGGAATGCCCTGCCACCAAGGCAGGGTGCGATGGGGGGGATGGGGGGATGGGAGGAATACTGGGATCATTGGTGGTGGAGAATGTGCACTGGTGGAGGGATAGGTACTCGATCGTTGTATAACTGAAACCCAACACAAAAATTTGTTAGTCTACTACTGTACCTCATGATGTTTCACTAATAAAATTTTTAAAAAATTATTATTACCCCTACCCCTCATGATTTGGGATATTACTAGGACTGTAAGATCAGAAGGGGGCAGAAGGGAGAAACAGAGGGAGAATCAGAAGTGTATGGAAATGAGACTGGAATAAATTGCAGTTGAGACCAACCAGCCGGGACCTCATTCCTTCCTTCACCTGCCCATCGCCATCAGCCTCCCCAGGGTGGGAGAAGCGGCTCGAGACTACCGAACACAGGCAGCAGGAGAGATAGAGCACTGCTGCCCTTCAGTGAATATACATAAAATAATGTAGCACTGTCCTCCTGTTGTTCACTGATTTGCTCGAGCGGGCCCAGTAACGTCTCCATTGTGAGACTTTGTTGTTACTGCGTTTGGCATATCGAATTCACCACGGGTAGCTTGCCAGGCTTTGCTGTGCGAGTAGTTACCGAGAGTATCTCGCCAGGCTCTCCAAGAGGGGCGGAGGAATCGAACCTGGCTGGGCCGGGCCGGCCTCATGCAAGACAAACGCCCTATCACTGTGCTATTGTACTTCCTTCATTTTTGCTTCGCAATAGCACAGTGGGTAGAGCGTTTGCCTTGCATGCGGCCAACCTGGGTTCGATTCCTCTGTCCCTCTCAGAGAGCCCGGCAAGCTACAGAGAGTATCCCACCTTCATGGCAGAGCCTGGCAAGCTATCCGTGATGTATTTGATATGCCAAAAACAGTAACAACAAGTCTCACAATGGAGATGTTACTGGTGCCCTCTCGAGCAAATTGATGAACAGTGGGAGGACAGTGCTACAGTGCTACAGTGCTATTTTTGAGTCACACCCGGTGATGCACTGGGATTACTCCTGGCTTGTGTACTTAGGAATTATTTCTGGTAGTGCTCAGGATGCTGGGAATCGAACCCCAGGTCGGCCGTGTGCAAGGCAAAGGCCCTAACTGATGTGCTATCGTTCCAGCCCTAAAGTAATACTTGGGCCTGAGAGAGAGTACAGCAGGAAGGTTCTTGCCTTATGTGTGGCCAACCTGGACTGGATCCCCAGTAGCCTATCTGATTCATCAAACCCTGCCAGGAGTGAGCCCTGAGCACAGAGCCAGGAGTAAGTCTGAACACCACCAGGTGTGCCCCCCACAAACAAGTAATACTTGTACCACTTTTTTTGGCGTGAGGGTTGGGGGAGTTTTGCATACTGGCCACATCGTCCCATTTTTTGCAAGCACTGTAGCACTGTCCTCCTATTGTTCATCGATTTGTTCGAGTGGGCCCAGTAACATCTCCATCATGACACTTGTTGTTACTGTGTTTGGCATATCGAATACATCATGGGTAGCTTGCCATGCTTTCCCATGCGGGTGCGATACTCTCCGTAGCTTGCTGGGCTCTCAAAGTAGGGTGGAGGAATCGAACTTGGGTGGGCCGAGTGGGCTGTATGCAAGGCAAATGCCTACTTGCTGTACTATCGCTCCAGCCCAATTTTTTGCAAAAAGAAAAAAAAAACATTTGGCATAAAACCTGCCATGATTGTACAGTGAAATGCAGTAGGTGAAATTGGTCTTATAAAACCCTGGTCCAAACCAAAAAATGGTTCCAAAAGTCACAATCTTACTCAGGGTGTAAGATTTTAAGACTTGGGAACTGAGCAATCCATAAGCTCAGGCAGCACCCCATGATGGATTTCAATTGGACTGGGCGTGTGCAAAGGTTGTTGGTCAGCTAATTCCACTTTTACTGAGGACTCAAGATCAGCAGAGCCGAAATGCAATGTAATCCCAGCATCTCCTAGGAGTTCTTACAATTGCCATCAGAGGTGGACAGACACTTGACTCAGCGAAGTGGCAGTTTAAAGGATGAGAGAGAAGCAAGGTGCAAATCCCACTTACTTTTGAAAAAGCCACTTACAAGATGTGCCAGCAAGCAGACAGGTCAATGTGTTTTTTTTTTCTTTTGGGTCACACCTAGAGATGCATAGGGGTTTCTCCTGGCTCTCCATTCAGGAATTACATCTGGCGGTGCTCAGGAGACCATATGGGATGCTGGGAATCAAACCCAGGTCGGCTGCATGCAAGGCAAATGCCCTACCTGCTGTGCTATCACTCCAACCCCCGCGAGTGTTTTCGTACAGACACTTAATACAAACCATTTTTCCCCTCTTCCCATTTCAGTCAGTGTTGTAGTGACTGGAAATCATGTACTTGGTTGCAGAGCTTGCACACTCAGCTCTGGTGCCTACCTGAGGCCTCACACTTTGTTGTGGTGCCAGGGATTCCAAAGAGCAGAGCTGCTGGAATCACACACAGGCCTGTGGGTGGTACCAAGGATCAAATTAGTCTTTGTTCTGCACTCAGGAATTATTCCTAGTGAGCTCGAGGGATCATATGGGATGATAGGGATTGAATCCAGGTTGGCTGTATGCAAAACAAATGCCCTATCCACTGGAATATCACTCTGGACCCTATAAGACTTCTCATCTTAAGATATAGTTTTGTTTGTTTTGTTTTGGGCTACACCCAGCAGTGCTCAGGAGTTATTCCTGGCTCCATGCTCAGGGATTATTTCTGGAAGAGATTGGGGGCCATATGGGGTAGCAGGGATTGAATCCAGGTCTGCCACATGCAATGCAAAAAATGCCCCCCCCCAGAAGCATTATTCGTTTTTGTTAAGTTTTGGGCCACATCTGGTGATGCTCAGGGATTACTCCTGGCTCTGCATTCAGGAATCACTCCTACTCAGAGGACCATATGGGATGCTGGGGATAAAACCTGAGTCAGCTGCATGCAAGGCAAGTGCCCTATCTGCTGTACTATTGGGTTACACCCAGCGTTGCACAGGGGTTGCTCCTGGCTCATGCACTCAGGATTACTCTTGGCAGTGCTCAGGAGACCATATGGGATGCTGGGAATTGAACCCGGGTTGGCTGCATGCAAGGCAAATGCCCTACCTGCTGTGCTATCTATCTCTCCAGCCCCCACATCATACTTTTTTTTTTTGCTTTTTGGGTCACATCCGGCGATGCTCAGGGGTTACTCCTGGCTCATACACTCAGAAATTGCTCCTGGCGGTGCTCGGGGGACCATATGGGATGCTGGGAATCGAACCTGTGTCGGCCATTTTGGCTGCGTGCAAGGCAAACGCCCTACCCGCTGTGCTATCGCTCCAGCCCCATCTGCACATTTCTTAAAGGCAGGAATTAACCACTTCATAACTATAGCCCCAACATCTAGCAGAAGTTGGAACCCAAAGTATAGTAACCATAGATAGCAACAAATACTCCTTGAATGAGGGAACAAATGAGCATTGTCCTTCTTCAAAGCCGATGTTAGCTGTATGGTTCCCCTTTTTACCTTTTTTTTGGTAACAGGAGCCAATCCCAGGGCTTCACATGATCAAGCAAATGGTATACCACCAAGCCACATCCCTTGGCACCTGCAGTGGGGTTTCTTGGATTCTGAGCATGTGCCCTGATCCTGGCCAGTCATCTCTCCTGACATATATGCTGTTTGTCACCTGTTCTATTTGCTGCCTTGAAACACATGAACAGACATCACACACATCAGGCTTTTAACATGTGGAAGATCATGTGGTTGTAAGGGCACATTCACGCCTGGGTGCCCTTGCTGTCTCCCATTCTTCCTCCACTCCACTGGCAGAAGTTCAGGTTGGCACCACTGCTTGCTCCCCATGACCTCCCTCCCGCCAGTCCCAGATTGTGAAGCAGAAGCCTGCCTGGGGCCCAGATGCTGTTGACTGTCCCTAGTTTGGAGAGGGCCTGGATCAAGCTTCTGGGTGGCTGGTGGCAAACACGTGCAAGCCAGCCGTGGACCTGCGTCAGCCTTGGGTTTGAGCTGGAGGAATATTCTGGCTAAGGTGTAATCAAGCTCTCTGTGCCTTTAGCGTGGATCCCAGGCCTTGGTCCAGGAGCCATTGCTCCCACCAAGTGTATCAGTCAATCTGCGTTGAGGCTGGTAGGGCACCAAGTCCTGGCTATTTCCACCACTCACCTTGTCCCAAGCACGACTGCCCCGCTCCTCTTCCGGAGCTACAATTCCATCCCTTTCCTCCCTTTGTTAACAACTTTCAAACTTCACCCCTCCAGGCGGGGCAAAGAGAAAACCCAGTTGCCTGGGACCAAACTTGAACCACTGCAGAAACGGGCCCAGCTCAGGGAAACGGCGGCTCTCACCCTCAGGCGTGTGCATGAACTCCCACAGGTGTAGGCGTGTCTTCACCTCTACAGAAGCACACCTGAGCACCAACACATACACAGAGGAGATGGGAGTCCCCTTCCCCGCACCCCCACCAGGCGCACTCCCTCAGGACCCAAGCGATGGAGCCAAAAAGCTAGACCTGCATTGCTGAGAGCTGAGTAAACCCAAATGTGCTTCGCCCCCGCTGGCTCTGACCATGGGCTTATAAAAATGAAGTGGGAGCCTCGGCAGCTGTAGGCAATAAATCCCGCGCCGCCAAGGAGGCCAGGGTTACCTGCTGGCTCCCTGGATGGGCGCAACCGGGGCTCGGAAGGCAAGAGCACTGCCTGCATCCAGCCCAGGTGGCCAGACCTGCTGGGATGAGAGACTCAGAGGGGGGTGGGGGGCACCCACCGGGTGAGCCAGGACCAAGGGAGGAACAGAGAGAGGTGCAGAAGGGCTGAGGAACGTGAACAAGACCGCCACGTGCTGTTCGGGCTGAGGGGAGCCCTCGCATCTGGAGATCAATTAGCATCAATTACTGACTTCATTTAATTGTCGTCCAAGATGAATTTGTCATTTTTAGCTGGGAATTAATGGGAGACCTTCACCTCTCCCTGGCAGCCACTGCAGAGCCCACAGCGGTCACCTCAGCCTCCAAGGAGCCTTGGATCCTGCTGGGGGGGCGGGGGCCACGCTGGGGCAGGCAGCAAGAGGGGCTTCTGCTCCTGGGGGCAGCTCAGGCCTACCCCAGGGCCACGGTGGGGGCTGGGGTGGGCACGCCGAACAGTCCTTTGCAGCCTCTGGCTTCAGCCAGAAATTAATTTGCTGGGCTGAGCATGTTTACCTTTTTCCCAGCAAAGGCGAGACAGTAAACAGCGGACCGGCGGCTGAAATTGAATTGATAACTGCATCAACGTGCCAGATAACGCCTAAAATAATACGCCGATAAGGAAATTCGATTTGATTTGCTGCTGCGCATCAGATTGGCCCCATCTGTAGCTGCCTGTAATCATTTTCAATTGCGTTGGGAAACCTTATTTGTCCTTAAATATTTCTGTCATTTTTCATTGCTGGCGACAGATCCTTGGGCAGGTGGCAGGGGTGCACTGCCTCTGCGGGCGCAGGGCGGCGTCCCGGGGAGGAGGGGCGGCGGACCCACGGGCACGGAGGCAGGGAGCAGGCAGCCGGGCCGTGACAGCTGTTCCTCCAATCAATCACGTTGTCGACAGGGAGGGACGACTGGCTGGCAGAAATTGAGTTTGCCTCACAGGGGACGATTGAGCAAATTAATAGCCCATTAGCCAAGCAGTGACCTGAGAAATGAAGGTGCAGGGTGCTGCTCACTCAGGCCGGCTGGGGTGGGGCAGGGCAGGGCCAGGGAGGGGAGGGAGGAGGAGGGAAGGACGAGGGGATGGCATGGGAGCTTCTGGGGGAGGTGGGTGGAGAGTTGATGGTGCAGGAGAAGAGAATGTCCACGGGAAGGTGGCCGAGAGAGAGGTGGCCAGTCCTTGGAGAGATGCCTTGGAACGAGGGTGTGGGAGGGGCCTGGCTGAGTCCTCTTAACCATCTTCCTGGCCTGCCCGTGGGACTTAGCGCCACGCCAATAAACATCCTTCATCCCCAGACACCCCCTCTACCTTCTCCCTTCACTTTCCCCGGAAACCAGTCCATCCTCTGCAGACGTCACTTCTGGAGACTCTCCAGGCCAGACTTCTATTTTCCCACCTCCCAGATTCTTCAGGCCAGGAGGTGGGGTGAGCACCTGCGGCTTCCAGACCCTGCTTCTCAACCCTGCGGGTTCTGAGGTCAGGTGCCTCCCTGCCTCCCTCCTCACTGCTCCCACATACTCTGCCACCTTCCTCAGCACATGGGTACTCACCTGTCGACCCCATGCCCTGTCTCTGCTCTGGCCTCCTCACTTCCCTGTGCTCTACTTTGTCCCGGACAACACGTCAACTACCTGACCTGTCTGTGACAGAGCTCTCCCGCTGGCCCCTCGCGGCTCTAGACCAAGCACTCCAGGGATTTGAGCTTGGATGCCTGGGCATATATTCCTTCCGCAGTTTCCCTCCAAGTTACTCAACTTGTACTTTTGCCTGTTCCACAATCCAGCTACTTTTTGTCTCAGACACGCAGACGGCTAAACACAGCTGGGGAAATCACAAAACCATGCAGATACGTGCCAATAAAAATTCCCAGTTCCCAGTCATAGCACGCTACTCCCTCGTGCACCTGGTCAGCGCATGCCCCCCAGCCCCACAGTTCTATGCTATCTCACTCTCCTGACGCCCCTGCCCATCTTCAGGGGGTGCGTCTTCCTACTCTGGTCAGAAACAAGAGTCCTTGGGCCTGATTTCCACACCCATGCTTGCCTCCTTACTTCCTCTTCTTGTCTGAGCTGAGTCTTCTTCGAGAGTTCCACTCTGCTTGTGTTCTCTGGGAACACAGTCGTGACCCTGCTCCTGTGTCCTCCCATCAGTCTATACACACTCATGTCTTCCCATCACATCAACGCCCACCTTTCCACGTGGCATTTGTCACTCTTGTCCTTTCTCTGCCTGGTCCTTCTCATCCAAGATAGCACGATAGCACTGTCCTCCCATTGTTCATCGATTTGCTCTAGCGGGCACCAGTAACATCTCCATTGTGAGACTTCTTACTGTTTTTGGCATACCAAATATGCCATGGGAACTTGCCAGGCTCTGCTGTGTGGGCAGATACTCTCAGTAGCTTGCCAGGCTTTCTGAGAGGGACCGAGGAATCACACCTGGGTCAGCTGCGTGCAAGGCAAATGCCCTACCTGCTGTGCCATCGCTCCAAGATACTATTTGCCATTCACACTCTTCTGTCCCAAACCCATCTCTTGCCTTCCTGTTTGGTTTTGGGCCAATTCTGGCAGTGCTCAGGGGATCAAATCAGGGTTGTGGTTGCAGCCACATGCCTTAAGCTCTGTACTATCTCTCTGGTGTCTGAACCACTGCCCCTGCCTCCCCCTTTTTTGTTGTCTTTGGCCACACCCATCAGTGTTCAGGGTTTACTTCTGTCTCTGTTCAAGGATTATTCCTGGCAGGGTTAGGGGTCAATCCCGGCTCCGCTGCATGTGAGGCAAGCGCCTGACTGCTGTGCCATCTCCCTGGCATCCCTCTTAGCCCAGTCTACTTGTTTCTTTTTTTAGTTTTTGGTCCACATTGGAGATGCTCAGAGTTTACTCCTGGTTCTGCACTCAGGAATCTCTCTTAGTGGTACTCAGGGACCATATGAGATGCTGGGAATCAAATCTGGGTTAGCCAAGAGCAAGGCAAATGCCCTACTCACTGTACGATCCCCCCAGCCCCTCAGTTCGTTTTTCATTCTCACCACTCTCCTCTCAAACGGCTCCCAGTCAGATTCTTGGTGGTCATCATTTGCAAATAGAATGGATACTCTGGCTCTATTAATGAATTACTTTGACAAATATTTATTGAGGGTTTTTCCATGTACTAGACACTATACCACGCTCGAAGGGCGCAGTGGAATCTCTGTCCTTATGGAAGCTCTAAGATAATGATGTAAGCAGGCTGTCAGCCTGCCACGGTGCCCAGAGAGGGGAGGAGCTCTGCGGAGCACTCCTCAGCCCCAGCGTCCAGCAGGGCTGCCCTGGGGAGGGGCAACGCAGGAGGTGGACGCATGAGGAGGAAGGGCTGGGGCTGATCAAGCCAAATTGATCAAAGGCTGACACTACTATTCATTCATGTCCTAACCACAGAGGGCAGAGGCAGGGGGCTGTGTGTAGGGGCTCAGGGTTACGCCATCCCAGAGGAGCGACACTACTTTACTACCCTTTACTACCCTTTGCTCTCCATGAGTTAGCTGGTGTCTCGTCCTCTCCCCCCATTCTGAACACAGCCCAAACTTGATTTCTGCTCGACCTTTTTTTTTTTCGGGGAGGGAGGGGTGGGTGAGTGGGTACACCTGATGGTGCTCAGGTTTGCACTTGGGGGACCATACAAGGTGCTGGGAACTGCTGCAGGCAAGCCAAGTGCCCTACCCACTGTACCATCACTCCGGTCCCTAGATCCAGATACAACCAACAGCTTAGCTCTTTTCACTTCCAAAGACTGGCACCACTATGAAGAGCCAGCCCTCACCACCAACACCCGCCCCCGCCAAGCAGTCGGGACCCTTACTTTTCACCCTGGTCCCTAGATCCAGAAAAAGACTAATGGCTTAGCTCACTTCACTTCTGAAGACCCCACAGAACCACCTTTCCTTCACGGCCCTTGCCCAGGCCCCTTCACCGCTCATTGACAGTCAGTCTCCATCTCTCTCCCCTCAAATCCGTTTCTATCTCCGGAGCTAGAAGGAGCTTCCTGAAACACAAGTTGGATCCCATCATTCAGTCTCTTAAGACCCTTCCTCAGCACCCAAAGCCCACAGCATAAATTCTGAAATCCTTAGCACCAGCCAGACCTTCCCTTCCTTTCCCTGCCCTGCCCTGCCCTCCCCTCCCCTTCCCTCCCTTTCAGGGTCTTCACAGGGACTGTCACTGCAGGAGTCCCACCTCCACAGGGCAAATTTCTCCTTACCTCCTCCCTCCTCTCCTCTCCCCTCCCCTGCCCTCTCCTCCCTCCTCTCCCCTCCCCTCCCCTTTGCCCTCTCTTCTTCCTCATCCCCTCCACTCTCCCTCTCTCCTTTCCCCTCCCCTCCGCACTGAGCTCCAGCCCCGGCCCCTCTCCTGTCTTCTCTCAGACAATACTTCCTCTGTGAAACCTTCCCCGATAATGACGGGCACTCTTCTTCACGCTCCGTTTCTTCTGTCTCCACCTCTACTATTGCACATAGCATGTAAGATCGCAATTATTTGTCGATCCATCTGGTTCCCCCAGCAGCCTCGGAGCTCCTTGAGGGCAGGGAGGTTACCCGACTCCTGTGGGGGCACCCGGGGCCCAGCAGAGCGGCTGGCACAGCATGGGTGGTGGTGACTTTGGAAAGGTTTAGCGGCCATGCTAATGAGAGGAGGATTCTGTGGCGTGGGGCGGTGAGAGCACTCGAAGGGGAGAGTCAAAGAATGGGGTGGGAAGGAACCCAAGTCATGTTACAAATTCCTTTTGTGTCTGACAAAGCCTGGCCTGGGCCAGAGAGACAGGGCAGAGGAAGGGCACATGGTGCCAATCCCAGATGCTTCCCTGGGCCCCTTCAGGAGTGAGCCCTGAGCCTCCCTGGGCATGTGCCTCCCCTCCCCCAAGAAAACAAAACAAAAAGACAGAGCTTGGCTTCATGGTCAGGGTCAAGCAGAGTTCCTGGGGTTTCTCTTTTCACTCTTTTTGGTTTTGGGGGCCACACCTGCTGGTGCTCAGGGCTTACTCCTGGCTCTCCACATGCCTGGCAGTGTTTGGGGAACCCTATGAGATGCCGGAGATCCAACCCAGGTTGGCCTCATGCAAGGCAGGCGCCCTATTTGCTGTACCATTGCTCAGGCCCTGGTTCCTGGACCCAAAAAACAAAAAAGCAAAACCCAAACCCCCCAAGGGTTCTCAAATGTCGGCTGCTCCCTACCTAACTGCCTCCACAGAAACAACTCAGACCAGGTGGCAGTGGGCGGGTGGGGTGTGACTGCCACCAGCGAAATCCCAGCCCCGGGAATGCCCCAGCCCCAGGACAGCCCAAGACCCCAGGAGGGGTGCCCTGAATGAGAGAGCAGCGGCCCCACCCCCAGCCCCGTGGGCGTCCACGCTGACCCGCACCCCTGCAGGACCCCGGGCTGTGCTCCCTCTCCCTCTTGCAGCAATTTCCCTACCCAAGAAAGCTCTAAGGGTTTCAATTACCGGCGCGTGGGATTTAGTGCCCTGGGCTTCTCTGACTGGAGGAGATTTATTTGAAGGTTTAGTGTCGTGGAGAATTCACGTCTCCACTCCCAGGAGCCCAGCTTCCGTCCTGAGCCCCTAAATCAGGAACCAAGATGGGCTATTGTCACTTACCGCATTAGCCTCGTTAGCGGACCAGGAGGGGTGATTAATAGCAATGCACACACAGCCGTCCTGCTGCTGGCTGCTCAGAGGCCACCGTGACCCGCGAGGGGGCGGCGGGTGCAGCAGAGCCTGGGCTGGTAACTGAGGCTGGGCTAGGACCCCCCCTCCCCAGCTGCAAGTTCCTCCGGGTGGGGAGGGCAGAGAGAGAGAGAGAGAGAGAGAGAGAGAGAGAGAGAGAGACAGAGAGAGAGAGAGAGAGAAGAAAAGTGTATGCTAAAGAGGCAGACTGGGGGAGGGGAGCCGCTGGAGGGGAACTGGGGACATTGGTGGTGGGGAATGTACACTGGCGAAGGAATGGGTGTTGGAACACTGTATGAGGGAAACCTTATCATGAACAGCTTTGTAACTGTTTCTTACGTTGATTCAATAAAAAAAATCAACTAAATAATTAAAAAATAAATAAATAAAAGATTAGCCAGCCTGGACTAAGGGGAAAGCAGTTCTAGAGCCCTGGAGGCAGATTCCTGGAGGGCAGATAGGCTGGTGCTTAGGAGGGGGCTAGGGTAGGGTGTGGTGTGAGAGAATGTGAGAAGGTTGGTGTGGAAGGAAGGGGGAAGGGTTAGGGTTAGGGTTAGGGTTAGGGTTAGGGTTAGGGTTAGGGTTAGGGTTAGGGTTAGGGTTAGGGTTAGGG
>JAOXYA010000032.1:16842641-16855104 GCA_028565675.1 Sorex palustris
GTCCCCCGAGCACCGCCAGGAGCGATTCCTGAGTGCATGAGCCAGGAGTAACCCCTGAGCATCGCCGGGTGTGACCCCCGCAAAAAAAAGAGTGGGTCATCTATTCTTCTGTCCTTCCCATCCTTTCCCAGAAGAGCTTGCACCAGGCTGGCTTTGAGGCGACTTGCCGGTTCCGTTCATTGGCTGAGTCTCAGCTGTCCTCATATCACTCTGCATTGGAAACTGCAGTTGCTCTATGCACTTTCTAAACAGACTTCTTCACTTCCGGCGTGGAACACTCTCCTGTCTTCTTCTTGTCTCACTGGCTCTTCTCCTTGCTCCTATCCTCAGACTGTTGAGGTGGAAGCACTGATGTCTGTATGGGGCCAGAGAGCTAGTGCCGTGGGTAAGACTTGCCTTGCATGCAACTGACCCAGTTCAATTTCTGGCACCACCTCTGTTCCTCTGAGGCTCACGGAGTGATCCCTGAGCTCAGAGCAAATAATTAAGCCCTGGGCCTGCTGGGTGTGGCCTTCCCATAAAACAAAAGAATGGATGTTTGGGGTGTGCATGAATGGAAAGGTGCTGCACTTAGGGACCGGGACTCCCTCTGCTTCGGCTGGGATGCTGGCTTCTCTGGCTTTGCCTCGGGGAGACCCTCTCTCCTGTTCCCCTTACCCGAGCTCATGAACACCTGGGTTGCTGTGGTAGCGTTTCAAATTTGTCTCTCTTCTTCTGTCTTCATTATTCTCCCACTGATTGTTCCCACCTACCAAGCCAAAAGCCAGAGCAGGCAGCCCCACTTCTGTGGGAACAAGCTCACTCCACAAGGTGAGTGCTGGGGTGGCCTAGAGATGCTAGTGCCAGCTCTAGTTGCACACAGCAGCCCTGGTCCCTGCTGTCAGCTGACTGGTGCTTGGGCCCCACCCACACTGGGTCTGTGTGCCCCGTTGGCAGGCACTGCTGCTTCACATATAGACAAGAGGTCCCATGAAAGAACACAAGAGTCGAGTCAGGCCAGGCTGGGCCAAAGATGAACGAACAAAGTACCTGGAAAGCCCGGATTCAACGCACTGTCCTCCCGTTGTTCATCGATTTGCTCGAGCGGGCCCAGTAACGTCTCCATCATGAGACTTGTTGTGACTGTGTTTGGCATATCGAATACGCCATGGGGAGCTTGCCAGGCTTTGTCGTGCGGGCGAGATACTCTTGGTAGCTTGCTGGGCAGATCCCCTAAAGCACGGTCTAGGGGATGCTGCCTCCCCCACCCCCATAGCTCCACATGGACTCCCCACTCTCTCCCTCAGTGTCACCCCAGAGTCCCTCCCATCTATCCTCTTCCCAAGGAAATCATCAAAGCTTTTGCCAGTCCCCGTCCCATACACTCCATACCTGAAAACCTGGGTTTCCCCAGCAGACTTGGTTTTCCCTGATATCACCTCACACCTCAGGCATGCATGTGTGGCCAAGGCAAGGACGCCTGGCCTGGCCCCCTGGGAGTCTTTTTGCTCTCCAGGGAGGGTCCCCAAGGGCTGTCCAGCTGGTCCCACTGCAGGGGACAAGCAGCTGGAACCCATCCTGCAGGCAGAGAGGCTGAAACAGGCTAATGAATCCTGATGGGAGAAGTGACCTTTTCCAAATGCCACATGTCATTGGATTTTATATCACACAAGGACAATGTGCCATGGGTATTAAAATCGTTTTTCCAATAGTTATATATGTGTGTGCGCGTGTGGTGCAGGGTCAGTATGACGAGAGGAAAATCCTAATGAAGATGTCATCAAGGAGGAGGCTTCCGGCTTTCTGGCCACTCCCTGTCTTAGCCCGGTCAGCCACAAGACTGCAGCTATAGAGCACAGAGAGCCTTTCTTCCTGGATAGACCCCTGTACTAGCCCTTGACTTGAAGTCTGGCTTGGGCTTGACTTTCTGGTCTAGAAAGTTCTGTGCCAGGGAAAGCAAGACCTAGTCCTGGAGCCGGGCCCTGGAGGCCACAGACTCTTGGTTGGCTGGTCCCTGAGAGACCTGAGGAGAACACACAACCAGAGTGCATGCAAGGGTGCTCAGAAGCTCCAGAGCTCTCTCTGCCAGTCCAAGAGGCTGAACTTGGACCCTAGGGCCCTGAACAATTCTATTGAAAAACTCAAAAGTTCTTGTGGACCCGCTTCTCTTTACAAGATCCCCTGACAGGGCCTGGCCTAGATATCACCAAAGTCAAGAAACTCCAGACAGCCCCCGGCAACATTCCTACTCCAGAGTTTTGGCTGCTTGCAAAGGTCACACACAGCTTGAGCTAACGTCTTTGTCCCTGGAAGACCCAACCCGCTGGTCTGTATTTATAACCTGTTGGGCTTAGCCAGAAAAGGCCTGAGCTCTGTCTCATACAGTTGTCTTAGGGGAATGGGATTGCCTTTAGGGGAATCTGAGAGCATTTCTAATAGTCCCTGGAGTGGTCATTGTCATCTGTCTTGTAGAGCGCCTCCAGTGTATTTGCTGATTCCCTGGTGATTCCTAACAGGGAAAGGGACACCACGCCCAAGTGTCACCACCCCGAGAGGCACTTAAGTTCTGTTCCACTAGGAATGCTTTGCCTTCTCTGCCATCAGGATTCAATATGCTGCCTCAATATCTGATGGCAATGACCTTATTTGATGGAATAAAGAATCCCACCTTTTGGAGGTTCTTTGTCTTACTGCTTAAAAGGACAGCTTTCTCAGGACTAGTTCCAAGGAGCTCAAGGCTCACATATCCAAGCAAGGGTCAGCAGAAGTCACGGGATGAGGACCAAGTCAACAACAAATAGCTCTTTGTCCCAGACAAGGGCTCAGAAATAACTTCCCCCATGCTCCAGGACCCGGTCCATGAAGTGTGCCCAAACAGGCCTAGGTTGGAGGGGCTGTTGGTACCTCTTAGGGTCACTCCTTTCTTAGGCTCCTCACACCAGAACCCAAGGGTCTCGGGTCTGGGTTCCCCAGAGAGATGAATAGCCCCATCAGAAGCATGGGTGCTGACTCCCCGGAAGCCGCTACCTCTTGTCTGTCTGTACTCTTCTCATTTGGGTCTGAATCTTGGTCTATCTGCTCTCTAAATGGTGTGACATTGGCCACATTACTTATCTTCAGGCTGTGCCTTTGTCTTCATTTGAAATACTCAAATAATTTAACTACCTCAGGGTTGATATAGGGTGGTGGGGAAAAGCTCTTAGAACCAAGAATGTTAGGTCCATGATAAGCACTCAATGAATATTAGCTATTATTATTATCCCACTCCTGGGACAGTTGCGAAGGTCACAGATGCTAAATACCAGGAGTGCGTCATTCTTGGCAAACCATCAAGTCCTGTGTTCCATGGGGACAATTAGACTCATTGATCGGGGATTATTCTCCCTCATTGGACAAAGTCTTGAAGCCCTGCCGAGCACAAAGTGGAGCAGAAGAGGATCCCTGCCTCTACTGTTCTGGGGCACAGAACCCTGCACATAGCCCACAGGGTTTCTGGATTCTTCTAAATTTTCTATAAAAAAGTCCCTAGGGCTCCTCTAGCGTTGTCTCACTTCCCTCAGCCTGACCTCAAATTCAAGTGAGAATTTATCTGGTTGGGGGAGGCTACCCATCATCTGAGCCAATCAAGACCATTTGAGTTTTGGGTTTAAGGCCAGAGAATGGTACAGGGAGTAAAGTGCTTGCCTTGCATGTACCCAATCCTGATTGATCCCTGACATGGCATATGGTCCCCTAAGCTGTATCAGGAATGGTCTCTAAGCACAGAGCCAGGAGTAAACTCTGAGCACAGTTGGGCCCACCCCTCCCCACAAAGAGATTTGGATTCAGTCATTACTCCTCCTGGAACTGTGTCTTCAAGCGGGGCTTGCCAGCATGGCCCTAGGCTTGTGGGGAATTCTGTAGTGCAGAGCCAGCAGAGGGAAACACCCCTTCTGCCCAGCAGTCAACTGGCTCAGGCCTTCCGTGATTACCAGGAAAATAACTTCTCATCCGTCAAGTCCTAACTCTAGCACCTGCCTTTCTTAGAACCTCTGGATTAATATTTAGTTTAAAAAAACATTTGTTTGTGGGTTGGAGAGAGAGCATGGAGATTAAGGCACTTTCCTAACATGCAGCCAACTCTGGTTTTACTCCTGAAACCTCATGGTGCCCTGAGCACTGCTGGGCATGGACCTTAAGCCCCCCCAAACAATAACAACCATTTATCAGAACATTCCATACCCGCTAGGAAGGTTATAATAAAAAAGACAGTGTTGGACAGGATGTAGAGAAACCAGCAACCATGTGATTTGGTAAGAATGTAAGACAGTGCAGCCATTTTGGAAACAGATAGTTCCCCCCAAAATTAAATATAGGGTCTGAAGAGATCGTATAGTGGGCAGGGCACTTCCCCTGCACACAGCTGACCTGGATTCAATCCCGGGCATACTCTATTATACCCTAAACCTTATCAGCTGTGATTCCTGAGCGCAAAGCCAAGAGTAAGCCATAGCACCTCCAGGTATGCCCCCTCCCAACCCTTCCCTACACAACCCCTGCCCTGCAAAAAAAATACCTGCTCAAATATATAAGTATATAAGCTGGTGAGATAGTACAAAGTTTAAATCACATGTCTTGCTTGTGGCCAACATGGGCCCTGCTTCGATTCCAGCACTACATGGCTCTCTAAGTGTTAGTGGATGTAGCCCTGGGTGCCCGTCAAATGTGGTCGAACCACACTATGGAATATTGTTTGGTTATAAAAAAGGAATAAAGTTTTGACACACTATGTTATAACTCAGATGAACCTTGAGAATATGCTGAGAGGGAAACCAGTCCTACAAGAACACTCTTGTAGGTCCCTTGACATGAATAAACACATTTAAAAATAGTGGATTAGTGGATACCTTAGGCTGGGGAGGAGGGGCAGGAGAAGGAGGAGGGTTGACTCCCAGTGGGGTTTATTTAAGAGAGACAAATATATTCTGAAATCAGGTAATAGTGATGATGGTTGCTTGGTTCTGTGACTATACTAAACAGCAACAACAACCCACCCAATTAAGTTTTATGCTTTAAATTATACATCAAGAATATTGTTAAAAGTTAATCAGGTGTCTGTTACGTACTAATTACTGGAGACCTGGGAGGCTAGAAAAGGCTGGAGGGAGAGTGAATATTTTTTGACTCTGGTCCTTATGGATAAGTTAGCAAAGAAGAAGAGGCAAAGGTTGCTCTTAGCTGAGCCAAGAAAGCATGAGCTCTGAAGTCAGACTGTAAAGATTTGGGTCCTAACTCCAGAATATACTAGCTGTGTGACTTTGGCAAGTTACTTACCCTCTCTATACTCAATTTCTTTGAAAAACAGGAATACTTATACCATCACAATTTGTTTTAGCATTTATAGTGTGATATATTGAGGGTGGTGACGATGAAACAAGACAACATTTTTTTTCTTTCTTTTTGGGTCATACCTGGTGATGCACAGGGGTTACTCTCCTGGCTCTGCACTCAGGAATTACTCCTGGCGGTGCTCAAGGGACCACATGGGATGCTGGGGATCGAACCCGGGTCGGCTGCGTGCAAGGCAAATGCCCTACCCGCTGTGCTATCGCTCCAGCCCACAAGTTAACATTTTCAATAGCTGAACATCTTCCCTTTGACCTCAGGAAGACACCCCCGTGCCTTATTATAGCGTTTTCTTTGGGTCTATCTGCCATCCTGCTCCCCGGCTATCTCTTTACCCAGATCCAATCCCTGAACTGTTTTCTCATCAATGAGCCCCAAATCCTCCACCCTTGTCCTACAAGACCACTCAGCCAAGTCCTGACTCCATGTCAAATCATGATATTCCTCTCTACCATCATAGAGGCTGTTCAACGAAACGTCCTGACTCTTTAGGTTCGCCCTCCAAATCCTTGGCCGCAGACTGACCTTCTGTTGTTCATCCTATCACCTTCGTTTCCTGTTCTACAGAAAAGTGGGCTAGATGAACCACTTTTTCTCAGAAGTCAGCCTCTCTTACTCTGGACCAAGTCCCCTGCCTTTTTGTAAGTCCCCTGTGGTCTAATTTCTACCTTTGCCTCCTCATCACTGTACCTTCTACATCTCATTCTTTCACACCTAATTGCCCAACCCCAAAGACAGTGTAGCTAACATTTATGGAGATCTTATTATCTATCTGTCTCTGTACTTGGGGGACCAGATGGGGTGCCAGGGATTGAACCTGGGTTGGTTATATGAAAGGCAAGGGCTCTACCTGCTGCACTGTCTCTTCTGTCCCTATTCTGACCTTCTTATCAGTCTCTGATCACCCCCAATTCTTTCCCTGCCCAGGACCTTTCTTTCAGTTCTCAGCTCAAATGTCACTTTGGAGAATCCTTCCCTTGATCATCCTCTGTAAAGCAGTCCTTCCTACCATATTCCATTTTATCACACTGTGTACTACCTTCCTACTAAAGATCACTCTCTTCATTATCTTGTATTTTTCCCTTGTCTGTTTTCAAACTTCACGGCAAAAAACTCTTTGATGGCAGGTTTTTGTCCATCACTCTATCTCCTGTGCAGAGAACAGAGTAGGTGCTTAATAAATCTGTGTTAAATGAATGGATGAATGACATCAGATCAGAGAGGCACAATAGAAGAGTAGCAAAGGTCGCTGAAGGTGGTCAAGACACAAGAAATGAGGGGACCAGATGGCTCATCATGTAGAAGAGATCTCAGAGTCCCTAAGATGCAGGACAGAGATGGGATTGAAAAGACTAATATGTGCATGGATATTGGGGGATTAACAAAGAAGCAAATAGAGGACAAAGATAGCAAGTGATAAATGGTCTGGTCAAGAGTGAAGGGAAAGACTTCCCTTCCATTTGAGGATGACACATGACAGCCTGGAAGTGGCGGGGGCAGGGAGAGAGAGAGAGAGACAGAGACAGAGACAGAGAGACAGAGAGACAGACAGAGACAGAGACAGAGACAGAGAGACAGAGAGACAGGCAGAGACAGAGACAGAGACAGAGAGACAGAGACAAAGACAGACCGAGACAGACACTGGGCTCTCAGGAGGATCATGGGCTCCTTCTGGAGAAAGTCACCGATGGCTGAGAGACCTTGAAGAGAGCTGAATCTCAGGAGGAAGAAGGGCTATTCAGATGTTTTCAGGGAATCTATTTGTGGTTTCAGAAGGCAGAGGGGCAAAACTAGGAGTAGGAGTGTGAGTTGGTAGGGAAATTTGAGGACCAAAATAGTGAGGAGAAGGCTGTCTAAGTGTGTACTTGTGATCAGGGATGACTGGGATGAGGAAACCGAGAGGAAAGATTGGGTTCCAAATGGAACATTGGAGAACAAGACTGTTATCGGATGAGAGTAACATCACTTTGCAGACCAGGGTGAGGGCGTCTATCTGATTACGAAGGTCTTTGCTTTATATTCCCCCAGCGCCTTGGATATGTCTCCATGCATGAATGGAGACACGGCATTCCGGATATTCCCGTCAGTCCCCAGTGCCAGTCTTCACATGTCTGCTGGCCCCATCTTTGCTCCTTCTCCAGCACTGACCCTGGAGTAGAGATGGTCAAGTGAGTTGAAGTGAGGAGAGGCAACATTAGGTAAGGAAAGGAAGATAGTTATCTTTGATTTGATTTTGATCTGGGGGCCATGCTCAGTAGTATTCAGGGGCCACTTCCAGCTTGCTCAGGGATTGCTCCCAGTGGTACTTGTACTATTGCTTGGGGAACCATGTGGTGACAGGGATCCAGCCCAGGCCTCCCACATGCAAAACATATGCTCAGCTAAGAAGTTTCTTAGCTCTCTCCATCTCGCTGCCCAGGAGGATTATTGAGACTGTTCCTCGGCCCAGTTGGACCAAGCTGGCCCAGTTCAACCCAGCCCATGGTCAGTACAGAGACTGTCCGGCTGAAATAACAAGCTAGAGACGGAAAAACTGGCTGACCCTCTGTGTTTACTCAGCTTTTTTCCCCCCTTTTTCTTTGGACAATACCCTGCTGGGTTGGGGCTGTCCTGCTGGGTGGCTGCTAGGGCTCCCCTGCCAAGATGGAGCCCAGCTGCTTGGCTGTTTACAAGGCGAATCCGGTTTACACTGGGGCCCATCCTGTCCTGGCTGGGCAGCCAGTGGCCTCTCCGTGCCCAGAGTGCCGTAAACTCAGGCATAGGAAGGAGATGGAGGGTGGGGTGGATCCTACATGTGCAAGGCCAGGAAAGGCACTGGACTTATGATGGAGGGAAATGGGACAGGACCCAGCTCTCAAGTCAAATGTCCATCCCCCCCAAACACCACCACCACCCCCCAGATCTGCTGGAATACTGTGACCTCTACGCCTGTTCTTTCAAGCGAACTTGAGACAACAAAGATGGCGGAGTCCCCTCCCGCCCACCTCCACCCCTCCCCACCATTCTTCCTGGTGGCTATAGTCTGGGAACTAATCTCTGTCTTATCTGCCACGGACCTCAAAGCTGCTGTGAGGATCAAAGGAAATTATGTCCCTGCAAAGACTTGAAAAGCATTTGCCACTCAGATGAAGTGATCTATGGCAATTCATTGAAGTGAGGCGGGTGGTGGTGGTTGGAGGGAGTGAGTGGTGGGGGGAGGCAGAAGGAGCCCCTAGATTGGTAGGGTCCCTGTGCTAATCAACAGTGGTCCCTGGAGCATGGCACACAGTGGGAGCACGATTATCTCATGGACTAAGCAAATATTTCCCAAGCGGTGCTCAGACAAGTGGGAGAGTTGGGCAATGGATTCATGGAGCATGAGATACAGCGGGGATGGTGGGGAGGGGCTGATGGTTCAGAGGGGTAACCGCCCAGGTCTGGGGGACAGAGAAGGCTTTTCTGTGGCCAGAACGACGAAGATCAACAAATATGTCATTAAATGATGGAGGAATTAACTTGCAGAGTCTCTAATGGGCACAGGTCAGGCAGACCTGAGTGATCTCTCTTAGGCCCCCAGGATTGCTCCCAGGAGTACTTTGGGCCTGTCCCCAGCCCCCGGGTGCTGGGGCTAGTGACCTGGATCTGGCTTGTGTAGGGAAGTGTAGTCAGGGACCAGTGACTCCTAGGAGGCCTTTGTCTCTGCTGCCCAATCTTTTTCTAAGGAATATGAAGTGGGCCATGAATTCTCTGAGTCTCAGTGCTCACCTTCTCAAGGGTGGGCAAGATCAAGCTTGGTGTTTCAATCCAACCTGAAGGATCAGTGTGAGTGAAGCTGTGACAGGGGACGGGAGGGGCAGAGAGGCAGAGCACAGACCAGCTGGAGAAATGCAAGACTCAGAGTGAGGCCAAAGAGGGACAACTCTGAGGGGCCCTGAAGGCTGATTCCTGCTGACTCATAGACACGGGTCACATGGAGACTCATGTTTATGACTCATCAACCCAGCTCTTTGTCCTGAAAGGGGACACATCCCTGTGGACTGAATTGTCTCCTCTGTTTGGATGGGCTAAAGTTTCTGTCTCCCCTCGTGCTCTCCTGGGCCAGACGTTGATATCCCACCATCAGGGGACACAAACTCAGAAGCACGAACCGTCAGGCAGAGCTACTCATCTCTTCCCAAACTTGCTCCTGACTCAGGCCCAGGCCTCTGTCCTGGGTCATGGCCGCTTCCCATCATGCCCAGCTTCCATTTTCTGACATGGATCCTCATCTCTTCTCTCTCACCCGGGGTTCTCAGAGACCAAAGGCACAGTCATTCCCCTTGATATCCCTCGTCTCACAGCTCTTTCTTGTGTTCCTGGTCAGGCTCAAGATAAATCTGACCTTGGAACGCTCTACCTTCAGGGCCTTCGTGGAGCTCCGTGGCCTTCAAGATAAACAAGGTGAAGTTCAAACTCCTCAGCACCTAACTCAGAGTTCTAGCGGAGGGCGAATGAGATAATGCACTTGGCACGCTACCTGAGAACACTTAAGGCGTGCAATTAGTAATAGCTATGATTACTCTTATAATAATTTAATAATTCTATAATTTAGGTTCTATCATTTTATAATGACATTATATCTCTCCCTGCCCTGCCATCTGGGGTCTCATTGCCTGTTTACTACTCCAGGCTCTCCGCCTCTCTTCATCTGAGTGCTTTTTGTCTTGGGTGCTAGACAGTTCCTCTTCCAAGCTTTCCTGTCCTCAGCTATGTCATTCAACGGGGTTGTCACGAAGAGTCCCCTTCTTTTTATGATTCCCTGCTGAAGTCTCCAGGCTTCCTCACCAACGTCTCTCCCTGAACAAAACTGGTATCATGTCTTGGTATCATAGACAAGAGGTGTTGAGAAGGACCGAGGTCTTTAGTGGCGGATGCTGATGTGGAGATCAGAACCTTCTCTGGAGGCAGCACAGCCTGTGTGCTAAGTACCTGGAGATGGGCTGGCTTTGCTGAGGTGTCGGCCAGCTGGCTAAAAGGAAAAGGAAGACTAAACTAGGGGAGAATTGCAGTGTGCCAGGGTGAGAGCCTCCCCTTGGTGCTGATGATGGGACTATTGGGTAAGGCATCAGATATGCCAATAGAGATGATGTACGATAAATATTATAGTGGCGGGGTGCTAATGACGCAAAGGTTTCAAAAACAGCCCTTCCCGAATGAACTCCAGGGGGGTGACCATAGGCAATAAACATTCACGAGCACCAGCTCTATTCCAGGCACTGTGCTGGGCGCTGAGGACACAGAGGAAACAAAGGTAAATGAGATGATCTCTGCCACCTAGTGGGAAAAGACAGCCACATAAAAAAATGCCACAAAGGCAGTCAAATGTCACATGTCCCCAGACTGCCTCCTCTCCCATTTAATGTGATCGGAGTCATTATCATCTGATTCCTCAAGCTAGAGGCCTGGACATTATCTCTGACTCCAAGATTTATGTTTGAGATAAAACATAAAGCATCTCACAGAGGACGGGTTAGAGGGGAAGGAGAATGGAGGCAAGGAGACCCGCTGGAGGCTGATGTAGTCGGGCAGGGAGGGAGGACGTGGTGGCCTGGGTGTGGCTGGGGCCTTGGAGATGGGAGGGACTTGGAGAGCTCAGGGAACTGTTCAAGAGTAGGATTGAGAGACTTGGGAGAGTCAACAGATGCTCAAGCAAGAGAGAAGGAGAGGTCTAAAACTACCCCCAAGTTTCTGGGTTAGACATCTAGGGGAGCTGAAGGAGGGAGAAAAATGATACATTCGCTATTGGAAGTATTGACTTGTAGGGATCTTTATGGGAAAATATTTGCGGGTGGCTAGGAAATGGGCAGGAGCCTGGGAGACTGATTTGGATTGAAGTTAAGATTAGGAGGCCTAGACGGGAGAGAGAGTGTAGTGGGTAGGGCGGTTGCCTTGCACGTGGCTGCTCCATTGATCCCTGGCATCCCACATAGTCCCCCAAGCACCACCAGGAGTGACTCCTCAGCCAGAAGTTACTGCTGAGTATCACTGGGTGTGGCCCCAAAACAGAACAAAAAAAGGGTATTTGGAGGCCTTTGGCACATTGGGGAAATATTTAGTGGGAGTGTTTTAGTTCACAGAGCATGCGCAGAGAAAATGAATTTGTCTCGTGAGTTTCTTTATCAGGAGATAAAGTAAGTAACACAATCAATGAAATGATAATACTGACAGATACTTACAAGTACATGGATAAAAATGCTACGCGTATGATCCAGTCTAGAAAGGATGAGAAGGTCAGATTAAGTCATGTGTGAGGAGATGTTGAATAATTTGATGAATTCAGCCGCACTCCAGGCTCCAGGGACTGTGGCAGGTGCCAGGCAAGAAGAGCGAGCATCACTGACCCGCCGGGAGAAAGGGGCGGGAGTGAAGCTGGGTGAGAGACACGAAGCGTGAGCGTCTTGGTCGGGGGCTCTCAGGAGAGGGGACATCAGTAAACGTGCGACCTGAGCAGCGCGAGAGAGAGGATCACGGGGGTCTGAGGGAAGCGCATCTCAGTCAGAGAGCAAGTTCAAAGACGCCATTGGGAAGTTCTAGGGTGTTGGCTGCAGTGGCGAACCCCTGCGGAGGGCAGCAGGGAAGGTGGGCGGAGAGAAACCCAGGGGCCAGGCAGGCGCCCATTAGGGCAGATTCATTAATTAATTATTAATTAATGAGGTCACAGTCCTCCCGTTGTCATCGATTTGCTCGAGCGGGCCCAGTAACATCTCCATCGTGAGATTTGTTGTTACTGTGTTTGGCATATCGAGTACGTCACGGTGGCTTGCCAGGTTCTGCTGTGCGGGCGAGATACTCTCGGTAGCTTGGCGGGCTCTCTGAGAGGGGCGGAGGAATCGAACTCGGGTCGGCCATGTGGGCTGCGTACAAGGCAAACGCCCTACCGCTGTGCTATCGCTCCAGCCCGATTATTAATTAATTTTTTGATTTTTGGGGTCACACCTGGCGATGCATGGGGGTTACTCCTGGCTCATGCACTCAGGAATTACTCCTGGCGGTGCTCAAGGGATCATATGGGATGCTGGGAATTGAACCCGGGTCGGCCACGTGCAAGGCAAATGCCCTACCTGCTGTGCTATTGCTCCAG
>JAOXYA010000032.1:16855204-16868070 GCA_028565675.1 Sorex palustris
TGTGCATCGCCGGGTGTGACCCAAAAAGCAAAAAAAAAAAAAAAAAAAAAAAAAAGCCCAGAGAACTGCCCTAGAAAATGACAAGGAAACGGGTAACACTAGGTGAGAAATATGTAAAAACCTGTGGCGGAGGCAGGAGGGATTGGAGAGACGGCTCAGGAGTCGAAGTGTAGGTTTAGCATGAAGGAGGCAAAGGTTCAATCCCAGGCACTGTGTGGTTCTCCGAGCGCTTCCAGGAGGAACTCTGAGCCCAGAGTTGGGAGCAACACCTGAGCACTGCTGGGTGTGGCCCCCAGCCCCAAACAAACCTCTCTGGCAGGGAGAGAACATCTGAGCCAAGTGGGGGGGGGGGCAGAACCCTTCCCAAGTCGGCCTCCCTGCCCTGTTGTTTATCTTAAGGTGTTTCAGCACAGGGACGCAGCACTTACAGGTGCTTGTCCCAGCCCAACTCCGCACTGCTCCCCAATCCAAGTTTCTGATCCTGTCCAAGAAAAAGCCAAAGGCTTTTGTGCTAGGATTGCCCTTGGTGTATCCTCTTCTCCAGTCTCTGTCTCGAGGGCCCATTGCAGGATTACCGCAATGAGCGCCACTCTCTCAGGAACTCTTGGTATCTAAACCACTACCCAGTACTGTTGCCAAACCATTATGGATCTGAGATTCCCCTGGGCTCAGCAGAATGACAGTAGAAAGCATCCCGGAAAATGATTCTTCAAGGAAAGATCTAGAAAGGAACACCCTCATGTCTCCTTTCCCCCTCACCTCTCCCCATGGCCTCCCTTCTCCCTCTCTGGGATCTCAGCAGCCTGCCCCACCCCTTCCCATCAGTCCGAGGCCAATGCTGTGGGAGACAGAGACCCTGGACTCTACCGGGTGGGGTCCAGGCCCACCTTTGGCCGGTCACAGGCTTCGCCCACTGCCCACCCTGCTAGGTGGTGCCTTCAACAGCAAAGTCACGGCCCTGGCTCCTCTGTCTCCACGTTTAAGAACATCTCTAACTGCTCCTTGGATAGCTCAATTAGTAAAGTGAATATATTATATAAAGTCTAAAAGATTAAACTATCATCGTCAGCCCATAATTTCATGAAGAAGTCAGGGGACCGTATCCCTCTTATTAACTCTATAACAAATGTGATGAAAATGTTCAAATAGAATGTTAATGCAATGTTACGTGTAATTTTCCCAGGCGATTTTCTGCTGAAATATTTCTTTATTAATAGTAATTGAGGGTATAAATTATGAATGAGGCGATTTTCTCCTTTCAGTAGGAAAGACGTACTAATGGCAATAATTCTTTATAATAATTTTTGGGGAGAGTGGGGTGGAGAGCGAGGCAAGTCTAAAAAGAGACCAAAAGGCCCTCTCCAGAATCTCCTCAGGGAGGCAGGCCTTGGTCACCACCCTCTTGCCTTTGTGCCCCATGCCCTGGACGCCGGTGAGAAAGGCTTTGTTCGCCCTCATTTTCTCAGGAACCTCAAGGTCTGTTAGCAGAGGACAGGAAGGAAGTCTTTACCTCTAGCCCAGAATGGATCGAGTCCTGAAGCCAAACTTTTCTGCCTCGGAACTCTTCTGCCAACAAGACCTACCTAAGCCAGCCTTCTCTGTTGAGTTCTACTTGGTACCCAAAACCGTTCTGTCTTATCTTAGAATCTTCAGGAAGGATTGATCCTCACAAATCTTCCCACAGAACCCCCCTCCTTTCCATAAATGAGGAAGACAGGGCCGAGTGGGGTTATTTTAAGCCATACAGTATGTCTGGGAGAGAGCTGGGGTTCCGTCCAGGAGTCTTTCCCTGCGCCTCCAAGCCCTTTCTCCTGCCTCCGATGTTCCCCTGCCCCAAAGCTCCCCCCTCACCAGCCCCCAGCCTGGTCATCCTCCTTTTTCATCAAGACGCAGCCTAAATGTGGGGCCCTGGGAGAATAGGCACATCACAACTGGTCTTAGACATTGGTCTTGCCCTTGATTTTCTCTCTGGGTTATATAGGTTTGGGTCAAGCTCTGGAAAGGCAAGGATGTAGGGAAGCATCTTGCAATTCAGCAGAGTTGGCTGCTTTCTTTTATAACAAAGTGTTATTGGTAGGCCATTGTTCTAGGATAGTCAAGGCTGGAAGTGCAGCTTCCTGCCTCTGCGGGCACGTGAGCCTCACCGTCCACTCACGGAAGTTCTGGTGATATTGCCATTATCTCTGAAAATCGTGTGGCTGGATAGGGCTTGAGGTACATGGGGCCAGTAGACGTGGCCACACAGCCCATGTGTAGCCACGGTCACTGCAGAATTTGGTACAGAGGCGGGCATGGCACGATGGCCAGTGTTCAAAAGGACTCTGATGGCTCTTTGATTGAACACAGAACCTAAGGATGAAAAAGGAGTCCTGGAGAGGGCTGTATTTCCCTTGTGGCAACGTCACTATGGTGCTGTTCCGGAGGTTAGGGACGCCGAAGGGAGAGCGAAGAGAGGCTGACATGTGCCATGTGGGAGATGTTGGATCTGGAGAGGGGGAGGGTCAGGCCAGAGGGAGTGCCAGGCCGGGGCAGGGGAGGACGGAGCCCAGGTGTGTACCCTGCACCATTTCCTCACGCACCACAGGCCTCTCTCTCCACTAGACTGGGGCTCTTTGCAGGTAAGAACTGAGCTGGGGCTGGCTAATTTCCCACCTCCTGGTACCCACTCAAGGAGGGCTCCACAGGGGATGATGGCGAGAGGGCCACACATGAGCAGAGAAGGCTACGCCGGGAGGTCTGGAGTCACCCCTGAGCCTGAATGGGAGGCTCCCCCAGGTCTCCTGAAAGAGCTCGAGAAGGGCTCCTAAGGGCCCTCTTAATGGCCACCACGCTGGACCATCTATGATGTCATTCACAGGACCATGTCTGTCACTGTCAGGAGGAGAAGGCTTCTGTACTGCTGGGATCCACATGCCCTTCCTGTCCCGGTCATATTTCATCTCAGTATCATGGGACTTGTTATATCCCCAGAGTTGATTGGAAATGGAGTCACTGTAATATGCAGAGCTCATCTTGCACAAAATAACCCTCTGCCAAGCCTCGGGTTTGGACTCTTCCTAGTTCCCTCGCTGGAGCCCTAGCAAGAAACCCCACCTCCAGGAGAGAGAGCACAGCCGGTAAGGAGCTTGCCTTGCACCAGCCGACAGGGCCCAAACCCAGCACCACATACGGCCTCTGAGCACAGTGCTGGGAGTAAGCCCTGAGCACCACTGGCTGTGGCCCCCCAAAATCCCACCGCCTACCTCCTGATGAGGAACTCCCCATACCCCCAGTGAGTCTCATTCCCAAGAACCCAGAATTCAGCAGGAGAGCAGCCTGAGAAGCACCTTCTTACCACTCCAGGGTAATGATGGAGCCTGGATACAGCCAGCTCTGTCCCGCCTTGCACGGGCTTTTCCTGCTCTTTGGACACAAGAACCTGAGCAGGAAGATCCCAGGGGTCCTGGGCACAAGCCAGGTGGACTCAGTTTTCTGTCTTTGGAGGACAGCGGGGGATGGGCTGGGAGGCAGAGCTCTGTCAGTGCCCTACTCTGAGTGGCCACCGTGACCTCTTGACCAGAGGCCACTGGGGCGACCTCCAAGGGTATCTGTGTCTCCCCAAGCAGGCGTCGAGGCCAGGAGGCTGGACAGGGCGTCAGAGGTCTTTTCTCTCTCCCACAGGGAAATCTATCCATTAGCAGCTGCCCTCAAAATTAGGGTAATGGACAGCTTGGCACCCGCCCCGAGGAGCTGTCTCCCAGCTGACCTCCATCTGTTGCTCAATCTCAACCACCTCCAGCCCAGGAGGAAGCTCCAGGTGAGCCCCAAGCAGCTTTGAGGGGCTCAGGGTGACAACCTCAGGAGACAGAATGGAGAGCCTAGAGCCCCCTCTTCGGCGTTTCATGCCCAGTGTCCGAGGCCTGGGAAAGAGGCAGGCACCACCTGCTCAGGGCTGGTCCCCATGGAGCCCCCCTCCCCCGCTCAGCCCCCTTCTTGTTGGGCCAACAGCTCGATCTTGATCTCTTGAACGGGAAGGTCGACTGCTGCTGCGGAGAGGCCTTCTCTGCGAGCCGCCGATGCTAATCCAGTTAGGGGCCGGGCTGGGCTCTGCACTCCCTCTGTACGACCAAGTGCAAGTGAAAAAATGCCAATTACCAGATGACAGAAAGGGTCCCTGCCCCTGGGGAAGGGCAAGCTGGGCGGGGGTGGGGTGGGGGAGGGCCGGGAGGGGCCCAGTAACCGAACACCTTGCCGGAAATAGCCCCTATCAGTCCACTTAGGGAGCCATCAGCCCCAGCAGATTTATGGGCAGCGCGCGCCCCTCTGATAGATCGGACTATTTAAAGGCAGCCGAAGCCTCCATTTATATCAATGTGGTGGAGCGGGGCGGGAGGTGAGAGGCTGTGAGGTGGGGAGTGAGGAGCCAGCCCCTGGGGGGCAGGTGGGCTTCGGAGAGGCGGGAAGGCTGCTGCTGGGGGACGGTTCTTTGGGACCAAGCCCCACGGGCAGCCTAGACGGGAGGGCAGCGAGGGGCTCTGGCCCTGGTTCTTGCAGCCCAGGGGGGCGGCGCAGGCTGTACTGGAGAGGAACCCCTGATTGGATTCCAGCCTTGCCCCCACCGTCCCAGCTGCGGGGCATGCTTGCCCTCTGTGCAACCTCCCCCGTGCCCGGGCCGCTGCAGAGGGAAGGGGTAATTGTGTTAGGCGGGGGCATTAGCCGCTGAGGAATGGCCTGCTGCCGCCTGCCTGCCTGTTCCCAGCCCGCACTTCCTGGGGGCAGATTAAGCTGCTCAAGGAGCTCCCAGCCCCTGCCCGGGCTACCTCCCTAACTCCATTACTGCGGGGCTGAGGTGCTTGCCCGGCCCGTGGTGGTCCCTTTGATAATTCACCTCTCAGGAAACTCTGCCTTTCTGACCTCTCCCTGCCTCCTCCCACCCGGCCCTCTCCCATCCTGCCTTCTCCCCTGGCTCTCAGACTGTCCCCAATGGGCCTTATCCTCCTGGTCAGAGGTCAGCTCCTCCCAGGTACCAGCACACCCCTGGCCTGGAAGCCACAGCTTCCTGCCCGCTGGCCGGGCCCCGATGCCTGGTTCGTCAGCCTAAGGTTTTAGGGAGAACCTCTTGCGGAGGGTTCCCTGTGGGCTCTGAGGGACAGATCTGCTGCGGGTACAGACCCTGTCCTGGAAGAAGCGAAAATTCAAGGGCAGAAAACACCTGAATTGGTTGCTTTCTCTCTCTCTCTGTCTCTCTCTCTCTTTCTATTTTTGGGCCACACCTGGCAATGTTCAGGGGTAAGTTCTGGCTCTGCACTCACAAATGACTCCTGGTGATGCTCGAGGGATGATATGGGTTGCCAGAGACTGAATCCCGATCAGCTGCATGCAAGGCGAGCGCCCGCCCGCTGTGCCCTCTCCAGCCCTGACACAAGGGTGGGTGCGGGTTGCAGCTCAGCCCACAGCTGCAGGGAAGAAGCAGCTCAGAAGGCGCAGATGTCCAGGCCATCCCGAGAGCACGCAAATCTGTATTTCTGGGCAGGCAGTCAGACACGAGCAGTTTAGAATGTCCTCCCGACCCAGGAGAGTTCAGTGACTTGGCTGTGCTGGACGCTCCTGAGTTGGTGGCTACTGCCGTGGTCAGGCACAAGGGGACAGTGACACAAACAGGGCTGTGGTGACAAGGAGGCAGAGGAAGTCAGAGAAGGATCTGGCTCGCGCTTGTTTAACGGTTTCCTTCTGGTCCCCTTCCACCCCCTCCCCTCACCACTCGCAGCATTCACGACTGGCGGGTCACTTCGCAGAGGAACCAGAGGCCACGGGGGTGAGTCCTCAGGGCACTGGCCGAGGAGCTCACAGTAGAGAAACCCTACCGGTGTTGGGCGAAGGGAATTTGGTGGGTGCTTGGAAATGGGGTCACCAGCTCTGGGGACAGATAGGAGAAGAGACATATTGGGGGTACATCAGCTGTGTGGAAGCCTGAGAGACTTGTGGAAGAAAAAACCCGGGAACAAGACTAGACGGGCCAGAGGGGGGGACAGGCAAAGGTTTGTGGGAGGAAAGGAAGGCCTCGCCTGTCCGTGCGCCCTCACAGCCCTTGTCCCCGGGGCACTCACGGAGAGGGGTGCCTGAGACAGGCCCGACTGCGGGGGATTTGTATTTGGAAGTAAAGATGACTGGAAGACGGGTCACCAAAGCCCAGGGTGGCCCAGGTAGATCCAGTGCTGCCCCAGATAATAACCCCCCCACACCTCACCCCTGCTTTCTGTTCAAGGCAGGAGCTGTAAGGCCAGAAGCCCATTCCACCATTGGTGGACCGACCGGGACAGACTCCCACAAGCACTGCAGTCAGTGCCCTCCAGTCACCTCTAGCGGTTCCTAGCCCTGGGGGACCCTCGTCTGCCTGCAGCTATGACACCCTGACTCAGCAAGGCCAGGCTCATCTGCTCCTGAGGGGCTCCCTTCTCTGGCAAATCACCACCCTTCTGGCCCCCTCAGCACCCCAGCTCTCCCCGGGGGCAGGGAGCGAGCAAGAGTCTTGACCAACGCTCGTTCCCCGGGGGGCAGCTTTGGATAAACTCTGGGGAGGCAATGAATCCACAGAGGGGAATTCTGAGGCAAGGCTGAAAGGCGCTTGGCGGGCAGGGAAAGGAAGCCTTTTGGCTTTGCAATAATATTACCTAGACGTTAGGACGGACAGTGAGGCATCCGGGAAGGCCCGTCTTTGGGGGCTTCCTGGAGCTAGGAGTGCTCCCCACCCAGTCTCTGCATTGTGTGGGATCTGCGGAGGCAGAGACTGGAATGGTGGCGGCAAGACCAGGGCCAGGAGGGGCTGAGGCGCTCCTATATCTCTGCTCAGGAAATGGCCCCATAAAAGTGACAGGGAGACGCACCTATGGATGCTTGTTAAAGTTTTATTACTAATCACCTCCAAAGCCAGCGAGGCAGAGGGCGGGGGGCTGGGGGACGAGGCAGCGCAAGCAGATGCCAGCCGCCAGCTCCGCAGGCCCTCCAGGCCCAGCACCGCATGGCGTGTGTGCTCCCTGTGACAGGACAACTGCCTCTCCCCCCTCGGTCTCGTGGAGCCACTGAGTCCACTCCCGGACCAGGGCCCTGACAGAGGGAGCCACCTCCCCGAGAGCCTGGCATTTGGCCGGCCCCTGGAGCCCACTTTCTCCTCAAGGATCCGGCCGACTTCAGGCTGGGTCTCACCCGCTGATGGAGCATAGGATGGCCCAGGGGTCTGGGCTCGACTGCTCTCTTCCACCTTCCCGTCATGGTCCCCGGTGGTCAAACTCTTCACGTCGCCCTCCAGGTTCTTATTTTGTCTGTCTAGAAATTCATTTCCCCTGAATGTCTGGTTAACAACTGTTCCTGTGTGTGTGTGTGTGTTTGTATGTGAGTGTATGTGTACACGTGAGAGTGTGGGGGGAATGTGTGTAAGAGTGTGTGTGTGAATGTATGTATGTATTTCTGTGAAAGTGTGAGGGCAAGTGTGTGCGTGTATGGGGTGGGTTGTGTATCCGTGAGTGTGTATGTGTGTGAGAGTGTGGGCATGAGTGTATATATGTGAGTGTGTGTATGTGTGTGAGAGTGTGGGGAAGTATGTATATTTGAGTGTGAGTGTGAATGTGTGGATGAGTACGTGTGTGAGAGTGTGTATATTTGAGTGTGAATGTGTGTGAGAGAGTATGGGGGAATGTGTGCATTTGAATGTATCTGTGGGAGTATGGGGATGAGTGTGTATATGAGTATGATAGTGGGGGAGTGTGTGTATTTGAGTGTGTGTGAAGTCCACAGAAACATTGAGTGTGTGTGTGTGAAGTAGTTTATTACTGAACTACATTCCCAGTGCCAAATATTCTTCTTCTATTATTTGTTTATTTGCTACACCAGTGATACTCAGGAGTTACTCCTAGCTAGGTACTTAGTAAATACTCCTGGCAGTATTTAGGGGACCATATGGGCTTATGGGGATCGAACTTAGATTATCCATATGCAAGGTAAGTATCCTACACACTCTGCTATCTCTCCAGCCCCCCAAATGCTCTTTTCAAAAGACTCAGCTCAAACATCTTCAAGAAGGCTCCCATCACCGCCCCCGCACTCATGGCACTGGCTATTAACGGTCGGCTTCCTGGAACATGTGTCTCTGGACTGTAAACGTCTCAGGCACCATTCGGGTCTGAGTCACCTCAGGAGTCTGGCCTCCATCACTGTGTACTGAACCAAAAAAATTGTACTGGATGAGCTGGAAGACAGCTCAAGCGCTGGAGCACACATCTAGTGTGTGCAAGGCCCTGAGCTCGATGGCACAGTCTGGCACTGTCGGGGTAGCTGTAGTGACTTCTGAACACCCCTTGGCTGGCAGTGCCAGGCCAGGCATAATGGGGATTGGCCCATCTGTCCCCCCAACAGCACTGTGTGTAGCGCCCCGGAAGCAGGGCTCATGTGGATGGGGGCAGCTATTTGCCCCAGTACTGATGCTCTGAGAAGAGGAAGTATGGAGTACTCTTTCTCAGCTACTCAACACAACCAGAGCAGAGCCCCAAAGGTTCTAGGAGCTCAATTGCCCTTGAAATTGGGTCAGAGAGAACGTGTGTGGGAAGACTCCCCACACACTGTTGATTGTCTGTTCCCCCACGTTTCCTGCTGGGACCCCCACCGAGCCATTCAGTCATCACAGCCTCTCTTCTCTGGGATGGAGGAACAGATGAAGGGCTCAGAAGATGACAGTGAACCCCACGTCCGTCCGCGCTCCAGGTGCTGTCTTATTTCCCCTTCCAGTAACCAAGGGGCCACTCAATGTTCCCTTCCTGAGCCAGGGAGTGCTGGTAAACATGATAATCAGACCAAGTTCCTGCTCACCCCGACCTCCTTCTGGCTCTGTTGGGGTTCCTTGGGTGGGACTGAAGATGGCAGAGGGGACGCTTATCTGTCAGAGGAGGCCCCCCTGCTCCCCTCATGAACCCATGTGAGGACATCATGCTGACTGAGCTGTAGACGGAGGAGTGGGGGGTGGGAGGAGTGTCTCTGAGGTGCAGGTTCCCCAAGAGGGGCCCCCTGGGGAGGAGAACGGAATGGAGAAGAGGCTCCTTGGTGACCAGTCGTGGCTGGACCTCCAGGGCTGAGACCATCATGCTCTGACCCATGCAGATGGACCCCCCTGGAGTGCTCTCTCCTTAGCACGCCTCTCCACACACAGTCTGGGGGCTCCTGCAGGCCTTAGCCACCTGTTCTGGCCTCCCCCCAACCCTGTCCCCAGCTCCTTCTCCTCTGGGCTGGACCCAGGCCTCCCCCGGGGGTCCCTGCCTCACTGAGGCGCTGGGCCAGGTCCCAGGGTGCGGCCAGCCACCCGCCTGCTCCTCATCTCAATATATCTGTCTAATGAACATTTCAATAAGCCGAGCACAGCTTTTTCCACTTAATAAGCAGAGTGCTGACTTCATTGCGGGTTTGCTTTTCACTTATCTGTTCAGGCCTTTAAATCATCCCCAGGAAAAAGCTTAGCAAAGGGAAACCTGGACTCCTAGCCGGGCTGCTCCTGTCGGCACCCTGCCCTGTGGAAACGAGGGATAGGCCCTGCCTCAATACAACAGCACCCCAGTGCCCCCCAAAAACTGCTGATGGCCCAGTGACAGGTGCTGAGAATGAGGCGAGAGGCCTCAGAGCCCTCCCTGCTAGAGGAAGTGTTAGATATAAGAAGGACTGCAGGGTTGGACCGCCAGTGACACGCCATGAAGGGGAGATGCTCCGAACAAGTCAGTTTAATGAACAATTACTACATGCTTGGCACTGTGCTGGATGCTGGAGACAGTGAGCAAGACAGTCACAGGCTTGCCCTCACGTGGGCTTCTCTCCAGCAAGAACAGAGACCACCAAACAAAAAATGGCCTAAATACAGATGTGAGACACAAGGGCTGGTGTTCTGCAAATAAATAGTTGGGAGCTGGGAAAAGCTTCCCCAGGAAATGTGTTGTAGGCTAAGGTCTGAGATGAGTGACTCAACACAGGAGGCAGGACACCTGGCAGAAACCAGAATATTCTACTAACTGGCCACTCCCCCAGGGCTATTCATTTTGTGGACACTATTCCAGGCTGAGATCAGGTAATGAAGCGGGAAAGATGCTGGAGCGAGATACTCCTGGATCTGAAATCTACCTGTGGATTATTAGCTTTGTGACCATAGGGACGTTACCCACTTCTCCGTGCCTTGGCATTTTCATCTGTGAAATGGGGCTGTGGTAGGGATTAACACTGACCCTCAATAGAGAGACTGTATATGAAGTGCCTGGCGTATGGGACTAATGCCCTAAGCAGTAGAGGTCACGACTAAACAGTTGGATCCTCTTCCCCCCCAGGGTACTATGAGTGGCTCTGAGCCTTGTAGATGTGGACAAACTTGTCTGCAATCTGAGTCTCCTTAGACAGGGAGAAGAGAAGTGGAAGTGATTATTGTTTCACGTAGTTCCAAGGACTCTCCCAGAGAAGAGCCCCAGGCATCCAGCCAAGGAAAGTAGGAGAATTACGGCAGAGGCCAGGCCCTGGGCTGCTGTTTTCCAGGATCCTTCTGGATCTATTTGGCAGGAAGACTTCGGGGCAAAAGGCTACAGACTCAATTAAATGTGGGCAAGTGCGAGGCAGTGACTTTTGTGATGAACACATCAAAACTGCCTCTCCCGCGCTCAACCCTTTATGGTCAGCCATAGTTCTGGCAAAGGACCTGGAAATCCTTCATTTAGACAGTTCTCCGGGGCTGCTGGCCAAAAGACAAGGAGGGCTGCGAACAAGATATGAAAGAAAGGAGGAGAATCTTCTCCTCCTTTCTTTCAAGGCATCTGGCGGGGCCGGTCTCACCGTGGCACTTCTGTTCTGCCATCCTGCCCTGCCCTGGAAAGATAAGATGGGCCGGGGCTCTGAGGAAGAAAGACCCCAGGGCTCACTCCCAAGGCCGCTGAGGGATGTGCGGGAAGCCACAATAATGTGGAGAAGGGAAATGGAGACTGATTCGTGATGTCCTGAAACCCTGGGCACTGTGGCTTTGCTTTGAAACTCAAGCACTTTTAGGATGAGCACTGTTGATTGCTATTTTACACAGAGGCCGGCCGGTAAACTTCAGATATTCATGATCCCAAGGGGTGGGGCTAGCGGAAGACACAAATGAATGAAAAAGTATCTGGACAAATTTATGGGAGACAGAGTCTTATAGGTTCTTAATCAGGCAGGGTTTGTTCAGTGAGTGAATGAACAAAATATGCATGATCCTGGTTTTCAAGGTATTTCAATTCAGTGCAATAAATATTCATGGATTACCTCCTATGACAAAGCATTGTGCAGGAGGCAAACCTGAACAGTTCCTATCCAGAAGCTTACACTTTTATAAGAGGATTTGAAAGAACTGTCAGCACAGGATGGACATAGCGATTGCTGTAAGAAAAAGGCAGGAGACCATGGACACTCAAAGAAAAGGGAGATTGGAAACGGGATCAAAAAAGATTTTGTGGAGAAGACAACCTTTGAAATGAGCCTTGAAGAACAAGTCGGCGTTTGACCAGCAGAGAGGGAAATAAAGTATGCCAGAGAGAGGGAAGTCTCGAGATTGGGGGTGAGAAATAAAAGGACATGTTTAGCTACATACAACAGCATAGTGGCGGGTCAAGGGCAAAGAGAGATGAAGATATAGAGACTAGAATAGAGCCAGATGAACAGCGGGGAAATTTGGGTGACTCTATGCAGAATAAAACAGAATTTCCAAGATCCTGTGCCAATCTGGTCCCGAAATGGAAGAAGGGCAGACAGGCAGCTATCAGCTCTCAAATTTAAGATCGGAAATAATTGGCAGATTTTGTATCTAAGCAGGTTGAAGCTCCCTCAGCTCAACTCCCAGGGAGATGCAGAATTGGGACCCCAGGGCTTGGTTCTCCATTAGCACACGGATTCTCTTGGCCATTTCCGGTCTCCCGGGGTTCTCAGAGAGCAAGGACTGAACTCAGTTATGATCTGCTGGAGCTTCTTGGCTTCCTGGGCGGTTCCTACTTGTGTAGCAACATTTGTGCAAAGGAATCTCTGGTGAAAAATGAACATTTGAGAGAGATGAGAGAGGCAGAAAAGATCTGAGGGAGATGCATTAATTAGAAAGAGGACATAGCCAGAGAATAGTAGTAAATTTTTTTTTCGGGTTACTCCTGGCTTATGCACTCAGGAATTACTCCTGGCAGTGCTCAGGGGACCACATGGGATGCTGGGATTCGAACCCGGGTCGGCCACATGCAAGCAAATGCCCTACCCGCTGTGCTATAGCTCCAGCCCCTGTAGCACTGTAGCACTGTCCTCCCGTTGCTCATCGATTTGCTCGAGCGGGCACCAGTAATGTCTCCATTGTGAGACTTGTTGCTACTGTTTTTGGTATATCAAATATGCCAAGGGGAGCTTGCTAGGATCTGCCATGCGGGCAAACACCCTACCCGCTCTGCTATTGCTCCAGCCCCTGATAGTAGCCAAATCTTGAGACAGAGATGTACTTCTGTCTTTGGATCACTACCACCTGGCTACGAACGGAACATGTTCTATGCGCTGAGCACTGTGCTAGCATGAAGGGGAGTGGTGCTGTCTCCAAGAAGCGCCTAGTCTGGTAGGGGTGAAAACGTGGGTAAGTAAGGAGGAGATGGTGTGGGGATAGAAAGAAGCTCTAGACAGAGGCATCTAGGAGGGAATGATGACGTGTAATCCCATCAACGGCCAAGACTCAGAGACTATAAAACCCAGCTTCCTGAAGCGACATCTTATCATCTCATTCCTACTTTGGACAAACTGGCAGGCTACCGAATGTCACCTGCCCACACGGCAGAGTCTGGCAAACTCCCCGTGGCGTACCCAATATGCCAAATACCAGTAAC
>JAOXYA010000032.1:16878407-16889467 GCA_028565675.1 Sorex palustris
ATCAGATCACAATACCTAAAAGGAGAGAGAGGACAGAAGGAAATGCCCTGCGACAGCGGCAGGGGGAGATGGGGGGGTTGGGGGGGAGGGATATTATCTATGGTGGTGGAAGATGGGCACTGGTGGAGGGACGGGTATTTGATCATGGTGTGACCGAAATTCAAGCACAAAAACTTGTAAATCTACAACTTTACCTCATGGTGTTTCACTAATAAAACAAAACAAAACAAAACAAAACAAATGGCATCAGAGCGGTGAGAGGTCAGCTTTGAAACTTTAGATTCAGGAGCGTACAAATAAAGACATTACCGGCAGCTGCAGGCATAGATGAGACCATCAGGCTCAGAGAAGAGTGTCCAAGAAAGAATGCTGGAAAATACCTACTTTTATTTAGGGTGGGAGAGTGTCCAAGAACCCCTGGAGAAGCCGTCTGCTGGGGGGCTGGTGGGAGAGAAGGCAGGTTTCCTGAGGGCAGCCTGCGGTGGGGGGGGGGTGGGCTGGAGTGATGCAGAGAAGGGCAAAAACAAGGCAGAGGGGGACAGAGCGATAGTGCAGCGGGTAGCACTTGCCTTGCATGTGGCCAACCTGGATTCAACCCCCAGCACCCCAGATGGTCCCCCGAACATTTCAGGAGTGATCCTGAGCTCAAAGCCAGGAGTAAGCCCTGGGCACTACTAGGTGTGCCCCCCCCCCAAAAAAACAAACAAACAAAAGAGAGAGAGAAAAACAGAACAAGGCAGACTTGGGGATGCCAAGAAATGACCCTTAAGAGAAGTGATTCAGTAAAGTGGTGGAATGCCAGGAGGGAGGGATTCAGTGGCAGAAGGGGAGATGGTAAGGAAACCTTTGAGCAGGGTGTGGGGTGTGGAGAGGGGCTGTGACTTTAAAGCTGGGGATGCTTGGCCCCTCGCCTTCTTGAAATATGTCAGGGCATACCTGGTCAGCAACGCCTTTTCTGTGCCCTGGGGTCTCTGGTATCCACAGACCCCAGGGACTGGGGTGAAAGCCACCTGGCATGGAAGGTCCTCCTTACCTCTTACAAGACACTCGTAAACACCTGGATTCTCTCTCCCTTTCACCCATGGTTCCCGGCTCTTTCCAGAACAAACCTTTGTGGGACATCTGCGTTGGGTGGTGCAATGTAGGGGTCAGTGCAGGTGAGAGAGGGGTGGGCTGTGGGGCTCCTGGACCACTGGGGTTGTTAGAAGGAAGACAGGTGGGAGGGAGCCTTGGTTTGTGGATTTGAGAGGTATGTCTGAGGTAGACTCTAGGACCGATTGGAAGGGGGCTGAGGGGAAGAGGGGGACAGAGGCTGTCCAGTGCTGGGGTGCCCCTAGAGGGCCAGGAGCGATCCCCGAGGCCACTCTTGCCTGCTTGTCGCCAGAGCTGGGTGCAGCGTGGACTGTGAGGCCAGCACTCCATCGCTCCATCTCGGGGTAACCTGATCCCGCGGCCTGGGCTCTGATGTGGGCTGCTTGCCTTTTACAGCATTAGGGGAGCAACATTTCATGGAAAATTCAATAAACCCCCCTGTACAGCCAGACGTCTGTAAACAATGGCTTCCAAATTCAATCAGGCTGGGGACCCGCAGCAGCATTTATGAGCTCTAACGTGGAATATTATATAGGGGAGCCAGGAGCAGGGGCTTGGGGGGGGGGAAGGGACTTCCTGGCAGATGAAAGCTCCCGGGGCTCCAGCCCTCGGACTCTCAGCACGAAAGGGATTCTCCAGGTACAAGTGCCCAATGGGAACTCCTGGGCTGGGCAGAGCCCCCGAGCCCAGGTTCTGGGCTGGGGCAGAAAGACAAGGGACTCCTTGTCCTTGGGGACTGGCCTGGTAGAGACTGAATGGTCAGAATCACCATGATCAAGAGGTTCCCCGATTCCCCAGCTAGGAAAGGCCCATGGAAGAGGAAGCAGGCACTTGGTCACGAGCCCCTCCCCAGGGAAAGGCCTCCCCTGCGGTGCTTCTGCAACCTGCCATCCGCACTCACGCTCTGGTGATGCTCTTTAGAAGCCAGGTCCTCCTCTCTCAGGGACACACTCCCAGTCACCTGTCACCCTCCTAAGGAGGAAGGCAGTCCAGTGAGGTGGTGTGAGGGCTGGGGGAGGTTCCAAGGGTTTTCTGATGAGGAAGCTGCAGCACATTGTCCTTGGGGCCCTGAGTCACGCCCAGCCCACATCCACCCAGATTTCTCCTCTCTGCTGCTCTCTGAACACCTTTGCTCTACGGCCCTTTTTGGCTTGGGCTCCCCAGGACTGTGGCCCCTGGGGGCTTTCTCCAGTAAACCCCAGGGTGAGGGAAGAGCTGAGACTCGCACTTCCACCTGGCCTGACCCCGTGCTTGTCATGTCCAGCTCTAAAGCCTGGCCAGGTCACTTCCTCCTGGCAATCTCAGCAGCCTTGCCTGGATGGGAGGGAGCGACATCGGCTTCCTGGAGGGGTGACCGAAGCGGAGAGACCTTTCATATAAAGTCGCACGTGGCAGAAGCCGCCTTGTCTCCAGCCTGAGGTCCCCTCTCTGCTCCTGGTGCAGGCTCGGTTTGAGGCCAATGGGAAGAGCATCCAAGCAGGCCACAGGCCAAGGCCCCCTCAGCAGCATGTGGAAGGGGGTGAGGTCCTTAGTGGAGCCCGCTCAGAGCAGCCATCTGGGAGAGCAGGACCCTGAGCTTCAGGAGGGCAGAGCTTGGCCTCTAAGCTGAGCAGGGCCTGACCCTCTTGCTAAGGTTTTGTAAGTGTTTCTTTTTCTTTCTTTCTTTCTTTCTTTCTTTCTTTCTTTCTTTTTTCTTTTCTTCTTTTTTTTTTTTTTTTTTTTGCTTTTTGGGTCACACCCAGCGACGCACAGGGGTTACTCCTGGCTCTGCACTCAGGAGTCAGTCACCCCTGGCGGTGCTCAGGGGACCATATGGGATGCTGGGAATCGAACCGGGTCGAGTGTGTGCAAGGCAAATGCCCTATCCGCTGTGCTATTGCTCCAGCCCCTGTAAGTGTTTCTTGAATGAAGGAGTTTGTCAGCATCTTGTGCCATTTCCCTGTGGTCCCCTCTGGTTCCACAGGGAGAATAGATGGAGAGTTTGCCTTCCAGAAAAGCGAGTCACAAACTCTCTGGAAATTCAGGTTTTTCCCTCTAAATGTCTCTGGAGTACAGCAGTACCACTGCCAGCCTGAGAAAACACTACTGGGGGCACATGCTCCAGGGAGCTGGGGCCAAGGGAGCATCTTAGGCCAAGGAAGGCTCTTGCCTAACCCTTGCCCAGGCCTTGTGGATAGAGGAGGCCTAACTTCCTGGAGTATGAAGGGAACTTCCTCCCTCTCCAGAGGACATTCCAGAGAAAATCTGCCCCATAAACAATCTTAAGACACAGGGCACAGGGAGAACAAGTTTGGCCTAATCCAACCAAAACTAAGCGGGCACTTATAAAGGATTTCTCAGGGGCAGCCTGAGCTTGGTACTTCATGCATTCATTCATATAAATCTCTTTTTGTTCATTTGTTTGTTTTCATTTTGGGGCCACACCAGGTAGTGCTCAGGGCTTCCTCCTGGCTCTGTACTCAGGGATCACTCCTGGTGAGGCTCGGGGACCCTATGTGGCATCAGGGATCAAACCTACAACTGACCTACCCTCTGTTCTATCTCTCTGACCCAAGAGGCAGCAGGCTCCATTTTCCCTACAGGAAGACTGAGGCTTAGAGAGGTGGGGAATCAGAGGAAGTGGAGTCCAGAGTAGTAGCGGGTTTGCCTGCTTCTGTAAATGGTGACAGGTGACAGCAGTGGTCCCAGGTCGGGTGGCCCTGGACCTTGGCAGGCAGAGTCTGCTCCCCACGCGCTTTCCCCCACTCTCTTATGAGCACTGGAGGTGGTTCGGGGGTTTACCTCTGGGAGAGAGGAAGACCACAGGGGATCCTGGGAGGGCTGAATTGGCTCCTCCAGCTCCACATACAAATAGGGGCTCCCTGCTGCCGTGCGGGGGCCATCAGCCAACTGGCTGCCTTCCCTGCCCTGCACCCCCTGCACCGCCAGAGGTGGACAGCCTCTAGGCTGTGACCTGTGCAGACCTTTTGGTTTTCCATTTGGCTGAGTAGGGAAGGAACCAAGGAACAGATCCCAGGGGTGTCCAGATACCCAGCTTCTGAGGGGCTCTGGAATCTACTCCGGAGGCAGTCGTGGATAATATTTTCTGTTTTCCATATATCCAAAATATGATGCCCTGTTCTTACACACCCATGGACGGGCACCAGCTTCAACCTCAGTAGCCCAGTGTTCTGTTCCCTGGCCCGCCCGCTCTCGCTCTCTCTCTCTCTCTCTCTCTCTCTGCTCCCCCTCCCTCTCAGTCTCATTCTCCCTGCTAGCTGCTGTAAGGATCAGTCCCCAAAGAAAAATGCCCAATTTGTCATGTCATGTCCAGCTGTTAACCTCCCGTCGGTAAGCCATGGGGAAGACTTACTTTCTCCTATTTATTTATTTGCCACTTGGACAATAGAAGGCCCCAGGCCTGCTGAGTTCTCCATAATAAAGCCACCAACGATCTCCCCCATCACCCCTCCCCTCCCCCCACCCCCATGTCAACAACACTAGCCAACCTGCAGGTGTCACTGGGCATTAACCCCGGGCTTAACTCTGGCTCTGCTGAACCGAGGGGAAGGGGGAGGGGGTGGCCAGCGAAGGTGGGGGGTCTGACGGGGAGGTCTCCGCACAAAGAGGAAGGCCTGGGGATGGGCTGGCTCATAACCATCCCTCCGGAAAGCTCACTGTGCTGAGGCTGGGGGAGGGAGGGAGGGAGGGATCAGCCAAATAATGCAGCTCCTTCTTCCCAGCCTCCCCAGCGGTCTCTAGGCAGAGCCTGGGCCAGCCGGTGGCAGGCGCCCGGCCCACCGCACCTAGCAACACTGCCGAGAGACGGGTCCCCGCAGGCATGAGGCCTGGGAGGAGCTCAGTTCCACCAGGGTACCCTCTCCTCTCTCTCTCTCTCTTCTCTTTCCCCTAATATCTAATTTTCTTCCAAAAAACTACTTTGCATCATTGAAAAATAAATAAATAAAATTAATTTATCCCTGGAATACTAAAATAGCAACTTACTTTCAGATCAGTGTTTTGTTTTTAGAGCTTTTTAAGGAAAGTTTTCTTTCCACTGAAAAATCAAGATGAAGTTACAGTGATTTCACCATCTACCCTGCCTCCACACATAGAAAGCCCCCATGTCATTATCAACATGCACCACCGGACAGACAGAGTTCAAAGAACAGATGAACCTTGGTTTATTACAACTCAGGTCTTTAAGGAACTTGGACAGAGAAGGTAAAGTGGAAGTACTTACCTGCCCTTTGTTCCCCTTACTCAAAGAGAACTGATGCATCATTAGTTTAAAACTGGATGTCCAGAACACATTTTTTCCCCATACCTCTACAGTCTGCTAAGTTAGTTCCTAGGTAGTGTTTTCAGGTCATAAAACCTATTGGACAAGCAAATAGAAACTGGCCAACACAGCTAGAGCCTGATTTACTCCACATCAAAGAAATGGGTAAACAGACAGACAATGAGACATTTGATAATAGCTGAGTGGTTTAGCAACTACCACAGAAAGGAACACAACTCAGCTTGTTAGTTCAGAGCATCTCCTAAAAGGGTTCATGGGTCTGCCAAGACTTATTTATTTGTTAAGTTACACCAGACTTGCTGGAAACATTTTAGACTGTGGCTATAATTTTTTTATATAGATTCACTTTCCATACAAGTTTTAGGTTGGTAATGAGAAGCACAGACCAACGCTCTTTGAAAGTGAATAGCACTGAAATCATTCATCTACACTCTACGCTACTTTAGATCATGACGCATACAAAATATTTTCAAAAATATCCCAAGTAATTTGGAAACTTCTTAAGTATTTTTTTCTTAACACTTTTGGCTCATAGGTCTTTGAGTTCTATCGAACTTGCACATAGCCCTATTTCAGTGATACTAATAATCTTCATACAATAGTGGTGGGGTGTGGTAACAGCTAATAAGATAACATTCAGTGCTTTCTATATCTATCTCTGTGCTTTACATGGATTATTTAATTTCATCTTCAGAAAAGTCTTTGATTACTGACTATTAAATTGATTTCATGGCTGACTGAACAGAGGGAGGCAAAAAGAGGTCAAATTAATGAGAGTCAGTCTGCTGGAGTTGGAACAAGAAAAGAGTCCAAGTTTTCCAATTCAGCCTTTGATGCCAAAGCTAATGTTAAATGACCCCAAATGACAGCAATTTCCAGTAGTGTTGTCCCTCAAGACCAACTGAGCACATGGAAGTTTTTGTGAAACAGAAAGGCAAAAATAAGTCAAACAGGCTGGAGAGACAGTACAGTGGGTTGGACACTTGCCTTGCATGTGGCTGACTTGGGTTCAATCCCTGGCATCCCATATGGTTCCCTGTAGCACCACCAGGAGTAATTCCAAGTGCAGAGCCAGAAGTAACCTCTGACAAAAACTGGGTGTGGCCCCAAAACTCCTCCCATCAAAAACAAGTACAAAGAAAAATGAACGAGTTACATCACCCATAATTACGGGGCAAATTCAAGGTTCGTTTCCAGGTTTCAAGAAAAAAGAACATTGCTAGTCAGGTAGTTTTTACTTCCGGGATGTTGTATGGGACGTGGAGGAAAGAATGTCAGTCTGGGTATCTGGAGGGAAAATACAGTGGGTTGGGTACTTGCCTTGTACACAGTCAACCTTGACACAGCACCACATAGGGTGACCTCCAAGACTGATCCTTGAGCAATGAGCCAGGAATAAGCCCGGAGCATTGCCAGGTGTGCCACCCTCAAAGAAATTTCAGTCTGGCAGTCATCCAGAAGAACATATAAATCTCCTGCTGGGACCAGAGAGATAGTACAGGGGGTTAAGGCACTTGTCTTAGGTACCTAGCTGGCCCTGGTTTAATTCCTGACACCACAGACAGTCCCATGAGTGCTACTAGGGCTTACTTCTGAATTCAGAATCAGGAGCAAGCCCTGAGAACTTCAAGGTGTTCTTTTTTTCAGTTCTTGCTTTCCAGAAATTCCAGGCCCCCTTGCTTTCCGCTTTACCCACCTAAAACCCCTGCCATTGTTATTTATCATCTTGACGAAACCATCTCAGTCTCTGAGTTAGCCTGCATCTGGAAAGTGGGCATGATAATCCACCATAGAAGGAGCTGCAAGTCACAGGCGTAGCTCCTAAGGTATGCACAGGCACATATCAAGTGCTTGATCAATGGCAGCTAGCACCTCCAGTATAAACAGCACAGGAATAAATCTCTAGGAATCAGGCACTTGAATGCCACAGAAGGATGTCTCCAAAGCACTGGCTTCGGAGTGAGACTTGGGTACCTTCTGGAAGCAAAGACTCCACACTTGAAAGGCACATCCTTTTTCCAGGTGAGCCCCGTAACTGCAGTCAGCCCCAGCTTGCCAGACTAGCATCTACGATTTCTCTGAGAGCTGACGCAGCAGAGAGGCGTCTTTGCAACTGCAGGAGGGAGAGCAGCAGCAGCAAGCCCAGGACACAGTCCCTGCAGGTTGGTGGCAGAAGAGGCACTGGCATCCTCTTACTTATTTTCTTCAAGGAATTATTATTTTTGGAACAGCATAAAAATATTAAAATCAAAACGGTTGTTAGAATGACTACATTTTTTTAAATTGTAAGATACAGCTTTTTTTTTAAAACTTTGAGATACAGTTACAAAGCTTTCATGATTGAGTTTCAGTCATACATTGATCCAACACCCATCCCTCCACCAGTGTACGTTTTCCACCACCAACGTCCCCAGTATCCCTCCGGCTATCCCCACACCTCATCACACCCCCTGCCTCTGTGGCAGACAACTTCTTTCTTGCTCTCTCTCTACTTTGGGGCATTATGGTTTGCAATACAGACACTGAGAGGCCATCATGTTTGGTCCTTTATTTACTTTCAGCACACATCTCCCATCCTAAGTGATCTTTGCAACCATCATTGACTTAGTGACCCCTTCTCTATTCCAGCTGCCTTCTCCCCAGCTCATTAGGCAAGCTTCCAACTGTGGACCAATCTTCTTGGCCTTTGTCTCTACTGTCCTTGGGTGTTAGACTCATACTATGTTATTTTATATTCCACAAATGAGTGCAATAGGATGACTACTTCTTAAGACCGAAGTGATAGTACAGTAGGCAGGGTGTTTACTTTGCATGCAGCAAATCCGGGTTTGATCCCGTGCACACCAGAGGGTCCCCTGAGCCTTCTAGGAGTAATCTCTAAGCATGGAGCCAGGAGTAAGCCCCAAGCACAGCCAGGTGTGGCCCTAAAACAAAATCAAACCAAACCAACAAAAACCCAGAACAACTACTTTTAGAGGAACAGTTCTCTGTTTTCACTGAATGATGGCGGAACTGCATTAATAATCTCTGCTTCTGAGCTACTGCTTTATAAATCATGCCTGGATCAGTTCCCACTGCACACCTGAGCAATCCTAAAGAGTGGAAGCAGTGGCCCTGCTCAGGGCTCTCTCTATAGAAACATGAGACGTAACAGTGAGGGGCCCCACCTTGAATGGTCTGTTGTTGGAAACTGCATGGTAAAAAATAACATGAGGAATGTGGCCAACAAGTCACTGCAGCCCAGAGAAGTTTCATGATCTGGATTAGAGGGTGGTGAAACCCAGACAAATGAATCCCAGAGCCTTTGAAATCCCAGAGCTGCCCTTTCAGTGAACTGGACTAGAATTTACTTGGAGGGGGCTTTGCTTCTTACCTGTGCTCTCAACACTTATAAACATGTGATCAAGCCCCTGCAAAATGCAGAAACTATGATCATGCTTCATTATAAGTGAATCATAAGTGAATGGTACATACTGGGACAAATACTATATGAGAAAGGGTCTCGGAGCTAAAGAAGGAAAACAATTCTGTGTGGCTTGTAAAGAACACAAATTTATAATTTTTTTTAAAGGTACTTAGTGGTTACTTCTAGCTCTGTGCTTGGGGGCCACTCCTGGCAGTGCTTGGGCACCAGTTGTGCTGAGAATCAAACCTGGGACTCCTGCTTGCAAAGCATGTTTATTAAGCTATCACTCTGCTCACCCACCCCCAATTTGTAATTTTCTATTCTCCTGTTGCAATAATCTTGACTCAAAACAGACCAAAGTTTTCAGTAGGAAATCACTCATATGATTTTGCTAGCAATAGAAGAAAAAAAATACATGTATCCGAATATATAATTGTCTATCATTTCTATATCTCTATTTGAGGCACTTACTTGGTTTTTAATCACTTGCAAATTCAGAGCAGACATGCCCATGACTTGCCTCTAAGTACTCAAATATTTGCTGAAGAAAGTATCAGTAAGTAGCTGTTGTAACGTTGAGTATCTAAGTTCCAACTTTCTGACAACATACTTAAATAACCATAAAGTCAATGTAGGTAGTTAAGCAAACAGTGGCCCACCTCTCTCCCTCCTCAGCTCCTCAGAGACAGTTTTAGAAACTTTTTTCTTGTGAGCAGATGATTGAATGCTGCCTTCTGACTGTATTTTCCACAGTTTACTATAAAATAACTTCTGAGTAAACTGAAGTTTAATTGTGCAACAAACTTGCATTATAATAACAATCTAAAATGTTTTTCTCTATACCTTTTTTTTTGACAAGGACAGCAATGGGCAATACTGATTTGTACATTTTTGTCTTGGGCCAGCTCAGTTTCTATACAACATGGTGCTGGCACAGCCCAGAGAGCTAGAAATCTTGTGGGTTCTGATTTTTTTTAATGTGTATGTCTTTTGAAAACTATATACAATAAAACATTCCTTGCTTGCAACAACAACAACAACAACAACAACAACAACAACAACACCTTTCTTCAAGGTGGTGGGGTGCAGTACCTGCTGCACAGGAAAAGCTTAGCTCTAATGCTGTTGTAAGTATGTTACCTTAACAATTAGAATTTTAAAAACATATATTCAAGTTTCCCATGTCGTGCATTCCTGGTATTTATTTGATTCAAGTTTTGTTCGTTTTTGTTGGAGTTTTGGGTTTGGGGTCATATCCAGCTATGCTCACTCAGGCCTTACTCCTGGCTCTGTGCTCAAGAGTAATTCCGGCAGTGCATGAGGGACCATGTGGTGCTAGAGAGCCAACTCAGGGCTCCCTTATGCAAACGATGAGCTCCAATTTTTTAGTCCACTTCTCCAGCTCTACTTTCAACTTTATAAAATGTGTATATAGTAAAGAAACACTGAATATCTAGTTTGTCAATAAGCAATATATAATTTTCCCATAGTATTAAGGTGTCCTTATAAAACTTTATAAGGGGACAGAGTGATAGAATGCTAGTAGGGCATTTACCTTGCACGTGGCCAACTCTGGTTCAATCCCTGGCATCCCATATGGTCCCCCAAGCCAGGAGTAATTCCTGAGTGCAGAGCCAGGAATAAGTAACCCCTGAGCAACACTGGGTGTGACCCAGAAAGCCAAACAATATTAAAAACTTAAAAACTAAAATAAAAATCTTTTTAATGGGCCAGAGAGAGCACACAGTGGGTAAGCATTTGTCCCACATAAAAACAAAACCCTTTGAGAAATGTGGAATATATCACTGCATGGTAATAACAGGATATTAAAATAGCAACGGACTATTTCTAATATTTTTTAATTTAGGGGATCAGACTTTGCAGGGTTCAAAGTCCTGTGGTGGAGGGGTTTGAATGCAGTGCCAGAACTCAACCCAAGGATCCCACATACACAGCATGTGCACTTCATGTTATCTCTCTGACTTCTATTTCTAATTTGTCATCTTGAGCCATACCCATCTTTGCTCAGGGCTCACTCCTGGCTCTGCTCTCAGGGCTCACTCTAGGCAAGGCTCAGGGCACCATACAAGGTAGCAGGGATTAAACCCAGGTCAGTCATGTGCAAGGCAAGCACCCTAAACTGCTGACTGCTGTACTCTCTCCAGCTCCTATTTCTAATTTTTCGTGCTATAAAAATACTTGGCTCTCTCTCTCTCTCTCTCTCTCTCTCTCTCTCTCTATATATATATATATATATATATATATATGTGTGTGTGTGTG
>JAOXYA010000032.1:16894596-16907068 GCA_028565675.1 Sorex palustris
GGCCTAATTTGCATACTAATTACTGAGTGCAAATGGGACCGAGGGGTAGGGAGGGAGGGTGGGGGAGGCATGCAGGGAGCGAGGGGCCTGGACTGTTTGCTCTGCCATTTCATATCATGCTAACAAGCTAATCCGGCGTGCAGTTAGCTCCTGATATATAACTGCTCATTAGTATTATAATAAAGTACATGAAACAACCATAAAACGTTATATACTGCACAAGTGTTGTTTTCTTGCCAATTATCTGCAGGCGGATTTATCACCACAGTTGTTTCGAATTCCCCTTGGTGAGGTTTGGGCGGAATAAAGAAAGGTGTTGGTGGCGGCAGCAGCAGAGGGGGGCCTTTTCGAGGGGCAGACCATGTGTTTTCTTAAGTAGCACTTACTGATGCGCCATTTCATGAGAGTGAAGCAAGGCGATCCCATCCTTCCTGGCTCGGAGGCAGGGGAGCAAGGTGAGGGGCGGGGGGTGGGGAGCTGAGGATGTGGTGGGCCTGAAGTGGACCTGTGGGCCTGTGGGGCTGGGGCCCGGGTGGGCGTTCCCAGCCCTCCAAGCATAGGGCTCAGTCCATGGGCTGTCTCATGAGCCCTTGCCAGGCCGCACCTCGGCTCTCCCACCTTCTAGACCAGCCACACCGGATCGCAGTTCAAAGCAACTCTTCACCCCGCTGCCTGGCCCCTGAGAATTGAACGGGTTCTTATGCAGGCAGCTTTGTTCTGGGAAGATGTTCTGGAGATCAGAGGTTCTCCAAGAGTCATGCTCTGCCTTTGTGCCTTCAGAGCCCTGCTCCCATTCAGAAAGCTGGGGAAGAAGAGAGGAAGGGAATCAAGTCCCAGCTTTTCATCTCTGTTGGCCCAAGGCACACCTCATAGGTTTCGGGCCTACACCATCACGGCAAAGGCCCATGGGGGCTCTTTGTTGGATTACCTGCAACCTTGTTCATAGTGGAAGCCGGAAGAGGCCCAGAACCCACCATATTTTGTTCCTGTGCACTCCTCCTCTGGCAGGAGGAGAATCTGTGGGGGTATTTGCTATTTCTCAGAACCTCGTTTCTCTGGGACAGTCTGGGCCCACAGTGGGTAGCCTGCTCTGAATAGCCTCACTCTAAGGAACTAGCTAAAAAGGGCGCTCTTTGACCATTAGCCTTTAGCGGGTCTCAAATCCCTAGACCTGTGAGGAGACATCAGTTTGAGCTGCCCCTCAGGAGTTGTGGGAAAGGACAGAGTCCAATCTGCTTTCCTCAGTGGTATCGTGATATCAGAAAGTTAAGTTTAAGGGCCGAGGATGTACCTTCGATTGTCCTATTCCCTAGAACAGTGATCCTTAGTAGACCTACTAATGCAGAAATTAAGTTTACACTGGAAACATGTGTCCTGGACTCTACCTTCTTCCTAGATGTTGGATCCTGATGTTAAACTGGACAAGGTAATACCTGCAGGAGTCCACCTATTGCTCAGAAGCAGGGGCCTCCTGAGAAGAAGGTGTATCAGAAGCCCTTCTCACGAAGAAGGAAGAAACTGGAATGAGGCCCTTCCTGCCATACCAGTGCTGCCTGACGATGAAGTAGAGCCTGTCACATACAATCCAGGCAATGCTGTAACTCACCATTCCTCCCTCCAGTCCACTTTTTTGTTTGTTTGTTTGTTTTTTGGGTCACACCTGAGTTACTCCTGGCTTTGAACACAGGAATCACTCCTGGCTGTGCTGAGAGAACCATATGGGATGCTGGGAATCAAACCTAGGTTGGCTGCGTGCAAGGCAAACGCCCTACCCACTGTGCTATCACTCCAGCCAGCTCCAGTCCACTTTGAGTGATTCCCCCCCCCTTGGAGAGTTCCACAGTATAGTCTTCATATATATGCAAGGTGTGTTCTTTGTCGCCTTCCTTGTCTCTGCCCTTTAAATGTCTTTAAATGACCTTCTGACTGGTCAAATGCCAGAAGCAAGCTTGATGGATCACCAACTTTCGGCTGATGAAATGGAGGATCACACTTTGTTTTCATATGCAACTCCAAGTTTTATTATTTGGTTATTCTGATGCCAACCGTGACAATGGTGAAGCAACAACGATAAAAGAAAGACCTCCTTCCCCCCACCCCCGTCCCTCATTCTGATAGCTGAGAATGAAGCCTAAGAATGAAGGGCAAATTGAAGGTTGAGCTTATGTCTCTAAACCAGACTAAATTATCAGCACCCTGGCAGAGTCCAGCATTAGATGAACAGGCTTGAGACTAAGAGAAAATGGGTAATCAAACTGACAAAAAAATCAGCCTCAACCGTTCAGCAGAATCTACCAGAACTTCAGCATCATCTTCTGTCTTTGGTCCTTATCCAATACCTCTGCAATGCTGAGCTGGGTCTAATCATATTCCAAAGGAGACTTTTAAAAAAATTTTTGGTGGAGGTGGACACACTTAATGTGCTGCCTCAGGGTTTCCTCCTGGCTCTGCACTCAGGAATCACTCCTGGTGATTTGCTCAGGGGGCCATATAGAATGCCCAGGATGGAATTGGGTTGGCTGCATCCAAGGCAAAGGCCCTACCCACTGATAGGACATCGATCAGCTCTGGCCCAAAGGAGACTCCCCCCCCCGCCCCCATGCTCACTCTAATCCTGTTGCCTAGAATTCCCATCTGCTTTTCCCCACTGCGATCTTTTTGATACTCTATTCTTATTTTGATGTGAGGGTCTTGTAGTGCACCACTGGTCTCTCCCTCTGCCTCAATTGAGGCAGTAGCTTTGAAATCTTGTTGGTCAGTAGCTTTGAAACCTCTCTGGGCAAGTGTCTTACTACTGGCAGTCCCAGCCCAGAACAGCATTCAGCCAAGCACAGCCCAAGCAAGCCCTTCATGGTTTTATTTATTGCATCATTTGAACAAACCCACTTGGACAGAAACTCTATGCTCACACCAATAGGTCAAATTCAAGCCTTCAGTCTCTGGTTTTTCTTCTGGTCAAAATCATGAAGTCAGCACAGTTGAGAAGCTCAAAGCCAGGGGGACAGACAGAGCCATTTCTGTGACATTCAAAGCCTTCTTGGTTGGCATCTCCTTCGTCCTTTGAGTCTAATCCTTGCAGGGTCAGGTAGTGGGACGGCTCCCAGAAGGCCGAGCTGACCCCAGCTCCCCTGCCCAGGGTTCATGAACTCCCCTCTCCCCTCTGGCTGTGTTCTGGGGGCCTCTCTCAGTAGCTCCCTCCACTTTGGGCTGCTTTGCAGGACAAGGTGCTGACGCCTTTCTCGGGGTGGCAGTGAAAGGACACAGGGGAATGACAGCTTGTCACTGCCAGGCTCCACCAGCCAACCACCAGCCCACAGTCACATGTCTTCCCACTGAAAGGCACTCTGTTAGAACATCAAGAAAGAAGCCGGGCTGTGGAAGTCACAAAACAAATTCTGTCTCTGCTATGTGACTCAATCTTGGGAAAAGCTCTAACCTTGCTTAGTTTCAGTTTTCCTACCTCTAGAATGGAAAGAATAATGCCCTGTCCCACAGTTTTAATAAGTATTAGGGATATAATAGAGGCAATTGGTAAGGGCATAGAGCTATTTGTGGTATATGGGGGGGGGTCATAACCAATAGAAGACATCATTATCATCATCATCATCATCAACAGTAATTGTAAAAATCTGAATCTAAAACCCAACGTCCTAAGAACATGATGAAAGAAGCAAGGCTTAGTAGTGAAGGGAGTGGGGCTTTAGCTGGCCACAAGTTCAGCGGGAACTGAAGTTCAGGTGAGTGTACTATTCAACTGTCAGGCAGCAGGTCAGGGCACCATCCTGTGGGAGCTCCCAACCCCTGATGGTACCTGTGCAGGCCCATTGTAAACCCGGGGCCTTCCCAGGGTTGTGAAGCACTGCAGGGAAGCAGCAGCCCCACGGAGCTCACTTGCACCGACTCTAGAGGGCAGCAAACAGCACCTACCTCAACCCAGGGCAGGAAACTGTCCTCACGAGAAGCACCAGCTTGTGAAGAGGCTGGTTAAAGGGCTGATAAAGGCAGGGGTAGGGGTGGGAAGTCTCTTGAAAGGTTTCTGAATGTGGGGCCGGAGCGAGAGTGCAGAGGGTAGGGCACTTGCCCTGCACATGGCCAATCCAGATTTGAACCTCAGCACCCCATAGGATCCCCCAAGCACTGCCAGGAGTGATTTCTGAGTGCAGCGCCAGAGCCCTGAGCATTACCTGGTGTGGCCCCAAAACAAAAAGAAAACACAAGATTCCTGAATGTCCCCTTCCCTATGCAGGAAACCCCAAAACAATAGGTGAAAGTTAAAGCTAATAATTAAGGCTTATAAGATTTAGACTCTTTTTATTTGGGGTGTGGGGGGGAGGGTTGGGGCCACACAGGAGTGCTCAGAGGTTACTTCCAGCTTGAAACTTGGGAGTTGCTCCTGGAAGTATTCAGTAGAGCATGAGGTGTCAGGGACTGAATTGAGGCTTCTGGCTTGCAAAGCAGGTATTTAGACCACTGGGCTACCTCTCTGGCCCCTGAACTCTTTTTTTTTTTTTTTTTTTGGTTTGAGTTTTTGGGCCATACCTGGCTGGTTCAGGGTTTATACCTGTCTCTGTACTCAAGAATAACTCCTGGTGGGGCTTAGGAAACCATATGGGGTATTGAGGATCAAACTCTGGTTGGCCACATGCAAGGCAAGTGCTTTAACCCCTGTACCTTTTAACCCTTTAATCTCTGTCCTCCACACCCACTCTTGAACTCCTTTTTTTTTGGTGGGGCGTCTCACACCCAACAATGTTTAGGGCTTACTTCTGGCTCTGTGCTCAGGAATTGTTTCTGGCAGTGCTCAGGGGACCATATGGGATGCTGGGGATCAACTGATCAAACCTGGGTGAGCTGCCTGCAAGGCAAATTGCCCTATGTGCCGTAGCATTTCTTCAGCCCTGAAATCCTTTTGAGAAAAGTATTTTCTAATAATCATAGTTGTCCCCCAAAGAACTGCTTTGAAAAGTAATGAGCTCTCTGTTATAAGAGATATTTAAACAGGGATTGGTTGATAATAATTGGTCCCAACAGGGGGGGACTTAAACATGCCGGGTGGGACTGGGTCATCTTTCAGAGCTCTTTGGATGCAGACATGGCATGGCTAGAGGGGATCTCTCCCTCCTGCTCTCAGCCACTAAAGAGGCAGAAATCCTCAGATTAGTCTCTCATCTAATATTCATTCATTCTGCCTGGCATTATGCTAGGTGCTGAGAAACCACACATAAAGAAGGAAAGCCTTTGGCCTCTGGGTCCTTCCACTCTGATAGAGTTGATTACCATGTTGGAGGTCTCGTAGATTGCCCTGAGTGAATATCAGAGTTACCAGAAACACTTGGAACAAGAAGTGTGTCCTGAGCTGAGGTCTGAAGAAACTCTTCTGTCTTGTGGCTGGTGCTCAGGGTAAGTTGTGGCTCAGTGCTTAGGGGTTATTCCAGCAGTAAGCTGGGGGTGATGGACTGCGTGTATTCCTGGGGCTCAAACTCAGGCCTCCCACACACAAAGCAAGTGCTCCAGTCATTGAAGCATTTCCCCAGCTCTAAAGAAATCCTCTCACTATAAAAGGCAGAAGGGACAAGATGTAACCGTGCAAAAGCAGGATCTACTTAGGGAAAGATGAGGTGTTTTACAGGCCACTGGCAGGGATTCTAAGAAAACATCGAAGAGAAAGCAAGCTATAGAAAGTAGATATTCCACCACTGGAGGATGGTCATGCGTTTCATATAATTTTTATTATAAAAGTAACATACAGCCATTATAAATAACTTTGAAAACCAAGAAGGAATCTAAGTAACCTGAAATCTCATCACCTACTGTAACAGGCTGGCATAATTTCTCTTATTTTTTTCTATGCATACACTCAATAGTATTTGAGGATTCCAGTTGAAATGGTCTTAAAAAGCATGACTTTTAAAAGGCTGTGCAATATTGCATTATATTACTGTACTATAATTTATGTAACCATTTCCTTGTTGTCACACATTTATATTATTTTCAGATTTTCCCTGCTATAAATAATGCTGAAATAATTATCCTCATGTATAAATCTTTGCACACTTTTCTAATTATTTTCTTAGAACAGATTCCAAAAAGGGAATTACTAAAATAAAGGACATGAATATTTTAAGACCTTTGCGACACATTACAATATTGCTTTCAGAAAGGTTATACAAAGAGATACTTTTACTGATAGTTCATAAGAAAGTCATCTAACTATACCCTTGTTAATACTGAACATATAATTCCATAGGTGGTCAATTTGCATAGCAAAATGTTATTTCATCTATATTAGCTATATTAGCTTGACAATTTTTATATTTCACTTGTGAACTGCTTATTTATGTCATAGTTCACCATATGCTGAGCTATTAGTGCTTTTTATTTATTTGTAAGAGCTCTTTGCATATTAAAGACGTCAAGTATGTTTACTGCAAATATTTGTTTCCCTGGTAGCATTTTGGCACTTACCTTTTATTTTTGTTTATGGTGAGGCTCTAGCTGTACAAAAGATTAATTTTTGGTGACTTCCTTATGGTGTTCACACTAAGAAGTTCCTTCCCTACACAGATATATTCATTCATATCTGATACAAAGAAAAGGCTCTATCTTTTGGATTTATCACTTCACTTACTCTGGAATTAATTTGGATATAATATATATAGGTCAAAGAAGTTACTCTCCCCCTCACACAAGATTTTGTTTCTTGTTATAGATAAAAGAAAGCAAAGAAAGAGAGGGAAGAATGTAGGTAAACCAGGTTTCTGGTGGTAGGTTTAGTCTTAAGATTGTTTAATTTGCAGGCTTGCAAAAATATAAAGGCGTTACTTCTGTATATGGTGATGATGAGGTGCTCTGCAAGGATTTGAGGGAGAGAGTGGATCTGCAGTTGGACTCTGGTCCTGCTGCTCAGGAGGGAGGTTGAGGCTGATGCTGTGGACACGGGCAGGACCATCAGTACGTGCTCGGCAAGTGAAGCCACAGGCATGGATGAACGCGCCTGGGGAAGGGATGTGGAAGAACAGGGATTGGTTGATAATAATTGGTGAATCTGGGCAGCAAACATATTAAAGGGACTTAGAAAGGAGGAGTGAGGGAATGAGAACAAGGGGTATAGAGAAGATCCAAAGAAATGAGTGGGAGTTCCGAAGAGACAGTACGGCAGGTAAGACGCTGGCCTTGCGGGCAGCTGTTCCTGGTTCAGTTCTCGGCACTTCCCGTGGTCCCCTGAACACTGCCAGAAGTGACCCTTGAGTACAGAGCGAGGAGTGAGCCCAGAACACTGCTTGCTATGGCCCCCAAATCCTCCTCACCCCATTAAACAAAAGAGGAAGACAATGCATGGGAGAAGTGAAAGAAAAAGAATTTGGAGAAGGAAGAGCTGAACGAAAACAAAGGAAGGGGCTGAGTGAATTGAAGGAGCAGAGTTAACTGAAAGAGGAAGAGGAGGAGAATGGTTTTCCTGCAAGTTTATCAGGGATGAGAAAGGAGAAAGTGCACAAAATATCACATGGAAAAGATGGAAGAAAAGATTTTAGAGGAAGATTTGATGGGGAGCAAAGGGGGAGAGAAAGGGGTATTGAAAACACAGAGGAAGTGATGGAAGTCAAGGTCTTTGGAAGCTGGAGTGAGGACCCAGGAGCATGGTGGGCGGGTTGGGCCAAGTCAGGATGTGTGGCCCTGGCAACAGTTGGGACCAGGGATATGTCTCAAGCGGTAGAGCACCTGGCTAACATATGTGAGCCCCTGAGTTGGATTCTTAAACCCATATGGTCTCCAGAAGGCAGCAGGGGGTTCCTTAGTACCTGAGCATCCCTGTTTTATAAGCATCAAATAGGCTGGCCAAACATCCTAGGTAGGGAATGGTTCTGGGTGGCCCCGCCCACTCCCCCGCATTGATGGGCACGGTCCTGGGGACTGGGAGGAGGTGGGTGGGCAGGGGGTCAAGTGCTGTGGGAAGTGGAAGAGAGAATTGATTACAGGATAAGCCACAGGCCTGGCTCAGCTGCTGGTAGGCAGGATGGCTATGGAGTTTTCTCAGTCAAGCATGGGGACCATCAGTAGGAGTATGTATGAACTTGGATTGAGATCTGAGGTAGAACTCACAGGGGCCTGAGTGCAGAGGCAGGAAAATCTTTAAAGGGATGGAGCACAAGATCAGGGTAAGTGAGAAGAGTGAAGCTCGGTGGACCCTGGGGGCTTGTTGAATTAGGAATGGTCCAAGGATTGAAGGTCTAATCAAGCTCAGACAAAGACTGGGAGGGAATCAGGAAGCAGAACAGAGGCCAGTCTGGGTGGTGGTGGTCAGGGGGTGGAATTTTGAGCTCATGATTTCAGAGGTGAAGAAATCTGGGAAGGGTGAGAGGGAGGTGGGCCAGGCCCCACTGGACGTGTGTTTTTGTAGGGTGGGAGGAGGTTGGAGCAGAGTAGCCCAGGGTTTGGATGGGTTTTGAAGGTCCCAGAATACAGGCCTGAGCTGGGAGATACGGACCCAAGGGCCAAAGTGAACATGCCTATAGGAGAGATGTCTACAAATGGCAGATGACAGGACAAAAGGCAGAGAGAAGAACGGGAGGACGGCAAGAGGAGAAGAACGACTAGGGGGGGAGGCAGAGGCGTGGTCCTCTGCGGGCACCAACAGGTAGCTGGCACAGACAGACCAGCAAAGGGGCAGCTCTGACAGGTTCGGGGACTTTGTCGGCGGCGGCTCCATCATCAGAAGGGGTTTGATGAGACACAGGAGGGGCCCTGAGCACTGCCCGGAGGTTGCCCTGAGGTCGCTCTCCAGGGCAACAGACTCACCTTTCCCCTTTTTGCCAAAGGTGGCCCCACTCTCTCTCAGCAAGCCCCCCACACCAAAGTCCAGCCACCAAAGCCAGGCTGGCCCCGACTGGCTGATGGCCGGTAGGGGATCTTCTTGTTACAGCTTTTTCCCCAGAGATAAATAGGCCACAGTAAAAAAGATTGCTACATCCTTTCAATAAAGATTTTTTTTCCCCTTTTCCAGACAGCTTGAGAAATGTTTTAAAAGCTTCTCACATTTCCAGTGAAATCCACAGAGAAGAATTCTGCTTGTTATCAGCCCTGGGAGCCTCTGATAGACGGGTGACATTTTTTTCCCCCTTTTTCTTTCTCTTTTTCTCTTTTCCTTTTTTTTTTTCCACCCGCTGAAGAGAGAGTCACAGTGTGTTTTATAACTGGCTCTCTGCATTTCAAAAGCTCAACGAGAGCTCTCTGCTAACCCCGATAAGCCTTGGGCTCTTAGCGTCTTAAATACCTCTGACAAGCTATACATTACAGCGCTAATAATTTGCCAAATTTGCGCCCATAATATGATATCTGTAAAACGTCAAGGGCAGTAATGCGATTAGCGGTCTCAAATGAAATATCGAACATTCAGCGTTTAGGTCCTGAATAGGGGGAGAAAGGAAAGGAAATCAATTTCAAAAGCAGGAGGGAAAAAGGCGATAAGCATGTAATAAAAATAGAGAGAGACAGAGGAGAGACGCCAGGCGAGAGACAGGCAGAACCGGAGCTGGGTGGAGAGACATCCGAGAGACATCCGTGCCGACTGCATCCGGGGGGCAGGTAAGGGATGGGAAAAACTTCTACAAACGAGTTTGTAACTCCAAAGCTGGGAAATAACATTTGGTCACCACAGCAACGGGGTGGAAGGAGGGAGGTGGGGGGCTGGGCGCGGAGAAGGGGTGGGCCCAGCCCAAGGAGGGCCTTTCGCTCTCTGCCCCCAACAGCCTGCTTCCATAAAACACAGGAAGTTGAATTACAAGGAGTCTGAGGGTGGGCTCCTGCCCTGCCCCCACCCACCCCGAGGTGGGAGAGTCGTAATGGACTAATTATCTGGCCAGCAGAGGCGGTGGCGGCCAGTCACAGCAGAGAGGGCCCTGGCTGTCACATACCAGGCTCTAGACTAAATAACAACATCTCACACCTGCAGCTTTACGAGCCTTCGAGCCTCCCTCTCCTCTGCCCCCTCTGGCTTCTCCCCATGCACCCGGGCCAGGCTGCTGGGGGGCTCCAAAGTGTGTGTGTGTGTGTGGGGGGGGTGCGGTCTCACCCTTGCAGAAGCCACTGCCTATGACTCAATCCGTGCAACCCTCAGGCATCTCCACATACAAGGCTCCAGCTCTTGGGGCCTCCAGGTAACTAACTGTCCAGGGCTGTCAGCAAGACGAGGGGTAGACACCCAGCTCAGAGTTCCCAGGGCCCTGGGTCTGGCTGCACCTGTGTCCTCCCTCCCAGGGGAAGTGCTGGAGGGTGTCTTGGGCCTTAGGACACAGCAGAGGCCAGAGCGCATGAGTCCCTGGGCACAAATCTCTGTCGCCTTTCCTGTGTCCCCCCAACTCCAGGCTGCACAGGGCAAAGCTGCTGTGCCCAGATGTGACCCACCCTCTCTGCCCCACTCGATTTGGGAAGTGACCTGCTAACCCCGGATCTCGCTCTTGTGCAGAGGCCACAGCGTGATACCAGAAGAAGAAAGAAACCAGGATGGAGGTGGCAGCTGAGCTCACAGCTGCAAGGCGTCTGGGGGAGTCGGCCAAGTTTCCACTGGGCACTGAAGGCCAAAGTCCTTGGGGCCAAGGCTCCAACCAGTATGCGGACCAATTCACCTGGGCGTAGAGGCCGAAAGGTGGATGGCTGGGGTGGGAGGAGGCCAGCTGGCCGCTTGGGGGCCGCCCCAGCCCCTTCCCCAGGGCGGCCTGGAATGGCCATTACAGGGCCACTTCTTGCGGCACCACGAGCCATTAAAACAGGAGTGCTCGGGGAGCCATCAGGCCGGCACAGATGACTTCCCCAGATGTGGCAGGGGGGGCAGGATGTGGAAGCCCCCCACTCCAACTCTACAGACAAAACATTCCCGCACTCACCATCCTCGGACCTTCCCTGCCCCCGGCCCAGAGCCCCTCTTACAGATGCTTTCTAGCCCATTTAGCAGGAGGCAGTGTTTATTTTTGAACATGTGTTCGTTCCCATCTCCTGCCTGCCTTCTCCCTTTCTGGTCCTTGCATCCGCAAAGCCACCCTTTGGACAAGCAGCTGCGGGCCTTCCTGCCAAGCTCCAATCTGGTGGGGGTGGGGGTGGGGGTGAGGGGAGTGTAGGCTTTGTCTTGGCTGTGCTGCCCACATCAGCATGTGTCCATGCACCCCCTCACTCCCTCGCACCCCCAACCTGCCAGTGTGCTGAGGCCAGAGCCTTCAGAGGTCATCCAGTCGTGGCAAGATCCTGCCGCCCTGGTTCCCTACCTTCCAAAGAGGTACCCTCATGAGAGGTGGTACCTGGGTGTTCCACTTGCCTGGGAAAGGTGAGATTGCAGACATAAGGTCTCTGCCTAGGTGGAAATTCTTGGCCTGCAGCTTAAAATTGGGTTCCACCTGCTTGGTTCTCTGCAGACTCCACACAGTGCTCATGGTAGGGACCAGGGGACAGTCAGGGCGAGATGAGGGTCATGGAAATAAAGGGAACCATTGGAAATGGAAGGAGGGTGACCCAGGTGGTGCTTGATAACCTGGGGTCCTCTGCCCTGCTGGATCCCGACAGCAGAAGAGAATCATCTCAGTACTCCCATCCTTGTTCTGCTTTTTGGGTTACATTTGATGGTGTTCAGGGCTTACTTCTGGCTCTGTGTTCAGGGGTCATACTCCTGACAGGCTTGAGGGGGACCATATGTGGTGTGGGGGTTCAAACCCCTGTCAGCTGCATGCGAGGCAAGCACTTTCTTTGCTGTACTATCTCTCTGGTCCTCTCCTCTGTTTTGATGACCCACATTCTTGGAACATAATAAAGAAATGCTCACCCACCCATCTTTATTAAAAGGGTATAAAAGGGAAAGGCTTCTGACTTTCACTATGCTCTCCTCTTGCCCCAGGGAGAAGTCTCTTTAAGAAGGATTCCAGGGGCCAGAGAGATAGCACAGTGGGTAGAGCACTTGCCTTGCATATGGTGGACCTGAGTTCAATCCCCAGCATTCCACATGGTTCTCCTAGCCCATCAGGAGTGATCCTTAGGCATAAAGTCAGGAGTAAGTCCTGAGCACTGACAGGTACGGCCCTAAGACAAACGAGAGAGAGAAGGAGAGAGAGAGAGAGAGAGAGAGAGAGAGAGAGAGAGAGAGAGAGAGAGAGAGAGAGACCTACCAGTGACTAGAGTGATAGGGCAGTAGGAAAGGCATTTGCTTTGCAGGTGGATGAGGTTTGAACCTCAGCACCACATAAGGTCACCTGAGCTCCGCCCTGGGCGCAGAGCCAGGAGTAAGCCTTGAGTACTGCCAGGTGTGGCCCCCAAACAAAAACAACAATAAAAAAGACTCTTTCCAGGCTTCTCTGCCTTACTTTCCCTTTCCCTATCATTACTGAATTTGGCCATTTGCTCTCAATCTGGATGGAGGGCAAGAACCTGAGCACCTGCACAAACGAAAACACTCAGTTCCCCCTTCCCCTTCCTCTCTCTCTCTCTCTCTCTC
>JAOXYA010000032.1:16907168-16917259 GCA_028565675.1 Sorex palustris
ATTGTGAGACTTCTTGTTACTGTGTTTGGCATACTGAATACTCTCGGTAGCTTGCCAGGCTCTCTGAGAGGGGCGGAAGAATCGAACCCGGCTCGGCTGGGCTGGCTGCGCGCAAGGCAAATGCCCTACCACTGTGCTATGGTGCTCCTCTATCAGAGGGTATTCTGCTTTTCAGAGCTTTAAGGAATCTCTACCTGACTTTCTATGGAGGTGACGCTAAGTTACATTCTCACAAAGATGGTCCCAAATCTCAGCACCACAGTTTTTTTTTTCACTTGATCAATCTGTTAACAGTTCATCTGTTTAAAAATTTTTATTCATAAAACTTTCCTGAAAGTCCACGAATTTCTCCTGGTATTTGTTGTTTTCTGTTTTACTTCCTCCCCCGCCCTCCAGCCCCTGCCCCCGCACCACTTCCTTTTACTTAATCTGGCCTAATTTATTGCTGTCTTTAAAATGTTAGTTTTCCATTTGGGCAGCATCTGGCAGTGCTCAGGGATCAACCTGGGGCACCCGTGGGTACCTAGGTATTTTCTGGAACCTGGAGCTGCCCCTGCGTGCAATGCCTACACCTGTGTCCGCTGAGTGGTCACCCCTGACCCGTTTCTTTCTTCTCGAAGACTCATCCTCTGTAGCTGCATCATGGCTACCTGGAAATATTTTCACTTCCAATACAAACATTTAGCATCATGAAATTCATCAAAGCATTCTGATATTTCATCACGTCCATTTTGACATTTTGTGCTTTTATTATCAATATTATACAATTCCCATTTGATTGCTTTTTCTTTTGCCCAAGGGTGCTGTTCGATGTCCACATATTGGGTATTTTCTAAGCATCCGACTGCATTTGGCTCTTTGCATGAGTCTATGGTGGCAAGCAAACACTTCGTAGGGTTTCGATCCTTTGGAATTCACCAAGATTGCTGGAGTAAATCAGCATGTCCCCTCATGCATTGTTGAAACCTGTAGTCATGCCTGAAGCTTTCTTTTCCGTACCAAAAGCCTCACTACTTGAGCTCCTGGTGACAGAAAAACGAGTGTTGAAATCTCTAATCACACACCTGTTTTTGTCCATTTTTCCAATTCTGTTCCCTCTTTATTTGCTTATAAAGATTTTTGTCTAGTAATTTTAGAATTATTATAAGGTTCCAGAACTGTGTGTATTCACACATAACATTTCTATGTCTGCCTGGTGAATCATGTATTGTAGTAGTATAAAATGTCCTCCCCACTTTATAAGAATATCCCTTGTCTTAATACCTACCTTTATAGATATTTTTGTATGTTTTTGTATGTTCAGAACTTGCTTTATCTCCTCCCCCATTTACTTCTAACCTACTTGAATCTTTATATTTAACACATATATTTTGCAAACAGTACCTCTGTCTGTTTTGCTCTGAATTCACTGTGATATTTTCCTATCTTTTGTTTTTGGATCACACCCAACTGTGCTCAGGGCCACTCCTGGTGGAGCTTAGGGGACCAAATGGGTGGTGAGGGTTGAACCCGGGTCAGCCAAGGGCAAGGCAAATGCCCTCCTCACTATACTATGACTTCGGCCCTCATACGTTCCTCTTTTGTACAGATCTGAGATTCCATTTGGCACTATTTTGGCTTGACACACTTTATTTATATAGTATAAATTTCTTTCTGGTAAAGAACCTGCTTGTTATACTCTGTTTTTTAATTTCTTCCTCATTTTTGGAGGCATTTCTAAAATATAAGATTCAAGGTATATTTTAAAATATAAGATTCGAGTTGACATGTTTTTGTTTGAGCAATTTAGTATTTCATGTTATATTCTATGAGAAATTTACCAAAATAATCAGTAATTACACTTATATATATATATATATATATACATTTTTTTTGCTTTTTGGGTCACACCCGGCAATGCACAGGGTTTACTCCTGGCTCTGCACTCAGGAATCAACCCTGGCGGTGCTCAGGGGACCATATGGGATGCTGGGAATCGAACCCGAGTTGGCCGTGTGCAAGGCAAACGCCCTACCCGCTGTGCTATTGCTCCAGCCCCAAGAATTCAATTCTTAAGACAGGAGTAGGAGTGGGAAACATTTGAGAATCTTGGTGGGGGAGAGTCATTTGAAAGAGGTCAGGATTGAAACACTGAGGTCCCATCTGAAGATCATCTGTTTCGTACCTCACCTCTTGGCTTCCCCTCACCTTGGAGGGCTCACCTCCCTCCATCTCCTTTGGCAGGTTCGGAGACTTACATGGATCCTTTGAAAACAACAGGGGCTCTTCAGGCCCCAAGACTCCTGAGGCGAGAGAGGTTGGCCTGGCTAGGAACGTAGACTGGGGGGCAGGCCCTGTTGCCGCCATGTGGCTGGGCTGAGGAAGAGTCGGGCTCAGACTCTCAGAGTAAGACGGAGAAGCCACAGGTGGAAAACCCAGCAATGTGAGACGGGTCGGACTGTGACACTGGGGCCTGGCATCACTGTCCTGTCACCCTCTGATGGCCAACAGGACAGAGCCGGAAAGGCCTTTAGGCACATCTGGGCCCCACAGTGCCTTCAGCAGAGCCCCTTGCACATGAGTCCACTCTTTCCTGGACGGCAGCTGTCAGGGCGGAAGTGAACAGCGTTTCAGGAAAGGAGGCGGCAAGGGGGTGCCAAGGCTGGAGCTGTCTTCAGGCCACCTGCTGCCTCCCCTCAGGCTTTGTGCTCAGGGGATAGACTCACAAACCCACCAGGCACAGGGGGGAACTTGGACCCAGGACCCATCTGAGAAGATTCCCCAGAGGAGAGGGTCTCTTGACTAGCTGGGGGAAACAACCCCCCACTCCCTGCCTCAGGGAGAAAGGTCATTCCCTCCTCCTTGGCTCCAGAGCAGCGTTTCAAAGGTTAAATTCAACCAGGCTGCTTCACCCTCGCCCCCCCCCCCCACAGACACACCCGCCCCCTGCAAGGGAGGAAAAGTTAATTGAAAACGCTGTTTAATTTTTCAGCTCCAGTGGTCCTACCCCAGCACAGATGGTTCCCCCAGGACTGTTTGTCCGAGCCCATCTCCACCACTCCGTGGCTCCCCCACGCCCCCCCCAGCCCCCACCCCCCAGCCTGGGCGCAGAGGCACCGCCAGCAGTGACTCAAAGGGAGAAAAGGGAAGGGGGATGTGTGTGTGTGTGGGGGGGCACCTCCACACAAAAGAGCATTCTGAGCCCTTGGTTCCCCGGCCCAGAGAACAATGCTGCCGACTTGATCCTTTCATAAAGAGAGTTTCTGGTGTCAGGAGACAGCCGCCCAGCGCCCAAGCGCCCGCACCGGCCACTTCACTGCCCAACTGCTGCGCTGGCTTCATTCCGCACCCCCCTCTGCGTCCAGCTGGAAGGAGCTTGGTACCAGCCCCCCCGCCCCCCCAGCCTGCCCGCTACTTGTTGCCCCCTAAAGGCTGTGACAGGGCCCCAGAGAGGCCGGCCATCTGAGATGAAAGGCAAGGACTCTAACTGGATTACCCCAACCAGCCTGGGGACTAAAGAGGCCAAGGATCCCTAATTAAAGCCATCCCCTTCCCCGGGCCCCCACCCCCAGCCCCGCCGCACTTCGACTTTCATCCCAGGTTCTCCACTTTGTTCAAATTTCCGCTATTGATGAGATACTAGGCTCTAGAGAGCCGGGCTAAGTGGGGAGACCCACAATCCCCTCAGGTCTCCGGAGCCAAGAGCCGCTGGCTGTGAAGGTGCAGGGACCCTCGTGGGCTTCATCAAGGCCAAGAAGAGAAGACCTGGTGGAGGAAGGGCGACAGCCTGGGCAGGAGAGGGCGCTGGGTGGGGTGAGAGGTCGGGGTGGCTACAGGCCCACCAAGTCCTGCTGAGCTGCATGAAGCCCTGGGGTTTGCCTTGCTGCTTTGGGGGGCATGGGGCTGGGGTTCCTGCACTGCAGGGACCCGGGCAGGTGGACCTTCCTTCTCTCTCACTCTTTGGCTGCACTTGCCCCATGGGTACACCCTCTTTCCCTAACCAGCCAATTGTATGTGACTAGCGAGCAGGGGGGCTGCTCGTGGCACCCCTAGCCCTAACCTGGGCTCCTCCTTCGCTCAGCTCCGGCCCATTATTTGCTGGGTTCACAAGAACCTGGCCACCCGCCAAGGCAGGCAGGAATGCTTGCCTTCACTTTACAGAGGAAACTGAGATGGAAGGTTCCAGGGAGGGGCCACATTCACAGGTTTGCCAGCCTGTGGCAGGTGGGTGGGAAAGGAAGAGCCTCGGCGGGTTCTCACCTCAGGTTCTCTCCTTGGCAAACTCCAAGGTGGCCCCAAGCGAGCCCAGTGCCCGTGCTGAGGATTCTGGGGCTGAGGCGGGAGAGGAGGTGCCAAGCCGACAGTGCAGGCCCAACGCCCCGCAATGACGGGGAGGGCGGGGTGAGTGGCAAAGTCCCGAGCACCCCTGCACCCTGCTCATCCCTCAGCCGCCGGTGGCCGCCTTCCTTTGCAATGTGATGGGGACTTTCCTGCTTGGTGTGATGGCAGGAAGAGGACGGGGGGGTCTCAGTGCCCATCCCAAACCATTTCTTCGTCCTGCTCCCCGAAAGTGATCGGCAGAGCCAGTGATCCTACACACCCAGTCCTCCACCGCCCGACTGGGCCGGACAGTCGAGTCAGACAAGTGGGCTCTAAGGAGAATGAATATGAAGGTCCCACCTGGTGCCAGGGCTGAGAGCAACCCCTGGACCTGAAGACCAGCGTTCTCTGGTCAGGGGCCCAGGCAAAAGATGGCCCCTTGTTTGTGTTTAATCTTTTGTTTGCTGCGGGGAGAAGAAGCTAAGGATTAGCTGAGCTCTTTCACCCACTTTTCAAATTCCAGGGCAAACTGGGATACCTTCCTGAGGTGCCAAGGGTGGGGGAGAAGGAGTTGCCTGAGGAGGGCGGAGACCTGGCAGGGCATGGGGGGAGGGGAGCAGAGAGGATCGGAGGGAGGTCAAGGGAGAAACGAAGAAAGAGGAAAAAAGAAAAACCCAGCAGTGCACCATGTCGCATTGTTCACGCTCAGCCCTTCAATTTGCTCTCTGCATTCTCCTGCCGTGGGGAGAATGTTACGCTGGCTTAAGGGACAAATCAGACACAAAATAAAGACCAACACTCAGCAGTAAAGCAATTATCGCAACATTTTATGCCAGGACTGTTCCTTTTGAAGGCAGCCTGGTGCTACCCGCATGTACCTTAACCCGTTCCTAATAACCATAAAGTTACCATTATTTACGGTACAAGACATTAAATAAATAATGCAAACTCCAGCAGGCGAGCAGTCGGGCCGGAGCTGGGCGAGAGGGCTGCTCTGTGGTGGGCAGCCGCCGTGGGGCTGACGTAGGGTGGGCCCTGCACCCTGTCCAGGCTTCACGCAATCCTCCCCCACAGGGGAAGAGGCAGAGCACTGGGGCCGGGAGAAGGGCAGGACAGCGTGAAGAAAGGCTTGAGTCTGCGACTCACCCAGAGGCAACCCAGCCAGGACGCACTCAGCCTTGGTGCTCCCTTCGAGGAGCAGAGAGGTAGAGGAATCCCCTGATTCCTGGGGCTGCTTGGAGCATCGTGAGCACAGCCAAGTCTGGTTCAATCCTGCTGCCACCTAAAAGCTTTGGGATCCCCACAAGTGCCGGCTCCCCAACTCCAGACTCCTCCCTGGTGACCTGGGGGAAATGACACCTGGTTTATGGGGTGAGGGTGCGGAGATGAATTATGCAATCAGGGACCACAGTGCCGTAGTGTTGCTGTTCCTTTCCCTCTAGAGGGGGTTGGTTTCACCTTTAGGCATCAAAACTCATCCTGGTTACAGAGGCTTGAAATGATTGCAAGGGCACCTAAGGTTTCTGGGTCAAAATGAAAAGGAAAACCGGGTGGAGTGTAGAGAGCCAAAGAGACAAACTGGGGGGAAAGATGGCCCCAACTTCTTTTTTCCTTTTTAGGGCCACACCCAGCTGTCTCGGGTGTGTGTGTGTGGGGGGGGGTCCTCCCAACTTGATGCTTGTGGGCTGTTCCTGCTGGTACTCAGGAGTACTATGTGGTGCCAGGGATTGAACCTGGGATTCCTGCACACAAAACCTGTGCTTCAGCCCTTTGTGCCACCTCCCTGGCCCCAGATGCCAACTTCTCTTTCCTTTATTTTTAAAATTTTAATATTTTGGACCAGACCCAGCGATGCTCAGGACTTACTCCTGTTTCTGCATTTACTGTTAGTGCATATGGTTTCTGCACTTACTTCTGTTCCTGCTCCCGGTCCTAAGCTGATGGGTACTGCTGCTCTTGGAAACCATATGAGGTGCCTGGGACCAAACCTGAGTTGGCCACATGCAGGGCAAATGCCCTACCTGCTGCACCAACACTCCAGCCCCAATATCAACTGAAGGCACAAATAGTCAAGTGGCTTTAGTAAAGGCACCTTTACAGAAAGAAACGAGAAATGACAAAGAGACACAGGTGCCAGGAACTTGAGTCTTGTCCCTGAAGTACGGAGACAATCTGAAAAATTAGAGGGAAGACGGGGTTCTGGTCCTCTCTCATGTCCCCAATCCTAACCAATCGTTTAGAGTCCATCACAGAGAAACCAGCTGTGGCCTGTGTAATCACAGCCCAGAATGTGAGGCCCTGCGGAAGCCAGAGAGGGTATGAAAGGACTGAATTCCGGGACTCCAGGTCATGATGTTCCCACAGAGTTGTGTGACGGTCATTTGTGTCCACTCAGGGTGGGCAGATGACCCCAAGATCTGACCCAAATTCAGGTGTTGGAGTTGACCAACCGGTCTTTTTTTTTTTTTCCTTTTTGGGTCACACTCAGAGATGCTCAGGAGTTACTCCTGGCTTTGCACTCAGACATTACTACTAGCAGTTCTTGGGGGACCATATGGGATGCAGGGGATTGAACCTGGGTTGGCCATGTTCAAGGCAAACACCCTACCCACTGTACTATCACTCTGGCCCCCAACTGGCCTTCTGCCCTGAGCTAGTGATGCCCAAGGACCAGGAGAGCCATTGAACCAAGAGCAGCAGTACCCATCAGCTTAGGACCGGGAGCATCAGAGTCAGCTGGGAAGCATGAGCAACACATATATTGTTGCATGCCCATCTCCTGAGTTTTTGGTTCCAGAAACGAGACCAGGACAGAGTATTGGCGTTGCCAAGGCCCAGGGAAAGCTGATGGTCCTGGTGCAAGGGCAGCTTTGAGAGTACTGGCTTCCCAGTGGCCGGGCTTCATCTGGATCGAGCCCTGAAAAAGGAACTCAAAAACTGAAAATTGGCTTCCTGGTAGAGGCATTGAGAATTGGAGGCTATGGAAGGGCTATTGGGATTATTGTATTTATTTATTTTGCTGCAAACAAATGGATAAAGGACACTTATGGGCATCCTCTAGTAAATACAGAAAACCCAACTCATGCTTCTTTGTTTTCTTAGGCTGGATTTGAGGGCCTCTTGCTTGGTGGGGCATGTCCCCCCCACCCAATACTTTTCCTTTGTAAACACATCCAGTACTCCTTTATTAAAGACAAAAATGTGAACGTCATTGTAAAGAAGAATGCACATATTTTACTGCAGTATTCATTCTCCGTTTAAATTCAGTTAGATGTGACTTAGGTTACAATATACTGTGTGGCCTAGTGATGTATTTGATTTCATTGTATCATGATTATTTGCATACTGCCTGCTTTCTATTCTAAATGGTGAACCCCTTCAGGGGAGGGGCCATCCTTGTTCCCTCTGTGTCTCTGAGGGTCTGGCTCAGTGTTTAACCCAGAGATGCTTAACACATTTTTACTGCATAAATATTTGCTTCGTGAGGATGAGGAAGAAAACTGTGCAGATCTTCACTAATGTACAATTAGCGATAATCCTAATCCTGTTGCCCCCTCCCATCCCCTCAATTCTTTTGCTTTTTTTCCTTGGGGTCTTTCCAAATATTTCTGGGCTGGAGTTTTGGGATTTTTCTGGGCCATCACTGGCTGGTCTCTAATCCACAGATCTAAGAACACATTGGAGAACCATCACCCCAGTCTGCAAGAACCCCCAGAACACTGGCCATCTTAGTCCGAAGCCCCTGTGTGGGGTGGGGTGGGTGGTGATGTGTCCTTTACAGAGGCAGGGGAGAGAAAGATAGAGGACCTGGCACATCTGCGATGCCACAGACGTGCAGAGCTGGGCAGTAGTAGCTTCGCAGCCGCCCACCCCAGTTCCAGCACCTTCTACAGCTGGAGGCTGGGACAGTGCCAGACATTGGGTTTTATTTTTGGAGGAGTTAGGAAGCAAGAGGAGGGTCAGCAGAAGCAGGGGGTGGGCTGTGGATTCCTCACCATCGGGGCCTCCTCCGCACCTTTCCTGTCTCCAAAGGACCTGTCCTGTGGTCAGTGGGTGGGGTGGGAGTGGGGGCTCTGGAGGAAACTTGACCCCTTCCTGGCTAAGGAAAGGCACGGAAAGGAAGAAACAAGTTACCTGTCTCTGGCCCTTCCCACCTGGGTTCCTTTCTGCTCATTCCCAGAAACCAACAACCCCACTGGATGCCTCTGGCCAGAGGTGGCGGCCACTGCTCCCTCCAGCCAGGCCCCGGGAAGCGAGATGGGCCCCATCTCCTCCTCCTCTGCCTGCCCAGGCCGGGCCTCTGTCAGCCCGGGTGTCCACAGCTGACCAGCGTGCACACAGGACGCTCCCGGAATCACCCCCTCCCCCTCCACGTTAGCATGAACCTTTCTCTCTCTCTCAACAAAAGCCAAAGTCTTTCAAAGCCAATCTGATTGAAATTCAAAAACTTTCCTGGGCCTCTGCACCCCTCTCCACTCCTCCCCAAATTGACAGCCCAGTACCCACCCCGCCAACCTTCCAACCCCTCACCCCCCCAGCAATGTATAAAATCGCGGGACAAAGGACCCGCCCCTCCCTTCCCCCAGCACAAGACTCTCCCTTTGTATCATTGTATCACTTGGGTGGTGGTGGGGGGGGGAGGGAGAGCCGGGCTCTGGGCGCTCCATTGTCCTCCACCCCCACCCCCACCCCACCCCCACCGCCCGCTGCGGCCTGGAGGCCTTCGGCAAGGGCCGGCCCAGTTGACCAAACCAAGAGAAATCGCGGCCTGCACTAAGGCTCCAGGAACTGAGACAGCAGAGGAAAGGGTCCGAGGGCAAGTCTGGAGGGAAAGGGCCTGCCCACAGCTCTGGCTGACATCCGGCCTGGAGGGTGCACCCCTCACAGCCACGGAGCCCTCACCCCTATTCTCCCCGACAGCAGATGGAGCTCCTCCCACTCGCCTCCCTCTTTCCAGTCCAGCTCCTTCCCTTGGCAGCAGGAGCAATTAGGACGGTAGGGCAGGCTCTGGGGAGGGGAGGGGGCCCAGGTGGTGTCCAGGAGGCTATTAGGGAACAGAGAAAGGCAACCTGGGGGCCACCTCCCTCTACAGGGCGGGGGTCACTGGGGAGGAAAGAGCTAACCCGTTTTCAATGAATGACTGAATTCAACAAGTATTTATTGGGCCTCTACCATGTGCTCCTTTGGGAAATTGCAGTGAACAAAATAAAGGTCCCCCTCACAGAGCTTCTGTTCTAGGAGGCCAGACAACTGTCACATTGAAGAGTCACTAATATTTCAAGGAAAGGGGAATGAGACAGAGCTCCAGGTAGAGGCTGTGTGGTAAGGGAATGTGTGGTAAGGGAATGGGGCCACTGGCTGTGTGGCTTGGTGGAAACTTCCTGAGAGTTGGGATGGAGCAGGGGCCTGAAGAAACAGCACAGGCTGAGCTGAGACATTCATGAAGGGACAGAAAGAGGACAGCAAGAGAAGGGGAGGGATCAGGCGGGCACAGGGAGGCCAAGGATGTAGACAGATGATGGGGCATCTCCAAAATCTAAATCTAGGAAGGGAAATTTTTGTTTTAAATTTATTTTTTTATTTGAAAAAAATTTTTTTCTTTTTAATGAATCACCGTGAGATACAGGTACAGATTTACAAACTTGCGAGATTACGTTTCAGTCATACACTGATCGGGTACCCATCACTCCACCAGTGCCCATTCTCCACCACCAATGTTCCCAATACCCCTCCCACCCCCACCCCCCACCCCCGCCTCTGTGGCAGGCACATTTTGCTTTTGGGACACAACT
>JAOXYA010000032.1:17004982-17018272 GCA_028565675.1 Sorex palustris
ATTGTTTCTAATGTCCCTGTGATAATTCCTTGAAGCTTGTGATTATTTAAAAAGAAAAAAGTAAAGGTATTTTTATTTTTGAAAGCTGGGAAGTACTCTATCCCAGTGCTTCAAAAATATTTCTTTGCAATAGAACCAACTAGAAGGTCTATCAAAAGTGTTATTTCTTCTCCTACCCCATAGCTTATGCATTATTAGGTTATGATTTGGGTCCCTAATGTGCATATATATTTTTTTCCAGTATTATTTCCCTTTGTCACTGTTGTGAAGATGAAAGGGTCGTACCAACTTGGCTGTAGTGTGTGCTCATGTGCTTGGTTTCAGTTATCACTGGGTATTGCATGCCTGGTTATAGAACTTTTAAAGTGTTCATTCATGTTTCCTTGTGATGTTCGGGAGACTCAGACTCATTATGGGGCTGAGGATCACAACAACAATACCACCAGAATTTGATTCAGCCTCATGCACGTAAGACACTCTACAACTGATCCACATCCACAGAATTCTCTGCTAATCAACCCATAGGTGATGCTGGTCTTGCCACTCTGTGGACCTAATTTTGAGTAACATCTGCACTGTCTGCACTGTCCTTTCCAGCCCGGCCCCACTTTAGCTGTGCAAACATTTCTTTATCCCAACAAGACAATTAAACCCGGCCGCCTGAAAAGGAGGCTCCGGGGCTGCGAACGGGCAGGAAAACCGCGCCCGGACCCGGGGCTCTGGCGTCCCCTCCCCGCCCCCCGGCTGCGGAGGGGACGATGGGGGGGTGGGGGCGCGGCAGGACCCAGGCACCGGCCTAGGGAGCAGCGGCGGGCGGGAGCTGAGCAGTCGGCGGCGCGGAGGGGCGGCCCGACCCTCCCTCCACGGTTTGCTCCCTGTGCGGCGCTCACCCGCCTGTCTGCTCCAGCTACTGCCGCCCAGGAGTTGAGCCCGTCGCCCGCGCACTACCCAGACAGAACGTTCTCGGCGAGGGTCAGTCTCCTCCAAACCCGGATCAAGAGTCTGCCTAGCCCTTGCAACACACACGCACCCTCACCACCCGCCCCGTGCAACTTCCTCCGGGTGGTCCAGGGCCTGTGTGGGCTCGGCTGATCTCATTCATGGGACCAGGGTTTTCCATAGAAAAGAGCTTTGATCAGGTCCCATCTGTGAGTCCAGAAACCCCATTTCCCACTGAGAGTTTGGGGCCGCCCCAGATGACTTCCAGGGCTTCGGAGATGGGAGCAGGGCTCTGACCCTGCAGGAACTGCTGCAGCCCCAGCAGGGGCCACAGAGGCAGGACAGCTGGTGGTGAGCAGCTGTACATCCACGGGGCGAGAGAGTGGGTTCCTCCTCCACAGGGCAGCCGCGGGCCCTCTCGGGAGCGCACAGAAGCACCAGCTCCAATTGGCAGAGTGACCAAGTCCTGTGTCACCAGGCAGGCAGACAGGCAGGCGGCTAGACCCAGGGGTGACCTGAAGAGATGGGTCAGGAACTACACATGCTAAGAGCCAGAGGGGACAATAAATGTGTCCATTCTAGTACAGCAGCAGACAATACTTATCTCCCCTTTTGTTGTAAAGTTTCCTTAATGAGGAAATGTTTATTTTAAAAGCCCTGGGAAACATATCTGTAGACACTTCATGTGAAAGACACACGTGGACTATTCATAATTGGTCCATAAATTTTCGCTTCATTTCCCTGGACAAGGAGCCTTGGAGACTGGTTCCGGGATTGACAATAAACGGGAGTTACCTCAGTTCCCTTCATGGGGAATTGCATCCTCTGTGCAGGGCTTCTCACCAAACATCTCTCCCTTTTCCAGGACAAGTCAGTCAGTCCTGGCAATTTTTTTCCCCCTCTGAGGCCCCAGCACCTCCTTCACCTGCCACTTCAGGCAGATGAGCAGAGCAGGCAAACTGGAATCTTCTACTCCAAGAGACAGTGCTTTACTCAGCTACAATTCTTTCTAACACACACACACACACACACACACACACACACACACACACATTTCATTAGAAGAGAAAGGCTACCCAGGTTTTAGGAGTGAACACGTGTGCGCTGCCCCATGCGTGCAGACCCCACTCTCAAATGCTCTCACATGTGGACAGCTGTGCATATGGAGGCAGTGTGTGAGCAGGGGGTGGCTGCCACACTGAAAACGCTCAGTGTTTCCATTGTAAAACTGATTTTTTCACTGACCTAAAACTCCGTCATAAAACTTCTGCTCTAAGTAAGGTCACACACACACACACACACACACACACACACACACATCTTTAACAAAACTAATGCCAAGTGCTAATTAAGTCTTTCTGCTACAGATCACTGACACACTATTTTTACATGTTCTGGAAAAAAATTTTTTTTATTTATATGAAGAGAACTGAAAACTGAAGTTAATCGTATCAGAAATTAACTCTGAGTTTCAAGAACAGAAAGCTAGACTACAGATGGCTCATTCTGGCCCTCTGAGCTAAAGGCTCGTGGATGCTGTTCCTTGTTCCCTGGAACACTCCTCTTTCTCCTGGCCTCCCTGCTGCCCCCCTTGCCCCAGCTGCCCGCCCAGCTCTCCCCTTGGAAGCTGTCCTGTATACTGTCACTCGATTATCAGAGAAATATTACTTATTTCAGAACGGTTCTGTAGGGAGGACCTGAAAGGCATCTAGTGGGAATAATCAGGCCTTCTAACGGCCCTTAAATATGTATTTACATAAAACCGACCATAAATATTCCGGCACACGTCGGCATATGACAAGAGCCAGGAAGCTGCTACAGACTTTGTCACAGTGCCTCTTCCGTGCTTCCTACAGAAAGGGAATGTTTCTCCCGCCTGCCTCCAAACTCAACAGCAGAAGTACAGATGCCACTCGGAAGAGCCCCTGAAGGCTGCCACCGGCCTCTGGCAAGGCTAGGAGAAAGGCACTCAGTGCCAGGGCGTGCCCAGTGCCAGCCTCCTCTTCACTTTGCAGCTTGGCTTCTGGTTAAGGTTCAGTCCCAAATGCAACTCTAGGTAATAATGTGGGTGTACAAACCTACTACACAGATGGACACATCTAAAGGTTTAACATTTGTGTAAGAGAAGAGAGGGAACACAATTACTCTCTAAAAGAAGAATATTTCAAACAAATATTCTTAGGAGGGGAAAGAGTTCCCATATCTGTGTCGTGACAATTGGAAATGCAGAAGTTTCCCCACCCTTCTGATCAGAATCTCATTAATTTCAAGGTCAGAATTCCATTTCACTTTGGGAGCCAGACTCATTTAATTTTTCTCCACCCAGGCGTATTCCTGTGCAAGGGATCCATCTCCAGGGGGGATGGCACCACCGCACAATGCAAACCAGGCAAACAGAAGAGTTATGGCTTTGACACTCGGAGGGGGATGGATAACCATATCTCTGAGTTCTGACTTGACTAACAAGCTTCCTCCCTCTGGAGGGGAGCGTGGGGGGGGATGCTGAGGCAGGTTTGGTCTACAAGGATGGGAAATGGGAGATGCACTGTGTTAGAAGTGAAGAAAAGATTGGGAACCTTCAGGAGTTACTCTGTGTATACTGGAGATTTCCTTTCAACTCCTACTGGAAGGGGGAAAAATTGGGGAAGAATCCGGTCACACCCACGCCCAGGGCATTTTTAGCCAGTGGTCTGAATACAGCCTGTCTTGCTCCCATGCACACCGACAAATGAAAACACAAATAAAATCAAGCAGCTCGACAGCACGGCCATCCACATTCAGCTGGTCTACCCGAACACACATGTCAGCTGCACCCAGAGGGAAAAGGAGGGAGAGGTTGGAGCAGAAGTGAGAGCCCCCCCGGAATGCGCTTGTCACACGCTGCCTCCTCCCTGCAGTGGGGAGGTCTCCGGCTTACAGACGCTGACATAAAAGACACACTCACAACATATTTCAAAACCAAAGAGCGATGGATTTACAAGGCAGGTTGATTTTATGATGACTTTTATTGAAAAGGTATGCTGGGTTTAGGCAGATGCCTTTTAGCGCAGGAAAGTTAACACAGTGCCTAATTCAAGGAGACAGCCTGAGGAAGCAGTGCCGACAGGGGAGAGAGCTGCAATGTCTCTATTACTCTCCTCGGCATCATAAAGAGAAGAGAACAAAATGGTCTTCGTGTGGGTGGTTATAGAGAGGACGGGAGCACAAAAAAAAAAAGAGAGAGGGGAAAGCAACCCTCAGATGTCGTTTTCTTAAGAAAATAAAAGGGATCAGGTCTTAGAACAAAACAAAGGGTTGGGTGGGGAGAAAACACCCTCACTTCATAAACTCTCACCAGGCCTGAAGAATATGGCTCTGTCTACCCCAGCCCCAAAGCTTCAAGTCACAGTTATTTTCTCATTAGGTCAGAAGAGAAGATGGCAGGGTTTAGCTCTCCTCATCTACCAGCTCCAAGTACAGGTTTGGTTTCAATAATTAGTGAGTATCAGAAGAGCCCAGCCCAACACTCCAAGAATAGGAGAAAGCTGTTCCATAAGCAGAAATTAACAACAGTTGTGAACATCAAATATGAAGCAATCACCCAGGTCAACTGTGTCTAGTCCTAAAAGTGAGTCCAGGAGAAGCATCCAGCAAACCTGTTAAATCCCCAGAGAAGTCAGGCTTTCTAGCCTTTCAATGGCAAGGAAAACACAGCTGTGGGAAATGCTTTATGGTGATTGACGACACCTTTATCCCCTGAAAAACAGCCTGATGTGGACAAGGGCTGTGAGTTATGAAAATAAAGTCATGTATAGTCTGCTGCATGTGGCGCAATAGAAACACTCAACAATCATACCAAGATCAAAGAAACTTGATGAGGAGAAGGAATGGAGAAGTTTCTTCAAGATCCACCCCTTCGCCCCCAACCCCAAGTCCCCTAGGAACCCTCCACTTTTTAATGAAATGACATTCACTCCAGTACATATATGGTACCCATCTCTCACTTCGGAGTCCCCAGAGACTAAGCCAAGTGTGCCCTGGAGAGAAAGGCAGTGTGAGGCCAACTTGCCTCTGGCTACCTTCAGGTCAACATTTCCAGCAAGGGCTGTCAATGGCCCTGGACAAGGAACTCTCAGCCCTGTGCAGTAGAAGGTGGCTGCCCCTTCCCACTGCTCGGAGGCAGAAAGTGACCTCAGACCTGTTGAACACTCCTGGAAGGCAGGGCTGACTGGGAGGAAGAGAGGGCTGGCACCCAAGTACTTACATCTGTCATTCCGATCCTCCGGGCTGGATGATGCTTCCCGATCCGAAATGAGGCCTGAGACAGCAAAAATCTTCTTCCCAGTGTCATCGACCTTAAGTGAACCAGGGGAGCTAGATGGCAGCTGTGTCCCAAAGTCATATTCCTTGCCATCAGCATCTGAGAAGCGCAAGTGGGGAGACTCTGTGTCATGGCAGTTCTTAAGTCGCTTGGCCGGCGTAAAGGCTGACTGATAGCTCTCCCGGTCCTCAGTGGAAGCGAAGGGACGGAAAGCCCCCACGCCACTATGATTCAGCATACTGATGGGGGTGCAATCTAGATTTGGGGGTGCAAATTGAGGGTGGAGGTGCAGTAAAGAAGGGGGAAAATCACGATTGGCAAAAGTGCCTGGTACCCCACCTTGCCGATGGTACATTGAGGCAAAGGTGTAGGAACCATTGGTGAATGGGATGTGCACGTCCTTGTCTACCGAGACAGGTACACCAAAGGGGCGTGGCTGCTGGCATGGGATAGATGCATCACGGCTGGCCTCTGCTGTGGACGCCAGGACCATCAGTGCTGGCGAGGCCAGTGGGTTGGGGAGGTAGGATGAGTTCTCCATCTTGAAGGCTGCCCGGTGTAAGTCCATCGGAGTGTCTTTCTGCGGCCGGTGTCACACAAGAAGCAGTAGTCCCTGGGAGGGAGGCCAAGGGGCACCTTGGATCAGGGCAGCAGGTATTACTGGGGGATCATCCCCTTCTGTGACCTGCAGAAATAGCAAAGAGGGGAAAAAAAGAGGGAGGACCGTCAGGGCAGGGAAAAAAAAAGAAAAGGAAACCCCCAAGTGATTGAAACACCATCCTTCTGGCTTACAGATACTCAGGCAAGAGACACCACGGGCTTTAGGAGCCAGTGGGCAGTAGCATCAGACCATTTTCATTCAGGAAAATCAATAGACAACTTACTGTGATGTACGCGTAGCTGACTTTGGTCCCTACACGTTCCGGGTGAAATGCGCCTGAGCCCAGCAAAGGAAAAAAAATCATAAAACCTCCAAATACAATATTCCCTGAGCAAATGAGCTTTGGAAGGCCAAGTCACCCAGTAGATTAGGGAGCTTTTGTTTTCTACAAGGTGCCCACCTGCATACGCCAACTGTGGCTGGCCTGATGTGCAGGTTCTTCCCAGACACAAAGGCACATCTTTTCTTCAGCTTATCTCTAACAATTCCCTGGTACCAAAAAACTCCTAAAACAAGCACATCAAGACACTGTGCATATTTGTTGGTACACACAGGACCTGTGGGTAAATCACACACATTGACACATACCTACAGGCATATCTTCACGTACCATCTAAGACCTATTTTCAGAAATGACTGTTTTGCAAAGAGATAGCAGCAATGTTAATTTTGAAGCACACCCCTCTTTAATCATACAGTCTTTCTCTTTTCTGAAAAGGAACAGAACCTTCATCAATAAAATGCCTGACATCTCTGACAATACTTAAAAACATAATAGGTGCCTTTGGCATATCTTCTCTGGAAGATTTTTTTCTAACAAGGGCAGCAAAGAGCAGATGGGTAATTTTAGTTATGAATGCACCCACTCTTAAGTAGATTTGTAAACTGCCTTGAATTTGCCATTAACATTTAGAGCAAAATGTTAACAAAATTTTTGACTTATTTTGCTTGGCTTATTGGCCCAGTCAGAGTCCATGTCCGAGAAAGGCCCCTGGAACAAACTGGAGTTGGGAGAGACTTCTTTCAATTTCCTTTCCAATGAGGTTTTCTGGTAAGTTGTGCCTTTTCATGGTCACTGATTCTGGTTTAAAATTTATTTTGCTGGGGGAGGAGGGTAGCTGGTGGGAAGGGGGAGGAGGACTCGCTATCAAAATTCAGAAGAAATAAGATAAATACTTGGATTTATTAGCTTCAGAAATATAACACTAAATAGGAACTTAATGAAACTCAAAGTGTGACCCCCAAATCACCATCTGCTACAAATTATAACCTTGAAATTGAGTCATGTCTCAAATAAAATCTCCCCCTCCCTTAAACAACCCCACCTGGCATAGCTTTGGTAATTCCCTCAGAGAAAACTTGGCTAAACTGTAGACGAATCCTCCAGACTTAATGCAGTGCAAAGAGAGTATTTCCTTCTCCCATCCTGTAGCAGACGTGTCAATGAGTGTTATTAATTGGGAAGATGAGTGCACACCATCAGACTGCTTCCTCATTTGGCATCTTTCCTTATAGACATCATTGCTAAATTACCAGATTATGTATCTCACATTAACGGATTTTTCTCTCTTCCAAATTTTAAATAACTTTCCTGTCAAGTTGTAGCAGTGGCAGTGCGGAGGGATCTGCCAAGGACAGCCAGTTAGTCTGACAAGTCTGGGAATCCTGTTCTTGGCTGTTTTCATGTCAGATTAATGGTTGCCCAACATGGACGCTCTCGAGGTGGGTCTAGGGCTGTTGCAGGGGTTCCAAGCAGCTCTTCCCAACAGCAATGGCTACTTGTCTATCAACAAGCAGCCTCTTGGAGGCAAGCTGAAGAAAAGGGCACACACAATGCACCCCGGTGAGAGGAAGGAAGGAGGGGAGGAGTGTGACCCCCACCCCCAAATAGCCATAACCAAGAGGATTTGCTTTCTCTTTTAACTTCCTAGATCACCTCATTATGTTAAATGAGTTTCATAAATTAGTAATCTGGCCACAGCACCGGACACTCCAACAGAACAGGGTGAATCACTCAAACCTGGTTATTCATTTGAAACTTCATTAGGCGGAAAATAAATCAACAATATTTTCCAGGCCACATCTCTTTTACTCCACCGTGTGGGCGTTGGTCTCCGTGGGGGATGGGGGAGTGCTTTCTCTATTTTCCCTTTTCTTTCTTACCCCTCCTCACATTAGCAACTTGTATAGAAGAGGCTTCAGCAGACCACAGTCATTATGAAAATCTATAGTTAATACACTCCCAATGTCAAAATGTCATGGGTTTAAACACAGAACCCAAAATAAGAAAACTAACTGACCCTCTTAATTAAAAAAATATGGATTGTAAGATAATCAGCTTGATGGAACATTTGGGCGACTGTAAAGAACCGGGCAAAAGGAAAGTAAGTAACTGTTACTTTTCTGCCTCTATGCTGATTTTTTTTAATTTAGCACTTCGTGCAAATCCAGATTAAAATAACTCCAGCTATTGATCCGAGCAGTGGAATTGACATTAATTTTAGTTCACTTCTCACTTTGCAAAGGGATCAATAGGAAGTAATAACAGCTGACATCCCCGCTGAAAGGAGGAGAAAGAAGGGCCGAAGACAGAAATCGAAAAGCAACCAAATAAATCATCAGCTACTTTTCCACGGCATCAGACAAACTCCAAACAGATTGCAAAAAGTCTTTGTTGAATTAACTAAACAAGGAGGGGGGAAATCAATCCACGAAGCTAAATAAATTGTCTGGCAGGCAGTGAGGTTGGACGGAGGGACCAGCAAATATTGAGTCTTAAAATGTTCAAATCCTTGACGTGATGAGTTGGGCTCAGTTCTGTGAGTGTGAGTGTGTGTGTGTGTGTGTGTGTGTGTGTGTGTGGTGGGGAGTTTGTTAAATCACCCACCGACCCTAGTGGAACGCCGTTACAAAACGCCAGCTCACTGAATAATTAGTGAGATTACTAATTGCGTGGTGAAACGTGCCAGCACCAAGACAAATGAAACGAGGACGCTGGCCTGGGGAGCCTGCGACGGTCCGCGGCTGGGCTGCGGCGCAGCGCTCCGGCTCTCGGGCGCGAACCAGTTACCCTCGCACGCAAAAGCAGAAGGCCAGCGAGAAAGTCAGAGTGGGCAAGCGCCTCTGCCCAGCCCGGGGCAGCGTCCGACCTGGCTGGCCCGAGCCACTGCCCGCGGGGAAGGAAGCGGCGGCGCGGCGACCGCGGCAGCGGGGAGTCCAGCCCCTCGCCAGGGGTTGCTACAAAGAAGCGGCGAGGCGGGTCCCCGGGGCCGAGCACCGAGCCACCGAGACGCACACACCGCACGCCCCTGCTCATCCCAACAGGTGACACTGTGGTAGGCTCGGAACCGTTTCCAGAAGCCAGGAATCAAAACAATACAACACATGAAACCCTGTTCTCCCTTTTGATAAATAAACTTTTAAAAAAAATTAACGGGCAACTAAAAAAAAAAAGACGAAGAAAAAAGAACAATGGGGAACAAGACCAGCAGGGAAGGGGGCGTCGATGAACTCGAGAAAGGTGTTTTTTGTTTGTTTGTTTGTTTGTTTTCAAAGTTCACAGACTTCGCTGGAAGAGAATTATCGCACACTGAAGGAAATTGAATGTTCTGCTCCAACAGAAACTATGTGTCCTCCCCCCCTCCCACCACCTGCGAGGGCTGGGGACGCCAGAGGCCACGGCGGAGCTGGGGCGCAGATGTGGGCCGGGACCCCAGCAAAGACGGATGCCCGGGTGCAGTGCCCAGCCTGGCGCGCCCGCCTGTCCGAGCGCGCGACGGCGGGGCTGCGGGCTCAGCGTGCGGGTGCAGAATCCGCCGAGCCTTCTCCACCGGGGAGAAAGCAACTCTTTTAGGGAAAACGGAAGACGCGGCGGGAAGGGCGATCGCGATCCAAACTTGGGGCCCACGCCAAGCTGGGCCCTGCCACTCCTCAGCCTGACCTCTCTCTCTTAGCCCGGTCTCCGCGGCCTGTGCACAAAGAACATTCCAGGTGCCCCGTTATCTCCGCACAAAACCATCTGCGGGTTTCTGGGCAGCTCGGGTGCCCACCCGAGAAGAAGGTGTCGGTGCGAGGGCCCCCCCGTCCTTAGCCAGGTCGGGCCAACGGGGCAGGGCCTCGGAAGGGATTTGCCTTCGATCAAAGTCCAAGGAAGGACCTCGTGCCCCTGGACAGCCCCGCCCCGCGGGTCACTCGGGTCCCCTCGCCGCGCGCCGCCGCCCCGGCGGGCAGCCACCCGCCTCCTGGATGGCGGCGCCCCCGCAGGTAGGCGCCCGCGCGGGGATCCGGCTCCTCCTGGGCTGGGCACCCAGGGCTCTCCGGCCGCCGCACCCCAAGGGCGCGCAGAACAGGTGTGTCCCCCCGGCTCGCTCCGCTCCCAGCCGGGGTCCTGCTGGGTCCCCGCCCGACCCTCGGCCTTGCCTCCTCGCCCCGGGGCGCAGCGAGCCAACTCACGCCACTCGGGCTGGGTCTCCGCGGACCAGCGGCGGTGGCAACGGGAGACGCCCGTGGTGCGTTTCCTCGACGCTCCTGCTGCCTGTCCCCCCTCTCCGCCCAGTTTCCACTTGCCGCGGGGGGAGGGAGAAAAAAAACACACACACACACACCGAGACGCGCCGAGGCGGAGGCCAGACACCCCTGCTGGTTCCGCTCCCTCCAAGCTGCCTCGCCGCGGCCACACAGCCCGCCCTTTTCTCTTTCCTTTCTTTGCCTTTTGCCCCCAAACCAAATGCAGGGCGAGGACGAGCGGCGAGACGAGGGCAGTGGGCATCGTGGGCACCGCGTGCCCGGGTCTTGGCCTGCGTGAGACCGCAGAGGCGGCGCAGGCCAGGGACCCCCGGGCGCTCCGGCCTGGCCTGGACGGGCCGAGCCCCACCCCGAGCGACCCTGCCCCCTGCACCCACCCAGGCAGACGCGCGCCCGGCTCGCGGCCGGTGCTCCGGCCCTCCCGGGGGCGGCGATCAGGCCCGAGACAGCAGCGCTTCCTTTTCACGCCCGGCCAGAGCTCTTCCTTTGCCGCCCGCACCCCCGCGCTTGCGGGGCTCCCTCGCGCCCTCGCCACTCCGGGTCCACACGGGCCTCGAGCTCACGGCGGGGCTCCCGGGGCCGAGGACCGCGCGGTCATCCCCTCGGGCGGCCTCACCGCGGTGGGCGGCCTCGCCCGGGGGGCCACACACGGAAGCTCTCCGCCCAAGTTTGTTGTGCCCTGGAAGAAAAGGCTTTCCCTGACAAAGCACAAAGGCGAAACGCCCAGGCCGAGCCCTGAAAAGCCCGGGGCTGGTGCGGGGGGTGGGGTGTGGGGGGCGGCCGGAGGCTCGGGAGCACGGTGGCCTGGCCCGGCCGCGGCTGGACGCGGGCGCTCGGCCCGGGCTGCGGAGCGCGACGGCCGCAGGACGGCAGCGCCCGGCGTGCTCGCGGAAAAGTTTTGTTCTCAAGTCGGAGCGGCAGAAATTGTGAGTCGGTGTAAGGCAGGTCTAAGACGGAAACAAAACTAGGCAAAGAGCAACGCGCCGCGGTCTGCTGGGACGGGGGTGTCCTCCCGCCGGGCGCCGTAGGACCGAGGCGAAACAGCCCAGACCCCGAAAATCCCGGGAGACCCCCCGCGGGTCAAGCTGCTCCCAGGCCAAGCCGGTGCAGCGGAGTGGAGCGGAGTGGAGCGGGGGGGTGGGGGGGGGGTTTACCGGTTGCATTGGAGAAAGGTCCCCTCGGGGCCAGCACCTGCCTCCTTCCTGCCCGCAGCGGGTCCCCAAGCCGCCCCCGCCTCCCTCCACGCCCTTCACGCCCTCCCGGGCTGGGGGAGAAAGTGAAGCGAAGCCCCCCAGGGCCCCCGAGGCTCCCAGCCAGCGCCCTGGACACCCCACCCAGCCGGCAGGGTGCTGCGTGGGGACGGTCGGGGGCCTTTCTCATTCCATCCCCCCCTTTCCATCCCGCCCCGCAGCCTCCGGCTTCCCACTGGGGACCACCCGGCCCCGGCGGAAATCACCGCGCGATACCCTGGGCAGTCGGGTGAGCGGGCATTCGGGCGGCGGACCCAAACAAAGTGGGGTGGGTTTATTAAGAGAAGTCTTGCTCCCTTCCCTCGCTGTCCCCTCACCCTCCCGACTAGTGCAATTCCCGCGTCTGGTCCCTCCCCCTCGCACCCCCCAAATAAAACACATTAAGGAAAACTCCAGACGGAAAGTTTGAGTGCGGCAGCGCACAGAGCGCGCAGGGCACGGGCGCCGGGAGGCACCGGCGCGAAGGTTCTCGGGCGAGCCAGTCGCGGTCCCAGTCCCTGCCCCTGCCGGGTGGGCTCGCGGGATGGGGGAAGAGGGGGAGGCGCCCGAATGCCTAGGAGACCGACCCCGGAAAGTTAGCCGGGTTCCCGAGCAACCGGGCCGCGCTGGCACCCACCCCGCGAGGGTACGCGCACCCCTCCCCACACCCCGCGCTGGGCTCCGTACTTGCCGTGGAAATTCCTTAGGAGAACGGTCGCACTTTTGTGGACACGGAGGGGAGAAGGCGGGGAGTGCGGTGCATGAAAAGTCCCGGGTGCCCTGGGCCGGCGGAGGCAGCGGCGGCGGCGGCGGCAGCAGCAGCAGCAGCAGCAGCAGCAGCAGGCGGCTGGCCCCGGGTTTGTGCTCGCGAGCTGCCTGGGATTGCATGTACAGATCAAGAGACTCGGTTGGTGTGAGAGAAGGAGCAGTGCTGCCTCTCAGCGCTGGCTCTAATCAGTGAATGAGCCTCCACTCTCCCAGGGACTCCGAGACACACGCGCGCGCGCGCGCACACACACGCGCGCACACACACACATACACATTCTCTCACACTCACACACATACAGGCACTAGGAGCATTGAATACATTAGGGCACTAAGGGACTCTGGGAAATGGAGTCCAGACCCAGGGCACTCCTGGAGAACAGACCTGCAGGCCCTCGCCCAAGAGCCTGAAAGTCTTGGGGTCGCCGCAAGACCTTGCGGAAACTGAAGCCGGCTCATGGCTTTGTCCACCTTTTCCTCCTTGGTTACCCTCACCGAATGGCTTGATGCTCCTCTTCCTTTCTGGAACCCAAAGTGACGAAGCATCAGGGGGCAAATCTTTAGGACAGACTCCCACGGGTGGTGAATGACCCCCTAAATTCCAGCTCCCTCATACAGAGTATGTTCTTTTTTTTTCCTCCCAGAGAAGTCATACCTATGGACTGCTTTGCTCCTGGACTGCTTCTCTGGGTATTTGATTATAATAATGAAATAATAAATGAATATAAATAAAACCATAACTTTTAGAGGGAGGAGAGAAGGTCTAGTTTATTTAGCACCCTGATTTGGGAATAAACATTTTTTTTTCTTTTTGGGTCACACCCGGCGATGCTCAGGGGTTACTCCTGGCTCATGCACTCAGGAATTGCTCC